>JBBBVM010000082.1:7915836-8515836 GCA_037355625.1 Petunia x hybrida
CAGGAGTATTCCGCCCCAGGAGCAGGAGTATTCCGCTCCATTGATCAATTGAGGGCAGGAGTATTCCGCCCAGGAGCAGGAAGGAGTATTCCGCTCCATTGTATTATATCGGGTGCAGGAGTATTCCGCCCCAAGAGAGTGCAGGAGTATTCCGCCTCTGGTTATATTATATCGGGTGCAGGAGTATTCCGCCCCAGGAGCAGGAGTATTCCGCTCCAGTTGGTTATCAGATTGGATTCCCCTCGAATGCAGGAGTATTCCGCTTCGAGATGGGACGACGGGCACATGTGACCCTTTGCATCATATTTCATTTCATTTCATTTCATTTCACCTCCATCATTTCATTTCATCTCAATTCATACCATTGTGTAGACTTGCGGTACATGACTACTGTTCTGCTATATGTGCATCGCTTATTAGTTGATATGTTTCTGTCTCGTATCCCCAGTTGAGTTTATGGTTTCATACGTGTTTCCGGTTGTTATCTGGCCCTGCCTTTTTATAATTTAACTAAAATGAATTTGGTCTATCTATTTCTTTTCTCCCTGGCTAGCTACCCTATTCTTTGAGGTGGCTAGTTGCCCCACTTATTGAGTCCTTTTGACTCACCCTTGTTTGTTGTTTGTTTTTTTGTCTATCTATTTCGGTTTCGGCAGGTTCGCTCCAGGATTGAGTTCACCGCGTTGTTCAGGAGCGAAGACGACTTCAGCTGTCAGGGTGAGCCAGATTTATTCCGGATGGCCACCAGTTTATTGTTCATTATTTCAGTTGCAATTTGCTCCCTTCAGGAGGTATCTGTCTTCTTTTGTACTCTTAGATGTCTGGTCTGGATAGCCCTAAACCTAGCATGTTGGGTAGTCAGCTGTAATTTCTTTTGTACAGCTTAGGGGTATCAGTATGTCTGTGTTTTATTTTAAGTTTTGTCCTTATTTGTAAATTGCTATATTTATTTCCTGATTTATTTGGTAAGGGTTCGCCCGACGGGTCTAGGGGAGTATGTCGGGTGCCCGCACGGCCTAACCGGATTCCGGGTCGTGTCAGTTGGTATCAGAGCCCGGTTTAGAGTCTATCCAGACTAAGACAGTGTCTAGTAGAGTCTCGCTGATGGGTACGTAGACGTCCGTACTTATCTACGAGAGGCTATGATGGCATTTAGGAAGTTTCACTTCCTCTTTTCTGATCGTGCGTCGGTCTAGGATGCAAAAGTATTTTCATTAATTCCTTCGTGGTAATTGTGAACCCTTGTGCGACAAATCAGCAAACGGTATGAGTTCAAGACGAAGCAGTCTAGCGTGGAGCTAGCATTGACGAATCCCCAAGTGTTTTTGATCGTGTATGGAGGTCCCAGTTGTACGAGCTCCCGATGGGCAAGGGAGCAGGGCCTTGTAGTTTCCCTTGGCTCTCTACGATGCTTTTACGAGAATATTGGCGACGCAGATACCGCAATAACCTATTATTCGCTAGGCAGCTTATTAGGTCGCCGCATAGGCAGATGTTCGGACTTACAGAACTCTTGTTCCAGTTCCTGATATTGCCCAGTAAATTATGTTCTAGAGGCAGCATGTGTTGCGTCATCAATTGTTCTAGCTGGTTAGCTAGCCCGAGTAATGGCTCGGTACGAGTGCTCGAAGAGGTTGCATTATTTTACGCGGTTGGACCTTCCGAATTATTAAGCAATGCATCAGATAAACCTCGCAATTCTTTTAAAATAAAATGTTGTCAGCGTATCGTTCAAGCTCTTGATTATATCGAGCGGGTATGGTGTTGATTATTCTTTTTCCAGTTCAGGGGTCCAGCCTTGGATTGGTGGGCCGCTCTCTTATTAGATAATTTGGTTCGGTTCTTCTTCTAGATTGTGGAAAAAAAGTTCCTTTCGAGTAGCGAACGAGATGAAAAGTGTTGCCAGTTCAAGTGGATTCGACAGGGTAGCCTGTCGGTTAGCCTGTTGGTGTTTCAGAATATGAGATTGAATTCTATAGAATGACTGGATATGCATTAGAACTAGTTCATGAGCCTTTCGAGAGATTCAAAGATTTATTGATGACCTTTCTTTTTCCTTGAGATCCCAGATGGCTAGAGAGATTGAGGGTCGGATTTCATTTGATGTTTTTGTTGATATTGTCCGAAGGTACGAGGTATACCATAAGTTAGAGCGGGAGAGCAAGAGATCTCGTGGCCCTAGTGGTTAACCATGGTACCTCATTTGAGGTAAAAGTTCTGATTATTTTTGGAAGTCACCTTCCAGGTATCTCAGCTTGTAGAGCGTGATTCTCAAAGTGCGCAAGTAGTTCATCAAGATTAGACCCAGTTTTTCTCTTTATAGCTATCGACAAATATCAGATCCCATATTCAGCGAAAAGGTGTTATCGTTGTCGTGAGTTACATTGTCCTTTGAGGAATTTTTTTCCATTTACTCTGGAAAGTAGGCAGTCGTCCTTTCTCTCGTTATCTGGCACCTGCACAGTCGCAGGGAATTTCATATAGATCTTAATCAACCGAGATATGCCCTCATTCGATAGAGGCCGAGAGCGTTGTGGTAGTAGTCTTCTAGAAGTAATTATCAGAGTAGCGGCTCGGCTCAGCCGCAGAGGCAGTTCTAAGAACTGCTTGTCTGGGGGGATGCTGAGGTATCCGATGTAGTGACCCATGTATTTCTTTTTCCCTTAAGATTTGATTCTTCCGATCGATCTGGAATGGTGTATCTTATCATGTTTCGACGGTTTCCTTGGATTGTCGTAATTAAGAATCGGTTGTGGTAGAGGGGTGAGTTTCTGATACGATTTATTCTTGGCATTTATGAGACCCTACTAATTTATCTGGTCTAAATATGAGATATTTGACAGTGAGTGTCGCTATTGCCTGCTTGGTATCCTGTTGTGCCACCTTCTCTTATTATATCAAATCAGTTTACCTCTCTTCTCGGAATTCCGTGTTGGTTGGATGATGGGATTCTTATTCGTCACCATCAGGAAGTGTCGTCGTTTCTTCCGGTGTAAAGTGGCTGGTAAGTAATGCTCTATCTATGTGTCTCCTCTTGGTTCGAGATTCTAATAGAGTCATGTTATTCTATAGCTTGTCTTATATATAAAAGGGTATTCTGGTAAATTATCAGAGTTTTATTCTTCTGGGAGGTTAAATTGGTATGGATGTTTTTCCATAAAGCGTATTTAACGTCTATCTTTTCAATTGCGATTTTTGGCTTGCTTGACGCGAAAGTAGTCTAGCTTGGTAGTCAAGCAAATAGGAAGATGAACTTCCTGAAGCTCTAATTATATCTATCTCGATCTATTTCCATTTCTTCTTCGTCCGGCACTAGTGAGCTTGGCGATTGGTAGCCGCTTGTGACGTTCCCTGTGTTGAGCAGAGTACGTGTTATTATGGCCGGGTAAGCATATTATTATTTTTTTGAAGCGTATTATTGTTTTGGTCCAGTTGTCTCATCTGTTATCCGTTTAACATGTTTATGTTATCAGTTTATCCGGGTATCCATTCCCATATATAGTATAGTGCTGGTTCTGTTTTTGCGGATCATCCAGTTTCAGGGGAAACTCTGCCGAAATTTTTATATAGAAGTACCATCCATCAGGCGGTGGTGTTTACGGCAAAGGTATGGAGTTGTGAACTTGAGAGTTGCAGCTGTTTGGCAACTCGAAAGGGTAGTTGGTAGCTTAGGTCTGCCCACGTTCAGCTTTAGCTAAATCTTCTTTAGTCCAGCAGACTGTGCGAGGATGGTTATTCTATTCAAATAGCTGCATGAGTTTGTGCTTTAAGTGGAGGAGTCTTCCTCCAATTGATACCGAATCATAATATTAAATCTCTAAGGCGTTGCTGAAAGCATAAATTCTGGAAAGATGACACGACTTTAACTGGCTGGCAATTAGAACACTAAGCCACAAATTCTGCTATGTCGCACTTCATTCCGTCCCACCAATAAATATTCTTAAGATCATGATATGTCTTAGTCGAACTTGGATTGAACAGTGTATTTGGAATAATGTGCCTCTATCATAATCTGTCCATATAAATCTGTAACATCAGGAACACAAAGTCTATCTTTATACATGAGAACACTGTCAGTAGTAATCTTGTATGGTGACTCCGGTTTTCTTCTGGCTATCTGTCTGTATTCAACTAGAAGTGGATCCTCATACTGACGCTGTTTACTCCATGGAAATTTAGAGTTAAAGGTTTAGTGCAGCTTGTCGACAATCCATCATATATCTTTATCACACCTCACTCTTTGAGAAGTTACTTAGCGTTATAAATACGCATGTAATCAACTTTATTGCTGGTATTCTGCCTCAGATGAAGATCCAACTACATGTCTCTTTTATTTGCACTTTTTCAAGTTATAATATTTCCAATCCAAAGACAATACCTTGAAGTAGATGGTCGGTCTGAAGATCATTCCTGGTCTGCATCATACTATCCAATAGTAGTTGCATGATCCTTATCCTTATACGATAGACCCTGTTCAGATGAGCTTTTGGCATGCATTAGAATATGAGTAACCTACATTCCCACGAAGAGCTTGCGGAACAACACTAAGATCAACTGAGATGTTGCATAGTGCGTTCGTAAAAATAATATAGCTTGCATCAAATCTTCTAGAGTGTGTACTGACAAGGTACTTCAAAATCTTCCCCTATTGTATCAAGAGTGAGCTAATTCTTAGTTCCATCGACCTTTTTTATATCGAAAGGTATATCGAAGAGGTGATTATCGACTTAATCATGTTAACCCATTCAAAGTTCCGTGTATTTTTGTTTCAAAAATGTAGAACTCTCCTCTCGTGATCGAGGAAGGATCATCTTAGTCAGAATAATCCGGGCAATGGTGTTATCATATTATCCAGATATATTTTATTTTAAAAGTTTCAATATGCGTGTTATAATTCTGATCCTGTTACTCAAGAGATAAGGTCCGTGGAGTAGCTTACGAAGGTTGTGCAAGTTCTTTTGTTATCTGCGTAAATCTTGCTTTAGATATAGGCTCGTTCGAGGACGAACGAGAGTTTAAGTGGAGGAGAATGAAACGACCTCGGTCAGTCGTTTCGGAAGTTAGGACTCTGATTGGCGTTGCCGATAATTTTAAAATATTCGTAATGTTCATTAGGGACATGTCTGTAAAATTTGAGCTAAATCAGACCTCGTTTGGTAGGCATCGGAAGAAGGTTTCAGTTTTTATTGCAATTATTATTAAAAGGAGATTTTCGAGCTCGGTTTTGCCGAATGAGCTCCGATTCGAAATCCGAAAGCGCCGTTAGGTTCGTATGATTATTTGCGATTTCTGTAAACTTTCGAAAGTAAATTTCGAGGTTGTTCGGCTAGTTTCCGCTAAAATGCCGAAGTTAAATAATTTGACTTCTTTTCATTTAAATTCGCATCTTGAGTTTCGGGAGTCCAATTTGAGATCCGCCTTCGCGAGTATGTTACATATATTTTGTATAACTTGTATGCAAAAGTTGGAATTATTTCGAATATCGTAGGGTACTATTTTAATTTTCGTTAAGAAAAGAAAATACAATAAAATAAAAGAAAACAAAAAAATTAAAAAAAATAAAAGAAATAAAGTGGGCGGTGGTCAAAGGGATCTAATCCCTTGACATTTAAGTAGCATGAATAAGCAGAAACAGAGAATTCACGCCAAAAACGAAACAGAATTAGAGAAAGTGAGAAACAGAGAAAATTATTAGGAAAAGATGCCAGAAAATAAGAAAGGGGCCGGAGAAAAGTAGAATTTTCACCCTGGAACATTCAGGTAATGATCCTAATATATTATTTGAGTTTATTACGTATGTTTGAATATATTTTTACGGTAAAAATAGGGATATTAGACATCGCCCTAATGACGTAAATTGATAGTTTGAAGGGTCAAATGGACCCCGATAATGAAATTGATTATATATTCGTACTCAGGGAATTATGGGCAACATATAAATGTAATTTATTTGGGGTTTGGTTATGTGGCCTTATACCCTGTATATAGGCCTGGCCTGCGTATTGCGTATGCGAATAGGGTATCAGGTTCCTACCTGGATTGCCCTAAGAAGTGAGGAATGAAGCCTTTAGTCTAATGTGATATATTTTTCTGCTTATTGAACACAGTGGGATCATTTGGCAATGGAACCAAAGGACAAGCGGTTATTGAGTGGATGTACTAACTTTGTAACAAGGTAAGTGTTTATATCCATTTCTTTGGAGGCACCTGGCCTCGTGGATTTTCTACCACGTGTTCCTTACGTGTGTAGCTGCCGATAGGCGTACTCATTACGCCTTAGCTTTGGATTTACATTGTATATTATATGTTATGTCCTGTTGTTGGTATTGCAATGAGGATCTGAGCATTGTACCCTGGCTGTGAGTTGGCATCTACTTCCCGGTTGTCGATGAGAGTCCCGCACCGGTGAAGGGTTATTATTGCATCACATTGCATTCATATGCAATATTTGTCATTCATATGCATTACATTGCATATCATATTGAGGGCAGGAGTATTCCGCCCCAGGAGCAGGAGTATTCCGCTCCATTGTGTCATATTGAGGGCAGGAGTATTCCGCCCCAGGAGCAGGAGTATTCCGCTCCATTGTATCATATTGAGGGCAGGAGTATTCCGCCCCAGGAGCAGGAGTATTCCGCTCCATTGTATTATATCGGGTGCAGGAGTATTCCGCCCCAAGAGAGTGCAGGAGTATTCCGCCTCTGGTTTATATTATATCGGGTGCAGGAGTATTCCGCCCCAGGAGCAGGAGTATTCCGCTCCAGTTGGTTATCAGATTGGATTCCCCTCGAATGCAGGAGTATTCCGCTTCGAGATGGGACGACGGGCACATGTGACCCTTTGCATCATATTTCATTTCATTTCATTTCATTTCACCTCACTTCATTTCATTTCATCTCAATTCATACCATTGTGTAGACTTGCGGTACATGACTACTGTTCTGCTTATATGTGCATCGCTTATTAGTTGATATGTTTCTGTCTCGTATCCCCAGTTGAGTTTATGGTTTCATACGTGTTTCCGGTTGTTATCTGGCCCTGCCTTTTTATAATTTAACTAAAATGAATTTGGTCTATCTATTTCTTTTCTCCCTGGCTAGCTACCCTATTCTTTGAGCTGGCTAGTCTGCCCCACTTATTGAGTCCTTTTGACTCACCCTTGTTTGTTGTTTGTTTTTTTGTCTATCTATTTCGGTTCGGCAGGTTCGCTCCAGGATTGAGTTCACCGCGTTGTTCAGGAGCGAAGACGACTTCAGCTGTCAGGGTGAGCCAGATTTATTCCGGATGGCCACCAGTTTATTGTTCATTATTTCAGTTGCAATTTGCTCCCTTCAGGAGGTATCTGTCTTCTTTTGTACTCTTAGATGTCTGGTCTGGATAGCCCTAAACCTAGCATGTTGGGTAGTCAGCTGTAATTTCTTTTGTACAGCTTAGGGGTATCAGTATGTCTGTGTTTTATTTTAAGTTTTGTCCTTATTTGTAAATTGCTATATTTATTTTCCTGATTTATTTGGTAAGGGTTCGCCCGACGGGTCTAGGGGAGTATGTCGGGTGCCCGCACGGCCTAACCGGATTCCGGGTCGTGTCATAAACTTAATTCTGCATCATCTCTCTATAATTACCCACTGTGGCTGCCACAATCATGTAAGATATGTGCTTGTGCTTTAAAGAAGAGATGAGAATCTATTACGTATGATAAATTCCTTCATAATTTCTACTTGCGGTGGAAATATATTTTTCCTAGTATGTGACATTAAAATGCCAGGGTGCATTTAATTTGAGAAGTTGATTTATGTCACATTATAATTGCAAGTACGTGTATTTGCACACGTTTTAGATTTAATGATCATGCTCTTATTCTTGCTAAATATTTCTATATATGTCATAAAATTCATTCTTATTTAGTTGGTTTTGAATTTAAGTAATTTAAGACGAGTGTTCCTTAAATAGTTGATTATGTTAGATTTATCGAATATTAGAATTTGGATGATGATTGGGAACATAGTGAACTTTCGATTCCGAATCTAATGTGAAATAAATATTAACATACTTAAATTATTTTAAGGATTAGTATGTATATGAACTTTAGGCTCTAGGAAAGTACATAGTTGTCTTAATAAGTTTATACTAGTTTATATCAATATGGAAACTGCTACTAGAATATTGTCCCAAGCTTAACAAAAGTGTTAGCAGTGACAATAAAATTCATTATGTCCTAAAAGAGCAAGAGGCTCTTGAGACTCTAGATATGTCTATGACGTCTCCTAAAAGTAGCATTACATTCCATTGCAGCTGGTACGCTATGACATCTTTGATCCAAATTATGAAATTATTTTAAGTCAGTTACTTATATTCATATAAGTTATGGATAGATGAAAACTCAATTCTTTTTTACTCTTGAGTTTGTGCTACTTTTGTACATAAACCATTTTTCCCATACGGAAAATTAGTTCCAAGGAGAAGGGAGTGTATCTTACGATACTCTATGTAGTCCAGGATTTATATGTTCATAAGTGAACGATACAATAGTGGCACTGTAACTAAATTTGGATCACATGATGTTACATTCTTAGAGAATGTCTTATCCTAAGTAGGGTGAGATAGGTTAGACTTGTCTCTTCAGAAAACTGTGGACCAAATTGCTTCCGCTAATGACAGTCAAATGGATTTGAGTAAGAGTTACTTTGGTGATAATGGATCTGTTTCAATTAGCACCAAGATGACTAAAAGAATTCATTTATATTGACGGTCCCAGTGGGAGTAACTATCAATTGATAAATCAATTTCATCAATCTCAACCTCGACAATGAGTCTTCTAGTTTTCCCCTTTGTCGATTTGAGATCGAAGGAGAAGCATATATAGTTACTCCACAAGATGAATAAGAGCAACGAAAGATAAATAAGGCTCTTAAATACCCTGCTAAGGATAAGTACCTAGAACAAAAGGAACATGAAATGGAGTTAGTGAAATCAAACCAAGAGTTGGAATTGGTTGATCTACTTATAGGTCATAGCATCATTGGGAACAAATGGGTTCTCAAAATACGCGAATGACTTAATGTAAAATATGGGTGAATTCTTGAAGTTCAGATTTCAAGGGATCGTTCTAAGGGATTGTTGACTCTTTCAGAAAAATCTTATATTAAGAAATTTTCATGAACGATTTAATATGCAATAGTGCAAACCCATTAATACTCTTATTTCTAGAGCCGAATTTTCAAGTGGAAGGATGTGTCCTCGTGAATCCACAAGAATATAATTTTTGTCTCTTGAAACTTGATATTTGTTATTCTAGTTAGTGGATATCAATCTGACTTAGAAATGAATACTGGAAAGCAGTTAAAGATACTGAGGTATCTCAAAGGCACATGTAATTATCCTTGTAATGTAAAGAAAATGATCTACAACTCAAAAGCTATACGATGATGGAGAAGGATTTAGATGAGAGAAAATCTAAATCTGAGCATTTCCTTCTTTGCTAAACAATAGCAATGTGTATATTATTTGTGTAGCAAGAAATAATCATCAGCCTTATTTATAAAGAAAGCTGAATTTGTAGCGTTTTCAGCAACTGTGCAAGAAGTTGTTTGGCTTAAACGTCTTTATGATAAATTTGGGTGTGTTTGATAGTGTTATTGAATTAGTGACAATCAAGAGTTGATAGTCAAGTCTCAATAGCTTACACAAAAGTCCCAAGTATTATTAGAAGACAAACCATATTGATATAAGTATAATTTCCTTAGAGACATAGTTGTACATAGAAAAGCGAATATGAAATATATCTCTATGCATTATATGATAGTAGATCTGATAATGAAACTCATAGAGTTTGGTGCTTATGAGTGATATGTGAAGGCATTGAGTTTGCGTAGATGTTGATGTATTTATATTTAAGTTTTCCCAAGCATGTTCACATAAAACTGCATTATTTGAGTTAATGTAGCTGAAGCCTAAATTGATTGTTTAGTTGGTTCATATACATAGAATGGTTTTATGTTTAGTACATAAATTTGAAGTATGTCGGACAGACAAAAAGATTGGCCTATTCACACAGGCAATCGCCTCTACTGTCTATGTGACTAATAGAGATGAGACAATTATAAACTTATTATTATCTGAGGTGATAATAATAGAGAGCTTGAAGTTTATAATAAGAATGTCGCTTGTTATTTTTTGTTAATCATATTTGATTAAATGTGGGTCTGTTTTAATACCAGATATGAGTTCTGAAGGATAAAATGTATGAGAAGAAGTGTGAACTCAAAGTTAGACATATGTTGTCTGAACTATCATCTGCACAGTATTTAATTTGTTAAAGACATACGCTCCAGGGGAAAGGAGTCAATACTGTGATACGTGATTCATACCACGCATGCATAAAGTGACCTATGGGCGATACTAGTTTAATCTCTACTTGCTTATCGGGTGAAGCCCTGAAAATTATAAGTAATTTTCTTTTTTCTTTGTACCCTCATGACTTTGACCAGTTTCTCGAGATTCAATTTGATGTTTGCTATCTTAGGATGTTGCCAAGAGATCATGGATGATTCGGTCTGGCGGGATATTTCTAAAAAAGCAAGTCAGATTGAGATTAAGAGATTCTTGAGACAATGAAGATCATTGAGTATTATCACATTAATTGTATTCATTGGGCCCCTTTATGTTTATCTTTGAGACAAGAACATAATGATGAACACAAGTTATTACAAAGAGATTATGAGAGATATAAATGTGGTAAATGATCTAGGGTACTGCATACTACAATCTATTCCAAGGGCCCGTTAATCGAAATGCTATATATTCCTAACAGATGTATAGCAACTGAGCTCTCGAGGAGAACGAAAGGGATCGTCTTCTACGAATAGTGGAACAATTATGTAACTCATGTACGCCTTAGACTGTGGCTAATATGATGTAGTTCGTGTCTTTAACATGTGATTACATCTTTGACTAGTGAAACAAATACGGATAGACCCTGGCCAAATTGTATGTTCTTGGATTGTATATAATCCTTCATATTGTATACTAATGTTAAGGTTCTGTGAAAGCAAGACATCTTTCTCTAAGCATGGAAGAAGATCATATTGCTTGGGAAGAAGATTATGATCATATATCACTCACATTGCATTGCTTGCGATACATGATCATAATCTTCTTCCCAAGCAATGTGATCTTCTTCCATGCTTAGAGAAAGATGTCTTGCTTTCACAGAACCTTAACATTAGTATACATTATGCTATTTTTGTTATCCGATGTAGTCTTTATCAATGCTATTGACCATCATTAAGGTATATTATGCAACAAAGTTGTCACGTCAGTGGCTTCCTAGTTCGTAGATTACAAAATTACCCCTTACTAGTGTTTAACATAGGAATTTTATATTATTTTAAGCAAAATCATGAGCGTATATTATCAACCACACAACGTTGACAATCAAACACAGTGTAATATCGGATCGTTGATAATATACCTACAAGCCAAAATGATATACTTATACCCTAGGACCCAAACCCCAAGCGCGTGGACCCTAGACCCTAAACCCCAAACATCAATCCCTAAATGCCAAACACGCGCGTGATAATATCCTGAATGGTAGAACTTCAACGCTCAGACCGAACTTAGGTTGATGTGTATCTTCCAGTTAATTTTGTTAATGTGATAGCAATATTCTCTAGTAATTTATTAATTTAGTTATTTTATTGGTTTGATTACTGTTAACCATCATAACTTTCCATGTATTTCTACAGTTTATCTAATAGACTATACTTGGTAGACAATCAAAATTATAACAGACTTTAACACGGATAATAACAATATCAATAGACCGCACCGGTGGATAATCAAAACACAACTGAAACTAATATATATTACCAACTGATTACATAAGTAAAAGGTCTGGACCATTAAAACATATAAACAACAAAAACCAGACCATTCAAACATAAACAGCAACAAAAAAAAAAAAACGACAACGAAAACATAAACAACAAGTAAAAAACTACTAGTTCTGTTCATTGGGTGAACTTGGTGGGGATTCTTCAACCATATCTAGTGGTCCATCTGGTGAAGTCGGTGCATTTGGTGAACCTGGTGGGGATGGTCAATTTGGTGGGGATGCATCTGGTGAACCTGGTGGACTTGCATCTTCCTCTATGACGTTTGCCTCTGGCGCTGGTGGTGCTCCAATTGCGTCAAGTCTTGCGTTGATCACTCTGACCTGATCCTCCCTTGCCTACGCCTTTGCCCATACTCTGTTTTCAAGCCTCTTCAAATACTCCCACAGTTCAGTAATCTCTTATTGCAGAATGGCTAGCTCTCAGTAGATATCACGCTTCTTGGATGGTCCGGCCATTTTGAAATATCCTTTTGATAGTTTAAATTTTTTAAAAAAACTTTTGTATTAAAAATGGAGTGAAAAAAGCACACAATGTTGATGGGTTTATATAGAAATAATATTGAAGAGTTACAAAGGTTAGTGAAGAGACACAAATTAAATACAATGGTCACTTCTTAATTAATGATTACAAAGCAAATGGGCACCTTTAATCAAGTCTTTTAGTTTCAAACAAAGAAAAACGGCTCTGACTTGACAAGAATTGCTTTGGGCAGTGCATTACCAACTGCTCTGCCACACTTCACGACACCTATTATCTACCGCACAATCTACTTTGCGTATTAGCTAAGATACACGTCTATTAATATACGTCATCTATTTTTTGATTGGTTGAAATATTGTTTTGTCTTTAGTCTATGCACATTTGGTCTATGTTCGAAAAGCTTCCAACTTATACCAAAATATTTTCGATAGTACAAGTATAAATCCAACAACTGTCTACTGTCGACCATGTAAAGTAGTTTATAGTTTTATTCCTAGTTGTCCAAAAAAATAGAATTGCCACTACAAATATTTATTTCCGTATCGATAATCGACCTAATTCAATATGCATTCAATAGCTATAGTTCAAAATTTAATAAATTATCTAGTTATCAACGATCATTCCTGTGCAAGATTATTTTAAACAGTAGCAAAATGCATTGTCAACTCTTTTAACACCCGAACAGATTTAAATAAAATTCCTCATCTACAATTGTTTAACACTCAAACAAGATTTAAAAAATAATCGTCAACAACAATTGTTTAACACTCAAACAAGATTTAAAAAATAATCGTCAACTACAATTGTTTAACACTCAAATAAGATTACAATACATATATTACAACAAACTTTTAAAGATTGACAAATCAAACTTTGTTCTCATATTTTTTAATACACTCTTTGTCATGACTCTTCAATACACTCGATATAATTTCTTCGGGATCTTGACCAACTTCTCCATTCAAGTTCAATTCCGATTCAACATGGGATGCATCCTCCGCTTCATAAAACTGTTCCTCATCGTCCTCCCCATTTTTCATCAGCAGTTTATTATCACTCACATTGGTGGAATCAACAGCATTGGCATTGGCATCAGTTGCATTGGCATTGGCATTGACAATAGCATCGATATCAACTACCTTGCCATCAACTGTATTGGCATTGGTGGCACTGGCATCAACTGCATTGGCACTGGCATCAACTGCATTGACATTGTTGGCATTGGCATCAACTGCATTGGCACTGGCATCAACTGCATTGACATTGTTGGCATTGGCATCAACTGCATTGGAATTGGCATCAACTGCATTGGCACTGGTGGCACTGACTCTGGTGGTACTGACAGTAGCAACCACTTCATCAAATCTATGCTTCTTTCTCAGGAATGTAGTTGTCTTTCCAGCGGTACCACAGTCCATTGCCTTCCTCTTCCTGTGCCTCATCAACCACGCAGCAGGGCGGTACAAGCATTTGCATACTGTCCTCTTTGGTTGTTCCGCTAGCATCTTAGCAACATCAACCAATTTGTGCTCCATTGTTGTCAGCCTATCGAGCACAACATGCAAAAAAGGACTTGCAGCACTGACATCACCACTTGAAAGACCTGCACCTTCACCAAAAATTCTTGTACGATTTCCACCAACATCTTCATCGCCTCTTGCATCTTCTTCACTATCTTCATCCATATCACCTTCACCAGCAGGATAAAGAGCAGTCTTTTAGATTGCAGTGGCCCCCTCAAGTTCAGCCCTAAGGGCATCCACCGTCCCATCCTTAACTTCATCTGCATAGGGCATATATGAATCCTCCCACCTCGATCTCACTTCTTGATCAGTAGGGAATAGGTAAGGGCGCACGATCTGGATAGAAGCCGAGCAAATTAGTTTCTTAGTTTGAATAAAAATATTAAATGACATGAAAATAGCGCAACGTTACCTTAATTTTAGTTTCTTCTTCCACAAATGGATCGAAGGATTTAGGAACCCTTTTACTGTACCATTTAAGCATCCGAGGGCACGGCATAGGAGACTGATCTGTCAGTGCAGCTCTCCTTCCAATGGCAGGAAATGCTTCATTGACCCAGGCCTAAGATAAAAGATTTAATAAGACTACGAAAAATGAAAACTTCACAATCAACTAACTATTGGTTTATTATAGACTTACCAAAAATGCCCAGGGGAAACCAAAAAGAGCATATCCAGGCGGTTTTCCTTTCTCACTAAAGGTTTTATAATGCTTAGCCATGTCAAGTTTGGGCTTCAAATATTCAATCGTAAGCTCGAAGCACAACCTGCCCCATGGATACTTGGAGAAGAACTCCAGATCATCAACCATACAAACCCATTCCTTCTCAACAGACTTTGAAGTATTCTTTGCCATCAACATTGTGTGGAGAAACCACAAAAGACAAATCTTCAACTGTTCCTCTTTGTCAAATCTTCTGCTAGTTTTCAACAACCTCCATAGCCTCGACGATGTCACTTTAACATTCACCTCACTTGATGGTTTCCAAGTTACTTTTTCATAAAATTCCTCGTCTTTCTTTACAACCTTATTCTTTGCTTTATTGCTGGGTTTTTTCCCACACACCAAACCAGTCATTAGAGCAAACTCCCTAAGCCCAAAACAAGCTGGCTTCCCATCAACCAAGAACCAAACCTCCCGATGCTTTTTATCCTTTATTCTATGAAGAAGTAGGGAGTGGACCATCTGTCCATTGAATTGCCAAAATTTGGACATTTTAAGAAACTTCCCAAATACAGTATACTTAAATTTCTTTTCTAATTTTAAGGTTTTCAACAACTTTTTAAATAAATACAATTTTTTAATGCTAGATCGAACAGATATCTTTGTCGGGAATGATAGAATTTCATCAAGCCAAGTATTAAATCGATACCTTTGAACGTTGATTTTCTTTATGCATCGAGGAACTGATAAACGGTCCAACTCACACTCAGACTCCCTTGCTTCATCCCCTTCTTGATCAGTTTCTTCATCAATTTCTTCTTCAATTGCTTCTTCTTCTTCTTCTTCTTCACCACCACTTTCATCTTCTCCTGATTCCTCTCTATTTTCTTAATCACGAGCAGCGGAACTTTGTCCATCATCACCACCACCACACTATCATCCATCCTTTTCTTACCTTTCCCTGCATCGGAGAGTTCATCCGCTTGAAAAGCGTCGATTTCAGCCAAAAGATCCTTAGTTTGGGGTTCCATTTGGGCCTCTTCCACCACAATATCTTTTACAGAGTGATCCTTTACGTTCTTTTGAATCTAGGGTTCTTTTACACCAACTTCAGCATCCATTAAACAAGTTTCAACGAGTGGAGATTCATTGTCATCCACTGCTGGATTATTAGCACTTACAGGAACTCCACCACTTGTGGGTTGATTGTCATCTGCTTTTGGATGTTTATCAAGTTTAGCAACTTCAGTTTCATCTCCTCCACCACTTGGAGGTTGATTGTCACCTTCTGCTGAATGTTTATCCAATTCAGCAACATCAGTTTCAGGAATTTGTTTAACACTGACATCTTCTTCAGATTGCTTACTAGCCTCTTTCGTTTTAGATTTACCGCTTCGAGCAGTTGTACTGATATGATTCAGCCCTGCCATTACTTTATCTACATATAGAAGTACAAGACACAAAGTAAACAATAATATAAAATAAAAAAGGGAAAAATTGGAAAGAACAATAAACAAAAAATCAAAATTTCTTCAAAAAACACCATTGACGTTTTAAGTTCTAAGACTTGAATGAGAACCAGAACAAAAATGCAGCGATATTAAGGTTGCTCACCTGCAGAAATTGGGATTTCTGGAAATTCTTCAACAACTACTTCAAATCTTCGAAATAATTGTTAAATAGCTGGATGAGAGACAAAAATCGTTTAGGAGAACTTATGAAGGGACAGAAATCGGTTCGAAAAATTGGAACAGGTGCGAGCAAGAAGAACCCTTTTCTGATTACCCATTTTTGTGTTTTCGACCCGCTAAAATAACCCGGTTTGGTTAAGTTTATATACTTTTCTGTAATATGCACTTTTACCCATAAGTTTCTCTATTTCTAATCTAGCCCCCGACACTTAAGCACACTTAATATTTTTCCCACATAAAAATAAGTCAAAAAGAAAAAGAGGAGATCATTTAGTTAGACAAGTTTTTTTGGAGTTCTTTTAGTTAAATCTTCTCATGTATCTTACCCTTCAATTAGTATGTTAGAAATAAAAAGAACCCGATTTCTTCTGTACTATTTTATTCACCTGTGTTCTTGAAACAACAGATACGTTTGGCAAATTGATAAGAGGGAGCGGTTATCCTATGGGTGAAGCACTGGTGTCTGCTAAGAATAATCTAAGCAGTTATCTATCCTGTTACTCAATAATATTTTGTAAATAGATGACGGGAAAGAAAGTTTTTCACAAGATGAAGGGCAGTGGTCTGAATACTTCGTTCCTTATTTTGATTACTGAATGATGCAGGGTGTATGTGTGATGTGTTGTGTGAACATATGTATTTGACTGAACAAAAAAAAACATTTTATGTTAGTCTCAACTGTTACTTCTCATTCGACATTGCATGTATATTCACAATGAAGTGAATTGCAAATGCCTGCGCTGATCAATTTTCTTAGAAATATTCATATTTAGTCATAGACATTTGCAAAATTAGTAATTACTGAAGTTTTCGGGATTCCTATGATATTATTCGATTATGAAGATTTAGAACTTGAATAGCTGAAACAATTTCATTATCTCCATTTCATAGTTGTACTTTGTAGTATCTTCAATCTTCTTAATTGGATTTACTTTTCATTCTAATTTAGTTCTGCATTGCCTTATCAGAAGTCTGTTTTGTGTTTATTAATGAAAACATTTGTTGTAAGCTTTTACAATTCAATTGTGTCAATGCTTAAGTCTTTTTTTTTTTCCTAAACATCTAGAATGTGCTCGATATATAGGTCGTGGAGGGTGCAAAAGCTACTAGTACCTGGCATATTATTGGGACATTGACAATGAAAATTTTGATGCAGGTTGAGCTTTGTTGACATTGTCGAAGACTATGAATAGTATCTTTTCATATCCTATTATGATTTATGACTAAATTTGAGCTTGGTCTAATGGTAGCCTGCTAGAGAGGAGACAATTGCCATTATCCTTGGTCACCTTCAGGTAGAGTTCACATGATATTTAATTGTTACTAAAGCTTTGAAATCAAGATTAACCTTTGCCTTAGTTAGATTTCTATCGGGTATAGCAGAAGGGCTAGCTGCACTTATTTTAAGATGTTGAATATTGATGTTTAGTAGAAAATATTGGTATTGAATAGTATTCAGTTGCATAGACCCACCAACCACCTTCTATTATTTTTTGTGAGATGCATATATGCTACATTCTTCTCTTTTAATCTTCTGATTTTCCTTCATTCTTTTGTTGGATAGCAATGTAAATGATTTTTCTAGAGTTGTATTTTGAATAATATATTTTCTGAATACGTCGTAATATTTTTTCCCTTGGTTTCTCCTTTTACCTAATTCTATTTGCTTGACTTTTTGTGTAGGAGGTGTATTCAAGCTCGAACTCTTTTTGTCTGAAGAATACCGAATGGCTACTCCGAAGGTATATAACTGATTGACAATTTCTTTCCTATTGGATGTTTTGAAAAATTCCAGTTCATATTCTGCATTTCTTGTTCATGAAATGATATCTCTAAGCTTTGGAATAGATGATGCAACATTTTTTTGACTGATTTTTCTGGAACCATTAGCTGCCATGTTGCGCATGATGTACGGCTTAATTGTTAGCAATGCATTGATTTCTGTTCCTATTTTAAGCTACAGTTAAATTTGTCTTGTAATCACTTGGTTGTTGTAGATGATTTTGTTTGTTTCAATTTCCCTTAACTATAATGTTGCCACTCTGTCTAGGAGTGTTAAATCTCAACTAGTATAGAACCCGCGCATCGCGGCCAATATTCAAGAAAAGTAATGCAAGCAAATTAAATCTAATCTAGTATATTATTTATACATATCAATATTTTTCAAATTAAATAAACGTTTTATCTATTTGAATATTTTTTCTTCTAATAAAATCTCTTCTACGCACACATAATAAAGTGAGTGAAGAATTCTTAGAACTTGACTGATAATAATCCTTAGTTCATTGTATACCTACCTTCAATCTTCTTTATAATCCACTAATTCTGTGTAAATATTTGATAAATGCAACTGAATCCTCTATATTCTAGTTCTTACATGAGACTATGCATATGTATTTAAAAAAAAGAACGAAAAAGAACACTGATAATCAGAAAGAGGACAATTTATTTTACTATCAGGAATATGAATATTAATTCCTCTACATCCTCACATATTCAAATCTATTCCATTTCTAATCCACAGATAAGAAACTAAATTATTTCTCAATTAATCCTTTTGAACAATTTGCTAATTACGTAATAATCAGTAAGAAACAATAAAAATATTGATAGCTTCAATAATCATAGTCTCCAAAACTTTTGGAGTGAAAAAAACATCTTTTTCTTTTTAACATATATTCGGCAAAGAGGCACTATAACACCACGATTTGATCAAATAACTTGCTCATATTATTATATATGTACCAGAATTACAACTATCGACATTGATTGCCTTTTTTTGTGATATCAATAATTGAATAATGCTTATTCTTTATCTACTTACTCGTCATATTGCACACAATTATCAGTACTTCAACAATAATAAGATGCACCATGAAGATAACAGTGAAAATTTCACCTAGTGCCCTCAATAAGACATGGTCTTACCTAATTGCCCCCACTTACAAATATTTTAAGTAAATGCCCTCCACATCATACCCCCCTTATGAAAGGACTATTTTGCCCCAACTTGTTTAATTCACGCTGAACATGTTTCCTTCTCTCTTTCTCCATTTCTGGCCTCCTTCTTTCTTCTTTGTGTGCTGGAAATTTGGGATTTTTTCTTGTGTTTGCTTGATTCCAGTGATTTGAAGGTTTTTATTGCCTATGGCTATTAGATATTCATATTTTGCATAGAGCTTAAAATCTTGACCATGGCCAAGAGTTGCATAGACTTTCTCTGCAAGGTGCTTATTGCAGTAGAGTTTAAAGTCTTGGCTATTGCCAATACTTGCAGAGATGTTCCGTGTAAGTTGTCGCTTCCACCAGAACTTAGAATCTTGGCTATTGCCAAGAGTTGCAGAGACTTTGTCTCCAACTTGTTCACTGCAGTAGAGGTAGAAGTCTTGGTAATTGCCAATACTCTTAGAGATTTTTAGTGTAAGGTCCCCCTAGCAGCAGAACTTAATGTCTTGGCTATTGTCAAGACTTGCAAAGACTTTCTCTGCAAGTTTTGCACTGCAATATAGGTAAAAGTCTTGGCAATTTCCAATACTTGCAGAGACTATTTGTACAAGTTGCTCCTTCCACTAGAGTTTAAAGTCCTGGCAATTGTCAATACTTGCAGAGACTATTTGTACAAGTTGCCCCTTCCGCTGGAGTTTAAAGTGTTGGCTATTGGCAATAGTTGTAGAGACTTTTTCTGTAGTTGTAGAGACCATGACAACATGGCTTAAAGTGTTGGCAATAGGCAAGAAGTCTCTACAAGCCTCCCATTGCAGTAGAGTTTAAAGTCTTGGCTATTGCCAATACTTTAGAGATTTTCAGTGTAAGTTTCCCTTTGCAGCAGAACATAAAGTCTTGGCTATTGCCAAGACTTGTAGAGATTTTTTTCCTGAAGTTGACCGGTGCAAGAGGGCTTAAAGTCTTGGCAATAGCCAAGAAGTCTCTCCCAGGTGCCCATTGCACCAGAGCTTAAACTCTTAGCTATAAGCCAAGGGTTGCAGAGACTTTCTCTGCAAGTTGGCATTTGCAACAGGTCATAGAGTCTTGGCAATAGGCAAGAAGTGTATGTAGGGTGCTGATTGCACCAGAGCTTAAACTCTTGGCAATAGTTGCAGAGATCTTTACCCTTGCAACTTGAAGAAATCTTACGTTGAATCTTCTCTTGAACAGAGCAATCTGTAAAAGGAATGGGGTTTTATGGTTTTCTTGATAGCGTGAATGGAGAAAAGGAAGGGGAGGGACTGAGGCGCGTCTTTTTATTGGTTTGTAGGGGTGTTTTGGTCCGGAAAAATTTTTATTAAACTAATGAGGGCATTTTTGCTAAACATCTGTTAGTGAGGGCATTTTGGCAAACCAAAGCTTCCCGTGTCATATTTTTGCAAATGAGCCAAGATAACATATAAACATTTGTGAGCACATATATACATGAAGACATAAAGTAAAAATTATGTACCTATAGTATCTTTTTAATATCTATTTACATTCCCAAATTAACAAACTGTAGAAGCTTGAATAAATCAGCTTATGAACTGAGTTGCTCCATCAATATTTGTCATATCTCTCCTAATCATGCACAAAATGCGTTAATAATATATAAATTGCATTAAGTTTTGCTAGTTAATGTGACGATTTATAATTTAACCCCCTTCCAGCATCAGTGAAATTGCTTTAAAGGAGAGCAATAAAGAAAGATATGGTTAGTTTTCACTATCTCCTTATCGTTTTAACAATTTTTGTCAAGTTTGAGAGACTTGATTGGTAGTGAATCAAAAATCTACCAAAATATGATTGATATAAATCAAATATTCCGTAGAGCTTTTTGTCAATATTTTTTCAAATTTGATTTGCGTTGTCGAAAAATATTTCCTAAATCTCCACAACATAACCATTATCTACTAATCAGTAATCACCTTAGAGCAAATGATTTTGTTGAGAGCTGGTTTTGAAGTATGACAAATGGAAAGGACTCAGAGGTTCCTACAAAGAACCTAGTCCTTGAAATAAAGGGCACGCTTGATCGAAAAGAATTACGGGTTGCAAATCCCTGCGGAACTAGGAGTAGTGGCGCGTGAAGGTATATGCATCCTAGTCAGACTAAAAGAGGCGGTGTCCAGGCTGTGTCTTCGAAGTGTGAAAAGGAGTTGGACTTCAATAAGGAAAAGAGTTACTACGAATCCTGACTTACCTAAATTAAGAGGATTCCTGGTAGAATTCAACTAGGGTTTCAAGATCCGTATAAATACAAGTAGTGGAGACAGCCGTAAATTAGTTATTCACAAACAGAGAGTTGAGAGCATACAAAGGCGATCTGCAATCTTTCTACGTGAGTAAACTGGAGAAGACAACTTGAGTGCATGCAGTGTATTGAGTCTAGATATTCTGTCTAGGTTCATTGAGTTGTAAGTTGTCATCGTTTTGAGCTTTCATAGTTTTACCTACTTGCTTATTACAGAAGCACATGTATTAGGTGAATTCTTGTGTAATTACTAGAAAAGCTAGAGTGTAGCTTTGAATAGTGATTAGGGTCTAGAGTGTAGCCCCTTGGTTACAGAGTTTGTAATCAGAAACTTGCTCATTGTGTTAGTGGATTCAGTTCTAAAATCTCAGAGTGTGGGTCGTGGTTTTTCTCCCTTGAGCAAGGAGTTTTCCACGTAAAAATCCTTGTGTTTTCTGTGAGTGCAGTTGTGGGGTGTTGTAGTGTTTAGAACGAGCTTAATCACGAAGGCAAGAACTAGGTTCTACATTCAGAAGAACTAGGTTCTTGAAACGAAAAATTGGTAGACACTATTCAACCCCCTTCTAGTGTCTTTAGGAGGTGCAGAGAGTATAACAGATTTACACATTAAGATGGGATAAACTGATCCAAGTTAATTTTCTTTAGTTAAAAAAGATTTTATCCTTATTCTATCGTTTTTAGCAATGTTAATATTAAAATGTGATAATATAAAATTAATACCTTTATAGTATGTGGCCTTTGTATTGGATTCATTCATTATGATATTCATCACCTCCAATTTTCTTTCTTAATACGGCCATTCCTTTCTACCAAAAAAAAAAGTTGCATTTGTAATCCATGACCATAATCTCATAATGAATTTAAAAATATCACATAAAACCTAATCAGTAATAAACTATTAAATAGAATGAGCTTCATTAATTGCTAGTTCGATTGGATCCCAAAATTTTAATCGAACCTAATTTTTGTCATTGTATTATGCACTATTCAGCGTTATATTATTGTCAAACTTAATTCAGCATTTTATTGTTAAAAAATACTGAACAAATACCTTAATAGCATGTGTCTTTTGTGTTGGTTTCGTTCATTATGATACTCACAGTATGAGATGAGCAACAAATTGCAATATATTTGAATGTGTCTTGCGAGTAAATTTTTTTATGCTTCACTCTTAACAATCAATAGTATTGTGTAATCTTCATTGTCGTTACAATCTTCGCACTTTCAGAAACAATTGTAACATGTCATGATCCTCTAAAGCCCACATAGTAGAGCTAATGCAATTGTTGATTAATTTAGCGAGATAGGTTATCTATGTTTGCGAAAATGGAGAGGACGCTGGCTTCCAATTCTCTTGCTGCACCATAGATCCACAAGTAGATTTTATGGTGAATCCAAATTTTATGAATATATGAACATGTGCGAGGCAATCGAAAAGAATACCTAACATAAAACAAAGAATAAAGAACATTAATAAGTAGCAAAACCCAAACAGTTTCGTGGAATAATGAAAAGATTAGCTTTGTGAACGTCTTAGTCCAACACTTTGGGGTAGAAAGGATTAAACAGAGAAAAGAAGGGAGGTAGATAACTTAATATATAAATTTAAACTACATTTCATTATCTTTCAATTTAAATTCACAAATTTTATGTTTTAATGTTGAAGTTTTTCTACTATCTATCTGATAAGATAAATTAAATTCAAAGCCTTATATTATTTTAGTTCAAATCTACAACATGACTTTATATATAGAGTTTCTTTAGATGAACTATTTCTTAATGTTTATTTAAAGTTTAATCAAATCAGATAAGCACTAATGAAACTATTTGGAATTTTGAATTTGAATCCTCAAACTCATCTAGTAGATAAACAGATAAACTAATAACTAAATTTCTTTATAATATCAGTTTTAATATATATCTTTACAGTAATATAGGGATATTTTATTGAATCATACCATATTCTTATGTCTTGAAATATTATCTTCATTAGATGGATCAATCCTTTCAATATTTATCCAATACTAATATTTAATTTGCCATGGAAAGTTATAGAGATCGGTCCATAAAAGTTGTTGCAGTAAGATTCATTGATGCATTTGTAGATTTAAGGCAAAATGGCTAAAGTTCCCCCTAAACTATAACTTTTTTTCCAACTTGACACTCAAACTTTGCGAGAGTCCTAATACCCCCTTAAACTATTTTGAACCGGCATTATTACCCTCTTCTGAGCTTATGTGGCATAGAGAGTGTGTATCACTTTCTTTAAGAGAGTGGCACAAGTAAGAAAAAAATAAAACTTTATTTGTTACCAGATTTTTTTATTAAATATGTTTTCTAAATTCTTTTGGTTTTATTTTACTGTTTTCCTTATTCTTTTTCTTTTTCTTTTATATTTCTTATCTTCTTCCTTGTTTTGAATTCACCATTGCCACATCCTCCACAATTCCACCATCACCACCACCATCTCCACTGCAAAGCTACCACCATTTTACTCCTTCCACTTTCAAATCCTAAGAAAAGCCGATCCCACCATTTTTTACACAAAAGCCAAAGCGATAATTGGAAAAGTTCAGCAGCGAACTGCAACTCGTAGGAGAGAAGACGCACAGACGCCATACAGAGAGCAAGAAAATGGAGGTATTGGTGTTGGTGTATTCCGTAGAATCTATGGTGGTAACCAGAGGAATGGCAGCCGTGAACATTATTGACTTTGACCCCAAGGGTGGAAGGAAAATCACATCCAATAGGCAGAGAGATCTTGACCAAATTGTTGGAAGAATTGTTGTTCCCAACTAAGAGTGATGAAATCAGGCATTACTGTGAATACGTTTGCTACTTCGAACTTATAATTCCATTTGGGACCTTTGAAGATGTAGAGTTCTCTTGAATCATTTGTCTGCATATTTGCCTTTTTCTAATAGTTGAATTGTTTCAGTTGCCATGGAATCGGCTATGGTGAAGGGAGTTATGGGAAGGGGAGGAGGAGGGAGTTCATTCTCCTTTTTTTGTTTTAATTAAAAAGAATAGTTTTTATGCTGTTTTCTTTTATTTTATTTTTTATAGTTTGACACGTGTCATGCAAAGACTGGTGCGTGAAAATCACATGCATTCTTAAAGCTGGGACTGACCAAGAAAGGGGATAATATTAACTGTTTAAAGTTGTTTAAGGGGGTACTAGGACCCCCGCAAAGTTAAAGTGTCAAGTTGGAAAAAAAGTCATAGTTTAGGGAGGACTTTAGCCATTTTGCCTAGATTTAAACTAAAAATTGTGCAGAGCATATTGGAGATATTATTTGGGTCAATTCAGTTACAAATGTTATTTTATCATGTCTTTCACTCAAACATGCATGTTTAAGTATATTTTGGATAATTCAAATGCATATTATTTTATCACTTCATTCACTATGATAATATTTTATTACTTCCCTTAATTAATTTTCTTTTTCTTTTCTAATTAATAAATTAAAGTAAAAAGAAAAAATTATACGTCTGAGAAAACGATAATAGAAAAGCTCCAACCTGACCGTTATATTTTTGAATTTAAAAACATACTTATCTTTTCATTTAAATATAAAAGCTTATAAAATTTACCTTTCAAATATACTTAATTATGGCCAGGTGCCTGCACGATGTTAAGATAAGGAAACTATTGGAGTTATGCATTTTTATATTAAAATAATAATATTAAAATTGCATATTTTATCTTAATGTCCAAAATATCTTTATTATCCCACTTTTCCATGATCTAGAAAATGGTCATTACTTCTCCCATGTTCTTCCTTTTTATTATCCCACTACTCCACTAAATAGCCACTCACCCATATTCTACATGTTCATCAAATTTATAATCGCACTACTTTTTGGAGTTACACTTTGAAAGACTACCTATTTCCAACACCTACAAATAGTGGTATTCTTCCCTTGTTTTGGAGTAAGAAGAAAAAAATATTATAGAGTGATGAAATATTGTGAAAGAAAGTGAGTTGTGAGAAAGAAAAAAATTCCAAGTTTTTTTCCTTATTCACAACAAAAAGAGAGTTTTATTTTTGTTGAAGGAAGGTGTTCTTTGTGGTGGAGCTTTGGACTCAACAACTAGTCCAGAGTTTGTTCGAGTCATACGACGTGATCGGGCTGTTGTATCCTGGGGGAGACAAGTCAAGAGTGTTACTGCTGGACCGATGAAGATGTTGCTGCAGTGGGCTTGAATCTCCTCAAAGAGAGCGAGATATCCGCGCCTCAGGCTGAAGAATTCTATTTTCTTCATTTACTTTTTCAACTGTAATATTTATTTAAATTGTATTTTCATCAGCAGAAACAACTAAAAGTCCTGCGATGTAAATAAAATTTGACCAGTAAAACAAAAGAGAAGTTGAACACTTATTTTACAGAACCCTTTACAATCTAAAAGTATAGCGTATCGGAGATTCAAAGTTCAAATGAAGTTTAATTTGCTCCGCGAATTATGGTGTAGCATTCAAGTTCAAACAACACCGCATATTTTAGTTTTATTCTTTCATATGATAATTAATTTAACTTTGATAAATTGTACGTGATTTCGGAAAACATGTCAAAGA
This sequence comes from Petunia x hybrida, assembly GCA_037355625.1. Lineage (NCBI taxonomy): Eukaryota > Viridiplantae > Streptophyta > Magnoliopsida > Solanales > Solanaceae > Petunia > Petunia x hybrida. Next base: position 7,941,890 of record JBBBVM010000082.1, read on the forward strand.
CTAAAATTTTAGTTTCAACTATTCAACGTACTTAGGGTACTTTTCTAAACCAGTTATACAAAGATCATCTCAAACACATGTTTGCCATATATAACTTCAAGCAGTGGCGGATTCAGAATTTGAAGGTCGTGGGTGCTCAAGTCCACAAGTACAATTTATTGTAAGAAAAAAATATTCGTAGTCATCTGGATTCAAACACAAGACCTTTAGGATATGAGAGCCCAAGCTCTAGCACCCATAGCTCAACCAAAGTACCAATTGGACCTTTTGTTTTATGGGTGCTCCTTATATAGATATATACGTTTTCTACATATTGTCTATGTACATATGCATATTCCGCATTGGGTTCAATGGGTGCTCGAGCACCGTAATTCTTTATGTGGGTCCGCCTATGACTTCTAGTTAATATCTATGTGACCATATCTATAAACACGCTAGAAAACCATCACTCTACCGATTATAAACCCATTTAAAAGAAATCAACACGAATAAAACTATTAAGAAACGAAAATGTACTTTAAGGATTTGAAAAAATTTTGAGTATCTGCAAAAGAAGCAATTGAACTTTTGGGCTAGAGAGAATACAAAGTTAATGTTCCTTTCGTCAGAGTTTCTCCGAATTTCTTGACTAGCACAGACTCTATCTCTTCTTTGGTAAGATCATTTCCCTTCACATGGGTTGAATATGATGTGACATGGTCACGATGATGTGTTGTTCTATCATACCTGGCCAAGCTACGCATCTTAAACTTCTTAGGATGGGCGACGATATTTAAAACGACCTCGGTTAGTTGTTTCGGAAGTTAGGATTCCGATTGGCGTGCCGCTAATTTTAAAAACTTCGTAATGTCCATTAGGACATGTCTGTAAAATTTGAGCTAAATCAGACCTCGTTTGGTAGGCATCGGAAGAAGGTTTCAGTTTTTATTGTCGATAGATATTAGAAAGAGATTTTCGAGCTCGGTTTTGGCGAATGAGCTCTGATTCGAAATCCGAAAGTGCCGTTAGGTTCGTATGATTATTTGTGAATTTTATAAACTTTTGAAAGTGAATTTCGATGTTGTTCGGCTAGTTTCCGCTAAAATGCCGAAAGTTAAATAATTTGACCTTTTCCATTTAAATTCGCATCTTGAGTTTCGGGAGTCTGATTTGAGATCCGCCTTCGCGAGTATGTTACATATATTTTGTATAACTTGTATGCAAAAGTTGGAATTATTTCGAATATCGTAGGGTACTATTTTAATTTTCGTTAAGAAAATAAAATAAAATAAAAGAAAAAAAAAGAGAAACAGACAAAAATTACAAAGAAAGAAAGAAAATGAAAGTACCATGGGCGGTGGCTGAAAGGGATATATCCCTTAACGTTATACAGAGTGAAACAACGAGAAACAGATACGCGAAACAGAAAACATGCAGTGGAAAAATGCCAGAAAATAAGAAAAGGGACCGAAGAAAAGTAGAATTTTTACCCTGAAACATTCAGGTAATGATCCTAATATATTATTTGAGTTTATTACGTGTGTTTGAATATGTTTTAACGGTAAAACTTTGAATATTATACATCGTTTTAATAAAGTCAATTAATAGTTTAAAGGGTCAAATGGACCCCGATAATGAAATTGATTATATATTCGTACTCAGTGAGTTATGGGCAACATATAAATGTAAATTATTTGGGGTTTGGTTATGTGACCTTAAACCTTGTATATAGGCCTGGCCTGCGTATTGCGTATGCGAATAGGGTATCAGGTTCCTACCTGGATTGCCCTAAGATATGAGGAATGAAGCCTTTAGCCTAATTTGATATATTTTTCTGCTTATTGAATAGAGTGGGATCGTTTGGCAATGAAACCAAAGGATAAAGCGGTTGTTGATTAGCAATGCCAACTTTTTGGGAGAGGTAAGTGTTTATATCCATTTCTTTGGAGGCATCTGGCGTCGTGGATTTTCTACCACGTGTTTCCTTACGTGTGTAGCCAATAGGCGTACTCATTACACCTTAGCTTTGAATTTACATTGTATATTATTTGTTATGCCCTGTTGTTGGTACTGCATTGAGCATATGAGCATTGCACTCTGGTTTTGAGCATTACATGTACTTCCCAGTTGGCGATGAGAGTCCCACACCGGTGAAGGGTCATTATTGCATATACTTCCCGTTTGGCGATAAGTGTCCCGCACCGGTGAAGGGTCATTATTGCATATACTTCCCGGTTGGCGATGAGAGTCCCGCACCGGTGAAGGGTCATTATTGCATATACTTCCTGGTAATCGATGAGAGTCCTGAGCCGGTGAAGAGTCATTATTGCATATATCTCCTGGTAGACGATGAGAGTCCCGCGCCGGAGATGGGTATCAGGCATATGTGACTGCATTGCATCATACCGCATTCATCCCATCCCATTGCACCGCATACTGACTATTATGTGTACTGTGTTGTGTTTTATGTATGCGGTATGTATACTATGACGTGGACATATCTCAGTTTGCCTATATATTTCTGGCTCGTATCCCGAGTTGCGGGAATCGGGTTGCACGCTGCAACGGTATGAATATATGGATTGGGTTGCACGCCGCAACAGTATATATTTCTGATTGTTGATGTGTTCGGGATACCTATATGTTTTGGCTATCTTACGTTCCTGGTTGTTGATGAGTTTTTCATTCCATACGCGTTTCTAGTTATTATCTGGCTCTGCTTTTTTTTTTTTTTATAATTTAAATATGAGGAATTTGGTTTATCTGTTTCTTTTCTCCCTGGCTAGCTATCCTATTCTTTGAGGTGGCTAGTCTGCCCCACTTATTGAGTCCTTTTGACTCACCCTTGTTTGTTGTTTGTTTGTTTTTGTCTATCTATTTCGTTTCGGCAGGTTCGCTCCAGGATTGAGTTCGCCACGTTGTGAAGGAGCGAAGACGACTTCAGCTGTCAGGGTGAGCCAGCTTTTATTCCGGATGGCCACCAGTTTATTGGTTATTACTTCGGTTGCATTTTGCTCCCTTCAGGAGGTATTTGTCTTCTTTTGTACTCTTAGATGTCTAGTCTGGATAGCCCTAAACCTAGTATGTTGGGTAGTCAGCTGTAATTTCTTTTGTACAGCTTAGAGGTATCGGTATGTCGGTGATTTCTTTTTAAGTCTTGTCCTTATTTATGAATTGTTATATTTATTTTCCTGATTTAATTGATACAGGTTCGCCCGACGGGTCTAGGGGAGGATGTCGGGTGCCCGCACGGCCTAACCGGATTCCGAGTCGTGTCAGTTGGTATCAGAGCCCGGTTTAGAGTCTATCCAGACTAAGACAGTGTCTAGTAGAGTCTCGTTGATGGGTACGTAGACGTCCGTACTTATCTACGAGAGGCTATGATGGCATTTAGGAAGTTTCACTTCCATCATTTCTGATCGTGCGTCGGTCTAGGATTCAAAAGTATTTTCGTTAATTCGTTAATTTCTTCGCGGTAATTGTGAATCCTCGTGCGACAAATCAGCAAACGGTATGAGTTCAAGACGAAGCTGTCTGGCCTGGGGTTAGTACTGACGAAGCCCCGAGTGTTTTGATCGTGCTGACGATCTAGTTACGGAGGTCCTAGCTGTACGAGCTCGCGATGGGCAAGGGAGCAGGGCCTTGTAGTTCCCTTGGCTCTCTACGATGCTTTTACGAGAATCTTGGCGACACAGATACCGCAAGCACCTATTATTCGCTAGGCAGCTTATCAGTTTGCCACAGATGCAGATGTTCGGACTTAGAGAGCTCTTGTTCCAGTTCTTGATGTTGCCCCAGCAAAATATGTTCCACAGGCAGCATGTGTTGCGCCACTTATTGTTCTGGCTGGTTAGCCAGCCGATGTAACAGTTTGGTCCGAGTGCCCAAAGAGGTTGCATTATTTTACGCGGTTGAACCTTCTGACATTCTTAAGCAATATATCAGATAAACCCCATGATTCTTTTTAAAAATAAAATGATGTCAGCGTATCCTTCAGGCTTTTGATTATATCGAGCGGTATGGTGTTGATTATTCTGCTTTCCAGTTTCCGGGTCCAACCTTGGATTGGTGGACCGCTCTTTTATTAACTAACTTGGTTCGGTTTTTCTTCTAGATTCGTGGAAAAGTTCCTTTTGAGTAGCGAGCATGATGAAAAGTGTTGCCAGTTTGAGTGGGTTGGACAGGGTAGCCTGTCGCTTATCCTGTTGGTGTTTCAGAATATGAGATTGAATCTTATAAAATGGCTGGATAAGTATTAGAACTAGTCCATGAACCTTTCGAGAATGTTCAAGGATTTATTGGTGACCTTTCTCCTTCCTTGAGATCCCAGATGGCTCGAGAGATTGAGGTCGGGATTTCATTTGATATTGTTGTTGATATTGCCTGAAGGTACAAGGCATATCATTAGTTAGAACGGGAAGAGTTAGAGCGGGAGAGCAAGAGATCTCGTGGCCCTAGTGGGCAACCATGGTACCTCATTTGGAGGTAAGAGTTCTGATTATTTTGGGAGGTCACCTTCCAGGTTATCTCAGCTTGTGTCACGTGATTCTTAGAGTGCGCCAGTAGCTCGTCAAGATCAGATTCAATCTCCTCTTTACAACTATCAACAATCTGTCACGTTTCCATTTTTAGCGAAAAGGGTGTTATCATTGTCATGAGTCTGGTTATTCTTTGAGGAGTTTTTCCTTACTCCGGCAAGCAGGCAGACGTCTTTTCTCTCATCATCAGGCACCTGCACATTCGCAGGGAATTTTATATAGATCTCAATTAGCCAGAGAAATGACACCATCCAGTAGAGGTTGAGAGCGTGGTGGCAGTGGTTCTTTAGAAGGTGATTATCAGGGTAGTGGCTCAGCTCAGCTGCAGAGGCAGTTCTATGAACTGCTAGTCTGGCGGGATGCTGAGGTATCCGATGCAGTAGACCCTGAAATTTTTTTCTTCTCTTAAATGTGAGTAAGATTTGATTCTTTTGATCGATCTGGAAAAGGTGTGTCTTATCATGTTTCGATGATTTCCTTGGATGTCATTTCTATTAATAATCGGTTGTGTAATCACCTAATTTTGGCACCTAAAATATAAAAATGCATAAAGTATGTGTGGTAATTGTTATGTGATTTTACCTTTTCTTTGGATATTTTTAATTATTTAATTAGGAGAAAAATATTAGAAAATATTTTCCAAAAATAAAAATAAGATAGGATTACTTATGAGTAATGTCTAGTTGACAATTCTGTGGTAGTTAAATCATTTCTTGTGTGCTTTCTTGTCAACTGTCGGTTTAATTGTTAGTTGTGATATTTCCTTAGTCTCAAATTGGCTAGTTTTTAAAGGGAGGAAAGGTAGTAGCCCGATTGTGCAATCCGCTGGCCCAACTCATTGACCCGGCCCGTTTTCCTTTTGTTTAAAAGGCAAAAATTGCCATTTTTGTCATTTGTTTAGATCAGATCCTTGTGGCCAAGCAAAACCCTTGCCAATTTTAGGGCATTGTCGGGAACCACCACTGACCGCTCCCTCTCCACCGTCATCCACCTTACTCCGGCCACAAATCTCACATCACCAATCTCGCCTTGACCGTCCCCTCTCCCATTCCGAGATCAATTTCCCCATAAAATCAACAAATTGGAGTAGATCGGAGTTCAAGTGAGGCGAAGCTCAACTCCGGCGTCCTCTCGTATTTTTCCGGTAAGTCTTATACGCACACACTCATCTCTCTGTGCTATGCTCGTTTTTGACCTTTGATTCCTCCTAAAAATGGTTCTTTGGCTTTGAGACGTAAAAAATGGCACGGTGGGGATGCGATTTTCCTTTGCTCTGATGTTTGGGATCGTATGAGGGGCTGTTATGGTGTCATTTGAATGCTATGGTGATGAGGGTCGGGGGCTGTGTGTGGGTGTTAAAACTGTGAAGGCGAGGCGATATAAAAGATGGTCTGACGGCTGATTCAATAGTGCGTTAGGCTGCTTTAATGTTAATTTAATGATGATGCTTCTGTGATGCTGGTTTAGCGAGGCGAGGCAGCGAGTCGTGAACGTGGTGGTGTTGCGATGGGACAGTGAGGTTGGTGTTGTGTGTTTGATTAGTTTGGCGTGTTTACTGTTTGTGAATGGTGGTATGAAGGCTGTGTGTGTGTGTGACACTAGATTAAATGGAGTTGAGGCAGCGGGGTTGTGCAATGAGGCTGTGGCGATGATTTTTGTGATTGGCTCTTAGTGCTGGCGTCTCTAGTGATGATGGAGATGCCGAGGCAGTGGTGCAATCAGCGCATCAAGGCAGCCATGGCAGCTTAGTAACGGAACAGTTACGGTTAGACAGAAAATTCCTTTGCTTTCCCTTTAGTTTTTTCTGTCCTTTTGTCGCCTAATTTGTTTGGTTGTAGAAGATTAGTTTCAGATATTGTCGCATGAAAGAATCATTGTGTAGGCTGTTGTATATGTTGATATGAACGATTGTTCGACTGTATGAAAATTGTTTTACTTGATCTTTTGTTCATCGCTTAAGAAAGAAAGCGTGTTCATGTTGCTGTCTCAATGTTTTAGCACTGATATGTTTGTTTAGTATTCATTAGGTATTAAAGTTTGTTAAACCAGTAAGATGCAATTCGTGTTTGTCTTTGCTTTCGTATGCCAAGTTTTTCAAGTAGTCGTTTTAATTAATCCTTAGCCAGTTGGTTTGACCAGGTCTTGAACTTGTGTCCTTGCTTATTGTTAGCGTTATATGAATGGCTTGTCTTGGTCTCTATGTATAAATTTGTCAAAGCATGAACTGATTTTTGTTGTCTAGCAAACATGTTAAATAATGTGAACATGAATTGTCTACTGTCAGTTTTGGGGCAATGTAAAAGTCTGAAACTTTGAAAAATAAAAGAGAGTTGGAAGAGTCAAATAGTGGGACAAAGAGTAGTACCAAAGTGGTATGTTTCAGCACTCTTTTAGGGTAGGTGAGAGGCTTAGCATAAAAGAGGCAATTGGCATTTAATTGCCTTGGGTTATGTATCTAGGCATGGCTGTCATCCTTTAGTTTTTGACCCCTCTTTCCTCTATAAAAGAGGCCATCAGATACACACGAAAAGGAAGGAACTTCAGATCTGAAAATTTCTTCTTCACTCTTTGAAAGAAAAACAGACCTGAGAAAAAAAAAATACATCAGAAAAGAGAAACAAAAAGAAGAGAGTTTGTGTACAGATCTTAAGGATTAGGAGGCAAGGGTTCAAGGGTGCTTTCTGTTGGTTTATCTTAAGGTTTGGTGTTGTTGCTGGTAGCTTGGTGTTGTTGCTGGTAGCTTGGGAGCTCTGCACTTTCACTTCACTTTAGCTTTGAGAGATCCTCATTGTAGAACATGGAAAGTTAACTCAATAGGTAAATGTTTCCTACCCTTGTAATTTACTTTGTAAGACTTGCTATTCGTATGTATAATATGGGCTTCTTAAGGTCCAAAAATGGTAGTGAAAGCATGTCTTAAATGATGTCTTTATATTTTATTTTTTCTTCGTTCATATATGTGTTTGGCCATGTCCAAGAAATGAAAAGAAGTTGCAAATTATTAAATGTAGGATTTTGTTGTGTGATGGTTAAAAATCAGATGTGTATGATGCACCTAGGGACCTTGTTAAAATCTGGACTTGATGGAAATGTGAATAAGCAAATTAAGTTCAATAATTGTTTCAGATTCTTAACATTAAGATTGGCCCATTACTAATAAATATGGTTTGTTTAACACCTGTTGGACTAAGTCTATAGTTGAATAATGGGCCTGGCTTTAACTTGTAAATAAATAGAATAACTAGTCCTCTAAAATTGTGAGAACGTGATTAGGAAACTTGGATAGGCAAAGTCGAAAAAATGCAAAATAACGTCAACAACACAAATAAAGTAATGATTCCAATCTTATGCAGTAGTCGCGCTCAAAGGGAACTGGGCTTTTGGGAACGGGCAAAAGCCCAGTGGGCTTTTAGATTTGCGAAAATGACCCAATTTAAGAATAGATTTCAAGTCAGGGCAATTTCTCAAACAAAATACCATTCTTCAAAAGACAATAAATTGACAACGTTTCGCGTTTCAAATGAAATAAGAAAATACACGATTAGGCAAATCAATAGAAATAAAGATTCGCTCGATTAGGCAAAATAAGTATGATTTGTGATCTACTTATTAGGCAAAGAGCAATAAAAATAAGAAAGTTAAGTCGATTTAAAGATAAGTACGGCAAATAAGTATGATTTGTGATCTACTTATTAGGTAAAAATAAAAAATATATAAATTCGTTCCAAGTATACCTTGTGGGTTACTTGACACAATTTTTGTTTCAAACAAATCAAAGCGTAACAAATAATAATAAAGGCAATAAACAACAAACAAATTCAAAGAGTCGAAATGCGTCAATAAAAGCAACTGTGCTTGACACAGGACTCGAGGGTGCCTAACACCTTCCCGCGAGTCAATCGAGATCCTTACCCGGAACTCTGACGCAGACCACTTACGAGTCATAGGTGTTCCAAGGTACCTCTTTGGTGACTTGGCACACCTTTGAACTATGTCAAGTGGCGACTCCGAAAAATCTCTAAATAATTTTGTACCTTTAAACACCTAAGTCACAACCTTTTATTTTATTTTTAGTAAAATTTTAGGGCGTGACAGCTTGGCGACTCCGCTGGGGAAATTAGAATCTCAGGCTTTAATAAATTGTCGCATTTCAGCTTGTGAATATTGTTTGTTGTTTGTTGCCATGTCTTGAATGTTACCGCTTTGATATTGCTGAACTGCGTATAAAACTGTCTTCTTTCGCACACCTCTTAGTCTCTGGAACACTTGCACACGTGCACTTACCAGATTGCTTGTGGCATCTGGGACTTTCTTACTAAAATTGCCCATGATTTAGGAGGAATGCGTGACGGGATTTTAGGCCGGACACACTGTCTCCGGATGGCCCTGATGCGCTTTCCGCCCGGTTTGTCCACCGGGTTTTTCAGCCAGTCTAGACACTGAGTCAGTTGCGTCACCTAGAGTTAAACCTTTAGGCCAAATTATCTGCATTTCATTTGATGACTTAGTGAGGTGCGGTACACCGGTACTGCACTTGTCTAGGCTGACCTCCTTCGTGTCAGGACTGGATCCGCGTCCTAGAAAGACACATTTATGGCATTTTCTGTGTCGCATATGTTCGAAAGGTTGTTATGCTGACCGATCACCGGGGGGGCGAGTGTCAAAAAAAAAAAACAAAAACAAAAAAAAAAGGGAAAAAATGAAAAATGGGTTTAGTCCCGTGTCTCAAAATATCTTTAGTTGTTATTTTACGCCGTTATAATGGCAAAAAAACAAAAAAAAAAAATTCAAGAATTTTTTGAATCTCGTTTTGTGTCCGGGTTCGGTTCCAATATTAAAAAATAATTTGTCATAGTTTTGTGCCGTTATAATGGCAAAATTTTGGACCCTTTTTGTGTTTGTGTCCAAGTCAAGACCAAGTTTTGAAAGTAATTTATCGGGGTTTTACGCCGTTATAATGGCCAGATTTTGTAAATACTCTAAGATTAATTTTCAAGTTAGATCGAGGAGTTTATTTCAAAAAATCAATTTTTCGTGTCTATCTTCGCATTGCCATAATGTCCGATTTTGGAGTCACCTTTCGGATAAAAAAAATATAGTTTGTTTCATAATTCGTTCTTAAGTTCCATTTCGAATCTTCAGTTGAGTCTTAATTTTTCATTAAAAAAAAAAAAAAAGAAAAAAATGTTGTTTTAGGGTCCCGCTTTATTTTGTTTTGTTTAAGGTCAAGTCAGGGTACAGACGATAAATTGTAATTAGCTAAGTTGTATTTTGTATCGATCCTCGTGGAATAATCTGACTCCGCTAAAATGTCGAGTCCCATTATTTTCACCGTCTGGGTGTACCCGCCCAATGTGTCAGTTTGTATATATCTTTGACTCGTACATTATGTCAAGCATTTTATTTTGAGTTCGTCTCGTATCGTTCGTCTAAATTACGTTTGTTGAGTCAAAAAAGGAAAGAAAAAAAAAATAATAATCATCCAAGTTCATCCTTGTGCTGATTACGTATCAGTTACAATTTTGTTCTAATTTTGATCAAGGCACATAAGCAATCTTTCGGGGATACGATCGGTACACTCGGCTTACGTCGTTAACCATTTCGGGATGACGCATAACTACCTTAGGCTTCAATCTGTGTTTCTTTTGTGCTAACCTATTTGGGTCACTAGCTTGAGCAACTGCCGTGCTGGCCCCACATTCCTACTCCACCAGAATCAAGGGACCACCGCCTGTACCAGAAGTGGTTGAAACTCCTCTTCAGGAAAGCACTCAAACAACGATGGCTGAGGAAATTGAGAACACTGAGCTGGTTCGCTTAGCTGAGCAACAGGCCAAGATGGCCGAGGACTTTGCAGCCATGAAAGAAATGATGACGCAGCTAACTCGCAACTTGGCAGCAGTTCGGGCACCTCTTGTTCCGCCAGGTGCTGCTGGTTCCATGGCAAATACTCAGCCACCAGGGCAAGGGCAATCCACAGTGGTAGAAGACCCCCGTTACCTTCTACGATTTGGTCCACATCCGGCAACTGGCAATGCAGCCGGACCCTCTACTGTACAACCTGGGGCACAATTGCCACATCATGGACAACATGGCCAACCCCAAGTTCCTGCCACAGCATTCACCGTTCCTGCAGGACATACTTTGCAAAGATCGAACAGTGACCCACAGTTAAGGGCCCGTGATCAACAATTTGACCAAGCTCAGGGTAATGTGTGCCGCCAAAACGAGTCGTATGATCAGGGACACCACCCAGAATCACATTCGGATATCGAAAGGCTGGCAAAGACAGAAGAGAATGATTTTGCTCGAAAATTGAAAAGCTTGGAGCAAACTGTGAAAAACATACAAGGTCAAGGGGGGTAAAATCAATGTCTCATACAAAGACCTGTGTTTGTTCCCTCATGTGCCATTGCTTGAAGGTTTTGTTGTGCCCAAATTTGATCTGTACATTGGGCAAAGTGATCCAAGGATCCACATGAAGATCTACCTTAACAAAATGAGGGGCATTGAGAATGATGAATTGTTGATGGCATACTTTGCTGACAGTTTGGGAGGACCGGCAACAGAATGGTTTGTGCAACAAGATGTTTCGAAGTGGGTCACCTTTGATGACATGGCCAGCGCTTTCCTAAACCATTATGCTTACAAAATGGAGGCTGCTCCTGATCGTTCTTCCTTGAAGACTATCACAAAGAAACCAAGTGAAAGTTTCAGAGAGTACGCCTACAGGTGGCGCAAACAAGCGGCGCGTGTGAGCCCTTTGATCCCGGATGATAAGATGGTTGAAGAGTTCGTCGAAGTGCTCGATGAAACCTACTACCAAGCAATGGCCTCCGCCATAGGGAAACAATTCAGTGAAGCAGTGAGAATTGGGGAGATGATTGAGAGAGGAATCAAGGCAGGCAAGATTGTTAGCCAAACAGCTTTGCGAGCCCAGGCAGGAGCCTTGGAGAAGAAGAATCAAGATGATGTAGCCATGGTAGGTTCGGGTTCATAGAAGTGGAGCGAGAAAAGATACAATCAAACTCACTCATACCAAGCTCCACAAATACACCCTCCACAACACTACTACACCCCACAAAATCCGCAGTATTCTGTCCCTCCACCCCAATACTCAATCCATACAGTGCAGCCATATGCTCCAATATCGTCTTATCCGCAATGGCGCTCTCCAGCCCCACATCCTATATATCCTATTCACCAAGCTCCACATAACCAATTTCACTCTCCACCGAACCTTCCCCACCGGCCAAGAGGTCCTCCAGTCTTTCGCCCAAAGGTTGAGTATAAAAATATGCATCAAGTGAAAAAGAATGAGTTCACGCCAATTGGAGAATCTTATGCCGAACTTTTTCAGAAGCTGCAAGCTTTGGACATACTGAAACCGATCAATGGAGGAATGCATCCTAGGGATAGGGTTGACGACTCTCGTCAATGTGCTTACCATTCAGGTGCACCGGGGCATGACACTGAGGATTGCCATTTTCTCAAGAAGGACATCCAAGCTTTGATTGATAACGGTCAGATTCGAGTTGAGAGTTCAAATGCGCCAGATATCAACCAGAACTCATTGCCCGTCCATGATGATGTGTATATGGTGGGTATGGTATGTGGAGAAGATTTGAGAGCTGAATCTGCAATGCCGATAGTACCTTTTGGTGATGTGTCAATTGGGGCTAACCAAACGCTTGAGACAGTGAACTGTGTTCCTGAAATAGTGTTTGGGGTAGTAGACAGAGCAAAGGGTGAAGAAATGAAGAAGACGAACATGTCTCTCGAGAAGCCAGTTCCATATCTTACCCAGTCATTCATCAATCCCAAAAAGATGAAGTCTATGCTGATGGGAGTTGGAGAAGATGAGGAAAAGCAGAAGATGTTGCCAGATTCAGAGAGTTTCTTTGGTACCAACATGGTACATCTTGGTGAAGGGCTCAACAATGCATGAAAAACAGGAAACCGGCCCTGACTTGCAATTGAGCGACTGTGAAGTGTTGTAGCTTGTTTTGCTAATCTTTCTGTGTACTTGGTTATTCAAGGGTTGTAACCCAAGTGCATTATTTTGCTTGTTTTGTTTGTTCAAACCCTTATATCTCTAATTCAATGAAAGAGAGATCCATCTCGTCCTAACATTCGGTCTTTTATGTTTCCAGTCCTTAGTTTTCTGTTTTATGTTTTGTCGGCCTTAATAACATGACATGCGTGCGGAACTTACGTCTTGATCTAAAAAACACGCTCGGACATTGTGAGCTATCTGAGTAGTGAGGGATAAAGAGGGAGTGAATTAAGTTGGGAATTAATCAGTAGTCATCCGATAAGGGATATCGGTGAGAAGTTCAAAATCGTGCACGGTCGCTTCGACCGAATTTGAAATACCAGTTTTGAGAACCATCAGTGAAGCAGAAGTCGATGACACGCGTGGATTAGTCTAGGTCAATTCTTTGAATCATTATTTGTGCGAGGCATTCTCGGGTCGGGATGACGAACGGCTTTCGTTTCTTCTACCCAAACACTATATCTTTTGTCAGCCCTTTTGTTGTTTTCTTTGGTCTACCCTCCCTTGGAATCAATTTGATGTGATTAAAGAAAAGAAAAAAAAAAGAAAAAAAATCATCAAAAGAAAACAAAACAAAATCTATCTCAGCGCTAGAGCTACGTCTGACCTGATTCCTCTCAAAAGGATACGTAGGCAGCCATCCGGGCGCGGTCATAACAGGGGAAAGTTCATTTTTCCCCTATTCCTTGTTGACGCAAAAGCTTGCCTCCAAGTTTGCGGCCAATGTCAAAAGAAATTCAAATCCCCAATGTATGCTAAACTGGGGCAGAAGTTTGTTTTTATTTTATTTTTTTAAAAAAATAAAATAAAATAAAAACAAACTTCTATGTTTCTATACCATCTATTCATATGTTTCATGAGATATCAGTCTCGAAACCGAGGAAGAAACTCTAGGCGCCCCAGTTTATCCTAAACTGGGGCAGAAATTTAGTTTATTTTAAAAAAAAAAAAAAGAAAGAGAAGAAAGTCAATATCATTTTCTTTCATTGTGTTCATCTCGGGGGATAGTCTCAATATCCCTTATGTTTGCATATCAGAAAATTCAAAAGATAATTCCTCGGGTTTTCAATAAATTGGGGCCTCAGTTAGTTATTATTTTAAAAAAGAAATGATTCCAAGGGTTGTAATATTTTACCAAGTCGTTTCATGAGATGCTTTCTTACCGCTTTTCAAAACAAAGAAAAAAAATAAAAAGAGAAAAGAGAAAAAAGAAGGAATCCCCAATTTGCCTAAACTGGGGAAAGGTTTGGTTTATTTTTCAAAAGCGGTGATTTCAAATCTTGTAATGCTCGTTCCAGTCGTCTCATGAGATGTTTTGAGTTTTATGCTGAATCCTTTTCTTCATAGCCTAACCAAATCCAATGTTACAGTCCAAATAAAGACCCTTCTGACCGATCATTGAGAATGTCAAGCCGAGTAGGGTATCAAGGGATAAGTTCCACGCTGTAAAGTCGCATTCTTATAAGCCGACAATCGCATTTGAGAGCTGGGAGCACCAAGGTCATTAAAGGAGAAATTCTCCGAGCAATCAAGATAAAGGCCAAAATTGAAGGAAGAAAAGAAAGACGGGGTCGAGCAGCAAAGAAAGATCGGAGGTCGATTGGGAAAGAGCGAAAAATGACTAAAATGAAAAGAAAAAAAAGAAAAAAAAAAGTGAAGTCTTGTCGGTGAAAACCTGAAAGGGCGCTGCAAGACAATAGTGAGTTAAAAGATCAAAGAGAGAGGCTAGTCGGTGAAAACCCGAAAGGGCACTACTAGTCGAATGAGGGTCGTTAGATTTGCCATCAAACAACATTTAAAGAATGGGAGCAAAATCAGGGATAGATCGTGTGAACGGATGAAGAGTTGATTCTAAAATGCATGTCATGTTTAATAAGGTCGTTATTTCACCTCCAGATAAGTTCTTCTTTTTCTGGAGACATCTTTCATTCAATGTCTCCTCTTGAAATTCTTTCATTTTATTTTCTTCTCATTTCTTTCCGAGCAATAGAAAGTTGAGCAAAGCTCGTTTACAAGTTTCATAGTCGTGCTAGAGCAAGTCAGGACCAACTTAGATAATTGGAGCCCCAATGTTTCACATCAGCACAAAGAATGACACACCAAGGGGTGTACCATGAAAGAGATCATCAAAGGATATGCAGATTTCAAGATGCAGTTAAAATTTCAAATCAAAGCCTGCCGAGCAGCAATTTCAAGCTTTCGACAGTCAAAGCATGCCGAGCAGCAATTTCAAGCTTTCAACAGCCAAAGCCCGCCCGAGCGGCAATTTCAAGTTTTCAGCAATTTCAACACTCAAGTCAAAGCCACATGTGAAAAATGTGTGGACTGTACAGCTTCCGGACATGAGCTAATCATGAGCGGGTGAACAGAGAGGACATAACTCACCAGGAAGATGTCAACCACAATAACATACTCCCCCAAGATAATGCGGAAGTTTCCCTTTCAAGTCAGTTTTTGCTCAAAGATAGCGTCAGTTTCCTTTTCGAGTCAGTTCGGCTCAAAGATAGCATCAGTTTCCTTTTCAAGTCAGTCTTTGCTCAAAGATAGCGTCAGTTTCCTTTTCGAGTCGGTTCCGCTCAAAGATAGCGTCAGTTTCCTTTTCGAGTCAGTTCCGCTAAAAGATAGCGTCAGTCATTTCCTTTTCAAGTTAGTTTTGGCTAAAAGAAAGCCCATTTCCTTTTCGAGTCAGTTTCGCTCAAAGATAGCGTCATTTCCTTTCCATGTCAAGATCTGCTAAAAGATAGCGATCGTTTCCTTTCCGAGTCAATTTCTGCTAAAAGATAGCACCCATTTCCTGTTCGAGTCAGTTTCGCTAAAAGATAGCGCCCATTTCCTTTTCGAGTCAGTTTCGCTAAAAGATAGCGCCCATTTCCTTTTCGAGTCAGTCCCGCTAAAAGATAGCGCTCATTTCCTTTTCGAGTCAGTTTCGCTCAAAGATAGCGTCATTTCCTTTTCATGTCAAGATCTGCTAAAAGATAGCGATCATTTCCTTTCCGAGTCAATTTCCGCTAAAAGATAGCGTCCATTTCCTTTTTGAGTCAGTTTCGTTAAAAGATAGCGCCCATTTCCTTTTCGAGTCAGTCCCGCTAAAAGATAGCGCTCATTTCCTTTTCGAGTCAGTTTCGCTCAAAGATAGCGTCATTTCCTTTCCATGTCAAGATCTGCTAAAAGATAGCGATCGTTTCCTTTCCGAGTCAATTTCCGCTAAAAGATAGCGCCCATTTCCTTTTTGAGTCAGTTTCGCTAAAAGATAGCGCCCATTTCCTTTTCGAGTCAGTCCCGCTAAAAGATAGCGCTCATTTCCTTTTCGAGTCAGTTTCGCTCAAAGATAGCGTCATTTCCTTTCCATGTCAAGATCTGCTAAAAGATAGCGATCGTTTCCTTTCTGAGTCAATTTCTGCTAAAAGATAGCAACCATTTCCCTTTTGAGTCAGTTTCGCTAAAAGATAGCACCCATTTCCTTTTCGAGTCAGTCCCGCTAAAAGATAGCACCCATTTCCTTTTCGAGTCAGTTTCGCTAAAAGATAGCGCCCATTTCCTTTTCGAGCCAGTCTCGCTAAAAGATAGCGCCCATTTTCTTTTCGAGTCAGTTCCGCTAGAAGATAGCAACCACTTCCTTTTCAAGTTATTCCCGCTCAAAGATAGCAATCATCCCCAGCTTCAAGTCAAAACCCATCAAAGCGGCAATTTCAGCATTTCAGTCAAAGCCCGTCAAAGCGGCAATTTCAACTTTCAAGTTAAAGCCCGCCCGAGCGGCAATTTCAAGTTTCAGCAATTTTAACATTCAGGGCAAAGCCCGTCAAAGTGGCATTTCAACATTCGAGTCAAGCCCGTCAAAGCGGCAATTTCAACATTCAAGTTAAAGCCCGCCCGAGCGGCAATTTCAAGTTTTTAAAACCCACTTGATTAGTGGGAGCTTCAGACCAGTTCATCAGCTTGGGAAGCATGAATAAGTTAGCTTAGAAATTGTAATTTTACATTTCAAATATTGTATTTTCATTTTTCCTTTGTAAAGCAGTGACCACCAGCCAGCAGCCAGCGACCAGCGACAGTGACCAGCAGCAACAACTCTAGTGTGTCAAAAGTGTCTTGTGTCAGTCCGGGTAAGTCTAGGAGCGTCGAGTCAGTCCCAGTTAGTTCTGAAAGTGTCTAGAATTAGTCTGTGTATGTCTAAAGAGTGCTTAGTGTTAGGCTAGGAGAGCCTTAGTGTCTATTTGAATGCGGTAGTCCCAGCTATCGCACGTGAGGAACTACACTGACCTGATTCCTTAGTCCGGGGATATGTAGGTAGCCTTGTTCTTGGTTAGGACCAAAACAGCAGGGTACGGTCACAATTTTGTAAGCGTGTTCTCGGCTAGAACCGAAAAAGCCAAAATTAGCTGTCGATTACGTCTTTGTCCGAAAACTCTTCATGTTCTCGAACAAAGAGGGGCAGCTGTAATCACCTAATTTTGGCACCTAAAATATAAAAATGCATAAAGTATGTGTGGTAATTGTTATGTGATTTTACCTTTTCTTTGGCTATTTTTAATTATTTAATTAGGAGAAAAATATTAGAAAATATTTTCCAAAAATAAAAATAAGATAGGATTACTTATGAGTAATGTCTAGTTGACAATTCTGTGGTAGTTAAATCATTTCTTGTGTGCTTTTCTGTCAACTGTCGGTTTAATTGTTAGTTGTGATATTTCCTTAGTCTCAAATTGGCTAGTTTTTAAAGGGAGGAAAGGTAGTAGCCCGATTGTGCAATCCGCTGGCCCAACTCATTGACCCGGCCCGTTTTCCTTTTGTTTAAAAGTCAAAAATTGCAGTTTTTGTCATTTGTTTAGATCAGATCCTTGTGGCCAAGCAAAACCCTTGCCAATTTTAGGGCATTGTCGGGAACCACCACTGACCGCTCCCTCTCCGCCGTCATCCACCTTACTCCGGCCACAAATCTCACATCACCAATCTCGCCTTGACCGTCCCCTCTCCCATTCCGAGATCAATTTCCCCATAAAATCAACAAATTGGAGTAGATCAGAGTTCAAGTGAGGCGAAGCTCAACTCCGGCGTCCTCTCGTATTTTTCCGGTAAGTCTTATACGCACACACTCATCTCTCTATGCTATGCTCGTTTTTGACCTTTGATTCCTCCTAAAAATGGTTCTTTGGCTTTGAGACGTAAAAAATGGCACGGTGGGGATGCGATTTTCCTTTGCTCTGATGTTTGGGATCGTATGAGGGGCTGTTATGGTGTCATTTGAATGCTATGGTGATGAGGGTCGGGGGCTGTGTGTGGGTGTTAAAACTGTGAAGGCGAGGCGATATAAAAGATGGTCTGACTGCTGATTCAATAGTGCGTTAGGCTGCTTTAATGTTAATTTAATGATGATGCTTCTGTGATGCTGGTTTAGCGAGGCGAGGCAGCGAGTCGTGAACGTGGTGGTGTTGCGATGGGACAGTGAGGTTGGTGTTGTGTGTTTGATTAGTTTGGCGTGTTTACTGTTTGTGAATGGTGGTATGAAGGCTGTGTGTGTGTGTGACACTAGATTCAATGGAGTTGAGGCAGCGGGGTTGTGCAATGAGGCTGTGGCGATGATTTTTGTGATTGGCTCTTATTGCTGGCGTCTCTAGTGATGATGGAGATGCCGAGGCAGTGGTGCAATCAGCGCATCAAGGCAGCCATGGCAGCTTAGTAACGGAACAGTTACGGTTAGACAGGAAATTCCTTTGCTTTCCCTTTAGTTTTTTCTGTCCTTTTGTCGCCTAATTTGTTTGGTTGTAGAAGATTAGTTTCAGATATTGTCGCATGAAAGAATCATTGTGTAGGCTGTTGTATATGTTGATATGAACGATTGTTCGACTGTATGAAAATTGTTTTACTTGATCTTTTGTTCATCGCTTAAGAAAGAAAGCGTGTTCATGTTGCTGTCTCAATGTTTTAGCACTGATATGTTTGTTTAGTATTCATTAGGTATTAAAGTTTGTTAAACCGGTAAGATGCAATTCGTGTTTGTCTTTGCTTTCGTATGCCAAGTTTTTCAAGTAGTCGTTTTGATTAATCCTTAGCCAGTTGGTTTGACCAGGTCTTGAACTTGTGTCCTTGCTTATTGTTAGCGTTATATGAATGGCTTGTCTTGGTCTCTATGTATAAATTTGTCAAAGCATGAACTGGTTTTTGTTGTCTAGCAAACATGTTAAATAATGTGAACATGAATTGTCTACTGTCAGTTTTGGGGCAATGTAAAAGTCTGAAACTTTGAAAAATAAAAGAGAGTTGGAAGAGTCAAATAGTGGGACAAAGAGTAGTACCAAAGTGGTATGTTTCAGCACTCTTTTAGGGTAGGTGAGAGGCTTAGCATAAAAGAGGCAATTGGCATTTAATTGCCTTGGGTTATGTATCTAGGCATGGCTGTCATCCTTTAGTTTTTGACCCCTCTTTCCTCTATAAAAGAGGCCATCAGATACACACGAAAAGGAAGGAACTTCAGATCTGAAAATTTCTTCTTCACTCTTTGAAAGAAAAACAGACCTGAGAGAAAAAAAAAATACATCAGAAAAGAGAAACAAAAAGAAGAGAGTTTGTGTACAGATCTTAAGGATTAGGAGGCAAGGGTTCAAGGGTGCTTTCTGTTGGTTTATCTTAAGGTTTGGTGTTGTTGCTGGTAGCTTGGTGTTGTTGCTGGTAGCTTGGGAGCTCTGCACTTTCACTTCACTTTAGCTTTGAGAGATCCTCATTGTAGAACATGGAAAGTTAACTCAATAGGTAAATGTTTCCTACCCTTGTAATTTACTTTGTAAGACTTGCTATTCGTATGTATAATATGGGCTTCTTAAGGTCCAAAAATGGTAGTGAAAGCATGTCTTAAATGATGTCTTTATATTTTATTTTTTCTTCGTTCATATATGTGTTTGGCCATGTCCAAGAAATGAAAAGAAGTTGCAAATTATTAAATGTAGGATTTTGTTGTGAGATGGTTAAAAATCAGATGTGTATGATGCACCTAGGGACCTTGTTAAAATCTAGACTTGATGGAAATGTGAATAAGCAAATTAAGTTCAATAATTGTTTATGATTCTTAACATTAAGATTGGCCCATTACTAATAAATATGGTTTGTTTAACACCTGTTGGACTAAGTCTATAGTTGAATAATGGGCCTGGCTTTAACTTGTAAATAAATAGAATAACTAGTCCTCTAAAATTGTGAGAACGTGATTAGGAAACTTGGATAGGCAAAGTCGAAAAAATGCAAAATAACGTCAACAACACAAATAAAGTAATGATTCCAATCTTATGCAGTAGTCGCGCTCAAAGGGAACTGGGCTTTTGGGAACGGGCAAAAGCCCAGTGGGCTTTTAGATTTGCGAAAATGACCCAATTTAAGAATAGATTTCAAGTCAGGGCAATTTCTCAAACAAAATACCATTCTTCAAAAGACAATAAATTGACAACGTTTCGCGTTTCAAATGAAATAAGAAAATACACGATTAGGCAAATCAATAGAAATAAAGATTCGCTCGATTAGGCAAAATAAGTATGATTTGTGATCTACTTATTAGGCAAAGAGCAATAAAAATAAGAAAGTTAAGTCGATTTAAAGATAAGTACGGCAAATAAGTATGATTTGTGATCTACTTATTAGGTAAAAATAAAAAATATATAAATTCGTTCCAAGTATACCTTGTGGGTTACTTGACACAATTTTTGTTTCAAACAAATCAAAGCGTAACAAATAATAATAAAGGCAATAAACAACAAACAAATTCAAAGAGTCGAAATGCGTCAATAAAAGCAACTGTGCTTGACACAGGACTCGAGGGTGCCTAACACCTTCCCGCGAGTCAATCGAGATCCTTACCCGGAACTCTGACGCAGACCACTTACGAGTCATAGGTGTTCCAAGGTACCTCTTTGGTGACTTGGCACACCTTTGAACTATGTCAAGTGGCGACTCCGAAAAATCTCTAAATAATTTTGTACCTTTAAACACCTAAGTCACAACCTTTTATTTTATTTTTAGTAAAATTTTAGGGCGTGACAGGTTGCGATAGAGGGGTGAGCTTTTTTTTTTTTATAATTTAAATATGAGAAATTTGGTTTATCTGTTTCTTTTCTCCTTGGCTAGCTATCCTATTCTTTGAGGTGGCTAGTCTGCCCCACTTATTGAATCCTATTGACTCACCATTGTTTGTTGTTTGTTTGTTTTTGTCTATCTATTTCGTTTCGGCAGGTTCGCTCCAGGATTGAGTTCGCCACGTTGTGAAGGAGCGAAGACGACTTCAGCTGTCAGGGTGAGTCAGCTTTTATTCCGGATGGCCACCAGTTTATTGGTTATTACTTCAGTTGCATTTTGCTCCCTTCAGGAGGTATTTGTCTTCTTTTGTACTCTTAGATGTCTAGTCTGGATAGTCCTAAACCTAGTATGTTGGGTAGTCAGCTGTAATTTCTTTTGTACAGCTTAGAGGTATCAGTATGTCGGTAATTTCTTTTAAGTCTTGTCCTTATTTGTGAATTGTTATATTTATTTTCCTGATTTAATTAATAAGGGTTCGCCCGACGGGTCTAGGGGAGGATGTCGGGTGCCCGCACGGCTTAACCGGATTCCGGGTAGTGTCAATATTGCACTCGACTTCAAAAGTCGCTGAGAGTACACAGCTAAATCGATTCATGTGACAATAGGTGGAGCCCCCGGTATTTGATTAATTTGGTCCACTTGCTTTTTGAGCTCCTTCCAAGGAGATTCATTGAATTCCTTGAGTGTCGCTGCAATGACAACAAAGTTTGCTTCTTCGGAACCTCACGAGCCACCGGCACCTGTGCCCACAAGGCCATCTCCAAGGCTTGCACCAGTCACATGCACTATTGTTTCCATATTAGTGGGAGCATCTCATTCAGTGCCCGTTCTCGCTGGTGCTTGAGTTCTTGGAGTTCCATTCCAAATTTTTGTACTCATTTGTTCAGCCCACTCTTGTTGCCGAGCCACAAAAGCGGAAAATGACGCCTCCATGATTGAAGTGGTGGTCGACTAGATGCGGGAAGATTTTTGCTTCAGGTGTTGTTGCCATGTTGTCTAGCTGCGTTGCCATCCACTAGAAGAATTGCATCCTCGATTCCATTGTTACGTAGGGAGTGTTCACCACTACTTGACACATTGAAATATTTTGGACAAAGAACAAGTGAAGAATTCACGAGTTGTTGGAACAATAAACAATTATCTGGGCTATATGGCGGCGGTAAACGGTTTAACCTGAGGTTCGATTTAATTGATTAATCAATTGAATTTGTTTAATAAGCCACAAGAAATATAAATTTATCAAAGTTGTGATGAGATATTAATAGAAATGTACTGAAAGATAGAGTAATAACGAATTAAGTAAGTAAGACTGCTTATTTGTGAGCTCGAAAAATGTGGTTGTCGGCTAGAGAACTTATCAAAATAACAGAAGATTAACAAATAAAAATGTAGAAGGGAGAGGGAGTTCTTATTGCCTCGAGTAATACAAGTGATAGTGATGATATTCAGATTGTTCACATGAGAAGGTAAAATGGGAAATATATGGTGATTACAAGATTTGATGAAGTGCATTCAATGAGAATCTGTCAATACTTATCTAATCGTAATGGTTGGAACCATGATTATACAAATAAATATTATCAACGGCCGACTCCGGATATCCCGCCCCCACTTATTATTGCATATTTTGTCGAACTCGTTCTTCGTATTCAGAAAGGTGATCATAGTCGGAATGATCTGGCTATGTGTGGTTGGAGACGCTTTCTTTCGGATCTCTTTGTTTGTAGGAAGTCTCTGAGTCTCTGGAACCCATGATGCTGGATCTTTGCGCCACATGTCACGCACTGAAATGATGTGATTTTTTTACCCAACACAATTCCGTTGCTAAATCTCAAAAGTCATGTACAAAATATAGCACACAAGTATGTAAATACTCGTCCCTCACATACATGACTCACACAGTCAAACATATAGATCTTTACAGTTTTTTATTCTAAAATTTGATTTTGATCGAGCTGTACGTGATTGTATCTTAATTGAAAAGGATAACCATGTTCCTTTCGAAGGGTTGACCTAAAAGAATTTCATTACTTTCTTTTTCTAATAACTGTGGCTAGATCCCAAGAAAGAGAACATAAAGCTAGTCGTAAAATCAATCTCTCCGTCTTTTCTGTTCTTCTAAAAATTTCCTTGGAGAATGGATTTGAGAACAGCTGATAAGCCTGAACTCATCTGTTCAGCTAAAATAAGACTAAATGATGGAAGATACTTAGCTTACAAAGAGAAAGGTGTTTCCAAGGACAAGTCAAATTATAGAATCATCTTTGTTCATGGCTTTGACAGCTCTAAGGATAGGGGCTTTCTTGCACCACAGGTAGTTACCCTCCTCCATAATATAACTCATTGTCTTTGTTCCTATATTTGTGTTTGGAATCATGAAAGTGAAAATAGAAGGATTTGCTCAAACGATTTTAGGAAATTTCACTCAAACCATGAATATTCCCCCTGACTTGTATTCCATACATTTCAGTTATGACGTATGAACCTCACATAAAGTTTAAGAAATAAATAGACTTTTAAAATTTGTGGTATTAAATATCTTATGATATAATTCTATTAAACTTGTCTATACTTGTCGGTTTAAACGTGTATAATAATATTTGTGTGACTATAAAAGTTTGTTATTAAGGATAATATTGGTAGTTCAAGTTATATTGTCTCCAAAGGTGTCCAATTTTCATGAACAAATTAACAAAGAAATATTGACATACCTTTTTGACCGGGGGAGTATTATATATGAAAGGCGTGGAAAAATTAGAGGTTAAGGGGTTTGAGTTGGGAGGGATTCTAAGATTTAGATCAAAGCAGAAAGAGTTTTTGTTCTATCTCCTTCTTTTTCTTTTTTCCTCTATTGAAGATAGATGGATCTTGCACTAGTTAGTATGTTTTGAACGATTGAGTTAGGATTATAGTTGCTGAATCTTGAAATTATGAGCAGGAAATGATGAACATGATGGGGATATATCTTGTTCAATACGATCGAGCTGGATATGGGGAAAGTGACCCGAACCCAAAACGATCCCTAAGGAGTGAAGCATCTGACATTGAGGAATTAGCTGATCACTTAAAATTAGGATTAAAATTCTATATTGTTAGTCACTCAATGGGATCTTACCCAGCTTGGAGTTGCATCAAACACATTCCTCACAGGCAAGATCAACTTTTCTGCTTTCTTATAGTCTATAGTTTGTGTCGTGACTCCTATTTTACACTCATATTTATACAAGATCAACTTCGAGCTTACAAGAAAAATAAGATAATTGTGATGAAGAATCCGTCTCAATTCAGATAATTGTGATGACGAATCCGTCTCAATTCTCTCACATATTTGAGCATAGCACAAAGTTTGCGACGAAATATTATTTGAAATCTATCACAAATCCATGAATTTCATCATAAATCCGTCACAATTTTTCGTAGAATTTTTCTTGTAGTCCCTCTACTATTTGCACTCATCTATATGAATCTGTGTTGGCCTAAATCTGACTAATGCAACAAATCGAATTTGTTTTGGGTTAACTAACAATTATTTGTATCAAAGCTACAAAAAAGATAAGAAATTTGATAAAGAAAGGCAGATAAAGATTGAAGACAAAGTATAAGTGTGTTTTGTTATATTTTTGGATGCTTTACACAATCATTTCATGGCTATTTATAGCCTACAAGAATAAAAGTAGTCTATAGGAGTGAAGGTAGCATTTACTGCGCTTAATGGCCTATTACTCCACGTTCAGTCGTGGTGTAGTCACGATCTCCCTATTTAATGTGCAGGCAACGGTCGTCAGTTACAGAAACGAAGGCTCGTCCACCGATGAGTAAATCTTCACCGAGGGGTAAGCTTCAATGAGGGGTGAGTCTCATACCTCGTGATGGTTGTCTTCCAATCGCCTCGTGAGATAGCTTGTGGCCAACATTCATTTCGTGCTCGAGGCAACTGGCCTCGGGAGCTAGGCGAGCTCTTGAGAGCTCGTAAAGAAAGATTTCAATCTCACCAAACTTCGAGCCCTGTCATTTAAGCCTCGTTGATTTTTCACCCAATACAGATAGTCCCCCCATCCCTCGGATAATAGTCAAAATTTTTCGAGGGGTGGAATTAATTCGGAGGGAGATCGACGTGGCAAATCCTCTACCAAGGAATTTGAAAAGCTAACTGTCCCTTCAATATCCCATCCTCTACACGTGACGTTTTCTGAACGGTTGTAATCCTTCGTTTTACCTTCCTAATGTAAAAGTAATAATGACGACCCTTCGAAGCACATGAGTATCACCTTTCCTATAAATATTCAAACTTGTTCACCACTTATATTGTTCTTCAAATCTTCGATCAACAATAACCAAGTTTTCTGCAAATCTCCTTCCTATTAAAATCTTGTTGCCATGTCTTCTATCAAAAATTCCTCAAAATCTCCAGAAGTAAGAACAATGGACGATAACCCCATAACAACGAGCAGGGATTTAGTTGATATGCATGTACCGTTGAGGGTTATTTCACCGGAGGAGGGTGACAAAGAAACCACCTCCGACCACTGCGACGCCGTCGACCAGGAAGAAACATCAATCAGCGACGACTGAGATGTGGTTGAAGAAGCCACCAATGTTGTTAACAATAACACTGAAGTCAATGAAGCTTCACAGCCCACGAAGAAATATTTTTTCGAGGAGCTTAAACCTTATTATGTGATCCCCTCGAAGTTTTAGCACAGTAAAGATTTCAAGATGCAGAAGCAATCGGCTTCTGATCTTGAGAAAAATAGAAAAGTACTTGTTTAACAATCCCCGAGCCTGATCACACAAGATCACGTAGATCAAGTTCGTGAGGATTGCGGTTGGGGCCCCGAGGTCAAAATTGTGGTCCCTGCTTCGGAGCATTGCACTTGCAACAGACTCCCCGATCTCTCATTCGTCTACACCTATCGGTTTACGATAGGTATTTCACTCCCAATTTATCACATAGCCAATACTTTTTGCCGAACGTACAACTTGTGCTTGGCTCAGCTCTGTCCTGGCGTTTGGAGGGTCATTCAATGCCTCAACTTTCTGAGCTAATAAGCCAACGTTCCTTTTACCTTTGATCATTTCATTTCCCTATTTTGCCCCACCATGCACAAAGATAGGGTTGTCCAGTTGAGCAAACGGGGAAAATTTTTCATAATAATAAAGGGTGACGATACCGAGGACCATGGTTGGTATGACCGGTTCGTTCTTATCCCCACCACTCTTCTTTCTTCCAAGGCGGAGTTCCCTGAGGTGTGAAACAGAACTCATAAGTTACGATCTTTGACTTCTCCTTTATTCGTACAACTCCTCAGGTTTTAATCAATTCTTTATTATTTTCTCTTTTTTAGCGGAGAAACTTTCCATCAACCTCCCGGAGGGTTTGACTGACTGGGTTCAAGTACTCATTGATGCCAAGCCGAGCCCTGAGAGATTGTGGATGATCCTGGCGGCATTGAAAAAAAACCAATGATCGTGCAAACGGCATGATAAGTGTGAATTATGCCTTCTTCTTAATTCAAACACTTGCCCTTATTCATACCTCATTTTTTGTAGGTTTTCTCAATAAAGCGATTACCGAACCGGAAGAGGAGGAAGAAAAAGAGAGGGCAGAGAAGAAGAAGAAGAAGAAGAAGAAGAAGAAGAAGAAAGAAAAGCAAGAAGCTGGGGTCCCCGAAGCTGGGGAGAGTCTGAAGGAGTTGGAGGACTCGGTGGGAGTCCTTACAGCTAAAGCTTCAAAGAAGAGGAAAGGTGCAACAGCCAACCCCTCCCAAACTAACTGCCCTCAGGTCAAGTCACCTGAAAATCCTCATCGTGACCAAGTTGGCGAGCCTGCAAGTGGCGAGGCTTACAATGAAGTTGTAGTGGCTGACTCCAAGGATAATCGAGCTGTGGAGAAAGCCAAGGGTAAGGCCAAAGTGGCCGAAAATCTTCCTGCCAAGGAGAGGGAAACTAACGACCCTGCTCAAGATGAAGAGAGGGTAGATGAAGATTGTGCTCGGGCTGAACATCTTTCGTCTTCCGCTGCAAGCCCTGGGATGATAAGCATCCCGCCTGAACTGTGTATGCTAGATGACACAGTAGTTGTTTCCATCAGCCTTAGGGATTTTCTTAGCCCAGCAGAGCAAGAGTGCCTCGAGGGCTTGCCCATTGATGATCTGATGGCCTTCGCATCTCAGCATGCGATTCATGTAATTTTTCCTCTTCTACTTTATTTTTTACCCTTTGACTTTACTAGCGCCTCCTTAACCTCTTCTTATTTGAAGATTTTTGTTTATACTATGAAAGCAGCCGAGATGGAGGCTAGCCGAGCAGCACATTTGAGGAGGATTGGGGGTCGCTGGGACTGCTTAAAGGCTAAACTTCAAGCTAACTTAAAGCTAAACTTCGAGGCAGCAAATGCATCGATTGTTGACTTGAACAAGCAGCTTCAGAGCCAATGGAAAGAGCTCTCGTCGAAGGTGAACGAGCTTGAAGTCAAATCCCAAACCCTCGAGGCCAAGGTTGAGACTCTTCAGAATGAGGGGGCCATGTTTTCATTCAAGCTAAAGTCCAAGATCGAGGCTAAGCTGAAGTCTCGTGATACTAGAGCCCAAGTTGACAGAAACTGGGCTATCATTCAGACCAAGCTGAAAACCCTCAAACTGTGCAAGGATAGGGTGAATTTGGATTAGGAAATAGCCAAGGCGAAAGAAGATGTTGCCAAGGCTCAGCTCTTGATGAGCAATCTTCCCTCGAGCAGTGAAAGTGATGATGAAGAAAGCGAGGATTCTGAAGCCTCGTCTAAATGAGCTTTCCTCTTTTTGCTTTTTGTTTAGGCTTCGAGCCTTAAGCCTTTGGGCTGATGCTTTGCATATCTTCCTGTTTGGCCTTCGAGGTATTAATGAATATTTAGATGCTCCTAAATATCATATTTTTTACTTCGCACTGAAGACGTCTATTTCATATCATTTGAGTTTTTTGGTTGCAAGACTTAGATAGTATAAAAATGAAGCTAGCTTAGAACAACGTTTCGTTCTCGAGCTGAGGCGTAAATAAAAATTGACTTTAAACATCAAATAAAAAAGAAACTGAATCAAGTTTTATTGATGGAATCCGAGCCGATTTACATAAGTTTCAGTCATCACGGGACTTAGGCAAATTTTTATTGCAATAGCCACCTCGGGCGATCACATCGAACAACAGAACAAACTCCTAAAGGAACAGTTCCCAATGTACGGATCGACAGCCCGAAGTCCCCAGTTGCTTGTGGCGCGAGCCGAGAACTGACTGAACACATTCCTCTTTTATCGCCCATTGTTCGGGTGTGAAAAATGCAGACCCGAGCAACATTTGGCTCTCCCTCCACTTCGTGAAAAGGTCAGGCAAAGAAAACGAGGGGTGAACATCATTCAGCCTAAATGTCGGGGGACAACTTGATGCTGTAAACACAAGGTTGTTTTTAAACGATAGGTAATGTACCTATTCTCCATTGGGCCCCGGGCCAAGTAATTGCTATTTAAGTGGCTTGGTCGAGGCCACTCCACTTTTCATTGGGATCGAGTAAAACTCACGAGCTATTCGTTGCTCTCCTCGGATAGCATGGATTCCCTATAGTGTTGGTAACTTAATTACCTGGTGAAAGGTAGATGGAACAACTTCCATCTTCTAGATCCAAGACCTCCAAAGGATGACATTGTAAGCCATATCCTCTGCCATTACATGGAAAACAGTCTTCTTATCTACTCCCTCGGCAGTTGTAGTAAGAGTAATTTCTCCAAGTATTTTTTTGGTTTAATTGTTGAATCCTATCAATATAGTTGCCTTCGAGACGACGAGGTCTTTCAACCACATTTTCTTAACCACTCCATAATTGATGATGTTCACCGAGATGCCAGGATCAACCAAAACCCTTTTGGCGTCGAAATCATTAATTCTTAACAGGATCACCAAAGCATCGTGATGGGGAAATATCATCCCATCACAGTCTTCTTCATCAATGATACGACCCGGAATCCAGCTAGGCTATGCGGGCACCCGACATCCTCGCCTAGACCCGTCGGGCGAACCCTTACCAATTAAATTAAGAAAATAAATATAATTCAATTCATATATAAGAACAAGACTGAGAAAAAGCACAGACATACTGATACCTCTAAGCTGTATAAAAGAAATTACAGTTGACTACCCAACATACTAGGTTTAGGGCTATCCAGACTAGACATCTAAGAGTACAAAAGAAGACAGATACCTCCTGAAAAGAGCAAAATACAACTGAAATAATAAACATAAAATTGGTGGTCATTCTGAATAAAAGCTGGATCACCCTGACAGCTGAAGTCGTCTTCGCTCCTTCACAACGTGGCGAACTCAATCCTGGAGCGAACTTGCCGAAACGAAATAGACAGACAAGAGACAAACAACAAATAAGGGTGAGTCAAAAGGACTCAATAATTGGGGCAGACTAGCCACCTCAAATAATAGGATAGCTAGCCAAGGAGAAAGGAAACAGATAAACCAAATTCCTCTTATTTAAATTATAAAAATGAAGTGCCAGATAATAACTGGAAACACGTATAGAACCATAAACTCATAAACAACTAGGGACATAAGATAGGCAGAACATATAGGTATTCCGAACATATCACCAATAAGAAATACATGAAACATACACGAAACATCACACTATAATCACACAATGCACAGCAGCCGGTGCAATGAAATAGAATGAATGCAGTATGATGCAATGGGGTCACATGTGCCCGTAGTCCCGTCCCGAAGCGAAATACTCCTGCATTCGAGGGGAATACAATATAGTAACCAGCTGGAGCGGAATACTCCTACTCTCTCCTGGGGCGGAATACTCCTGCACCCGATATAATATAAACCAGAGGCGGAATACTCTTGCATTCTTCTGGGGCGGAATACTCCTGCACCCGATATAATATAAACCAGAGGAGAAATACTCCTGCACTCTCTTGGGGCGGAATACTCCTGCACCCAATATAATATAAACCAAAGGCGGAATACTCCTTCACTCTCTTAGGGCTAAATACTCCTGCACCCAATATGATATAAACCAGAGGCGAAATACTCCTGCAGTCTCCTGGGGTGGAATACTCCTGCACCCAATATGATATAAATTAGAGGCGGAATACTCATGCACGCTCCTAGGGCGGAATACTCCTGCACCCAATATTATATAAACCAGAGGCTGAATACTCCTGCACTCTCCTGGGGCAGAATACTCCTGCACCCAATGTGATATAAACCAGAGGCGGAATACTCCTGCACCCAATATGATATAAACCAGAGGCGGATCACTCCTGCACTCACCTGGGGCAGACTCCTGCACCCGATATGATATAAACCAGACGCGGAATACTCATGCACTCTCCTGGGGCGGAATACTCCTGCACCCAATATGATATAAACCAGAAAATATAATGGATATGAATGCAATATGATGCAATAATAATCCTTCACCGGCGCATGACTCTCATCGACAGCCGAGAAGTATATGCCAACTCACAGCCAGAGTACAATACTCAGATCCTCAATGCAATACCAACAACATGACATAACATATAATATACAATGTAAATCCAAAGCTAAAGCGTAATGAGTATGCCTATCGGCAGCTACACACGTAGAGAACACGTGGTAGATTATCTAAAAGGCCAAGGGCCTCCAAAGAAATGGATACAAACACTTACCTTATTTCAAATTGCTACTCAACAACCGCTTTATCTTTTGGATTCACTACCAAACAATTTTGCTTATTCAATAAGCAGAAAATATATCAAACTAGCTAAAGGTTTCATTCCCTACATCTTAGGGCAATCCGGTTAGGAATCTGATACCCTATTCGCATACGCAATACGCAGACCAGGCCTATGTACAGGGTTCAAAGTCACCTAATCAAACCCTAAATAAATTACATTTATTGGTTGCCCATAACTCGCTGAGTACGAATATATAATCGATTTCATTATCGGTGTCCAATTAACTCTGAAAAATATCAATTTAACTAGTTAGAACGATGTCTAATATCCCGATTTCTACCGTTAAAATATGTTCAAACATACGTAATAAACTGAAATAATGAACTAACATCATTACCTGAATATTTCGGGGTGAAAATTCTATTTTTTTCCTTCTCCTTTTCCTTTCCTTTCTCTCTTTTCTGACATTTTTTTCTTTGCTACCTACTCTGTTTCATTTCTGTTTTGTTTCGTTCTTTCTCCTTTCTGTTCAGTTCTGGAGCTCTTATGAACCAAGGAGCTCTTATGAGCTAATCCCATAACTCACGCCACCTCCTTACTCTTTTTTATTTTTTTGTTTCCCTTTTTTTAAAATCTTTTTAATTTACTATCGTAACAAAAATTGAAATGCAACCCTACGAAACACGCAATAATCTCAAATTTCTCAA
The DNA here is from genome assembly GCA_037355625.1 of Petunia x hybrida. Taxonomy (NCBI): domain Eukaryota; kingdom Viridiplantae; phylum Streptophyta; class Magnoliopsida; order Solanales; family Solanaceae; genus Petunia; species Petunia x hybrida. The sequence goes on from JBBBVM010000082.1 coordinate 7,972,926, forward strand.
GAAAATTATACAAAATTTATGTAATATACTTGCTTAGGAGGATCTCAAATCGGACTCCCGAAACTCAAGATGCGAATTAAACCGGAAAAGATCAAATTATAAATTTTTGACATTTTAGCGGAAACTATCCGAACAACCTCGAAGTTCACCTTCCACAGTTCACAGAAGGCACAAATAATCATACGAACCTAATGACGCTTTCGGATTTCGAATCGGAGCTCATTCACCAAAACTGAGCTCGAAATCCTCTTTTTAAGATTTACCGACAATGGAAACTAAAACTTTCTTCCGATACCTACCAAACAAAGTCCAATTTAGTCCACATCTTACAGACAGGGCCTAATAGACCTTAAAAATATTTTAAAGCTATCGGCACATCAATCGGAGTCCTAACTCCCGGAACGACTACCTAAGATCGTTTCATTCTCCTCCACTTAGACTCTCGTTCGTCCTTGAACGAGCCTAAGTCTAAAGAAAAATATTACACAGATAACAAAAGAACTTGAACGACCTTCAGAAAATATTCCATGGACATTATCTCATGATTACAGGATTAGAACTATAACACGCGCATCGAACTCTTTGAATAAAACATATATTGATAATATCCTCACATCCTTGCCCAGCTTATTCTGACTAGGCTGACCCTTCATCGATCATGAGAGGAAAGTTCTACATTTTCGAAACAAAGATACACGGAACTTTGAATGGGTTAGCATGATTCCGCCAACGAATCACCTCATCGATATACTTTTCGATATAGAACAAGTCGATGAAGATAAGAATTAGCTTACGCTTCAGCAACGCCTTAGAGATTTAATATTAGGATTCGGTATCAATTGGAGGAAGACTCCTCCACTTAGAGCATAAACTCATACAGGTAATTTGAATAGAAATAGCCATCCTCGCATAGCCTGCTGGATTAAGGAAGACATAGCTAAAAACAGAACGCGGCTCCGACCTGAGCTACCAAATTACCCTCTCGAGTTGCCAAACAGCTGCAACTCTCGAGTTCACGACTCCATACCCTTGCCATAAGCACCACCGCCTGGTGGATCATTTCAGAGGTCAAATGACGCCTCTCATTACCCTTAGTAGCCTTAACACACAACAATGTGCTTACTCGGCTACCTTGACATGAACTCTAGCTCAACACAGGGAATATCACAAGCGGCTACTAACCGCCCAAACACACTAGTGCCAGACGAAGAAGAGATGACAATGGACTGAGCATAGGAATAATTAAAGCTTTAGGAAGCTCATCTTCTTATTTGCTTGGCTACCAAAGCTAGACTACTATCGAGTCAGGCTAGCCAAAGAATCGAAATTTAAGAAATAGACATTAAATGAGCTTTATGGAACAACATTCATGCCAATTTAACTCTCCTATAAGAAGGAAACCCCAAAAATTTACCAGAAAACCTTTTACAATTATGACAAGCTCATAGAATAACATGAATTTACTAGCGTTTTGAACCAAGAGGAGATACGTAGATCGAATATTACTTACCACTTTACACCGGAAGAAACAATGACACTCTCTAATGGTGATGAACTAGAATCCCATCATCCAACCAACACGGAATTCTGAGAAGAGAGGTAAACTAATTTGACATAATAATAGAAGGTGGCACTGCAAGATGCCAGGCAAACAATAGCGACACTCACTGTCAAATCTCTCATATTTAGACCAGATAAATTAGTGGGATCTCTCAAATGCCAGGAATAAATCATACCAGTAGCTCGCCCCACTACCGCAACTGATTCTTAACAGAACTAATATCCAAGGAAGCCATGGAAACATGGTAAGATAAACGAAGTCCAGACCAATCGGAAGAATCAAATCTTACTCACATATAATAGAAGAAGAAATATATGGGTGTACTACTTCGGATACCTCAGCATCCTTCCAGACTGGCAATTCATAGAACTGTCTCTGCAGCTGAGCTGAGCCACTACCCTGATAATCACCTTCTGAAGAACCGCTGCCACCACGCTCTCGACCTCTAACGGATGGTGGCATTTCTCTGGCTGATTGAGATCTAAATAAAATCCTCTGCGACTGTACAGGTGCCTGATGACGAGAGAAAAGATGACTGCCTACTTGCCGAAGTAAGGAAAAACTCCTCAAAGGATAACCAGACTCACGATAAGGATAACACCTTTTCGACTAAAAATGGATGTTGGACAGAATGCTGATAGCTATAAAGAGAAGACTGAGTCTGATCTTGACAGACTACTGGTGCACTCTGGGAATCACGCACCACAAGCTGAGATGACATGGCAGGTGACTTCCCACGATAATCAGAACCCTTACCTTGCCAGAAGAGGCACTATGGTTGCCCACCATGGCCACAAGATTTCTTGCCCCCGCGCTCTAGCTCTTCTTGCTTTCACTTATGGTATGCCTCATACCTCCGAGCAAAATTACAGCAACATCAAATGAGGTCCTAACCTCAATCTCTCGAGCTATCTGGAACCTCAAGGAAGAAGAAAGGTCATCAATAAATCTTCGAACCTTCTCGGAAGGCTCATGGACTAGTTCTAGTGCATACCCATCCATCCTAGAGAATTTAATCTCATATTCTGAAATCGACAGGCTACCCTGTCCAATACACTCAAACTAGCGACCCTTTTAATCTCGCTCGCTACACGAAAGAAACTTTTCCATGAATCTACGAGAAATCTCACACCAAGTCAGCTTAGGCAAGCCCTGCCTAGCTGATAAAAGAACGTTCCACCAATTCAAGGCTGGACCCTGAAACTACAAAGCAGAATAATCAACACCATACCGCTCGATATAATCAAGAGCCTGAAGGATACACTGACATCATTTTATTTTAAAAAAACTTACACAGGGATTATTTGATGCATGGCCTAAGAACATCAAAAGGTTCAATTGGGTAGAATAATGCAGCCTCTTCAGACACTCGGACTGAGCCATTACTCGGGCTAGCTAACCAGCCAGAATAACTAGAGGCACAACACATGCAGCTTCTGGAACATAATTTACTGGGGCAATATCATGGACTAGAATAGGAGCTCCCTAAGATCGAACGTCTCCATCTGCGGCAACCTGATAAGCTACCTAGCGAATAATAGGTTCTTGCGGTATCTGCGTCGCCAAGATTCTCGTAAAAGCATCGTAAAGAGCCAAGGAAAACACAAGGCCCTGCTTCCTTTCCCATCGCGAGCTCGTACAGCTGGGGTCTGCACAACTGAATCGTCAGCACGATCCACAACTCTCAGGGCTTGAGTAGCTCTAGCCCCAGGCTAGACTACTTCGTCCTAAACTCCTACCATTTGTTGATTGTCGCACGAGGGTTCACAATTACCACGAAGGAATTAACGAAAAAATTTTTGCATCTTAGACCGATGCAGGATCAGAAAATAAGGAAGTAAAACTTCCTAAATGCCATCATAGCCTCTCGTAGATAAGTACGGACGTCTACGTACCCATCAGTGAGACTCTAGTAGACCCTGTCTTAGTACGGATAGACTCTAAACCTAGCTCTGATACCAACTGACACAACCCAAAATCCAGCTAGGCCGTGCGGGCACCCGATATCCTCCCTAGACCCGTCGGGCGAACTTACCAATTAAATTAGGAAAATAAATATAGTTCAATTCATAGATAAGAACAAGACTTAGAAAAAGCAGAGACATACTGATACCTCTAAGCTGTACAAAAGAAATTACAGCTGACTACCCAACATACTAGATTTAGGGCCATCCAGGCTAGACATCTAAGAGTACAAAAGAAGACAGATACCTCCTGATAAGAGAAAAATACAACTGAAATAATAAACATAAAACTGGTGACTATTCTGAATAAAAGCTGGCTCACCCTGACAGCTGAAGTCGTCTTCGCTCATTCACAATGTGGCGAACTCAATCCTGGAACGAACCTGCCGAAACGAAATAGACAGACAAGAAACAAACAACAAACAAGGGTGAGTCAAGAGGACTCAATAAGTGGGGCAGACTAGCCACCTCAAAGAATAAGATAGCTAGCCAGGGCGAAAAGAAACAGATAAACAAAATTCCTCTTATTTAAATTATAAAAAGACAGAGCCAGATAATAACTGGAAATACGTATGGAACCATAAACTCATAAACAACTAGGGACCTAAAATAGGAAAAACATATAGGTATTTCGAACATATCACCAATCAGAAATACATCAAACATACACAAAACATCGCACTATAATCACACAATACACAGCAAATGGAATGAATACAGTATGATGCAACTGGGTCACATGTGCCCGTAATCCCGTCCCGAAGCGGAATACTCCTGCATTCGAGGGGAATACAATATAGTAACCAGCTGGAGCGGAATACTCCTACTCTCTCCTGGGGCAGAATACTCCTGCACCCAATATGATATAAACCAGAGGCGGAATACTCCTGCACTCTCCTGGGGCGGAATACTCCTGCACCCAATATGATTTAAACCAGAGACGGAATACTGCTGCACCCAATATGATATAAACCAAAGGCGGAATACTCCTGCACTCTCCTAGGATGGAATACTCCTGCACCCAATATGATATAAACCAGAGGCGGATAGTCCTGCACTCTCATGGGACGGAATACTCCTGCACCCGATATGATATAAACCAGAGGCGGAATACTCCTGCACTCTCCTGGGGCAGAATACTCCTGCACCCAATATGATATAAACCAGAAAATATAATGCATATGAATGCAATATGATGCAATAATAACCCTTCACTGGCGCAGGACTCTCATCGAAAGCCGAGAAGTATATGCCAACTCAGAGCCAGAGTACAATACTCATATCCTCAATGCAATACCAACAACATGACATAACATATAATATACAATGTAAATCCAAAGCTAAGGTGTAATGAGTACGCTTATCGGCATCTACACACGTAAAGAACACGTGGTTAATTATCCACAAGGCCAGGTCCTCCAAAGAAATGGATACAAACAGTTACCTTATTTCAAATTGCTACTCCACAACCGCTTTATCCTTTGGATTCACTGCCAAACAATCCTGCTTATTCAATAAGCAAAAAATATATCAAATTAGGCTAAAGGCTTCATTCCCCAACATCTTAGAGCAATCCGGTTAGGAACCTGATACCCTATTCGCATACGCAATAGGCAGGTCAGGCCTATGTACAGGGTTCAAAGTCACATAACCAAACCCTAAATAAATTACATTTATGGGTTGCCCATAACTCTCTGAGTACGAATATATAATTGATTTTATTATTGGGGTCCAATTAACCCATGAAAATATCAATTTAACTTGTTAGAACGATGTCTAATATCCCAATTTCTACCGTTAAAATATGTTCAAACATACATAATAAACTAAAATAATGAACTAACATCATTACCTAAATGTTTCGGGGTGAAAATTCTATTTTTTCCTTCTCCTTTTCCTTTCTTTTCTCTCTTTTCTGGCATTTGTTTCTTCGCTACCTACTCTGTTTCATTGCTATTTCGTTTCGTTCTTTCTCCTTTCTGTTCGGTTCTGGAGCTCTTATGAGCCAAAGAGCTCTTATGAGCTAATCCCATAACTCACGCCACCGCCTTACTCTTTTTTATATTTTTGTTTCCCTTTTTTTTTTAATCTTTTTAATTTACTATCGTAACAAAAATTAAAATGCAACCCACAAAGCTCGCAATAATCTCAAATTTCTCAAGCAAATTATAAAAAATTTACGTAACATACTCGCTAAGACGGATCTCAAATCGGACTCCCGAAACTCAAGATGCGAATTAAACCGGAAAAGATCAAATTATTAATTTTCGACATTTTAGCGGAAACTATTCGAAAAACCTCAAAATTCACTTTCAACAGTTCACGCAAGTCACAAATAATCATACGAACCTAATGACTCTTTCGGATTTCGAATCGGAGCTCATTCGCCAAAATTGAGCTCGAAAACCTCTTTTTAAGATTTACCGACAACGGAAACTGAACCTTCTTCTTATACCTACCAAACAAAGTCCGATTTACTCCAAATCTTACAGATAGGTCCTAATGGATCTTACGAAGATTTTAAAACTGTCGGCATGTTAATCAGAGTCCTAACTCCCGAAATGACTACCTAAGGTTGTTTCAATCAAAGACAGTCTCATTCTTCGACCCACCAGCTCGGGTCTTTTTCTCCACACTGATTGAAAGCTTTGCAAATTTTTTCACAGCGGCAAAGTTGACGCCATTTACCTCCAACCCCCAGTTATCACATCCACTACTCTTTTTGGAGACTCCACCTTCGGCAGCTTTCCCCCTCTCCTATTCTTGGAGTAATTTTGCTTCCCCTTGTTAGTAAGATACTCAGCTAGCACACCCTTTTTGAGAATATGAGCCACCTCGAGCCGCAATGCCTTGCAATTCTCGGTGGTATGCCCGTAATCCATATGAAACTTGCAATGATGAGTCTGATCTCTCTTCCCCGGGGGCATTCTCATATCCCTCGGTAATCTCACATCTTGATCCATCATCCCTTTTATGGCGTTTACCAGCTCGGAGGTAGAGATGTTAAAATTATAATAAGAGATTTGAGGCAACTCTTTATCCTTGACCACCAAGGATAGCCCCGAGGAGTTCTTCTGACTATTGTTGGTGTTAATCTTCCCCCTAGCTTTTGACTTACATGCTGCTGTCCTGCGAGACGCTGGCTTACATGTTGCGTTTGTGAATTATAAGGCTCGTATCTCCCTTTTGAGTTCCCCCGTGGTGCATCGGCGCGTCAAGATGACTCTGCATGGCCTCGGTACGAATTATATTGGCCTGCTATCCTCCATTCAGCCTCTTCGAGCCTAATTTTTGTAAAGGCTCGGTCATGCAGTTCCCCCCTTAGTCTGGACCTAATACTGCAGGTGCTCTTTTTTCAATTCAGCAGCTGTTTTGGAGTTACTCACATTCAAATTTCTTTCGAAAGCCATGACTGCCAAGGTATCGTCCATTTTAGGCAAGTCCATTCTTTCGGCTTGAAAGCGCTCGAGGAAGTCCTTGATCGGCTCGAGGTATTTTTGTTTAACCTCGAAGATATCCTCCTTTCGCTTGAGGATCGTCTGGGCCCCTGTATGGGCCTTGATAAACATATCAGTCAACTCCTCAAAATTTGAAATCGACTCGGAGAGGAGGTGCATATACTAGCACATCGCTCCTTTCTCAAGTGTGTCAGCAAACTTCTTAAGGAAAATTGACTCTCTTTCCACCGGGGTCAAGTCGTTGCTCTTTACCATGGCCATGTATTCAGTTATGTGATCAACAGGGTCACTTGTAACTTGAAGTGCTTGGGAATTAGTGAAGGAGCAGCCTCGGGCTTAAAAGGTTGTTGCCTGTACTTTTCAATATGTATTGCTCTCTGACATTTTCTGACTCTAGGGACATTTTCGAGCTGTTTTTTTCATGCTGGCCTCGAATTATTTCTTCTATTTCTCAAAGTTCGATGGGATGCTAGTTTCAGCCACTGTTGGAGCTGCCCCCAAGGGTTGATTCCCAAGTGGCGCAGACCCCGAGCCACCAGATACAGCTCCATTTGGAAGTTCCCCTATTGTTGCGCCCGTAGGAACAACGTTCGGGATGCTTCCATTGAGCATGGGCTCGGCAAGATTTGTTGCGTTTCTCCCATTTTCAGAGAAAGCAACAAATTGTTCTTGAAGTCGTTGCAAAGTTGCCATCACATACAAATAAAAAGGGTCGTTTGAACTTGATAATGAGGGATCGGTTGGTGGTAATAGAATGACACCAACTAGGAGGCTTAATCCGGTTGAAGGAATTAGACCAGCGGGCGGTGTTAAGCCAGGTAGAGTCATGCCAGGTGGTATTAAGCTAGGCGGTGTTAAGCCAGGTGGTGTTAAACCAGGCAGCGTTAAGCCAGGTGGTGTTAAACCAGGCAGCGTTAAGCCAGGTGGTGTGATCGGCGTTCCATCACTTGACGAGGTGACGCTAGTTGGTGGGTCAGGGGTTTGGATTATTGTGTTGTTAGAGGTGTTAGTGTTGTCTTCCATTGGATGATGTTGGTAAGAATAATTTGCGAAGCTGAAAGTGAGACTTGGGAACAAATGTTATTGCTAGTTCCCCACAGACGGCGCCAATTTGTGATGGCCTAAATCTGACTAAGGCAATAAATCGAATTTGTTTTGGGTAAACTAACAATTATTTGTATCAAAGCCACAAAAAAGACAAGAAATCTGATAAAGAAAGGCAGACAAAGATTGAAGACAAAGTATAGTGTGTTTTGTTATATTCTGGATGCTTTACACAATTATTTCATGGCTATTTATAGACTACAAGAATGAAAGTAGTCTACTAGAGTGAAGGTAGAATTTACTGCGCTTAATGGCCCATTGCTCCACGTTTAGTCGTGGTGTAATCACGATCTTCTCATTTAATGTGCAGGCAACGGTCGTCAGTTACAGAAACAAGGGCTCGTCCACCGATGAGTAAATCTTCACCGAGGGGTAAGCTTCAACGAGGGTTGAGTCTCATGCCTCGTGATAGTTGTCTTCCAATTGCCTCATGAGATAGCTTGTGGACAACATTCAGTTCGTGCTCGAGGCAACTGGCCTCGGGAGCTGAGCGAGCTCTTGAGAGCTCGTAAATAAAGATTTCAGTCTCACCAAACTTCGAGCCAGGTCGTTTAAGCCTCGTAGATTTTTCACCCAATACAGAATCTAAAATGATCTATGTGAATTCAGTTGAATACATTATGTTGTGAGCACCTCTCCCACATTGATTAAAAAGAGAGATGCTAATGGCTATATAAACTAAATGAGCTCTCCCACCTACTAGACTAGTCTTTTGGGTTGGACTCTCTTATTTGATCTGTAACACATTACTCTCGGCTGTTATTCTCGGCTAATTGAACAATGTATACGAAAACATTTTAAAAAATATAAATATAATTATTGGATCGCATGCATTATAAGCATACTTAATCTATATTCTTGATTCACCTCAGTGTTGACATTAATCCTAGAGGATGAGATATGCTTCCCCTCATTTTAATCTTGACAATGTGTCATTTCTTCTTTGCTTTGGTTTTGATCTTTTAGTGCTACAGGTTGGCAGGCGTAGCGTTTGTTGTCCCCATTGTAAATTACGAATGGCCATCCCTTCCTGACAATCTTACTGAGGATGATCATAGGAAGAAACAGTATCAGTGGTTGGTGCGGGTTGCTAGATATGTTCCTAATTTAGTACTACACTGGTGGATGACTCGAAAACAATCACCCTCTTCTCCTACTACAAACGATTCGAAAGTTACGTACTATTCTTCAAAGGATTTAGAGCTTTTGAAGAACAATGCACCAGGATTTCAATTTTTTACCCCGGTAAAGTTAATTCGACTTCACAGCTGTCTTAACGTTAAGTGTATTTACTACTTCTCTATATGCACCAGGATGGGTTCAGACAATCCCACCACATCTCGTGGTGGTGGACTTAAGTACATAAATTATCTTAAATTTATTGAGACTTAGAAATCAACTGGACACTAAAATTTGCATGCTGAAAAATGTTTTCTTATAGAAATATTAGAAAAGTAGGACATGAACCGTAAGGACATGAACCGTACTAACGACGTCTTAACTGTAATGTCTTTTACAGTTTGTTCTTGATGGAGAACTTTGATCAATAAATAATATCAAATTGGACTTAAAATACAAAAGTAATCTTGAATTTAACTGCTAGAGACCTAGAAATCAGATATATTAAAAAGTTGCAAGTTGAAAATTGTTTCTATTGAAATGTAGGAAAAGTCGTACATTAGCCGTACTATGCGCGGAAAGTTTTATAAAACTAGACTATTATATGTAGATATGAAAAGCTACCTCACATTAGTAAAAATTAAAAGAGCTTATGCATTACCTATTTATAAACAAGTTCAAAATACTAGAAATAGAAATAAATTAGAGAAATTTTTACCAATGAGATTGAACTTGATGTATTAATTTCAATATGGTATCTTGAGTTTAAAGCTTGACAATGAACTTGGCCTTGGTAGAGAGTGTCTAATCCCCCTCCCCCTCAAAGGGACTTCCCTATTTTAATTTAAATTATTCGAGCTTAAAGTGTGTATCGCACACCGAGTAAGTAACCAAAAGAAATATAGAAAAGCCAAAGGTAGAAAAAGAAAAGTGAATTTATGTCCAACTTTTATGTTAGTTTCCTCGGTATTGTTGTGTCCTAGAGGATGCCGTGCACCAGTTGATGATTTATAAATATCTTGAGTACCTTGTTATATAAGTTATGATAATGTTTGGCTATTGAAAAGTACAAAGTGAATTTATGTCCAACTTTTATGTTAGTTTCCTCGGTATTGTTGTGTCCTAGAGGATGCCGTGCACCAGTTGATGATTTATAAATATCTTGAGTACCTTGTTATATAAGTTGTGATAATGTTTGGCTATTGAAAAGTACAAAGTGAACAAAAATTTGAGGCACGACAAGTTCTTATCAATGTGAAATAGATTCATCTCTAAATATGCTTAAACCTACAAAACCAAGTGAGTTAGCTAAAACGCCATAGTTTTAACTTTTACTTCCCTACAATTGCCATGTACAGGACAAACTAAGGAACAGAAGTGTTTTCGACAACCTTTGCAGTGATTTTCTTGCGGCTTTTAGTCGTTGGGATTTTGATCCATTGGTTCTAAGCAATCCTTTTCTTGAAAGTAGTCAGAGTTCTGTTCACATTTGGCATGGCTGTGAAGACAAATTTATTAATTTGAAACTACAAAGGCATGTGGCAGAAAGATTACCTTGGATGCAATATCATGAAGTAACTGATGGTGGACATTTATTGATCTATGATAGTATAGTGTGTGAGGCCATTTTAAGGTCTCTTTTGATTGGAGAAGGCACTCCACTCTATAAACCTGAGTTATCCAACTAAATATCTGTATCTTACAGACTTACAGTCATAAATGTCAAGAAATAATGTTCATATGGTAAAGATTGAATTTCCTTTTTTTTTTCCTTTTGTCCTTAACTATTAGATCATCTCTTTCATTTGTCTATGAGAGTTTGTCAAGTGTTTGCATTATTTTACTCTAAACAAGTACTCCCTCTGTTCCACTTTAGATGAACTCATTTGACTTTGCACGGAGTTTAATAAATAGAGAAGACTTTTGAAACTTGTGGTCTAAAATAAGTTATAGATATTTGTGTGGCTATAAATCATCTAGAGATGAGTATAAGTGAATATTTCTTTCCAAATTTAGAAATAGGTCATTCTTTTTTAAACAGACTAAAAAGGAAATAGGTTCATCCTTTTTGAAACGGAGGGAGTAGATCACAAAAATAGTTAAAAAAATAAAAGGGGAGAGAGACAAAGAAAAACAAATATGCAATTGCAAATATATTTCGTATTTCTAAAGGTTGTGTTCGGTTGGTAAGTACCCTTCATCTTTGACCAAATATCTCGGGTTCAATGTTTGGGAGTAGAGTTTTTTTTGTAGGAAAAATCTTTATTCTTCCATAATAGAACTTTTCGGCGTAAAACCAAATTAGTTGGAAGGCAAAACGAGTACCATACACCGAATTAAAAACCAGAATATATATATATATATATATATATATATATTCAAGTTACTAGTCTAGAAATTAGACTTCCATATAACGAGCTTAACTTATTGCATTGTTAGTGCATGATATTTTGAAAAAATTACACCCTGTATCAGTGTAAGGATCTTTTTCTAAAAATATAGCAATATTCTACCACTTTACCAAATATAACAATATTTTTACCTATGCTATCAAACATAGCAAAAAAAAAAAAAACCCTAATCCCTTTTTTTCGCCTCCCTTCTCTCTCCTCTCCTCTCCTCTCCTCTCTCCCCTCTCCCTCCAAACAATCCCCACTATCACCACCGCTCCCCCTTCCCCGTCGTTGCCGCCCTCCGTCTTCACTGCTCTACCGTTGTGTTCTTTGCTCTGTTCAGTTCGATGGAGCTCTGATGTGCTCAACAATGGATCTGCTACTGATGTGGTCAACGGCAAAGCTCCAGTGGCTCCCGTCGTCGGCCGTTTGATGTCTGTTATGGATCTTGAACAGAGCTTCAGGTGACTACTGGTTGCTTTTCTTTTTTTATTTTTTTTTTAATTTTTTTAGTTTTTTCAGTTTGAGATGGCGGATCTACGGTGGTTGTGACGTTTTGGTGGTTGTTGATTGTAGAAAAAGTATGACATGTGTATTCCCATTATTTGTGTGGTATATGCACTGTATATACAGTAAATATACACCATACATACGGTGAATATACACTTGACATCAATAAATATGTAAAATATATTATGGTTTATTCATTTATATGTAGTGCATATCTCCTATGTTTGCTCATGCATACACTGTACATACAGTAATCATACAGAGAATATACAAACATACAATAATCGTATAGGGTATATGTCGTATGTATTTTTTAATGTATACATAGTGTATCATTGTCCATATAATGAAAATACAAACATATTAAAAAAATCAAAAAAAAAAAAACTCCAAAGAAAACTTTTCGACGACCGGTGACTGGGGGTGGCATGATATTGTAGGAGAGGGATATAGGGTTTCAGCACCCTTTTATATGTATTTGCTATGTATTGAAAAAAATGTTGCTATGTTTTGAAAATGGGATAGTATTGACATTTTTGTAAAAAAAAAAAAAAAAAAGCTAGTTTGTATAATTATGTAAATTGCCCTCATATTTTACATTGGAAACTTTTCTAAAAATAGCACTCCAAACAAAGAAAATTATAAATGAGTGCCATATTATTTTACATGCATAGCACAGTCTCTATTTTTCAAAATTAGGCACTCTTTCAAACCTAGCCGCCACTCTCCCCCCTCCCCTGCCACTGACCCGCCGGCAGACACCCTCTCGCCAGTGGCCGGAAAATATAAGATCGCCATAATTTTTATTTATTCACCGGATTTTTTTTTTTATTTCGCTGAAGTTATTTTTGTTGATTTTGTCTATATCATTGCTTTGGACAAGTTTACACTCACAAACCTACACAAAACAAAATTAATTATACGCGAGTATACATAGATAAATAGGTAGGCAAGGAGAGAAACGTAAAAGTATACACAAAAAACTAGAACTTTATATAAACATCCATAATACTGTACATATAAAAATCTTATACAGTGTTTTGGACAGTTTTACATAAAAGATTAACATGAAAATCAGATTTATAAAATTTTCTACAAGGAAAACACCAAATCAAAACATTATAAAAATGTTAAAACACCAGATCAAAATATTATAAAAATATTTCGACAAAAAACTAGTAGATCTCATTAAATTTTCTAATAAAAGTTTTATAAAAAAAAAATATGATAAACAAATCCTCACCGGAATTTTGGATGGAATTTACCTCGAAAAATTGAAATTATTCTTCAAAATTCACAAAAAAAAAAAGGTGGATAGCGGCGAACTATTTTGTGTAAATGATGTCTTCTTGGGTAAGAATGGCAGATAGAGGCCCATTTTACATTCGCCGGTTAAAATGACCAACAACGAGTGATTATCTATACCAGGCCTCTTTTGGTTATCTAGTCTAGATAACAAAGTAAATAACATCCATAACTGGTTGAATGCGCTATTAGTGGTAAAAATTCTAAAATTTTCGCCGAGGGACCAGTTTTGACACTGGTCTTTACTTTGAGCTACTATTTTCTTTGGTCTTACACTAGAGGTCACTTTTGGCTCTTTACTAAATAAGTTCATTAAACACACCTAACTTGAAAAGACTACATTATCCCTCAGCTTGTCGGAATTTACAAGGCTTTGTCAAAACCGTTTCTCATAGTTTTTACTGTGAATTCATGCAATGGTTGTCATAAATTTTCACTGTGCATTCATGCAAAAAACTGTCATTTACTTCAGTTTTTCATATTCCTCTTCGATTTTTGTCCCGTTTCTTTGTATACCCAGTGTTTTTTGCTCGTATTAACTGTACTACGTAAATAGAATAACATTTTTTGATTGTACAAGCAGTTTGAAATTTGTATAACCAGGTATGACATTTTTTCGTATTTTTGTGCGTATTAAGTTACTTAAAGTTATTTAAGTTTAATTTTGTATGTTTTTGTATATGTGTATTTGCGATTGGGGTAAAATTTAGACTGTTATTGGAATGAAGTTTTGATTAGGGTGTATTAAAGTTGGGTACGATTACTGGAATGAAGTTTTGAAATGCTACTAGCTTGTATGTTTTTGTGTATTTGTATGTTTGATAGTTAGTAGTTACTTTTTGTACTTTGTATGTTTGCCATTGGGGTAAAATTTAGAAGTTCTATCCTCATGGACTGAAGTTCTACCCACATGGATTGAACTTCTTTACCTATTATGTGTGTGTGTGTCTGTGTGTATAAGTGAATGTATGTGGGAGTTTGGGGTGTATTAAAGTGCAGTCCATTTACAGGACTGAAGTTCTGAAATGCTATTGATTGATGTTCTATCCACAGAGATTGCACTCCCCTACCCTTATGTACTGAAAATCTATCTCAAAGGGTTGAACTCTTCTCTCCCTATGCCACGCAACTTGCTTATGTCTGTGTGCATGTGTGTCCGTGTACTAGTGAATGTATGCATAAGACTGGGTATATTAAAGTGCAGTCCAATTACTGGATTGAAGTTCTGAAATGGTAGTGATTGAAGTTCTATCCATAGAGATTGAACTCCCCTACCCTCATGGAATGAAGTTCTATCCCAAAGGGTTGAACACTCCTACCCTTATGTACTGATGTTCTATCTCCAAGGATTGAACTTCCCTATCTCTCTTATCTGAAGTTCTGTCCACAAGGGATCGAAACCCTCCAACCCTACGTACTCAAGTTCTATTCATTTCTGCTGAAGTGCAGCTTTATACTTAGTCATATTATTTTATTCAATTTGTGTGTGGCTTTATATTTTATTTTGTATACTCAATTTGAGGTTTTTGGTTTGAAGTTTGCTGCATTTGTTTATTTTGTATGTGCGACTGATAGTTTGTTTTTATTGTTAGCTTTTTGCAATATGGATGTTGGAACGGCATGGAATCTAGTGTATCCGTTTGAAAACTGGTTCAACTTGAATCCATATTGGCAGGGGGAGCACAACTTGGATGAATTAATTTCAAGGTTCAGTGTAGCACAGTTTAAGAAGCATTCAGAGGGTGTGTTTGGAAGCTTTGTGAAGTTGCAGTCGTACATAACTTCTATGAGGTTACTGCATTGTTTACTATTGTCTCGTATTGTGAGCAGTGATCCAAACAAATTAAGCTTCAATATTTTTGGTCATGTAATTCATTTTGGTCCTGAAGAATACTATCTTTACACTGGTTTGAGATTTTTTCCAAATCGTGGGTATTTGTTTGATAGGCCTTTTATGAATATGGATAGGAGGCTTCTGAAGCAGTATTTGGTGGTAAAAGCAATCTTCAGTTGTCGGACGTTCGTGCATTTTTGGTACCAAGGAGCACATCATCTCTGGTCAATGAAGATGATGCAGTAAATATTGCAGCGTTTTATATTCTCCAGTCAATTATTTTATGTTGTAAGAAAAAAAACAGTTTGGTGGAAATTCATTATCTGGATATCATTGACAACGAGGATCTTTGTGCAGCTTATCCATGTGGGAGTCTGGGTTTTGAAATACTTGTTAAGTCTATGATGACCCTCCCCCCCTAAAAGTGTTGCAAGTTCAGGAAAAGATGCATACTATATTATGCTTGGATTCCCCTTTGTGTTGTGCGCTTAGTTCGTTGAATTATTTTCAAAAGTTGGTTCTAAATTCTGTACGTTTAACAGTGATGGCTTTCCAAGGATGTTGAGGTTTATTAAGTTCAATAATCCTCAGTATAACAGTTTAGTTGAGAAGTATTTTCATAATGTTAATGTAAGTTTCTATATCTGTAAGTCAATAAGGATTTGAACTTCAATCTATATGGTCTTGAAGTTCTATCCATAATGTTGTTAAAGTGTTGTACATATGGATTGAAGTTTTGTTTATATAATACTTAAGTTCTATCCATAAGCATTGAACTTCTATCTATATGGTCTTAAACTTTTTTATCCTTAAGCCTGTTGAAATTCTCCTACTATGGATAGAACTTCTGTCTATAAGGATTGAACTTTTATCTATATGGCCCTGAAGTACTATCCATAGAGGTCTCCCCTTATGGATTGAAGTTCTATTCATAAGGATAGAACTTGTATCTTTATGGCCATGAACTTCTATCCATAAAAGCTCTCCTCTTATGGATTGAAGTTCTATGCATAAGTATTGAACTTCCATTTCCTATTTACTGAACTTTCTACCTTTGCACATCCTATGTTCTAAACTTCTATCCATAAAGTTGTCCCCTTATGGATTGAATTTCCATGCATAAGGATTGAACTTCTATCTTCATGACCCTGAACTTTTCTCTCTGCACATCCTATTTACTGAGCTTTATGGATTGAAGTTCTATGCACAAAGATTAAACTTCTATTTCCTATTTGCTGAACTTCTATCTCTGCACATTCTATATATCTGAAGTTCTGTCCATAAGAATTGAACTTCTATCTTTATTTCCCTTAAACTTCTATCCATAAAGCTCTCCCCTTATGGATTGAAGTTCTATGCATAAGGATCTCTGCATATAGAAGTTTTATTCTTATTTTACTGAAGTGCTAATTTATTTTTCATGGTTTCTTTTTTAATAGAGGTTTGACAAATTTGAAATGGTTCCAATTGTACTTTCTGAGGAAGAAAAAAGGTCGGTGAAATTGAATATGACAGAAGCAGCTCCTATTGTTACATTTAAACAAAGAAAAGGAAAAGAAGTTGTTGATCGTGTTGAAGAGAGTGAGGATAGTGGTGCTGAGGGTGAGGATAGTGGTGCTGAGAGTGAGGATAATGGTCATGAGGGTCAGGATACTGGTTATGAGAGTCAGGGTACTGGTGATGAGAGGCAGGATACTTCTCACAGTATGCAGCTTGATCAAGATTTAGTTGATGCAATTGTTAAAGTGAGTTTTGAGTATCATGTACATTCATCTTTTTGTGTTTTTGTTTTAATTGAATATTTTTATGAGTTTCATTGGTTTATTTTTTGCAGAAGGTGAATATGAAAGTTCAGAAGAGGTTACGTAGTCACCGACGCTGCATAAGGGGGTATATTGGTGGTCTAGGGAACAAGGTTGACTCTGTTCTTTATTTTATGAAGAAGTTGGGTAAAAAATTCGAGGAACAGGAGGAAAATGGGCGGAAAGGTGGAAGTGTAAGAAGGAGCAATCTAGCAGCTAGGGAACAATCTAGCAGCTATGGCCATTCCTTAAACTTGTATTATCATGGAGGCAATGCTAGCATTGGAAGGAGGGATATTTGTGTCTATAGTGGCGGGGATGTTAATGCTAGAGTTGGTGATAGTCAATTGGGGAAGAGAAAGTCTGCTTCATTCAGAAAATCAAAATCTCCATCATATGTTGGACAAGAAGAAGGCAGTGATAGTAGTATAGTTAGGAAATCGAAATCTTATTCAGATGTAAGAAAAGAAGGCAGTGATGGCAGTGTAGGTCGAAAATAAGATACACAATTGCATGGACAATCGCGAGGAGAGTTATTGAGCAAAACACCTGCACAATTGCATGCAGAAGGTGAATTGGACATGTATGGTGAGTTGACTGCAGCACAGAAGGAAGTTCTTGAAATTTCCTTGCAACTTGTTAGCGGAGACCTTGATCTGGAAGCAGTTGGTGTCAGTCTTGAGGTTATGAGTGTGGGGAAAGGAGGTGCAACTTCTATGTCTATTGTTGACGCGTCGACTCGTCCTGCTATTGAGTTGTCATCAAATGTAGTTTCTACACCTGTCCAAGCAAAATAATATCAAAGGAAAAAGAAAAAATTGAAGAAACAACGTTTCGATGATAGGCCTACATTTAATATACTGCCATCGAGTCAAGAAAGTGGTAGTGAGGGTTCATGTGATGCTGAAGATACACGAAGGGCTGAAGGAATTCAGCAAGATATGTCAAAAAATCAGCAGCAGTGTATTGAGAATGAACTGGGGAAAGAACAAGGCATAACTCAAGAACAGGAGAGGACTCATGACATTGTAATGGAGAATGTTGAGGCGAGCTATCAAGCAGGAAGAGAAGAGGAGTTGACTGAACAAGGACAGGTTCCTGAAATTCTCTTAGAGAAAGGCAGTCAATCGACCAAGTAGGCAAAGAAGAAGTGATGACGCAGGAAAATGAGACATCTCTTGATGTTGTTATGGAGAATGCTGAGGCAAGTAAGCAAGCAGAAAGAGAAGGGGACCTGACTGAAGAACAGTAGGCTCTTGGAAGTCTTGTGGGCAAAGGTCATTCAATTAATGAAGCGGGCAAAGAAGAGGTGATGACACAGGAACAGGAGAGGCCTCTTCAGATTGTTATGGAGAATGCCGAGGCAAGTGAGCAAGCAGGAAGAGAAGGTGATTTGACTGAAAAACAACAAACTTTTGAAAGTCTTGTAGACAAAAGACAGTCAGTCGACGAAGCGGGCAAAGAAGAAGTAATGACACAGGAACAGGAGAGGCCTGTTTAGATTGTTATGGAGAGTGTCAAGGCAAGTAAGCAAGTAGGAAGAGAAGGGGACCTGACTGAAGAACAACAAGCTCTTGGAAGTCTTGTGGGCAAAGGTCAGTCAGTCGACGAAGCGGGCAAAGAAGAGGTGATGACACAGGATCAGGAGAGGCCTCTTCAGATTGTTATAGAGAATGCCGAGGAAAGTGAGCAAGCAGGAAGAGAAGAGACTAAACAAGAACAAGCTCTTGAAAATAATAAGGTAAATGCAGAGGAAAGTCATCCAGCAGGGATAGAACGGTCGATCCAAGGCGAGAAGCAGTCGGAGCAGCATCATCTTCTAGGAAAAAGAGACCGAAAGCCCATTCAGTGGTTGTTATCTCCATATTTTGCTGGAAAGACTAAAAATAAGATAACTGACTGGAAGGATAATTATAGACGTAGTTGTCTATTCCACTACTTGAAGATGGATCCAACAGTGTTGGTAGAGTTTTCAAATTGGTTGCTATTTCAAAGAAATGATACTGAACTTGAACAGTAAGTGTATTTGTATTTTTATGATTTCTTGTATGTAGTTTTTTAAGTTCAGTGCATAGGGGATGAATTTCAAAACTTATAGTTCAATCCCCTATGGACTGAACTTCTTAGCCTATGAGTTCTGCCCCTATGGATTGAAGTTCTGTGCATATGGACTTAAGTTCTATCTATAAAAATTGAAGTTCAATCATAATGGCCCTGGACTTGTTTCCACAAGAATATGGAAAGTTTTGTCCCTATAGAATTGAAGTTCTATGCATATTGACTTAACTTCCATCTATAAGGACTGAACTTCAATCATATGGCCGTGAACTTTTATCTCTATTGATTGAAGTCTTGTGCATATGGACTTAAGTTCTATCTATAAGAATTGAACTTCAATCAAATGGCCATGGACTTCTGTCCACAAGGATGTGGAAAGTTCTGTCCCTATAGGATTGAAGTTTTGTGCATATTGACTTAAGTTCCATCTATAAGTACTGAACTTCAATCCTCAGGAGGTTGAACTTAATATCTTATGAGTTTCTCAAGTTCCTTCCCCCTATGCAGTGAACTTCAGTCCATATACAGGGGAGAAAAAGTGTTTGAAAGTTCAGTCCAATAGGGATGAACTTCAAAGTTTCCAAAAGCGATGAAGTTCTAGACTGAACTTCATTGCCTATGATATTCTTAAGTTCATTCCTTATGGAAAAGTAACATATTTTTGTATCTTGTATCTTTTTAATTAGGAACAACCGTGCTGCTTATATACCCGATAATGATTACAACAGTGATCCATATCAGTTGGAAACTATCAAGCCAGACAAGCAGTGGTTTTTGGAGTTCGTAAATATTGTCTACCCTATGACAGATAATGTTAGTGCATATTTTGTTTTTGGTTTGTTCTGTGTTCGTTATTACTTTTTGTGTGTCGACTAAATAGGTTCCTTTTTTTTTTGCAGCATGTCGATATTGCTATGTATTATCTCAGAAATAGAGCATGCTACCATTTGTTCCAGTTTCCTCATACACTTTCGATTACTGATATAGATTTTGATAGTTATATGTGCTCTGTTTATCAGTTAAATTTCAAAGGCAAAAAGAAAAGACCATGTAATGAAATCTGGCTTTATGGTTTTGGATTGTGTATGTGCAATTATCTTCATGGCCTAAAACGGAGGTGTTCAATTCCATGGAGTGGAGTTGATAAAGTCTATTTTCCATGCCGATTGCAAGCAGCACCTGGTGAAACGATGACACATTACTTTTTGGCAGTCTTAGATATGCACGAGAAGAAAATACGTGTATATGATTCGATGGTCACCACAAAGAAGCCATCAGAGAAATTTGACCACATGAAGGGTTATGCTGTTGTGCTCCCACATCTTTTCAAGTATGTCAAATTTGGCGAGCTACATGATTCGTTTAAAGATGATAAGTTCAATAGGGCCTTTAGAACTGAGTGGGTACTATCACCAAATCAACTAGATGGGTAAGTCTTGTCATTTTTGTGCAAGTTTTAGTGCAAATTAGATATAACTGACTGAATTTATAACCCCCTGCCTACGTATATGTCTTACTCTTTATTTTGGTTTGTGTTTTTAGGACTAGTTGTGGCGCTTTTGTAATATGGTATGCTGATCTACTGACCAGAGGTAAAGATGTTCAAGATATTCAACCAGATCAAATTCATAATTATAGGGCACAGTTTGGTTGTCAGCTTTAGGCTCATGGTCGTGCAAAGGCTAGGAATAGATTTGATATTCCACTAGAATTGGTTGACCATGATTATGGACAACATAATAAAGACATGTGTCAGTTATAAATGTTTTTATTTTTACCTTCAGAATTCCTAGTAGTATTGCGTAAAGTTTTTACATAATATATGGTGAAACAGATATTATGTACAGATGAACAGATTATTATGCACAGATTTATGTAAATTCCATGTTGTTGCAGTGATTTTTTTTAGCATGAATGTATTTTATCCATAAGGACTGAGTTTAGTCAATGAGCATTGGACTTCAATCCATATATACTGAAGTTCCATCCATAAGGATTGTGAACCTCTGCCCATATGGATTGAAGTTTCTGTGTATATCCAAATAATTTAATAATGATTAAATTTTTTTCCCAGTATTTGAGGGTTGAATTTTATATATTATGAGTTTGAACTTCTGCCCATAAGAATTGAACTTCTGTATTTAAGTAAGGAAGTTTTATAAATTATGAGATTGAACTTCTACACAGAAGGATTGAACTTCTGTCTTTTAAGGATGGAATATGAGTTTGAACTTCTACCCATAATATTGAACTTCTATATCTAAATTATGAGTTGAAGTTTATAAATTATGAGCTTGAACTTCTTCCCACAGGGGATTAAACTTCTGTCTTTTAAGGATGGAAGTTTTTTATAACTAACTTCCCCACATGGATTGAAGTTTTTGTGCATATCGACTGAGCCTAATGGACTGAAATTAGTTAACAGATATAAGTTTGAGTTTGCTTAGAGGTAAAGTGAGAATCGCTTAACAATTCTAATGGGTGTAGGCAAATTCAGTCCTAACTTGTGGTAATGTGCAAAAACCATATATCAGCCTCTAAGCATTGAAGTTTTTATAGGATAAAATTAACTTCTATGCTCAAGGATTGAAGTTTCTATAGGCCAATATTAACGTCTATCCTCAAGGATTGAAGTTGAACTTTAACTTCAACCCTTGAGGACAGAAGTTAATGTAATAACTTCTATTATAATCTGAGCCATGCAACACAAACAACAATATACCCGGTTTAATTTGAGCCATCCAATTTTATTAAATCAGACTAGATCCCACGATCTCCTCCTTTTTTAACCCTAAAGATTACCTTTGTATTTCATTTTCTTTAGCCGCATCCATAACCTGTGTCTATTCTTCTTCCTTGTTTTAGTTTGTCTATTGTTCTTTCACCGTGAAAAACAAGAAAGAGATGGGGATGAAAAATATGATCATGTTCTATATTTCAAACGGCATCCCAGCTTTTGAAATTACTCTGACTGATTCATACACTCTGAGAAATGATTTTGTAGCTAACCCTGCCTTTGAAATTTTATATTTTCTTTAGAGTAAATTTTTAAATAATTGTCATTTTAATGTATACTTTATTTTTTTGCAGATTCTTCCAGTGGATATCCGTGGATATCTTCCTCCTGAGGCAGAAACTGCCATTGTAGAGTGTAATGGGAAGCAATGGTCTATGAAGCTTTTGAGTGGAAAAAATGATCGCCGAAGGTTGAACAAGGGGTGGGCGGAATTTGTAACAGAAAATGATCTGAAGACGGGCGATTATGTGAACTTTAAACTTGTTGAAAGTACTGTCGAGTATGTGAAGTTTGTCGTTACAGTTTTTGACCCCCTGGCCCCGAAGATTATTGTGATTCTGAATGTGAAATTTGTCGTTACAATGAAGGAAGGCCCAGCAAAGGCGAATCTGATGATGATTCGATAAATGGTGTAGGAACTTCTAGTGATCCAGCCATGATTGATTAATGGAGCAGATGAAACATCAGTTGTAGGAGTTTGAATCCCATGTTGGTCTGTATTAGGAATTTAAATATCCGTCTGTACTAGGAGTTTAAATTTTTGTTTGTATTTAGTGTTTAAATGCTTAATTTCAGTATTTTGTTGGTCTGTAAATGATCCTCTGTTTTTAAGTAATGGGATGTTTGTATTTTGGAAATGACATTTTCTAAGTAATGGAATATATGTTCATATTTGCATTTACTTAATTTTGATTATTGTATTCTGTGATTAATTTGAACCATAAGGATTAATTTGAACTTAAGGATTGAACTTATATCTTTAACAATTGGAATGTAAATGCCCTGAAGTTGTATCCCTATTTACTGAACAATTTCAAAAAAATGCAACTTCAGTCCTTAAGGGTTGAACGTCTGTCTATAAGGATTGAAGTTTTTACAAAAATGTCAAAAAATGTGACATCAACCTTCAAGGGTTGAAGTTCTATCCCTATATACTGAACTTCAAAAAATACAACTTCAGTATTTGAGGGTTGAAGTTTTCATAGCTAAAGGATGAACTTCTCTCCATAAGGATTGAAGTTCAATTAAAAGGTTAAAAAATGCAACTTCAGTCTTTTAAGGGTTGAAGTTTTTCATATGCTCATATTGAATTTCTATCCATAAGGATTGAAGTTATAAAAATGTCAAAAAATACTTTCAGTCTGCTCAAGGATTGAAATTTTTATAGGCCAATATTAATTTTTATCCTCAAGGATTGAAGTTTAACTTTAACTTCTATCTCTGAGGATAGAACTTAATGTAAAACCTTCTATTTTTAATCCGGGTCCCACGATATTCTCCTCTTTTTAATCCTAAAATATTACCCTTCTATTTATTTTCTTTTAGCTGCAACCCTAACTTTTGTCTATTCTTCTTCCTTCTTTAGCCTCAACAAGAAGATGATCCTTTTCTTTGTTAACCTCACAGATTTTGTAGTTAACCTTGCGCTTTGAAATTTTATATTTTCTTTAAAGTAAATTTTTAACTAATTGTCATTTTAATGTATACATTTATTTTTTCGCAGATTCTTCCACTGGATACCTAGATGTCTTCCTCCTGAGGCGAAAACTGTCATTCTAGAGTGTAATAGGAAAGAATGGGTTATTAAGCTTATGCGTGGAAAAGATGGTCGATGAATGTTAAACAAGGGGTGGGTAAAATTTGTAACAGAAAACAATCTGAAGACAGGCGATTATGTTAACTTTAAGCTTGTTGAAAGTACTGTTGAGTCTGTGAAGTTTGTTGTCACTGTTTTTTACTCCAAGGATTTTGATCCCTCATGTGGATCTTGTCATTCTTGTTGCCGAGATGATGATGGAAGTTCCAGCGATCCCCCATGTGCATGAACTGCTAGTGATCCAGTTATTATTGATTAATGTAGCAGTTGAAATATTAGTTGTAGGAGGTTAAATCCACTGTTGGTATGTTCTTAATTTCAGTATTTTGTTGGTCTGTATATGATGCTATGTTTTTAAGTAATTAGATGTTTGTATTTTGGAAATGACATTTTCTAAGTAATGGAATGTATGTTCATGTTTGCATTTTCTTTAATTCTGGTTATTGTATTCTGTGATTAATTTGAACCATAAGGGTTAATTTGAACTTAAGGATTGAACTTAATTTGAAGTTCTATCCCTGTATACTGAACTTCAAAAGATGAAACTTCAGTCTTTAAGGGTTAAGTTTTCATAGTTAAAGGATGACCTACTCTCCAAAAGGATTGAAGTTCAATTAAAAGGTTAAAAAATACAACTTCAGTCTTTAAGGGTTGAAGTTTTCATAGTTAAAGGATGACCTACTCTCCATAAGGATTGAAGTTTAATTAAAAGGTTAAAAAATACAGCTTCAGTCTTTTAAGAATTGAAGTTTTTCATATGCTCATATTGAATTTCTATGGGCTGAACTTCAATCCTTATGGAGAGAAATTCAATCCCTATGGACTGAACTTCATTGGCTTTGAGTTTCTTAAGTTCATTCCCCTATGGATTAAACTTTAGTCCATACACAGGGAATGAACTTTAAAGCTCATAAGGTATGAAGTTCAATTCCTATGGGCTGAAGGGTTGACTTCTCTCCATAAGGATTGAAGTTTAATTAAGAGGTTAAAAAATGCAACTTCAGTCTTTTAAGGGTTGAAGTTTTTCTTATGCTCATATTGAATTTCTATCCATAAGGATTGAAGTTATAAAAATGGCAAAAAATGCTTTCAATCTTTAAGGGTTGAAGTTCTTTTATAATCAAATGATGAACTTCTCTCAACAAGGATTGAAGTTTATTTAAAAAGTGAAACTTCAGTCTTTAGTGTGAAGTTCTATCCATAAGGATTGAGATTCAGTTTTAATGGAGTGAATTTACTACAAATTCAGTCTTAAATAGATTGAAACTACTTCAAATTCAGTCTTGTTCAACTGAATTTACTTCAAAGTCAGTCTTATTCGATTGAATTTACTTCAAACTCAATTTCTAATTGACTGAAAGCACTTCAACTACAAGTAGTTTATGTCAAATACTAGTATTAAACTTATTAAAAAATAGTTAAAGAACATGAAAAACATCCAAACAAATTATAATAAACTGCAATCAAAGTTTTGAGTTCATATCTTGAATGTTGATAAGAAATTATCAGCAATTTTTTATTTGTCTTCATTTATTTCTGCACCATCATTCACCACCAAGCATTTTCATGCAACAAAAGAAGTGAAGAAATCAAATTAGTAGGAGGGAAATATTTAGTAAAAATTTTTTTATGGATTTATAATGAAGGAAGTAGTAGTACCTATATATCATTGAGTAGGGTCGGAGTACTGGAGTATTGTGCATGAGGTTCTATCATGTCCTCTGATTTTGCATCAACTATATTTGGTTGATTTGACTCGTACAGACTCAGCAATTGAGATGTATCTCTTTGTTTTCCTTCTCCCTCGTTGTATTTTGACATTAGGAGTTTCTATCCTTAGTTTTTCACGGTATCTGGTATATTCCAAGTGCTTTTGTGCCCTATCATATTCACCTCACCTTGATATGCATTTAACCAAAAGTCTCGTGAATACCATTTTGAGCAGAACTTAGATTTCGCCAGGCGTCTTTTCTCAATGCATGTAATTGTATGTACACATGGAAGTTCATCATTCTGGAATTCAAGACAGTCACATATCCTATTCTTTAAGTCGACGTTGAAGCTTTTTCCTTCATTTTGCACATTGAATGTTGTTGTACCTGTTGGGAATACCTATTTGAAATGAAAATTAATAACTTTTGTAAGTCAGTACAGATGGTATGTAAATCGGCTATTACTAATTCAAAGCAAAAGTTCATGAGTACATTTTTAATGGACTGATTGAAGTTCAAATCATATGGACTGAAGTTCAATCCGACAAGGATTCAACTCCCCTACTTGAACTTCCTTACTGTTATGGACTGAAGTTCTATTAACAAGTATTGAACTCCCCCTGGTGCCTTATGTACGAAAGTTCTGCCCTCAAGGGTTGAACCCCCTCTCCCCTTTTTTACTGAAGTTCTATCTACATTGATTGAACTCCCCTACCCCTCTATTATCTGAAGTTCTATCCACATGGATTGAACTCCCCTCCTACCTCCTTAGAATTGCATATTTCAGTCTACTTACAGTTAATTTTTCAGTGAATTTGGCGTGAGTCTAGTGCTCTTTACTTACATTTATTGTGAAGGCCAGCTGAATCTTCTTGTTCATTTCATCTTCTACCCACCTTGATAAGCTATGAAAAGTCTCTTGAGCAGTAGTTCTTCTTTCACAAAACCATTTCTGCTTCTTAACTATGATTAAATCCAAAAGGCTTAAAATGGGCAACTCTCTTGCTTCAAGTAATGCAGAATTCATCGACTGAACCATATTTGTTGTAAGCATATCTTATCATCGCCTCGGTGAGTAAGATCTAGCCCATCTTTCAGGTGGTTCTTCCATTATGTAGTTGAATGTGTTTCTATCCATTCCCTCTAATTGTGACATGAACTTATGAAAGTCTTCACGCTTATAAGCTCTTGCAGCAGTTTGAAACAGACTTATCACTGTGGTTCTCACGTTCTTTTAGTTTAGGTTCTTTTCAAAGTGGTAGATGCATATACCATGGTGGCTATCAGGATAAACTTATGCAATTCCATGCACAATTGATCTGTTTCTATCTAACAGAAACACCAGTTCAACATGAGAACCTATTGTCTTTCGCAGCTCAGTGAAGAACCAAGTGTAAGCTTTATTATTTTCAGAGTCTGCAATCTCATAAGCTAGAGGGAACAGTTGATTATTTGCATCTTTTGCTATAGCAATGATGAGAACACCTAGATATTTCGCCTTCAGAAATGTTGCGTTTACTGCTATGACTGGTCGACAATACCTCCAACCGTCTATTGATGGCTTGAAAGCAACAAACATATACATAAACTGAAACATTTTAACATAGGACAAAGTTAATTCTTAGAAAGTTTTGAATTTCGTATAGGCATCGAATTCTTTTTTGACAAATGCTTACCGATTAAGACTGTCTATCTTTATGTTAGTGTGCGCGTCTGGATTTCTCTGTTTCAGCACATGCAAGTATGAAGGGAGGAGATGATAATGCTCATCAGGTCGTCCCCGAATCAATGTGTTTGCTGCTTGAATTGAACGCCATGCCTTGTGATATCCTATTTCAACCCCATGTATTCTTCTCATTTCGTTGACAATAAATGTTGGTCTAACTTCAGTTCTGTTGTCTCGAATGTTTTCAAGAAAGTATTCACTTATCAATGTTGACGTGACATGTTTTTTATCAGCCTTCTTAATCTCAACGGAGTATTTATGTATATTCTGAAACTTAATTACTTTAAACAGTGAGGAATCTTTTATCCTTCTAGCACGAATGTTCCAAGCACAGTTGGGATCGATGCATTTCAGTTCATATCTCATTCTATTTTATCTAATAACCTTGAACTCAAAATGTTCCTTGATTGCCATCTTGACAAAACACTTCATCATGGTTTCCTTGTTGTCAAATGTTGAGTATGCTGCTACATCTTTCGATGATACATCTCCTGTTAATCATCGCTGGAGATTGTTTCTATTTTACCCTGGACCTTTTTCTTTTGCTCTTGGCAGATGACGTGCTATGAGGGCATTCAACTGTTAGCGCTGGTGACTGATACTGAGTATTATTTGTTTGCAGTGTCTCAACAATGCCAGGTGTTTCAATTGCTAGATTGCTCTCGATCTGCATTATCAAGTCCCCCTCTTCGTGTGGAAGCTCTGTGCATGGAGTCTGATTCTCTTCAATTTCTTGATTGCAGTCGATCTGCATTATCAGGTTCCCCTCTTCATGTGGAACCTCTGTGCATGGAGTTTGATTCTATAGCTTGTCAATCACAAAATGGCTATTCTTGAAAGATGGATCATTCTTCAATAAGTGCATACATGTCCTGAGTTCATCTTCTGTAGTTACAAACATTCCTTTGCTCGAATACATTCTAATATCAAACCATATATTCACAGCTTCAGTAAAATATGTTGCTTCGTAAATCTTGTCCACAAAAGTTCTGAATTCGATCATTTCATTAACAAGTAGAAGTTTTGTTTCATGATCCAAGTACTTGTAATCTTTTGTCCAATTCCCATTGAAAGCAATAACCAAACAAACTGTAGCCATTCTGCATTGAATGAGTAAACCAAAATAAAGTAATGTGTTAGTATGGAAATTTTTCATATGGACTTAAGTTCTATCTATACAGTCCTGAAGCTGAATCTATTAAGACTGAAGTTCTGTCTATATGGCCCTGAACTTATATCCATAAGGCTCTCCCACTATGGATTTGAAGTTCAGTCTTAATGGACTTAAGTTCTATCCATAAGGATTGAACTAAGTTCTATCTATATGGCGCTGAACTTCTATCCATATGGACTTAAGTTTTATGCATGAGGATTAAACTAAGATCTATCCATAAGGCCATTGAAAGCTCCACCCCCTGTGGATTGAAGTTCAGTTCATATAGACTTAAGTTCTATCCATAAGGATTGAACTAAGTTCTATCTATATGGACCTGTGTTGAAAGCTCTCTCCCTAAATTCAGTTTATAAATAAACTTTTCATGACTTAAGCAATGAAGTTCAGTCTTAATTAACTGAATTTAGTTCAACTTCAGTTCGATACTTCACGTGACAATGGCGATAAGTAATCGCCAAGTCCTGAGGTTGTTTTTTTTCAATTTATAAATGAACTTTCAGTCCTTAAGCACTGAAGTTCAATCTTAATGGACTTAAGTTCTATGCATAAGGATTGAACTAAGTTCTATCTGTATGGCACTGAACTTCTATCCGTAAGGCTGTTTGAATGCTCTCCCCCTATGGATTTGAAGTTCAATCCATATGGACTTAAGTTTTAAGCATAAGGATTGAACTAAGTTCTATCCATAAGGCCGTTGAAAGCTCCACCCCCTGTGGATTGAAGTTCAGTTCATATGGACTTAAGTTCTATCCATAAGGATTGAACTAAGTTCTATCTATATAGCCCTGTGTTCTATCCATAAGGCCGTTGAAAGCTCCACCCCCTGTGGATTGAAGTTCAGTTCATATGGACGTAAGTTCTATCCATAAGGATTGAACTAAGTTCTATCTATATGGCCCTGTGTTGAAAGCTCTCTCCTTAAATTCAGTTTATAAATGAACTTTTCAGGACTTAAGCAATGAAGTTCAGTCTTAAGTAACTGAATTTAGTTCAACTTCAGTTCGATTCTTCAAGTGGCAATGGCGATAAGTAATCGCCACGTCCTGAGGTTGCTTTTTTCAGTTTATCAATGAACTTTCATTCCTTAAGCACTGAAGTTTCAGTCTTAATGAATTGAATTTAGTTCAATGATCCACGCTCAATCCTACACCTTTAATGGTGAGGGGCGGTCATCAAAATATAATACCCGATATGAGTCGGGGTCGATTTCCCAAGGAAACTAGCTTGTCAAGTAAGAGAGTCGCAAGTAGAAATTCAAATGAAGTTTACTATTGAGTCTTAGAAATGGAGTTTTTTTAAAGTAACGCCACAATTAACTACAAAGCATACAAATTAAGCTAGTAAGTTGATTCGATATTACGAGACTAGAGGTGTAAGCAACTAATAGCAATTTCCAACCAACGGATGTTTTCACTTCGCTTTCCCAGCACAAGTATAATTATGGTCGAGTCTTCCGATTGTGATTTCTAGAATCCTTCCGGCCTAGAAGAGATCTTTCACAACCCGCTCATCAAAGCCTTAGTTGAATACTCAAAGTGCTACTCAAAGACCCAAGGAAAGGAGACCTCTTCCGAGCGTAACTCCTTTTAGATGAGTTAGTCTATATGAATAGCCTATCAACTCAAATCCTCGCCAACTCCACTATTCTACACTAGTTAATCTCTTCCGAGTCTTTAACTAGCAATGTAGACAAGAAATTCCAAATATCATGGATTTTGGAATTTTGATGTTATTGTAATGGGGAGTTGGATAATTGTTACGTGTGTTATGGTTAGTGAAATAGAAGAACACCCATTGATTTTCTATCACCATAGCATATTTACACCCCTAGTTATGAATTTAGCTACTCATAACTAGGGTTTGAATCAAAGCAATCAAGATGTAATGAAATGATGGATTGAAGTCAAACATAGATTTTGGATTGATATATGAACTAATATTCAAAGATACAAGTTTAGAAGCTTAAAAAATGATGTTAAGACTCCAACTTGGCTCACAAAATCGCCCAAAATCTCTAGAGTATGTGTATGAAATTGGATAATGCTAAAACCCTAGCTTTTAGTATTTATAGAGGATCAGGAACACATATTTTAGGCGGGGCGCCTCGAACATTTCTTCTTCTTGGATAGTGTTCAAGCTAGGAGGGACGCCTACTCTAGGCTGGGCGCCTAGAACCTTTTCAACTCAGGCGGGGCGCCTGGAACCTTTCCAACTCAGGCGGGGCGCCTGTGTCAATTTTCTCTATGTAGGCAGTGTCTTCTTCAGGCGAGGCGCCTGGACCTATGACTCCATTCTTGATCTTTTGATTCTAATTCTAGCTCTTTAACTTCAACTTCAATCAACGACTCGTTTACACTTGTCATAACCTGAAATTAAGCAATTCACGGCATCAATAGCACACATTATTGCTTTTGGATTCAAAAACGAAAGCTTAAGGTAGTATTTAAGTTGGTAAAACACCAACTTATCATTTAACTTCAGTGCTAGTGTGCTGATACTTCACACGACAATGGCGATAAGTAATCGCCAAGTCCTGAGGTTGCTATTTTAGTTTTATAAATGAACTTTCATGACTTAAGCACTGAAGTTCAGCCATCAACGTCTCATCGAGGTATTAAAACTACTAAAATTCAATCGAATTTCTCTGAAATTCAGTCTCGATTGATTGAATTTAGTTCCTCAGCTAGTTTTTCACTTTATATTTGAATATACACGCCTTAAAAACCGTAGTTCAGGCGTTGACGTCTCATCAAGGTATTAAAACTACTTAATTTAAAAGAATTTCTCTGAAATTCAGTTCACATGGATTGAACTTAGTTTAAATTCAGTCCTAACAGCATAACGTAGAATACTCACAATTTTTAAGCGAAAATGGTGAAGAAAATTGAAAAGCGAAATTGGTGAAGAGAATTCCGCAGCAGCAGCACGGGAACAGAGAAGTGAGAGATGAAGGGAAATAACGAACTGTGTTGTTTATATATGAACTGGGGGTAATTTAGTCGTTTTCCTTTTTCCGTTTATGATGGGTGTAATGTAAGTGACCACAAAGTAAATATTTTGCTATTAGTGGCCTTTGCCCAAAAACCAGTGCCAAAAGTGGCATTTTGTGCACTTCGCCCGTAAAAATTTCGCGTAGGGGCCTGTTTGGCGCGCGCTAATTGATCCGTAGCCACCAAAAATAAATTTGCTAAGAAATAGCCACCTCCAGATAAGTTCCAGTATTTTATATTGGGACTTTGAACATGTGTAGTTCAAAGTCCCAGTATAAAAAACTAGGACTGGGACTTTATATATATAAAGCACCACGAGGAAATCCCATTATAAAATAGTGTGACTTTGAACATGTGTAGTTCAAAGTCCCAGTATAAAAACATGGGACTTGGACTTTATATATATAAAGCACCGGGAGGAAATCCCATTATAAAATAATGGGACTTTGAACATGTGTAGTTCAAAGTCCTAGTATAAAAACCTGGGACTAGTCCGGGCTATTTGTCAATGCTAATGGAGTGCATATGCGCGCGGTGGCTATTCCTCAATTAATTCTGAAATGGCGGATAATTCTCATTTAGCGCGTCCAAAAATGACTACGCATCAAAATTTCACCTATTAGTGTAGAACAATAATACAGTATCATTTAAATTGTCTTTTCCTGTGTGGTTATTTTGAAATGCATTCTGAAGAAAACATGAGAGCCTTGGTTTCCCCAGATTTATTTATTACAAAAGCTAATAAATTTCACACTAAAGTTGCTCATCATAAGTTCAATAGTGGAACTTACCATCCTTCCCACAAATACATGAGCTAAATTACATTTACAACATTACAATTTCACTCAACCAGTCAAAATTTTCCTCAATATGGTTTCACAAAAATTAGCATTGTAAATTAACAAATGTCCAGCATTAGGAACCTCATGATATTGAATCCAAGGAAGCTTCTCTACTAGATAACGATTGAGCTCGCGTGGGATAAATCTGTCATCATGGCCTTGCCAAAGATGGATCGGACCCTCGTTATTTGGAAACAGATTTGTTTTCTCTGTTGGATCAAAATCCCAGTTTCCAAAACCAATTATCAGGTCTCGATACAAACATTCGAACTCACCCTGCAGTCGTACCTTTTCCTGGATAAAATCATAGTTCATGAATGAAAACATATAATGGTATAGAAAATACTAGCTATGCTAGTGCAAAATTAAATGTCGTCCTAAATTATTTCATCCAAAATGCCATCCGTTAAGAATAGACAAGCAAAGATTAGTTTTGTGAAGTTTCTAGTTTCTACCTATTGGGTTTATCTGATAAAGAGTCCACCAATAAAGGTGCTCTTAAAGACTATCCAGGTAAAAGATAAGTTACCTGATAGAGTCCTATAAGAGGACAACTACTGTATTATTTAGTTATATATACAGTAAAAAGCTCAGATAAAAGATACGTACTTTGTCTATTGCTATTCCTCTTTCTCTCTACCAAATAAACTAGTGTTTAGACCGTGGATAAAGAGGTTGCTCTGTTACTGTGACAACCACCGACGACCAGTGATTCCAGCCGTGGTAAAGATCCTATCGCTTTCGCTTATAAGGAGAACAAGTAAGTTCTCTAATTAATGTTTTTGCGTAATCTATTTAGTATAGATTTTGTGATATATGCATATATGAATCCTTCATTGGTATCAGATGTCATTAGGTTGGTTTTCTGGTTTGAATATTAGTTTTAATTTTCAATATGATCCTTAGAACTACCATTATACGCTAATCTATTTTTCTTAGTCGGTGTAAATTTTTGTTAGTCTAGAAATATGTTTCTCTATCCTTAACAAAAAAATTCAAATCAAAGTCTGCCAAATTACGCCTCAAACAAGGCTAATGTTGGTGTTGCCGTCTCAAATATGGCTGAATGATGCTGATAACGCAACACCTTCAGACATCCAAAATTGAATTTGTATCTAACGATCTTTAAAAAAAGAATTTACATCTTTAATAGTTAGTGTTTCCAAAGGGATTAATTCCAACTGAACCACATTCATATTGAAAAATTAGTAGAATTCAGTTCTCATAAACAATTTTCTGGTCCCTGCCGAAAAATAAAACCGCTGCCATAAAAAGTCACACCACCACCGGAAAAAGCTCCAGCAAGGCAAAATCAGCTATCAAAAAAAAAAAGGAACAGTCCTATATAAATGTTTTTCTCGTTCTGCACAAGCTGTTGTAGCAAAAACCTAAATATAAAAAAAAAAAAAAAAATCGGTTGGAGCTTAGAGCTCCATAGCCATGGCTGATTTGAAACGAAGAGGGAGAAATAAGTTTTTCTTTGTCTTCTTTGGTGTCTGTAGCAAAGGAGAACTAGAAATTAGGGCTTCTTTATTCTTATGGTATTCTGTAATGGCAGAAAACAAAAACAAAAAATATAGAGTTTTTTTGTTGTTGTATGACTGACGGCTGTTTGGTGGAAGAGGAGAAGAGATTTAGGGTTAACTTAGCAATTAAACCACATGTACGCTAGGCTGTACATCTTCTTTTGACAGAAACTTTAAAATTGGGCTAAGGCCCACTTGAAATCTACGGGCAGTTTCCTTTGCACAACTGGCCTATTTTTTTGTATATCTGTACAACAAATTAGTATATGACTAATAATCTAATTAAAATAATAATAATTATCAGATTATGTTTTTTTGTAATTTTTTTTCTTCTTCAAAATAAAAATAAAAATATGGGAACTAGTCAAATGGACTTAATTTTCAGAATATAAATTTAGTGTTTATATTTTTTCACCCCAATTGCATGAAATGTTAATTAGTTTAACATTAAGTATATTTTTTGATTAGTTTAACAAATTGCATATTAAGGATACTTGTTAATTAATTTAACATTAGATATACTTTTTAAGATGTTATACCAATTGCCTAAACAGATTAACATTAGATTAATATTGTTAATTTATTTAACATGTTAGAAATATTAATTAGTTTAATAATCTATATATTTTTTAATTAATTTAACGAATACATAGATGTTAATTAGTTTAACATTTAATTTATTTTATTTAATATGTTAAATAAAATTTAAAAATTAAATAAGTTAATTTGTTTAATTTAAATCCATACGGGATTATAAGATCATGAAAACAAAATGTTGTTTTTAATTATGATTAGACATTAAGCTAAGTAGTTGACTAGGTTAATTTACATGTGGTAAATTTTTGGATGATGACTGGGAACATAGTGAACTTTCGACTCCATTATTAATATATGTGTTTATTAACTTAATCAACTTAGTGCTTATTGTCCGAATATGTATGTTGAACATAGTACTTTCATTTAGAAATTCCTTCTTTAGATCCTCACTGTATTTTTTTT
Organism: Petunia x hybrida; assembly: GCA_037355625.1. Taxonomy (NCBI): domain Eukaryota; kingdom Viridiplantae; phylum Streptophyta; class Magnoliopsida; order Solanales; family Solanaceae; genus Petunia; species Petunia x hybrida. The sequence goes on from JBBBVM010000082.1 coordinate 8,007,616, forward strand.
ATTTTGTTAAAAGAATGTCTACTGCTGCTAAGAACATTGTTGCTGAGCTCAACAAAGGATTGAAACTCAATGATGACAACTATGAGACCTAGAGCTTAAAAGTTCAATCTGTGCTTGAAGAGCAGGAGGCTCTGGAGGCAATTAACATCGTCATGGATGAGCCTGAGGAAGGCACCACGACTCAGCAGAGGCGTGACCGTGCGGCTTATGACGCTTGGAAAAAGAAAGACTCCTTGGCTCGCATTACGTTACTGAGCACCTTAGATGATGATATCTTAAGGGAATTTAAGGATCACCAAAGAGCTATGGGTCTTTGGGTTGCTTTGAAGAATAAGTTTGGTACATGTTCTATTGAAAGGCTACGATCCTTAACAATCAAGTTTGACTCATACAAGAAGCGCCCAGAACATTCAGTGAGAACTCATGTTAAGTTTATGACAAACATGATTGGGGAGTTAAAAGATGTTGGTCATGTGTTGACAGATGAGCAACAAGTTCAAGCTATCATACGGTCCTTACCTAATTCTTGGGATCATATGAAGATGCATTTGACCCACAATCAGCTAATCACGAGTCTGGAAGATGTCCGAAGATCTCTTGAGCTGGAAGAGGATCGGCTTGAGGCTGCCAAGCCAACAACTAAGTTGCATATGGCAACATCCTCTAAGGCTAAAAGTGACTCAAAGAAAAAGAATTGGGTTAAGAAAAGTGGATCAACTCAGTCTCAGCCTGCTAAAAGAGCAAAGGCGGAACAATAAGGCAATAACAAACGTCCCAAACGTGTAAATGTTGAAAAGGTGAAATGCTTTAACTGTGACAAAAAGGGTCACTATGCTAAGGATTGCTCTGAGCCTCCTAAAAAGGTATTTCACAAAACTCAAACTAGTAAACTTTGTGTTTCTAGTTCAGTGTTTTTTACTGAAACTAATCCTTTGTGGATTGTAGACTCGGGAGCAACGGACCACATAACGAGGGAACGAAATGCTTTTGTGGAGTTTCGGCGTATTTCACGTGGAACAAAGTGGATTTATGTGGGCAACAACAATAAGGTTGTTGTTGAAGGGATCGGTACATGCAAGTTAGTCTTGCGTGGTGGTCGACACCTACTACTACATGATGTCCTCTATGCTCCAGGAATTCGTCGGAATATTATTTATGTTATTGTTTTGCTTAGGCTTGGCTTTAGCTTGCTTTTCCATGACAATTCTGTCAAATTGACTTTAGGTTAAACATTATTTGGTTTTGGTCAAGTGACTGGAGGTTTTATTATTATGAATTTGGATTATGATTCATTTAATAATAATGCAAGTTTTTCTATGTTTGATTCGTCACATAAATATGATAGTGATATAAAGATATGGCATGCTAGACTTGGTCATATTGGCCAACAAAGAATGCAAAGGTTAGCAAAACAAGGTTTGCTTACTCGCATTGAACATGTGGAATTGTCCACCTGTGAAAGTTGTCTAGTAGAAAAATCTGTAAGAAAACCCTTCGGTAAAGCGACTAGATGACACGACCCGGAATCCGGTTAGGCCGTGCGGGCACCCGACATCCTCCCCTAGACCCGTCGGCCGAACCCTTACCAATTAAATTAGGAAAATAAATATAATAATTCATAAATAAGGACAAGACTTAAAACAAAAACACAGACATACTGATACCTCTAGCTGTACAAAAGAAATTACAGCTGACTACCCAACATACTAGGTTTAGGGCTATCCAGACTAGACATCTAAGAGTACAAAAGAAGACAGATACCTCCTGAAGGGAGCAAAATGCAACTGAAATAATAACCAATAAACTGGTGGCCATCCGGAATAAAAGCTGGCTCACCCTGACAGCTGAAGTCGTCTTCGCTACTGAACAACGTGGCGAACTCAATCCTGGAGCGAACCTGCCGAAATGAAATAGATAGACAAGAAACAAACAACAAACTAGGGTGAGTCAAAAGGACTCAATAAGTGGGGCAGACTAGCCACCTCAAAGAATTGGATAGCTAGCCAGGGAGAAGAAACAGATAAACCAAATTCCTCTTATTTAAATTCTAAAAAGGCGGAGCCAGATAATAATCGAAAACACGTATGAAACCAAAAACTCAGCCAGGAATACGAGCCAGAAACATATCAGCAAATAAGCAATGCACATATAAGCAGAACAATAGTTATGTACCACAAGTCTACACAATGGTATGAAAAAAAATGAAATGAAATGAGATGAAATGAAATAAAATCTGATGCAAAGGGTCACATGTGCCCGTCATCCCATCTCGAAGCGGAATACTCCTGCATTCGAGGGGAACCCAATCTGATAACCAACTGGAGCGGAATACTCCTGCTCCTGGGGCGGAATACTCCTGCACCCGATATAATATAAACCAGAGGCGGAATACTCCTGGACTCTCTTGGGGCGGAATACTCCTGCACCCGATATAATGTAAAGCTGAGGCGAAATACTCCTGCACTCTCCTGGGGCGGAATCCTCCTACCCTCAATATGATACAATGGAGCGGAATACTCCTGCTCCTGAGGCGGAATACTCCTACCCTCAATATGATATGCAATGTAATGCATATGAATGACATATAATGCATATGAATGCAATGTGATGCAATAATAACCCTTCACCGGCGCGGGACTCTCATCGACAGCCGGGAAGTAGATGCCAACTCACAGCCAGAGTACCATGCTCAGATCCTCAATGCAATACCAACAATAGGACGTAACATATAATATATAATGTAAATCCAAAGCTAAGGCGTAATGAGTACGCCTATCGGCAGCTACACACGTAAGGAACACGTGGTAGAAAATCCACGAGGCCAGGTGCCTCCAAAGAAATGGATATAAACACTTACCTCTTCCAAAAGTTGGCATTGCTAATCAACAACAAATATATGTAACATACTCGCGAAGGCGGATCTCAAATCGGACTCCCGAAACTCAAGATGCGAATTTAAATGGAAAAAGGTCAAATTATTTAACTTTCGGTATTTTAGCGGAAACTAGCCGAACAACATCGAAATTCACTTTCGAAAGTTTACAAAAATCACAAATAATTTTACGAACCTAACGACGCTTTTGGATTTCGAATCGGAGCTCATTCGGCAAAACCGAGCTCGAAAATCTCTTTTTAATATTTATTGCCAATAAAAATTGAAACCTTCTTCCGATGCCTACCAAACGAGGTCTGATTTAGCTCAAATTTTACAGACAGGTCCTAATGGACATTACGAATATTTTAAAATTATCGGCACGCCAATCGGAGTCTTAACTTCCGAAACGACTGACCGAGGTCGTTTCACTAGAGCTGAATATCCCTTGCAATTAGTCAATTTGGACATCTGTGGGCCTATGAATGTCAGAGCTAGACATGGAGCGTACTATTTCATCACATTTATAGATGACTACACTCGTTTCGGTTATGTCTACTTAATTTCCCACAAATCAGAAGCAATAAGTTGTTTCAAACGCTATATGAGCTTAGTGGAAAATCAATTAGACAAGAAGATAAAAGTTCTTCGAACTGACTGAGGTCGAGAGTACTTGTCAACTCAATTTAACGAGTTATGTGATGGAAAGGGGATTGCTCATTAGTTGACTATCCCAAATACTCCACAACAAAATGGTGTTGCGGAGAGAAGAAACATTACGCTTCTAGAAATGGTTAGGTCAATGATGGCACAAGATAAACTCCCAATTAGTTATTGGGGTGATGCATTGCTTACTGCTACCTATGTACTTAACCGAGTGCCTACAAAATCAGTTGCTACCACTCCATATGAGTTATGGACTGGAAGATCACCCAACCTAAGTGCAATAAGACATTGGGGTTGCGCTGCCTATACACATGATTCTTCTCACAAACATGGCAAATTAGGCCTGAGAGGAAAGAAAGTATCTTTATAAGATACTCAGAAACCTTTAAGGGTTATGTGTTTATAGGTCAGCAAGACAATGGGAGCGTAACTGAATTTGAATCACGAGATGTCACATTCTTAGAGGATGAGTTTCCTAAAAAGGGAGAGGTAGGTCAAGACCTAGCCTTGTTTGAGATAGAGGATCAAGATCAACAAAGATCACTTCGTTCGAGTGGGAAAAATTTAACAGATGATGAATTAGTTTCACATCAACAACCTCCTTCATCATCGAATGCGAATGTAAGTAATCATTTGACATCAAACAGTAACCAAATGGATCTTGTTCCAAGTGGGAGCGAGATGGTCACTGATCTTGTTCCAAGTGGGAGAATGATAGATATTCTTGATCCAAGTGGGAGCAACGTTGATCCAAATGGGAACAACAAAGAAGAATCACAAAAAGGACGTAGTTTACGTAAAAAGATTCTCTGCTGACGATTTGATGTCGAAGGTGCTGAACTTTTTATGTTGTTCTTACAAGTAGAAAATGAGCCTAAAAATGCAAAAGAGGCTCTCTCATGTCCTTCTAAGGAAAAATGGATAAAAGCAATGGAAGATAAAATGGAATCAATGAGAGTCCACAAAGTCTGGGAACTAGTTGATCTCCCGAAAGAACGCAGAGCTATTGGGAGAAAATGGGTTCTCAAGATTAAGCTCAAGGCTGATGGAACAGTTGAGAGATATAAGGCTCGACTGGTGGCGAAAGGTTATACACAACAGGAAGGAATAGACTACGAAGAGATTTTCTCACCTGTTGTGCGATTTAACTCAATTCGCCTGATTCTAGCTATAGTAGCAAGTTTAGATCTTGAATTACATCAGATGGATGTAAAGACTGCCTTTCTCAGTGGAGAATTAGATGAAGAAATTTATATGAAACAACCCGAATGTTTCATTGAAAAAGGTCGCGAACAAAAAAGTTTGTAGACTTTTGAATCCTATTTATGGCCTCAAACAATCTTCAAGGCAGTGATATATACACTTTCAAAATGTGATCATATCCAATGATTTTACTATGATTGATGAAGACCATTGTGTTTATACCAAGAGATCAAGAAATAAGCTTGTAATTCTGACATTGTATGTCGATGATATACTTATAGCTGGAAATGATAAGGAGTTATTAAACGAGGTAAAGGCCTGGTTGTCGTCTCAATTTGAGATGAAAGATATGGGTAAAGCTGCATATATTCTTGGAATCAAGATTTCAAGAGATCGTCCTAAGAAACTATTGTATCTCTCTCAAGAGAATTACATTAAGAAAATTCTTGAACGATTTAATATGCAAAATAGCAACCCAATTGACACTCCTATCAGCAAAGGACATAACTTGGGAAATTATTTGTGTCCTCAGACTCCTGAAGAGACAGAAAAGATAAAGCAAGTGCCTTATAGAAGCGCAGTTGGATGTCTAATGTATGCTATGGTGTGTACTAGACCTGATATTTGTCAAACAGTTGACTTAGTAAGTAGATATCAATTCGATCCAGGTCCAGCACATTGGCAAGCAGTAAAAAGGATCATGAGATATCTGATAGGAACAACTGACTACTGACACGACCCGGAATCCGGTTAGGCCGTGCGGGCACCCGACATCCTTCCCTAGACCCGTCGGGCGAACCCTTACCAATTAAATCAGGAAAATAAATATAACAATTCACAAATAAGGACAAGACTTAAAAAAAAACACAGACATACTGATACCTCTAAGCTTTACAAAAGAAATTACAGCTGACTACCCAACATGTTAGGTTTAGGGCTATCCAGACCAGACATCTAAGAGTACAAAAGAAGACAGATACCTCCTGCAGGGAGCAAAATGCAACTGAAATAATGAACAATAAACTGGTGGCCATCCGGAATAAAAGCTGGCTCACCCTGACAGCTGAAGTCGTCTTCGCTCCTTCACAACGTGGCGAACTCAATCCTGGAGCGAACCTGCCGAAACGAAATAGATAGACAAGAAACAAACAACAAACAAGGGTGAGTCAAAAGGACTCAATAAGTGGGGCAGACTAGCCACCTCAAAGAATAGGATAGCTAGTCAGGGAGAAGAAACAGATAAACTAAATTCCTCTTATTTAAATTATAAAAAGCAGAGCTAGACAACAACCGGAAACACGTATGAAACCATAAACTCAACTAGGGATACGAGCCAGAAACATATCAACAAATAAGCAATGCACATATAAGCAGAACAGTAGTCATGTACCGCAAGTCTACACAATGGTATGAATTGAGATGAAATGAAATGTGATGCAAAGGGTCACATGTGCCCGTAATCCCATCCCGAAGCGGAATACTCCAGCATTCGAGGGGAATCCAATCTGATAACCAACTGGAGCGGAATACTCCTGCTCCTGGGGCGGAATACTCCTGCACCCAATATAATATAAACCAGAGGCGGAATACTCCTAGACTCTCTTGGGGCGGAATACTCCTGCACCCGATATAATGTAAAGATGAGGCGGAATACTCCTGCACTCTTTCTGGGCGGAATCCTCCTACCCTCAATATGATATAATGGAGCGGAATACTCCTGCTCCTGGGGCGGAATACTCCTCAATATGATACAATGGAGCGGAATACTCCTGCTCCTGGGGCGGAATACTCCTGCACCCAATATGATATGCAATGTAATGCATATGAATGACATATAATGCATATGAATGCAATGTGATGCAATAATAACCCTTCACCGGCGCGGGACTCTCATCGACAGCCGGGAAGTAGATGCCAACTCACAGCCAGAGTACCATGCTCAGATCCTCAATGCAATACCAACAATAAGACATAACATATAATATATAATGTAAATCCAAAGCAAAGGCGTAATGAGTACGCCTATCGGCAGCTACACACGTAAGGAACACGTGGTAGAAAATCCACGAGGTCAGGTGCCTCCAAAGAAATAGATATAAACACTTACCTCTTCCAAAAGTTGGCATTGCTAATCAACAACCGCTTTATCCTTTGGTTTCATTGCCAAACGATCCCACTCTATTCAATAAGCAGAAAAATATATCAAATTAGGCTAAAGGCTTCATTCCTCACATCTTAGGGCAATCCGGTTAGGAACCTGATACCCACGCGACCGGACTGTGTGTCCAATGTCCAGCCTCTATAGGGGATTCCAAATCACACACAACATGATCACAATATAAGTATAAGCGTGTATGATGCATAATACATGTGACAACAATAGATATGGACTCAAAGGAATGAGAATAAAACACTGGAGAGAATTATAGACACAACCTAGAACTCAAAATTTGTCCAACTCTTTGAATTTCCATAAAATTTTCGGCAGAGTTTCCCCTGAAACTGGATGATCCGCAAAAATAGAACCAGCACTATACTACACACGGGAATGGATACCCGGATAAACTGATAATATAAACATGTTAAATGGATAACAAGATGAGACGACTGGATGACATAACAAATCCGCTGATAGAATGTCTGGACAGCACCACTGTCCTGCTTTTCGACCTAATTTTCAGAGTGTAGATCAAAGATATAGACTTCATGCTCTTCATGAAAGTTGTAGATATATGTCTTAGGATTCTGGGGATTCTTAAATCATCTTAATATCAATTTTGTTCAAGGATTTATGATCAATATACTAACAGCTGTTGAAAGATCAAAATGATTTTCCAGATTTTGAAACGTTTTGTCTTGCTGATTCGGACGTCTTTCACCTTGGATTTTAGTACCAAATTAAGTATATACAAGGTTTCCTTGATACCATACAAGTTTCTCACAAGAAACACTATGTTTAAAACTAAGAAAAGCTTCAAAAGCTAAAAGATACATGCCTTGCCAAAAGAAAGGTTTAGTCTTAGATACCTTTGATGCTTCTTGCTTCTAAACCTTGTTTCCCTTGAATACAACACCTTCTAAAACTTAAACAAGCTATAATTCAGCATTTGGTACTTTACTTAGCCATGAAGTAATTCTAAAACTCATGCTATAGACGAAATTGAAGGTAGCATAACGTTACCTTAATCGCGTAGAGCGTTTTGACGCAATCCGTCTTCAATTTCGAGTTAAGATTGATGTTGTTTCTTAAAAATCATAAAAATTTGTTTCAAACTCAAGAAAGAGCTGTTTATATCGTGAGGTTTCTGGAAAATGTCGAGAAAGAGAAGGTATTTCTCTTTTATACTAAAACATTTCATTTCTAGCCCTCTTTTGCACTTATATCCCTTTTTCTGGCCTAACTTCTGATGCTCATATCTTTTTATCCGTAGGTTGTATGAATAAACCGTCAAAAGTTTTGGAAACTACACTCCAAGACCTTCAATTTGGTATATGATATGTCCCCAAAAGACCTCATATAACCCACAAAATTAATTACTGAAAAAGCTTCGTTACAAGGCAATTCCTTTGTCGGTTTTTCCGAAACTTAAATCCGATTTTTCTCAAACTTTATATTCAATATATAAACATCTTATACGGTAATGTTATGACTTTAAACACACTTAAATCATTCTTAACGTGTCATTAGAATGATACACGTCACTTTGGACATACGGGGTGTAACAATCTTCCCCCGTTAGGAACATTCGTCCTCGAATGTTAAATGAAGTACGTAGAAGCATTAAACAACGATCTGTTACATACTTATAGTAGTGAAGAGATGTGAAAGGTCAAATTATTTAACTTTCGAAATTTTAGCGGAAGCTAGCCGAACAACCTCGAAATTCACTTTCGAAAAAGCACAAAAGTCACAAATAATCATACGAACCTAACGGCGCTTTCGAATTTTGAATCGGAGCTCGTTCACCAAAACCGAGCTCGAAAATCTCTTTTTAGTATTTATCGACAATAAAAACTGAAACCTTCTTCCGATGCCTACCAAAAGAGGTCTGATTTAGCTCAAATTTTACAAGGTCCTAATGGACATTACGAAGTTTTTAAAATTATCGGCACGCCAATCGGAGTCCTAACTTCCGAAACGACTAACCGAGGTCGTTTAATTCTCCTCCACTTAAACTCTCGTTCGTCCTCGAACGAGCCTAAGTTTAAAGAAAATTCCACACAGATAACAAAAGAACTTTCACGACCTTCATAAGCTATTCCACGGACATTATCTCATGATTGCAGAATCAGAATTATAAGACGAACACCGAACTCTTGGAATAAAACATATATGGATAATATGACAACATCATTGCCCAACTTATTCGGACTAAGCTGACTCTTTCTCGATCATGAGAGAAGAGTCCTATATTTTCGAAATGAAGATACACGCAACTCTTGATGGGCTAACATGATTCCACCAACGAATCACCTCGTCGATATACTTTCGATATAGAACAGGTCGATGAAACAAAGAATAAGCTTACGCTTCAGCAACACCTTAGAGATTTAATATTATGGTTCGGCATCAATTGGAGGAAGACTCCTCCAGTTAGAGCATAAACTCATACAAATAATTTGAATAGAAATAGTCATTCTCGCACAACCTGTTGGATTAAGGAAGACTTAGCTGAGTAGAGAACGCGACTCAGACCTGAGCTACCATATTACTCTCTTGAGTTGCCAAACAGCTGCAACTCTCGAGTTCACAACTCCATACATTTTCTATAAGCACCACCGCCTGATGGATCAAATCAAAGGTCAAATGATGCCTCTCATTACCCTTAGTAGCCTTGAAAAACAACCATGTGCTTACCCTGCCACCTTGACACGCACTCTGGTTCAACACAGGAAACATCACAAGAGGCTACTGACCGCCTAAGCTTACCAGTGCCGAACAAAGAAGAGATGGAAACAGACTGAGGATAGAAATAATTAGAGCTATAGGAAGCTCTTCTTCTTATTTATTTGGCTACCAGTGCTAGACTATTTATGAGTCAGGCTAACCGAAGAATCGTAATTGAAGAAATAGACATTAAATGAGCTTTATGGAACAAAATCTATGTCAATTTAACCTTCCTATAAAAAGAAAACTCCGATAATTTACCAGAAAATCCTTTTATACCGAGACAAACTTGTAGAATAATATGACTCTACTAGCGTCTCGAACCAAGAGGAGACACATAGATAGAGTAGTACTTACTAACCACTTTACACCGGAAGAAACAATGACACTTTCTGATGGTGACAAATAAGAATCCCATCATCCTACCGACACTGAGTTCCAAAGAGAGGTAGATTGACTTGACATTATAACAGAATGTGGCACAACAAAATGCCAAGCAAACAATACCGATACTCACTCACAAATCTCTCGCATTTAAACCAGATAATCTAGTAAGGTCATCATAAATGCAATGAATAAATCATATCAGAAGCTCACCCTCTACCGCAACCAATTCTTAATAGAAACGACATCAAAAGAAACCATGGAAACATGATAGGACACCCCATTTCTAGATCGACCGGAAGAATCAAATCTTACTCACATTTAAGGAAGAAGAAATACTTGGGTCTGCTACATCGGATGCCTCAGCATCCTGCCAGACTAGCAGTTCATAGATCTGCCTCTGCAGCTGAGCTGAGCCACTACCCTGATAATCACCTTCTGAAGAACCACTGCTACCATGTTCTCAACCCCTACTGGATGGTGGCATTTCTCCGGCTGATTGAGATCTAAATAAAATCGCCTATGACTGTGCAAGTGCCTGATGACAAGAGAAAGGACGACTGCCTACTTGCCGGAGTAAGGGAGAACTCCACCAAAGATGACATGCTCGCGACAATGATAATACCTTCTCAGTGAAAATGGAAGCTGGACAGATTGCTGATAGCTACAAAGAGAAAAACTGGGTCTGATATTGACGAGCTACTGGCGCACTCTAAGAATCGCGTGACACAAGCTGAGATAACTGGTAGGTGACCTCCCAAAATAATCAAAACTCTTACCTCCAAATGAGGTACCATGTTTGCCCATTAGGGCCACGGGATCTCTTGTTCTCCCGCTCTAACTCTTCCCGCTCTAACTTATGGTATGCATAATACCTTTGAGCAATATCAACAACGACATCAAATGAAGTCTCAACCTCAATTTTTCGAGCCATCTGGAATCTCAAGGAAGGGGAACGGTCACCAATAAATCTTTGAATCTCTCGAAAGGCTCATGGACTAGTTCTAATGCATATTCAGCCATTCTATAGAATTCAATCTCATATTCTGAAACCAACAGGCTACCTGACAGGCTACCCTGTCCAATCCACTCGAACTGGCAACACTTTTCATCTCGTTCGCTACTCGAAAGGAACTTTTCCACGAATCTAGAAGAAAAATAGAACCAAGTTGGCTAATAAAGAGCGGTCCACCAATTCAACGCTGGACCCCTGAAACTGGAAAACAGAATAATCGACACCATACCGCTCGATATAACCAGAGCCTGAAGGATATGCTGACATCATTTTATTTTAAAAAGAATCACGAGGTTTATCTGATGCATGGCTTAAGAATATCGGAAGGTTCGATTGGGTAAAATAATGCAGCCTTTTTAGATACTCAGACCGAGCCATTACTCGGGCTAGCTAACTAGCCAGAATAACTAGAGGCACAACACATGCTGCCTCCGGAACATACTTTACTGCGGCAATATTAAGAACTGGAATAGAAGCTCCCTGAGACCGAACGTCTGCACATGCGGCAACCTGATAAGCTGCCTAGCGAATAATAGGTTCTTGCGGTATCTGCGTCGCCAAGATTCTCGTAAAAACATCGTATAGAGCCAAGGGAACTACAAGGCCCTCCTCCCTTGCCCATCGCGAGCTCGTACAGCTGGGACCTGCGCAACTAGATCGTCAGCACGATCAAAACACTAGGAGCTTGAGTAGCTCTAGCCCCCGGCTAGACTGCTTCGTCTTGAACTCATACCGTCTGCTGATTGTCGCACGAGGGTTCACAATTATCACGAAGGAATTAACGGATTAACGAAAATACTTTTGAATCTGAGACCGACGCACGATCAGAAATGAAGGAAGTGAAACTTCCTAAATGCCATCATATCCTCTCGTAGATAATTACGGACGTCTATGTACCCATCAGCGAGACTCTACTAGACACTGTCTTAGTCTGGATAGACTCTAAACCAGGCTCTGATACCAACTGACACGACCCGGAATCGGGTTAGGCCATGCGGGCACCCGACATCCTTCCCTAGACCCGTCGGGCGAACCCTTACCAATTAAATCAGGAAAATAAATATAACAATTCACAAATAAGGACAAGACTTAAAAAAAACACAGACATACTAATACCTCTAAGCTTTACAAAAGAAATTATAGCTGACTACCCAACATGCTAGGTTTAGGGCTATCCAGACCAGACATCTAAGAGTACAAAAGAAGACAGATACCTCCTGAAGGGAGCAAAATGCAACTGAAATAATGAACAATAAACCGGTGGCCATCCGGAAAAAAAGCTGGCTCACCCTGACAGCTGAAGTCGCCTTCGCTCCTTCACAACGTGGAGAACTCAATCCTGGAGCGAACCTGCCGAAACGAAAGAGAAAGACAAGAAACAAATAACAAACAAGGGTGAGTCAAAAGGACTCAATAAGTGGGGCAGACTAGCCACCTCAAAGAATAGGATAGCTAGTCAGGGAGAAGAAACAGATAAACTAAATTCCTCTTATTTAAATTATAAAAAGCAGAGCCAGATAACAACCGGAAACACGTATGAAACCATAAACTCAACTAGGGATACGAGCCAGAAACATATCAACAAATAAGCAATGCACATATAAGCTGAACAGTAGTCATGTACCGCAAATCTACACAATGGTATGAATTGAGATGAAATGAAATGTGATGCAAAGGGTCACATGTGCCCGTAATCCCATCCCGAAGCGCAATAATCCTGCATTCGAGGGGAATCCAATCTGATAACCAACTGGAGCGGAATACTCCTCCTCCTGGGGCGGAATACTCCTGCACCCAATATAATATAAACCAGAGGCGGAATACTCCTGCACTCTCTTGGGCGGAATACTCCTGCACCCGATATAATGTAAACCTAAGGCGGAATACTCCTGCACTCTTCTGGGGCGGAATCCTCCTACCCTCAATATGATACAATGGAGGGGAATACTCCTGCTCCTGGGGCGGAATACTCCTACCCTCAATATGATACAATGGAGCGGAATACTCCTGCTCTTGGGGCGGAATACTCCTGCACCCAATATGATATGCAATGTAATGCATATGAATGACATATAATGCATATGAATGCAATGTGATGCAATAATAACCCTTCACCGACGCGGGACTCTCATCGACAGCCGGGAAGTAGATGCCAACTCACAGCCAGAGTACCATGCTCAGATCCTCAATGCAATACCAAAAATAGGACATAACATATAATATATAATGTAAATCCAAAGCTAAGGCGTAATGAGTACGCCTATCGGCAACTACACATATAAGGAACACGTGGTAGAAAATCCACGAGGCCAGGTGCCTCCAAAGATATAGATATAGACACTTACCTCTTCCAAAAGTTGGCATTGCTAATCAACAACCGCTTTATCCTTTGGTTTCATTGCCAAATGATCCCACTCTATTCAATAAGCAGAAAAATATATAAAATTAGGCTAAAGGCTTCATTCCTCACATCTTTGGGCAATCCGGTTAGGAACCTGATACCCACGCGACTGGACTGTGTGTCCAATGTCCAGCCTCTATGGGGGACTCCAAATCACACATAACATGATCACAATATAAGTATAAGCGTGTATGATGCATAACACATGTGGCAACAATAGATATGGACTTAAAGGAATGAGAAGAAAATACTGGATAGAATTATAGACACAACCTAGAACTCAAAATTTGTCCAACTCTTTGAATTTCTATAAAATTTTCCGCAAAGTTTCCCCTGAAACTGGATGATCCGCAAAAACAGAACCAACACTATACTACACACGGTAATGGATACCCGGATAAACTGATAACATAAACATGTTAAATGGATAACAAAATGAAATGACTTCTCACAAGAAACACTAAATTTAAAACTAAGAAAAGCTTCAAAAGCTAAAAGATACATGCCCTGCCAAAAGAAAGGTTTAGTCTTACATACCTTTGATGCTTCTTGCTTCTAAACCTTGTTTCCCTTTAATTCAACACCTTCTGAAACTTAAACAAGCTATAATTCAGCATTTGGGTACTTTACTTAGCCATGAAGTAATTCTAAAACTCAAGCTATAGACGAAATTGAAGGTAGCATAACGTTACCTTAATCGCGTAGAGCGTTTTGACGCAATCCGTCTTCAATTTCGAGTTAAGATTGATGTTGTTTCTTCAAAAATCATAAAAATTTGTTTCAAACTCAAGAAAGAGCTGTTTATATCGTGAGGTTTCTGGAAAATGTCGAGAAAGAGAAGGTATTTCTCTTTTATACTAAAACATTTCATTTCTAGCCCTCTTTTGCACTTATATCCCTTTTTCTGGCCTAACTTCTGATGCTCATATCTTTTTATCCGTAGGTTGTATGAATAAACCGTCAAAAGTTTTGGAAACTACACTCCAAGACCTTCAATTTGGTATATGATATGTCCCCAAAAGACCTCATATAACGCACAAAATTAATTACTGAAAAAGCTTCGTTACAAGGTAATGTTATGACTTTAAACACACTTAAATCATTCTTAACATGTCATTAGAATGATACAGTTCACTTTGGACATACGGGGTATAACAATCTTCCCCCGTTAGGAACATTCGTCCTCGAATGTTAAATGAAGTACGTAGAAGTATTAAGCAATGATATGTTACATACTTGTAGTAGTGAAGAGATGTGATAGGTCAAATTATTTAACTTTCAAAATTTTAGCGGAAGCTAGCCGAACAACCTCGAAATTCACTTTCGAAAAAGCAAAAAAGTCACAAATAATCATACGAACCTAACGGCGCTTTCGGATTTTGAATCGGAGCTCGTTCACCAAAACCGAGCTCGAAAATCTCTTTTTAGTATTTATCGACAATAAAAACTGAAACCTTCTTCTGATGCCTACCAAACGAGGTCTGATTTAGCTCAAATTTTACAGACAGGTCCTAATGGACATTACGAAGTTTTTAAAATTATCGGCATGCCAATCGGAGTCCTAACTTCCGAAACGACTAACCGAGGTCGTTTCAACTACGCACTTTGTTATCAAGGCAGCAAAGATTTGCGATTAGTTGGATACACTAATGCTGATCATAGAGGAGATTTAGACGAGAGGAAGTCTACCTCAGGATATATCTTCTTACTTAGTAATAGTGCCATATCATGGAAGAGTAAGAAGCAATCATGTATAGCACTGTCCACGATGGAAGCCGAATATGTGGCTCTGTCAAAAGCAACACAAGAAGCTGTTTGGTTGAATTGACTCTTGAAAAGCTTGTTGGGTAACGCTGATGATGAACCAGTGTTGGTCTACTGTGATAGTAAGGCTACAGTTGATGCAACCAAGAATCCTAAGCATCATTGTGATACTAAGCACATTGATATCAAGTATAACTATGCAGGAGACATGTATAAACGCAAGAGGTTGAACCTGGTGAAAATATCTACAGAAGATATGGTAGCAGACCCACTGACCAAGCCTTTAGCTAGAGATGCATTTGTGAGACACACTAGGTCTCAAGGCTTGCGTAGACTTTGAGTGATTTTGTATTATTCTTTTTTTTTTTCCAGTTGTTCAAAAAACTATGTTCTTTGATAATCAATAAAGTTGATTTACTTACATACATATTCATGATTTATTGAGTGTTTAGTACATTCTTTAATTTTTTAACTTCTAGTATGTCGGGTAGATAAGAGGTTGGCCTTCTTACACAGGCAACCGCCTCCTTATCTTAGTGATAAGTAGAGATGAGACTTGATTTTAAGAAAGAAAATTATCAAATGGATAATTTGAGAGCTACATGCTTAAAATCACTAGAGTCGCTTAAACAATGACATAAGGTTATTAAGGTGAAAGCATGTTCACCTAGTCTACTTTGTGAGCTATATGCGAGTTTATGGAACTCAAATTTAGATACTTATGGTGTCTGAATTTCATCTATACAGCATTATTAAATAGAGACATACGCTCCTTAAGGAAAGGAGAAAAATGTTGTAGTACGTGTTTCATACCATGTGTGCTAATGTCGACCATGGGTTAACATAAGTTTAATCTCAACTTACTGTTGTGTGAGACCCAGAGCCTTTATGGTGGCTCAAAATGTGTACCCTCAGTGACTCCGATCAGATACTTGAGACTTAGTCTAATGTTTGCTATCTTAGTGTGTTTCCAAAAGACCATGAAAATGGATGCGGTCTGGCGGGACATATCTAGAAAAGCAATTAAGCTAATGTTAAGAGAATCGCGAGAAGAGAAAGATCATTAATGGAATCTCATTAATTTGTGTTCACAGGTGCATCAGTTATAACTAATGAGTTATAATTGTGAATACATAATAATGATATTTGAGATTTTGGAGGATATCAAAATGTGATTCATATGACCTAGGGTATTGCATACTTTATAATCTACTTGCACGTTTGTACTCGGCGAGAGGATGTGTAGCACATAGCGCTCATAGTATACTGGTCGCTCGGTCTATTTCACTGTATGAATATTTTTAGAGATGAGATGAGAATATGTTTCTCACAATATAAGAGCACTCTCATTATGTGTGAGTGGGAGATGTTGGGTTTATCTGATAAAGAGTCCACCCATAAAGGGGTGCTCTTAAAGACTAAAAGATAAGTTATCTGATAGAGTCCTATAAGAGGACAACTACTGTATTATTTAGTTATATATACAATAAAAGGCTCAGATAAAAGATACGTACTTTTTCTGCTGCTATTCCTCTTTCTCTCTACCAAATAAACTAGTGTTTAGACCGTGGATAAAGGGATGCTCCGTTACTGTGACAACCACCGACGACCAGTGATTCCAGCCGTGGTAAAGATCCTACCGCTTTCGCTTATAAGGAGAACAAGTAAGTTCTCTGATTAATATTTTTGCGTAATCTATTTAGTATAGATTTTTGTGATATATGCATATATGAATCTTTCACTACCTATAGAGCGCGCATAGTTATGAAAATGTAATCTTTTTGTACATATATCTACAGAAAAGACCAGGCAATCAAAGAACGCATTTTTATATGTTCCTATTGAAATGTTTATTTGGCTATCTGTACAAAAACTTCGCTGATATGTTTATATCAGTGAGATTTCACTGGATGAATTAAGTAAGAAAATTAGAAAATCATGGAGATGTTGTCAAAGAGAAGGAAATGAACAGCATCCCAAGTAGGAAGCATCATGATGTTTCTTCATTTCTTTTGACGCAGCTAGGGGATTTCTACATCCGTAGAAAGGAATAATTTTATATAGCCTTGTGATTCGTACACTTCTTTTATAACAGGGGAATCCCCTGTCTTTGATTAATTATGTTATCTTACAATAAAAAAAAATAAACAAAACAAAAAAAGGTGTATCATTTACCTGGCCAGGACTAGGGGCATCTGATAACTGTTTTACTATTTCAAGATCTGGAGGGCTGAATATGGCTGTATTCCCTTCCGTAATACTTAAAGCATGGAACCACTTTTGGTTCATCCACCAATGAACCAGCCACGGGGCATAATGTGCAATTCGAAATGTTAGCTGATCTTGCGGAAGCATCTTCCCCAGGGCTTCTTTCGATAGTTTTGCAGGATAACAGGACCACCAGTAATTTACTAATGGAACAAGGGCGGCTCCAGCCAGCCTGCGCGGACATTAAATTCATCAGATAAAAGAACCGAAATGGAAGTTATCCATGATTCTGAGTTTAACAAATATGAAACAGGGTGAAGGTCAGAATTTTCGAGTATGAAAGGAACATAAAATATGTAAATGATACCTATGTGGTATGTACTTTAGGCAACTCCACACAGGATAGGCTCCCATGGACAAACCAAGCACATAGAACTTGGTTCCTAGTTGCAACTTATCAGCTAGCTCCTCAATGTCAAATGCTTCGCTCTTCACTGAGCATTTTGGATGTGGATCACTCTCTCCATAACCAGCACGATCATATTGGAGGACATATATTTGGAGCTCGTCTATAAGATCCTAGGTACTTAAAGCAGAATCAGCAAAATAAACAAAGTTCTAAGTACCAAAAGGTTTATTGAAGACAATGACCGATTCTATCTACAGAAGAAAACTATATTGATGTTGAAAAAGAGCCAATAATTGGATTATAAACTTCTCCATCTTCTCAACAGAAGGTATATGAAATAACAAGACAAACTTGTTTTTTCCTCAGCCTTGTTCTTTATATATTTGATCACCAACTAGACTGAAGTGACAAATTACCCTACTGAAGATAACCAACAATCACGCTGGTAAATCTTCAAAAGGTTACATTCACTCATCCTGTCTAAAGATATGAATCAGGTCTCTTGTAGTTCAGAACTTGAAAGTGAAGAAAAGAGCAGAAGTTTATCGCTTATACCAGACTCAAAAGTAACTGTCAAGGTGCCTTTAACATCAGACAGAGAAAGAGTTTTTTCAGATTTTCTACCATACAGAGGGTGCAAGCAAACTTCGCCATAGCATATGCAAAGTGCTACTAAAATAATGACACTATAGATTGAGTTCTATTAATTTTCATTCCAGGGAAATAGGTAACTTCAAGTCTTGGGAACTATCAAAGCCATGAACAATAATGATTTTGTACTTTGCCTTCTCCTTGGCAATGCCGTCCTCTTTGTAGGCTAAAAATCTCCCATCACTGAGTTGGACCCTTAGAGAAGTTACTGGAGGACCACCCGGTGAGCCACAAACCTTTGGAGGTGGAGGCTTAAGTAACACCAGATAAGCCCATCCCAGCACTCCAACTGTTGTCGCAACCGCTATTTGTGCAATCATAACTGAAAATACAAGGGACAAATAAGGGTACAGGAATAGTGTGCTAAACTAATGTAGAGAAGAAGAAAAATAGTACTAGTAATGAGGAGCCAAGAATGCGGCTGACATTGGAATGGTGATTAACACATGACAGGTAATGACCACTGCTCCCCCACTACCATTCTTTGCAAAACTACAGGCAATCAACTATCTTAATACAACATAAATGCTGTATGTCGCAGAAATATATGGTCATAAACTCTTAACTTATTGTGTCACACTCATCTATTGACTTGGGCGTCAAAGACAACAGTCACAACACCTTTGCTTTTAGGTCATGCAAATAGCTAGAGATCCAAGACAAGCCTGTCTGACGGAATTCATATTCATATGGACAGAAGGCAAATGTTTATGAACACATAACAAACATTTCTTGACAGTAGAACTCATACTTCTAATCAGACCTTTGCAAAGGCACTTGTCACAAAAGGTTGCAACAGAAATGAGGAAAGTGTATGGTAGGTAGCGAAGGCATAACTGGAGGTTGGCCACTATATGGTATCAAAACATAGATAAAAAAGTATTTAATGCGACTGGAATGGACCAATGTCTAACATAGTCCAACCGTATTATCACCATAAAGATCTTATATTCTTTTCTTTTTTTTCCTTATAATCGAGAGGATGTCAATGGGGCACAGTTCAAAACTCGAGGATAATGGGTTCGCCCATCTACCGTTTACCAATTAAAAACTAGGCTTTTGTCAACAACAAGGTTCGAACCCGTGACATGCGCCTAAACCACACATCACCTCGCGCTACGATGTTAGCCTAAATATCTTAAATCTATTTTGCAATGACTGAATTTGTTGTAAATAAGATTAAATTAAACTCAATAATCAAGAAGCTAATGACTGCAAGACATACCCCTTGGAAAACATAAATAATTACTCAAGAAAGCACATTTGTCATTAGTTCCTCATCTAATCACATGTTCATCAAATACTTATTTCAAAATACACACAAGAAAGCAGCATTAAAACTAGATATATAGTACAAAAAAATCAGCTGAATAGTGGTATCATTAACACAACACTAAGACTGAAATCAACATAGAAATACCAAATTTCAAGAGAATTGCAGAAAAGTGAAAAAAGACAAAGTTTGAAAGGAAAGAAGGGAAGCCTACTAGAAGAAAGGTGAAATGAGCTGTTGTTGTTGGATCTTCTGGTGTGAGCTCTAGCAGAAGCAGATGTTACTTTCTTAATAGTACTACTATGTTTTATAGCCATCAGAACATGTTTATAAATGAAAGAATGAGCAGTAGGTAGTGTGATCAATTGGGTATTTTGTGGAAGGAAATTTGCCGTCAGTCCACTTCAAAAGAGTAGTACTATAAGACGTGTTGTCTTGAAGAGGAATTAGTGCCCACAATGATAACAATAGTACGATGATATTGCATTGTTGGGACAACTTTCTGGTCTTGATTTCGTTGTCCAATAGAGAGTGAACGTTTCACCCAAATGCCGAAACTTTTACAAATATAATCCTACAAAACCAAGTGAGTTAGCTAAAATGCCATAGTTTTTAGCTTTTTTTAACTTTTTACTTCCCTACAATTGCCATGTACAGGACAAACTAAGGAACAGAAGTGTTTTCGACAACCTTTGCAGAGATTTTCTTGCGGCTTTTAGTTGTTGGGATTTTGATCCTTTGGAGCTAAGCAATCCTTTTCTTGAAAATAGTCAGAGTTCTCTTCACATCAGACAAATTTATTAATTAGAAACTACAAAGGCATGTAGCAGCAAGGTTACCTCCGATTCAATATCATGAAGTAACTGATGGTGGACATTTGTTGATTTATGATGGCATAGTTTGTGAAGCCATTTTAAGGTCTCTTTTGATTGGAGAAGACACTCCACTCTATAAACCTAAATTATCCAACTAAATATCATTATCTTATAGTCATCTTTGTCAAATAACATGTTCATGTGGTAAAAAATTGAATTTCCTTGGTTTTTTTCTTTGTACTTATTAGATGATGTTATCCATTCGTATATGACTATGAGAGTTTGTTAAGTGTTTGCAGCTATTTTATTCAAAAGAAAAATTGTTTAAAAAAAAATTAAAAGGGGGGAGAGGCAGAGAGAAACAAATATGCCATTGCAAGTGCACATGCCACCAATGAGATGGTAAGTGTCCCTTATCTTTAACCAAAAGTCTCCGGTTCGAGGCGTATGAACATAATTGTATTTTGTTGGGAAAGCTTTACTCCCCCAAAATGAGACGTTCCAGCGAAAATCCAAGTTAGTCAGATTCCAAAGCAAATATCATGCACCAGGTACGAACCAAAAAAAGTTACAAATGTATTCAAACTTCTAGAAATTAACTTCCATATAACGAGCTTAACTTATAACATTGTTTTTAGTGTATGATATTTTAAATTGGCGGGTTAAAATGACCTAAAAGTAACTGTCTACACCAGGCCTAATCCGGTAATCTAGTCTAGAAAACAAAGTAAATAACATCCATGACCGGTTCAATATACTAAGGGGTCGTTCGGTACGAGGGATTAGATTATTTATCCCGGGATTAAATTTGGGATTATATTTATCTCATATTTGGTACTAGGTATTAGCTAATACTAGGGTAAATTTTATGCCTAAATTATAGGATTATTAATCCCACATAGGAGGTGGGATTAATAATCCCGGAATTATAATCCCGGGATTAACAAGTAGATGAACCGAACGACCCCTAATGGTGTAAACCAATAATGCCATTTAAATTGTCTTTGCTTATGTTATTATTGTGAAATGCATTCTGAAAGGAAACATGAGAGCCTTGGCTGAAACAGTAGATAATGATTCACTTTACCGCATATATTTGTTACAAAAACTAATGAAGTTCACAGTTCTCTCTTAAGTTGCACATTACAAGTTTGCTAGTGGAACTTGCCATTTTTCCCACAGATACATTATGCTAAATTATATTTACATCATACAGTTTCACTCAACCAGCAAAAGCTTCCTCAAGATAATTTCGCAGAAACTAGCATTGTAAATTAACAAATGTCCAGCATTAGGAACCTCATGATATTGAATCCAAGGAAGCTTCTCCGCTAGATAACGATTGAGCTCGCGTGGGATAATCCTATCGTCATGGCCTTGCCAAAGATGGACTGCACCCTCGTTATTTTGGAATGGGTTTGTGATCTTTGTTGGATCAAAATCCCAGTTACCAAAGCCAATTATTAGGTCTCGATACAAACATTCGAACTCCCCCTGCTGTCGTACCTTTTCCTGGACAAAAACATAGTTCAAGAATTATGACAACCATAATGGTAAAGCAAATACTAGCCATGCTAGTGCAGCAATAGATGTCATCCTCAGTTCATCAAAAACGCCATCCGTTAAGAATAGGCTAGCAAAAAGATTAGTTTTGTGAAGTTTCTACCAATGGTAAAGCGCATAATTATGAAAATGTTAATCTTTCTGTACATATACGTAGAGAAAGACCAGTCACTCAAAGAACCCATTTTTATATGTTCCTATTGAAATGTTTATTTGGCTATCTGTACAAAAACTTTGCTGATGAAATTTCTCTAAATGAATTGAGTAAGAAAACTAGAAAATCAAGGAGATGTTATCAAAGATAAGGAAATGAACAGCATCCCAACTAGGAAACATCATGATGTTACTTCATTACTTTTGACACAGTTATGGGATTTCTACATCTGTAGAAAGTAAAAGTTTTTATATAGCCTTTTGATTTGTACACTTCTTTGATAACAGGGAAATCCCCTTTCTTTGATTACTGTTATTTTATCTTACATAAAAAAAGTGAGTACCATTTACCTGACCAGGACTAGGGGCATCTGATAACTGTTTTACCATTTCAAGATCTGGAGGGCTGAATATGGCTATACTCCCTTCAGTAATACTTAAAGCATGGAACCACTTTTGGTTCATCCACCAATGAATCAGCCACGGGGCATAATGTGCAATTCGAAATGTTAGCTGATCTTGCGGAAGCATCTTCCCCAGGGCTTCTTTCGATAGTTTTGCAGGATAACAGGACCACCAGTAATTTACAAATGGTACGACAAGGGAAACTCCAGCCAGCCTGCGCAAACATTTAATTCATCAGATAAAAGAACTGAAATGGAAGTTATCCATGATTCTGAGTTTAAACTTCAAACAATATGAAACAGGGCGAAGGTCATTTCTGAGTATGAAAAGAACGTAAAAGATGTAAATGATACCTATGTGGTATGTACTTTAGGCAACTCCACACAGGATAGGCTCCCATGGACAAGCCAAGCACATAGAACTTGGTTCCTAGTTGCAACTTATCAGCTAGCTCCTCAATATCAAATGCTTCACTCTTCACTGAGCGCTTTGGATGTGGATCACTCTCTCCATAACCAGCACGATCATATTGGAGGACATATATTTGGAGCTCCTCTATAAGATCCTAGGTACTTAAAACAGAATTAGCGAAATGAAATACGAAGTTCAAGTACCAAAGGTTTATTGAAGACAATGACCAATTCTATCAATAGAAGAAAAACCATATTGATGTTGCAAATCTAAAGCCAATAATTGGTTTATAAACTTCTCCATCTTCTCAACAGAAGGTATACGAAATAACAAGACAAACTTCTTTTCTCCTCAGCCTTGTTCCTTTTATATCTGATCACCAACTAGATTGAAATGACAAATTACCCTACTGAAGATAACCAACAATCACATTGGTAATCTTCAAAAGATTACATGCACTGATCCTGTCTAAACATATGAATCATGTTCTGTTGTAGTAAAGAGCTTGAAAGTGAAAGAAAAGAGCAGAAGTTTATTTTCTTATACCATATTCAAAAAGTAACTGTCAAGCTGCCTTTACCATCAGACGTAGAAAGACTATTTAGATTTTCTACCATACAGAAGGTGCAAGCAAACTTGACCACAGTATATGCAATTGCTACTAAAACGAAGACACTATATATTGAATTCTATATTTTTCATACCAGGGAAATAGGTAATTTCAAGTCTTTGGAACTATCAAAGCCATGAACAATAATGATTTTGTATTTTGCCTTATCCTTGGCAATGCCTTCCTCTTTGTAGGCTAAAAATCTCCCATCACTGAGTTGGACTCTTAGCGAAGTTACTGGAGGACCACCCAGTGAGCCACAAACCTTTGGAGGTGGAGGCTTAAGTAATGCCAGATAAGCCCATCCCAGCACTCCAACTGTTGTTGCCACTGCTATTTGTGCAATCATAACTGAAAATAGAAGGGACAAATAAGAGAACACAGGAATAGTGTGTTAAACTAATGTAGAGAAGAAGAAAAATAGTAGTCATGAGGAGACCAGAATGCGGCTGACGTTGGAATGGTGATAACACATGACAGGTAATGGCCACTGCTCCCCCACTAACATTCTTTGCATAACTACAATCAATCAACTATCTTAATACAACATAAATGCTTTATGTCATAGAAATATATGGTCATAAACTCTAACTTATTGCGCCGCACCCATCTATTGACTTGGACATCAAAGACAACACCTTTGCTTGTAGGTCACTCAAATTACTAGGTATCAAAGACAAGCCTGACTGACGGAATTCATATTCATATGGACAGAAGGCACGTGTTTTATGAACACATATAAAACATTTCTTGACAGTAGAACTCATACTTCTAATCAGAACTTTGCAAGGCACTTGTCATAAAAGGTTACAACAGAAATGAGAAAGTGTATGATAGGTAGCTAAGGCACAACTAGAGGTTGGCCACTATATGGAATCAAAACATAGAATAAAAAAAAAGCCAAATTGCAGTTTGGTGACAGACCATTCTGTTCATAACAACTAGTAATTTATCACCTAATGTGATCTGCGATGCAATTGTGATACTAAGTTTCTCATGTCAAAATGATTCCTGACTCTGTGTTTTACAAGAACAACAGAAATGGTACATCAGAACATCCTAGGTTTTGGTGAGATATAAATACTGAGTTTCAAATTCCATTAAGCCACATAAAGTTTTTCCTCTTTCTTATGAAGTGCTGAATGATCCAAAGGCAGTACATCGTCCGGAGAAGTTTATATTACAGAAAGTCAAAGCATTAGCAGGTAGACATTTGTCGTAGTTGCGTAAAAGCATCCTTCTTGAAGGAGTAGGCTTTCTAGAACAATGATCAAAGATGAAACATAAAAATTAGCAAGGAATTCAGAATACTCACTGTACCTAAAAGTTTGTGGCCTATTAAAGCAAGTTATGATAACCGAGAGAGGGTAATCCTGTTTTTCCTCAAATGATCCAACAGAAGGAGATGTTAAGGTACTAGCACAATTGTTTATCTTACACATGCTCTTGCTCAAGATTCCATTGCCACTTATGCAACATAGATCTAGTCAACAAAAGAGCGTCTGAAATTCCACATCCCGTTCTAAACTTCAACCAAGGGTTTCAAAAGATCAACTGATTAGCTGCAAACCAAGGATGGCCATGCTATACATTTTGTTACCATCGCAAACTTTCCAGAGCTTTATTTTTCTAACAATTTTTCAGTATGTGGTTGCATATGGAGTTGCTAAAAACCCATGCTCTTTAGGTTTTCCAAACCTATCATAGCTTTTCATATTTTACAGCAATCTGGTGCAACACAACTAAAGGGATTTTCCTTCAATTTATGTCTAAGTTGGTGGACTCTGATTAGTTGTGTTAACAATTTTAGGTGTTTACTCCTCCCTACACAACTATGTTTTAGTTCTTAACCTCCACAACTCAACTCTAGTTACAGCAGAAGTTTCCACCTTCCCTCTTTCTCTAACCTTTCGTGTTACTTATTTCCAATTCTGCCCAAACTCTATCATTAAATCTGCTTATAGAACATTCTTTGCAGCGTAAAAAGCCTTCAGAAGTCACCAGAATCTGAAATTTTCGCCGAGGTCACTGGGTTCCACTGCACCCACACATAATACATAGGTCAGTCTCTGACTACAATCATTCTACAGTTGCAGAAGCTGGCTTCTGATATTTATGTCTCATCTCTAGTGGTTGCTACTTATCTGTTTGTTGGATATGTTTTAGTTTTAACATGCTTTAGCTATTATCTGTTTTCAAAGGTGTCCTCTTATATGTTCTTTTTCCTAGCCGAGGGTCTATCGGAAACAGTTTCTCCACCTTGGTGGGGGTAAGGTCTGCGTACATCTCACCCTCCCCAGACCCCCACTGGTGGGACACACTGGGTATGTTGTTCTTCTTCTTCTTCTCTCTAGTGGTTGCTACCTTTCGAGTTTCGAGATAGGAACTCCTAGAGCTAACACACAATATGAAAGAATAAGGATTAATGTTAAGCTTCCAACTTCAAAAAAAAAAAAGCCATCAGCTGTTGAAGGTACTTTCTAGTAATGGCACTTCATGTCAATCTGCTCTTGCAAGTAAGATCCCCATACAAACCAAGTTAGGGATCTTCAGTCGCGGTAGAGGTTTCCCTCATCATATTTTTACTTTTTAATTTCTTCGCTCCAAGTTGTGCACAAGACAGTACCCTATATGTGTCTAGTGCTTAAGATATGGCCTATGGAAATCGCACTTAATTCCAACCGTCTGGAACCAAATTTCCAAATCTGCAACTAAAGGATTTAATGCAAACGGAATGGACCCATGTTTGACATAGTCCGACCCCATTACCACAACAAGGATCTTAAATTCTTTTCTTGTTTCTGATAACCAAGGGGATACCCCGAGGGCTAGTCGCCCACGGGTCAAAACTCAGTGATAATGGCCCCACCCATCTACCCTTCTCCATGTAAATATCAGGCTTTTGAACCCGTGACGTGCGCCTATCGCACACATCTAATCATATTCGTTTCAAGAATTTGTACTAAATACTTAAGAAAGCACATTTATCATTAGTTCCTCATCTAATCACATTGCTCATCAAATACTTATTTCAAAAGACTCACAAGCAGAACATTCTTGAAAGTTTTCCAAAAATAGAGAAATGAAAGCAGCACAGACTAAAACTACATATCTAGTACAAAGTCCACAATCAACAAAGTACAAAAAAATCAGCTGAATAATGGTAACATTAACACAACACTTATAATAAGATTGAAACCAACATACAACAACAACATACACAGTGATATGCCACAAGTGGGGTCTAGTGATATGCCACAAGTGAGGTCTGGCAGGGTGAGCTATAACGCAAGACTTAACCCCACCAAGATGGAGAGGTTGTTTCCGATAGGCCCTCAGACTAAAACAAAATATAATTATGAAACATGCTAGAAAAGAAAAAGCACGATGAGAATACCAGAAACCAACATACAAGTACCAAATTTCAATAATTCAAGACCAACAGAAAAAATAAAAAAGATCAAATATTTAAAGGAAAGAAGGGAACCCCACTTGAAGAAAGGTGAAATGGGCTGTTCTTGGATTTTCTGGTGTGAGCTCTAGCTGAAGCAGCTGTTACTTTCTTGCCAGTACTATGATTTAAAGACATTAGAACATGTGTTAAGTATACATGGAAGAATGATTAGTAGGTAGTGTGATGAATTGAGTAATTCCCGTTTGTGGAAGGAAATATGCCGCGAGTCTACTTCAAAAGAGCAGTACAATGAGACGTGCTGTCTTGAAAAGGAATAAAGTGCCCACAAGGATAGGAAAAAGGCTAAGTTTTAAACATCAAATCTAGGGTACTCATTTAATTAGTGGTATTAATATTCCCACCCCAATATTTTATAAGTTACACAATAGTCCATGTATAAAAGCTTATTTTTTGTCAAATTTGGCCATTTACCTAGCTGCTTGCCTGCTTCCCTCTCTCCTCTCCCCGTTTTCCCTCCATTTTTTCCCCATTCCATTCCCGCCCAAAGTTCCACCATAGCTGTTGAGCTTCTTTTCGTAAATTGAAATAATACACATTCCACCATAGCTGCTGAGCTTATTTACTGAATATCCTTTCCAGTTTTAGGCAATACAAGCTGAGACCACCCACATTTGGGTTATACGACATTTCGTTAAATCTGGTCGTTTCTTATCCATTAAAGGGGAAATCTTGTTCCTCTAATTTTAATCGTATCAATCCAGTCATCTCCGGTAAGTGTACTAACTTTAGAACATGTTTTTAGCTGTTTTTGTTGATTCGAGGTTGTTACGGATTCAGTTCGTCCGAACAATCTGCCTGAAATTCCAAACATCATTTCGACGTTCCTATGGTCATAATTGTAATTCCAAACATATCGCTAGCGTTTTACACGGCGTATGTATTATTGGAATTTTCACAGATAATGTTCGGAACATCCTGCTAGGATGTTTTAGCGTTCTGTTAGCAGTTTGGAACATCTTGCATTAAGCATCGAAAAAGTGTAAGGTGATGTTCAGAACGTCTGAAACGATGTTCCAAACGAGCAACATTGATGTTTGGAACATCTTTCATTAAGCAATGAAAAACTGTAACGTGATGTTCAGAACGTCAGTAATGATGTTCCAAACGAGCAACATTGAGGTTTGGAACATACTGTATAAATATTAGTAATACTAATAGTTGGTCATTCCAATTTATTGCAGGTGACCATCGATGGGTGAGGTTATATTACGAGTTAATTATCAAGGTGAATGGGTGGAGCGTTCTAAATATTATGCTTGGGTTCCGAAGGTTAAAGAGTCAAGACCCATTCTTGTGCCTAGAGATGTTACGTATGATGTTCTACTTAACAAAATCATCGGAAGTTAGGGGATAAGAGACAATCTGAGGGACATTTGCATTACTTACATGCTGAGTGTTGCCGCAAATCAAAAGACTCCTCCTGTTACAATAAGAAAGGATGATGATGTACGCCTTTATATGGCTGATGTTGAACGTAATGGTGCTAGGCCCACTCTAAGGGTAATTGTGGTTTCTACGACGGAGGAATGTGTTGGCTCTAATGACCAAGAAATGCCAAATAGTGGAGGGCATGATTTTAGTCAGCGATTGGATGACTTACATGAAGAAGTAGAAGAAGACAAAGGAGGAGGGGTAGAAGAAGACAGAGGAGGCGTAGATGTAGATGAAGAAAAAGAAGAAGAAGTAGAAGAAAAATATGTAGAGGAAGATCCTGCCATTTATACCCCTGTGTTTCCAACACAAAGCAGCGAGCTGATATTTCACTTCATCGATGCCACAGGTTTTGAAAAAGGTATGACTTTCGCCAATAAGAAAGAACTGGTCACCAAATTGAAGATTGCAGCAGTTAAACATCGTTTTAATTACAAAGAATTGAAGAATACTGCAAAGATTTTTAATGCTAGATGTTTAGATGTGAAATGCAAATGGTGGTTAAGGGCAATGAGGTATAGAAGTAATGATAGGTTCTACATTAGCGTTTACAATAACTTGCACACATGCGGTGTCCAACATCATTCCAGTCATAATTCACACGCCTCTGCCCAAATAATTGGTGAGTTCATGAAAGGTAAATATTTAATGGGAAAAGGTCCAACCACAAAAGCTGTCAGGGAGTCCCTTAACAACGATTTTGGTTGTAAGGTTAGCTACTGGAAGTGTCTTAGGGGCTGTCAATTTGCAAAAGCTTTGACACGGGGAACACATGAGAAAGGTATTGAAATTCTTGATGCTTATGCTTATATGGTTAGGAGTAAGAATCCAGGAACCAAGACAGATTTGAGGCTTTCTAGCACAGGGAAGTTCTTATATTTTTTTCTCTCTTATGGAGCGTGGATCAGGGGATTTACTTACGTGAGAAAAGTCCTAGCCGTTGACGGTACGCACTTGTCTGGCGAGTATGGAGGGGTGTTGTTGTCTACTGTTGCTCAGGATGCAATGAGTCACGTATTCCCTATTGCTTTTTGTGTTGTAGACAAAGAGTGTGACGCCTTATATGAGTATTTTTTCGAACAATTACGCTGCATAGTTTCAGATAGTGAAGAGTTGTGCATTGTTTCGGATAGAAATCTGAGCATCTCGAAAATGGTCGCCCAAGTGTTTCCTTCTGCACACTATGGAGTTTGCATGTGGCACATTGGTGAAAGCATCCGAACAAAGTTTCAGTTTGGAATCAGTCTTCATAAATACTACACTGCAGCAAAGGCATACAGGGTAGAGGAGTTCAATGATGCTATGAATGAGATTAGGACTATTGATTGGAGGGTAGTGGATTACTTTGAAAATGTTGTTGGCTATCATAGATGGAGCAGATTATATTTCCCAGGAAACAGGTAAACTATAACAAGGTTTGATATTACTGTCATGCTTTCAATCTGTTCCGAACGTCACATGAAGCGTTCCGAACATATCATTTATGTGCAGAACATTATTAGGAAATTTTATTTTCAAACGATGTTCCGAACTCATTATTGTCGTTCTGAACTTGTGCTTCATGTTAGGAACATCATGAATGTTCCGCACTTCTTATTCTTATATCTGCACTTGTGCTTTATGTTAGGAACATCTTTTGATTATTATAATATTTATTCTTTTTAATAGGTTTCAAGTTATGACATCAAACATAGCTGAGTCCATTAATTCCATGCTGAAGGAGCAAAGAGAATACCCTATTGCTGCCCTCTTGAAGGATATAGGTAGGAACTTTGCGAAAAAATTCCATACTAGGGCTATGAAGTTAATCAACCACCCAAATTTATGCGTCCCAGATGTTGAAATAAAAATAAGGAAGAATAAAGAAGTGGGAGACAAGCTAGTTGTCAACAGGAAGGGAACTTATGGTTTCGAAATAATTAGTCCAGGGTATGAGGCAGAAGTTGATCTATATGAGAGGACATGTACATGTAGGGAGTTTGATCTTGATCAGCTACCTTGTGTACATGCTATGGCAGCAATTAGGGGGTTGCATGGCGATGAATATGGAAGTAGAGTGTATGAATACACTTCTGGATATTACACAACACAAGCATACATCCTTGCCTATGCAGAGCCTGTCAATGCAGTACCTCCTGAAGAATCATGGATCGTCCCTGCTGAAGAGATAGTTTATCCAGTGCCTCCGCCCCCAAAGCCGAACAACCGTGGAAGGAGAAGGGTTAACCGGATTCGATCTATTGGGGAACGTCTTCCAAAGAGGAGAAATAAATGTGGCAACTGCAAGAGATATGGTCACAAGAAAACTACATGCCCCGTTGTTCGTAGTGGAAATGAGGCTACAAGTCAGCCTACAAATTGAGTTTGTGATTTGGACGAAGCATCGTCCTTGTTATAATTTCGATTATTTGGATTGCTATTTGAATTGCATAATGGACTTTTCGTCCTACTTGTATAATTTATACTGTGTACATATTTGCTTTACTAGGTTCTTAATTTATGTTGTGCACATATTTGCTTATTGTTCGCAACACATCCAGTGTTGTTTAGGATATTACACTTGATGTTCCGAACGATGTCAAGGCATGTGAAAGCTTGTGAGGTATTTAGTTCACAATTCATAGTCGTAGCATTTACCAAGTGCTACCTTCGAGAAAATGTTCAAAACATCTTGTCAATGATATTATATTATACTTTTGTACGTGACGTTCCGAACAAGCCATTCAAAATTTAAAAGACACAAATGGCTACAATGAACAGTTGGGATGCCCAAATACCAATACACCAAACGGCTAAAATACAAGTTGGTTGCTGCAACAGTCACGTCAAAACACATGCATACTTGTAAATATGCATCCCTCCATTTGCCCATTGAAAAGGCGTGCACTAGAAATTAAAAGCCACTTCAAAACATCTATAAATACCTCCTTGATGAACTAAATTCACAATTTATTTCGCATTAACCAAATATTACGTTCAGTTTTCACCAATTTCTATATCAAGAAAGAACAAGTTGAGGTACTCAAGTTTTCCATATTTTCTACGTTTTTTCTAAAATAATTTCAAAATCTAATCTGTTTATATTTCCTTAAACATAACTCCACTTTGATTCTTTTCTAAATTTTAAAAAACTTTTCATGCAGATGGCCAATAATGCATTTAACGATCCATGGAATAAGTACCACCGAGTCCAAGAGCCTCCAAACAAGTCGTTTCCTACAAGACTGATAGACGTGCATTTTGAAATTGTTGACATTAAGGAGGTAGAAGATAATTGCGAGAGGTCCATTCAAACATTGGAGACAAAACTTGAGTAGATGCAATTGCAGTTAGATCGGATTGAGAGGGTTTTGCAAAATCACTTCGGTGGAGGCCAAAACAATAATGAAGACGCTATTATAAATTAATTGTTTAAGTAGTTGTACTGTTTATGAATATGCTTTTCTTATGTCTTTTCAATTAATATTTTTATAAAGGTCTTTAATTAGTACTATTAAATTGTTGTCTCCAAACCATCATATTTGCTTATAGTTCGCAACACATCAACTGTCGTTTAGGATATTACAATACGAAGTTCCAAATGACAACTTGTTCTACTCCATTTCTGGAAAAGTTAATAAATTCATACACTAAGTTCGGAACATATCCAATGTGTTCCAACATTAAACTATGTTCGGAACGCAACTGGTATGTTCCAGGTATAAATGATGATCATTAACACTATTCAAGACCAAATTTCCCGAATAGAGTGATAAATGACGTTCATTTTAACTAGAAAGGACCAATTTGAGTTGTTAGAGTGACAAATGATGATGATTATCACTAGAAATGACCCACTAGAAATGATGATTATCACTAGAAATGATGATTATCAGTAGTGATGACCAATTAAACTTGTAAGAGTGACAAGTGATGATCATCTATCGTAGGGTTATTTCAAACAATCTATTGATGTTCGTCGCATTATACGGTCGTTCGGAGCGCACAATTTTAATGTTGCTATCTTCATCGTATGATGATCCATACATATAGTCTAGTTCCGAACATTCAGTTGATGTTTTTCACATGTTTGTGATGTTCCACGTGCGGTGTTCTATTGTTTCTATCTTCATCATACTTTTCACAGTTAGAGTAGTTAGAGTGACAAATTATGATGATTATATGACTATAAGTGACCAATTATACTTGTAAGAGTGATAAATTCATCAACTTTCAGCACAAAGACCACTTAGAGTAGTTAGACTTAGAATTGATGAACATTGTTACTACAAATGACCAATTATACTTGTTATAGGGAGAAATGATGATCACTATGAGTAGAAATGACCCACTATACTTGTTACAAATGATGATCATTGTGACTAGAAATGGCCAATTAGAGTTGTTAGAGTGACAAATGATGATCATTAACACTATTCAAGACCAAATTTCCCGAATAGAGTGATAAATGACGTTCATTTTAACTAGAAATGACCAATTTGAGTTGTTAGAGTGACAAATGATGATGATTATCACTAGAAATGACCCACTAGAAATGATGATTATCACTAGAAATGATGATTATCAGTAGTGATGACCAATTAAACTTTTAAGAGTGACAAGTGATGATCATCTATCGTAGGGTTATTTCAAACAACCTATTGATGTTCGTCACATTATACGGTCGTTTGGAGCGCACAATTTTAATGTTCCTATCTTCATCGTATGATGATCCATACATATAGTCTAGTTCCGAACATCCAGTTGATGTTTGTCACATGTTTGTGATGTTCCGCGTGCGGTGTTCTATTGTTTCTATCTTCATCATACTTTTCACAGTTAGAGTAGTTAGAGTGACAAATCATGATGATTATATGACTATAAGTGACCAATTATACTTGTAAGAGTGATAAATTCATCAACTTTCACCACAAAGACCACTTAGAGTAGTTAGACTTAGAATTGATGAACATTGTTACTACAAATGACCAATTATACTTGTTAGAGCGACAAATAATAATCACTATCACTACAAATGACCAATTATACTTGTTATAGGGAGAAATGGTGATCACTATGAGTAGAAATGACCAATTATACTTGTTATAGGGAGAAATGATGATCACTATGAGTAGAAATGACCCACTATACTTGTTAGAGTGACAAATGATGATCATTGTGACTAGAAATGGCCAATTAGAGTTGTTAGAGTGACAAATAATGATAAATATGTTAATAAATGACCCACTATACTTGTTAGAGTGACAAATGATGATCATTACACCTATAAATGGCCCACTATACTTGTTAGACTGACAAATGATGATCACTATGAGTAGAAATGACCAACTATACTTGTTAGACTAACAAATGATGATCACTATGAGTAGAAATGACTAACTATACTTGTTAGAGTGACAAATGATTAGCACTATAACTACAAATGACCAATTATACTTGTTAGAGGGAGAAATGATGATCCATACATATATTCTAGTTCTGAAAGTCCAGTTGATATTTGTCACATGTTTGTGATGTTCCGCGTGCGGTGTTCTATTATTTTTATCTTCATCATACTTTTCACAATTAGAGTAGTTAGAGTGACAAATTATGATGATTATATGACTATTGTTGCTCCCAACGCACACGCAAGTATACGTGGTCGACAAGTAATAAAGTGAAAGTAGAGTATCGTTCCCACGAGGACTATTCAGACTGAATTCTAGCAAACAATTTATATAAACTATTCAGGGATCTTTTTCCAATAGTGATGATTTAGTTAACTAAAGAACAATAATTAAGAGGGTAAAGGTGAATTCAAATAATGGAGCAAAAATGGGTTGTTATCAGTAATAAGGAGACGGTCCAGGGTCAGAGTTACGAACAATCCAGTTGAGTTTTCCAATTGATTCCACTTCTCAAATCCCGGGTTACTAACTGACAGATTAAATGTACCTGTGAAAACCTTTCGATTCTTCACAGTCTATGCAGGCTACTTCAATCCCTATATGTCTATGGGTTGAATCACGTGCACGCATTAACGAATTCTGTAATTAGTTAAACTAGGCGAGCAAGTATATGTCTATCCTACTCACGAATTGGTTCCCCGATGCCCGGGTTCACAAACTAGTCCTATTCTTTCTTATTACGTAATTAAATTCCCTCTTTCGAGTTCAATCTAAAAACCATAGATAATGCGTAATAATCGGGCCCTGACAATTACACAAGTGAAATCAAGAAAGAATAAGTAACCCGTAATGGGATTCAATTAATGGGAATCAATCTTCAAACATCAACCTTCATGAAATACTCTAACCCTAGAACAAGAGATTTAGCCACGCATACTCATAATAACAACACAAGGATTTGATGTAATAATGAAATAATGATGTAATAGATTAATGGAAGGAAGAAAAACCCTTGTTCTTGATGTTATGAGCTCTCCAATTGCTCCAAAGTCTGAACTCCTATGAAAAACTAAGTAAAAGAGTATTTATAGAGTTTACAAAAGCCTAGTAATAAGTTAGACCCAAGCCTAGACGAAATAGGAAGTCAAAATTCGCTCCAGGGGCGCCATAGCGGGCGCCCCGCGCCCCCGATCGCGTGAAGATGGACAGAAGACGCTAAAATCCTTGCGCCTTGGGCATGCGGCGCATTGGCAACCGCGCCCAGCCCCTGCGCGCTATGGCCTGCGCGGCGCGTGGGGTATGGCGCCAAGCCAATTTCCTGTTCCGCTTGCCCCTTTTCTTGTGTCGTGTTGTGCCTTCGTGTGCTCGATCCAATCCCCAATCAAAATCAAATCTTTTCTTGCTCAATCATGCTCTTAAAAGCTCCAATTACATTGCGTAACAACCTACACACGCACGACATAAAATCAGTGTAAAACCACAGTCACAAGCTATAAAACAAGCGAATGAGGTACTAAAACGTGAGGAAATATTAAGGAAATATAGGCATAAAATGCCAAACATCACCACCCCACACTTGAACCTTTGCTCGTCCTCGAGCAATCACCAATCACTTCCCAACCTAGGTAAAACAGGTCTGCCTATGACTATGGTTGATACCGATCATTGAACCAATACACACATGACTACTATGGATCCACAAACATGCCAATAATTTACCAAAACCAAAAATATGAGAACAACCACCCCAAAATAGCTCAAGTGCACAAACCCAACTTAATGCAACCATGCTCCCACAAAATCACACCTATCTACTCAACCAAGAGCCATCAACTTTACCTACTTCATGCAATCCATGTGCCCTCACCAAAATGAAGCAAGAGAGTATCCCCCAAATATCACACACAACAATGAATATCAAGAAGAGAACGGGGACAATAGCATAGAAAGAATTCACTCACTCTCATGAAAATCTCACATGTCACACACAATGTACCATAGGCTTGCCCGTAGTGTAGGACTCCACTAATGTAAGCTCACTCCAATCGGGATTAACTAGGACTTTAAAAAGATCGTAATGTAGGCTAAGGGGCTGGTAGGATACATATGGATAATAGTGACTACCTCCCTAAGCACTTTAATACATCACATTTAATTCAAACACAATTCTCAACAAGCCACCCAATCAACAACTATCACACATACACCTTCTCAACAAGTAGCAATTTTTTCTTTTTAAGCACACACTAGCAAGGAATGGATATTCTTCTCTTTTTTTTCTTTTTATTTCACAATTTTTTTTCAACTTTGCTATTTTTTCTTTTCTTTTTCAATTCATTTTTTTTCAATTTCATCAACTTCCAACCTTGCCAATGTTTTTCACTACTTCACACTTTTCACAAATATTCCCCTTCATTAGCTCCACTCAAGAACCTCCCAAAATCCAACCACAACTCCAAAACAACGTCACAATATCAATTAAAGTGCTTAAGGAGTAAAGGGCCAAAAGAGACAATTTAGAACAAATGGGTAGGCTCGGGGTGTGGGTGCCAACAAAAAGGGTCAATTCAAATCACAACAACAATTTTTCCAAGGTATATATGTAAGGGTAGGCAAATCAAAAGAAGGCCTTGTATCATCTCCCGACTAGAGCAAACCTAGGATTTCGCTTTGCACACACACGGGGCAAGTTCTAGACATTAATATGCAACATGGAGCAAACAAATATATGCCTCACACACACATTGCACATGATCCACACAAAAAGGTTCCATCAACAACTCTCAATCAAGCATTTAGAATGCAACTTGTGGAAATTTAAGCACTCATGCACAAAGGTTAACAATCAAGCCATGCAAGTGGACTCAAGCATCTCAAGGGGGTTGTTCCATTTTTTTCCTCTAGGCATGCATCAAATTAAAACCAAGGACACCACAAATAGCACATGCAATCAAGTCAAGTCCACCGGTATCACACAAATCAAAGGCACCTAGCATTCCACCTAGTCCTTTCGTCTAGGGCCATCTATACTAACTATCCTAATCCTAAAAATAAAAAACTACCCGGTTCAAAGGCCTCCCCGTGGAAAAGAACCGAGGTCATAAGAAAAACCACGGGGTGGATGACATGTACCACTAATAAAAACTAAAAGGAAAATCTTTTTGGAATTTTTCATTGGTTTTCTAATTTTTTCTCATTTTTGCATATATTAAAGCAAGAAATAAATCAAAATAAAGTCAAGTGACAAAAATAAAAATCCTAAGGTACATGCATCCTAAACCTCAAAAATAAAAACTAGATAAAGGGCAGTACCCCACCCCACACTTAAACTAAGCAATGTCCCAGTGCGACAAAGAAGTAAGTGCAAAAGTAAGAGTACAAGAAAACTGCCCTGAAATCCGGTGGTACGCAGGAGTGCGGACCTAGGCCTCCGCCTCATGATCAGTCTCATACTCGCTATCCGGATCATTGGCCACAACATCTGAGTCAGTGTTCTCATCCTCCCGCGGATCCACCGTTCTCTCTTCAACCTCGCCCAGCAGGACCTTCGAGGTCTCCGTCAGCGGGACCTTGCGGTCAATAGCAGTCATATCAACGCCCGACTGACGGGCCATAGCCTCCATCATCAAGTACTGACGCGCGGCCAAGTTGGCACTTGTCTCCCGCCACTCGTCCGCCGTCAGCTTCACCGGTGCTGTGGTGATCACCCCCTTGACCGAAGCAATGTCAAAAGGCCTCCCGAAATCAAGGACAATGCGATCCCCAACCTCATCTGCGGGGACGCCCGCCTTCTCTAAGTAACGGGTCAAGAGGTTCCCAAAATACAACCTACTACATGATTTTTCTTTCCTTTCTTGTTTCATCATTCTCAACATGTAGTATCCAATGTTCACCGGCCTCCCGGTCATGAAAAAGTACACCATGCACGCCCGAGTCTTAGTGACCTCGGAGTAATG
This sequence comes from Petunia x hybrida, assembly GCA_037355625.1. Taxonomy (NCBI): domain Eukaryota; kingdom Viridiplantae; phylum Streptophyta; class Magnoliopsida; order Solanales; family Solanaceae; genus Petunia; species Petunia x hybrida. The sequence continues at coordinate 8,045,556 of JBBBVM010000082.1, forward strand.
GGAACATGGTAGAATCCGTGCATTTATGAACCTCATCCATACACGCGCCGGCTTGAGAAACTGTGAGAACTGCATAAACTTGTGTCTCCCAGTCGCTCCTCGCCCCCACTTATGCGTGGAGTCCTCACCACACAAGGTCTCCCGCAAGGCCGTGTAATCCGGTTTCTTGATGTAATTTCTCAACTCATCATAATCGGGGTCAGCTACCCCCAAGAAGGCATTCAATGCCGATAGATCTAATTTCACCTTCACTCCCCTAACCATCACCATGTCATCATCTCTCCACGCCTCATCGGGCTCCCAGTTAGCATAAAGTTCTTGGACCATGTCCAAGTTGGCAGGCCCCGGACTCTCAAACACTGAGTCCCACTTGAGGGCAATGATCTGCTCAGCCACATCTCTAAACTTTTGTAGCACCGCCCGTTTATCAATGGCTTGCTCGGGTATGTACCCCGCAAGCCGCACATTCTTGTACCATGTTTGGCAATCCCCCTTCTTTACACAAGAGAGGCCATACTGAGTCTTGCCTCCGGGACGTGGTATCGGCACCGCGTCCTTTGGAATCTTGGCCTTTGCCTTTGCTTTTGCCTTGGGCTTGGCCGGTGCCTTGCCCTTTTGAGTCGTGGAAGAAGGCCCGGCTTGAGTTGATGCTCTCCTCGGACCCGCAGTGGATGAGGAACTAGCTTTATGCGGGGTAGCGACCATGGTACCTACACAAACACAAAGACCAACGTGAGATGTATATTCAAGTACCAAAAATACAATTCAAGCTCAAGGGTACCACCCCACACTTATCACCCACTCAATGTGTCAATCACTCAATTCAATGGCACGAGCAACCCCACACTTGAACAAAACTAGCCTTGGCAAAATATGCCACGTTTTGAATTTTTTAAAATCAAGCTAGTGTGGGTGCCTCATGATCAATTCTAGTGTGTATGCAACACCTAATGTTCATAGTAAGCCTAAGGAATGCATTGCTACTCAAGAATTCACAATGTCATTGAATTTTCATCATTGGGACTTTTTCACAAACACCTAGTGTGCACAACTTTGAACTAGCAATTTCAATGGATTTTGTAATGTGCCAACCCTCCCAAAAGTGTTGGGAGATCTCTTTTTACAAGTCACAAGTTCTATACTAAGCATCATAGACAATTAAGCATATCAAGATTGAATATTTATGAAAAAGCTTGTAACTAGCTAAGAGAATCACCCATGAGCAATAATGAAGACAACTTACATGTTATTGAGAAGGAAGAGTAGTAATGTACTTACTTGATGGTGTTAGAAGTGATTGCACAAGATTTGGGATGAGTTCAATTATTTCTAGTGAATTAGTGTGTGATTAGAGAGAATTTGGAGTGAAAGTAAGGAAGAAATAGTGTTAGGAATCGGGGTTATAGGGGTGGGGAATTAAAGAAATTCGGGTCAAACCCGTTGACCCGCATTTAGAACCAAAAAATTTGCCTTGCGCGTTTAGTTCCGCGCCGCAGGCCAACCGCGTGCTCCCTTTTTAATTCTCTGCCAAGCTCAGCGCGGTGGGAGGCGCGGGGCGCTCCCAACCGCGCCAAGCTTTTTGCTTCAGCTTTCTTTCTCGCGCGTTGGGAGGCGCGGGGCACTCCCAAACGCGCCCGAGCACGTTTTTTTGCACCGATTTTCGATTCTAAGTACAAACCCAAGCGTGGGACATGTCTCGAGACGTACCATACCCCTCAATGCATTCATTACACCCTGTTTAGCTCACCCGATTCCTGCAAAAACGACACACAAAAACAACAACTATGTGACACTATAAAATGAAAAAAAATCCTAAACTATTACAAGTACAAACTCGGGTTGCCTCCCGAGAAGCGCCTTATTTAACGTCGTGGCACGATGGGTATAAATCAAGGGTCCCTCAAAGTAATTGAAGTGCGGTGATTCACCGCACCTCCCCAATAATGTTTCACCTGTTGACCATTAACCAAAAATGTGTTCCCTGAATCCTGAGCTCTCAATTCAACCGCTCCATGTGCGGTAACACGAACAACTTCAAAAGGCCCCGACCATCTCGACTTCAACTTGCCCGGAAATAATTTCAACCTCGAGTTGAACAACAATACAAGCTGCCCGGGCTCAAAAGAACGACGCTCAATGTGCTTATCATGCCACTTCTTTGTCCGTTCCTTATATAATTTCGCATTTTCATACGCATGGAAACGGAACTCTTCAAGTTCATGCAATTGGAGCATCCTCTTCTCTCCTGCCAAAGCCATATCAAGGTTGAGCTTTTGAATTGCCCAATACGCCTTATGCTCTAATTCAACCGGCAAGTGACAAGTCTTACCATAAACAAGCCTATATGGAGAGGTTCCAATAGGTGTTTTGAAAGCAGTTCGGTAGGCCCAGAGAGCATCATCTAACTTCATAGCCCAATCCTTCCTCGAGGCATTCACAGTCTTCTCAAGGATTTGCTTGATCTCTCTGTTAGACACTTCCACTTGGCCACTAGTTTGGGGATGATAAGCAGTAGCCACCTTGTGGCGAACCCCATACTTAGCCAATAACTTATTGAACAACCGGTTACAAAAATGCGTACCTTCATCACTAATGATAGCCCGCGGTGTCCCAAAACGAGTGAAAATATTCTTCTTCACGAACTTCACCACCACACTCGCATCATTTGTAGGTAGTGCAATGGCCTCCACCCATTTAGATACATAATCAACTGCTACAAGGATGTATTTATTGCCCATAGAAAGTGGGAATGGACCCATGAAATCAATACCCCAACAATCAAACAGCTCAATCTCCAAAATATTGTTCAAAGGCATCTCGTGACGCCTAGTAATGGTACCCGTTCTTTGGCAACGATCACATTGCTTCACCAATGCATGAGCATCTTTAAATAAAGTAGGCCAAAAGAAACCAGATTGAAGTACCTTTGCAGCTGTTCGATCTCCACCAAGGTGGCCACCATAAGGAGAGGAATGGCAGCTCTGTAGAATCGGCTCTACTTCTTCCCTTGGAACACATCTCCTAGCTAGTTGATCAACACCTATCTTGTACAAATAGGGCTCATCCCACACATAAAATCTGCTCTCATGAAGGAGTTTACGCTTCTGCTCGGCAGTTGCCCCAGGGGGATACACATCACTCACAAGAAAATTTACCATGTCAGCATACCATGGTTCTTCAGCTTCATCAAGAGCAAAAAGTTGCTCATCAGGAAATACCTCTTTAATCTCAGGCCCCTCATCTACATGATCTCTATTCTCCAGCCTTGACAAATGATCGGCTACTTGATTCTCAGTCCCCTTGCGATCTCGAATTTCAACATCAAACTCTTGCAATAGGAGAACCCATCTAATGAGTCTAGGCTTGGAGTCCTTCTTTTCAAACAAATACCGGATTGCGGCATGATCAGTGTAGACAACAACACGAGTGCCAACCAGATAAGATCTGAATTTATCAAAAGCATAAACCACGGCTAGCAACTCCTTCTCAGTGGTAGTATAATTGGACTGGGCTGCATCAAGCGTCTTGCTTGCATAATAGATGGAGTGAAAAATTCTTCCAATTCTTTGGCCTAGAACAGCCCCAATAGCATTATCACTCGCATCACACATCAATTCAAATGGCAAAGACCAGTCAGGAGCAATGATGATTGGTGCGGTCACCAACCTTTTCTTCAACTCTTCAAATGCCTTGAGACAAGCATTATCAAACACAAATTTCACATCCTTCTCCAACAATTTGCACAAGGGAGTGGAAATTTTGGAGAAGTCCTTTATGAAGCGCCTATAGAACCCTGCATGTCCCAAGAAACTACGCACCCCCTTTACAGAGATAGGTGGTGGTAATTTCTCAATAGCCTCTATCTTCGCCTTGTCAACCTCAATCCCTTGCTTTGACACCTTGTGCCCAAGTACTATGCCTTCTTGAACCATAAAGTGACATTTTTCCCAATTCAGCACCAGATTTGTTTCTTCACAACGGCTCAGCACAACATCAAGATTTTTCAAACATTCATCAAACGAATCACCAACCACTGAGAAATCATCCATAAATACCTCCACAAATTTTTCCACCATGTCAGTGAAAATAGCCATCATGCACCGCTGAAAAGTCCCCGGGGCATTACACAACCCAAATGGCATCCTCCTAAATGCATAGGTGCCATATGGACAAGTAAAAGTGGTCTTCTCTTGGTCTTCAGGAGCTATCACAATTTGATTGTAGCCCGAATATCCATCCAAGAAACAATAATACTCATGGCCTGCAAGTCTATCCAACATCTGATCAATAAAAGGGAGTGGGAAGTGATCTTTCCTGGTGGCCTTGTTCAGCTTCCTATAATCAATGCAAATTCGCCACCCTGTAACAGTTCTTGTAGGAATCAACTCATTGTTCTCATTCTTCACCACTGTCATGCCCCCCTTCTTAGGAACACACTGCACTGGACTCACCCACTTACTGTCAGAGATAGGAAAAATAATACCAGCATCCAGCCACTTGATAACTTCTTTCTTCACCACCTCCTTCATGATTGGATTTAGCCTCCTCTGCTGCTCTATGGATGGCTTATGATCTTCTTCCAAGAGAATTTTATGCATGCAGAAAGAAGGACTAATCCCTCTAATATCAGCAATAGTCTAGCCAATAGCTCTCTTGCGCTCTCGCAATACCCGCAATACCTTCTCAACCTGCACATCAAACAACAAAGAAGAAAGGATCACGGGCAAAGTATTACCTTCACCCAAATAAGCATAACGTAAATGTGCGGGTAAAGGTTTGAGCTCAAGATTAGGAGCCTTCTCAATAGACGGTTTAGCAGGAGCTAAGGTCAACGGTCTATCAAGCTCCTCAAATTTCTTCCACCCTGGGATGAATCTATTCTGCATATTAAGAACCTCCACATATTCTTCAGTATCTTCATCCTTCAGGATATCATCATCATCACATAAGAGTGCCCTTTCCAAAGAATCAATATTAGAAGCCAAGAATGACCTCTCATCAGCAGTCAATTCATCATCTATTACCTTTACCATGGACAACTCTTCATAATGAGAAGGAAGCTGGGTAGCTCTGAACACATTAAACACAGCTTCTTCCCCATTTACCTTCATGATCATCTTACCAGCTCTGACTCTAATAACAGCATCAGCAGTAGCCAAAAATCCTCTTCCCTAGATGAGAGGAACCTCAGGATCAGCTTCATAATCAAGAATAATAAAATCAACGGGTAATATGAACTGACCCACTTGAACAAGCACATCCTCAATAATCCCCTCGGGGCATGTCAAAGATCTATCAGCCAGCTGCAGAGTCACAGTAGTGGGTCGTGGCTCACCCAGGCCTAGCTTCCTAAAAACTGAAGAAGGCATCAAATTCACACTAGCACCCAAATCACATAAAGCACGACCAACCTCATGTTCCCCAATTTTCAAAGGGATGGTAAAACTGCCAGGGTCCTTCAATTTCTGCGGAAGCTTGCTTCTAACTCTCGAACTGCACTCCTCAGTAAGTGCAACTGTCTCAAACTCAGTCAATCTTCTCTTGTTAGCAACAATATCCTTGATGTATTTAGCATATTTGGGAACATCCCGCAAAAGCTCCACCAAAGGAATATTTACCTGAATTTGACTCAATATCTCCAAAAATTTCTTGCATGCTGCATCCACTTTCTGCTTCTGAAGTCTCTGCGGGAAAGGTGGTGGTGGTCTCACAATAGCAGACTCGGGCTGCTTTGCTATCACTTTTTCTGCTTCTTTCTCCACCTCCCTGTCAGTATTTGGCTCTAACTCACCAACAGGCTTCTTTGGCTTTGGGGGAACTTCTTCCAAAGCTCTTCCATTCCTCAAAGTAACTGCTTGCACAAATTCTCTAGGATTCTTCTCTGTATCACTCGGTAAAGCACCCCGAGGTCTATTATTTTGTGATTCAGCTAGCTGCCCCAATTGCCTCTCAAGATCTTTCTGCGCATTGCTCAAATCTTTAATTGTCTGTGCCTGAGATGCTGACTCATCCATGAGCTTTTGCTACCCTGCAAGAATTTTCTTAAGCATATCCTCAACTGAACTAGACTGCTGTGGCTGACTCTGCGACTGTGACCCCTGCTGTGGTGCATTTTGGGACCTCTCATTGCCTTGAGGCTACTCACGACTATCCCTCCAAGAAAAATTTGGGTGACTACGCCAACCCGTGTTGTAGCTGTTACCATATTGATTGCGATTCTGGCCCTGTGATCTGTTCTGATTACCCACATAGTATACTGACTCTAGATTAGATGGACAGACGTCAGTAGCATGATTCTCTCCACAAACCTCACAAAAAGTCTGAATTTGTTGCACTGGAGCTGCTGGTTGTTGAGTCTGCGATAAAGTTAGCTTGCTGATTTGATTGGAAATAGCATCCATTTTTGCCCTTAGCTCTGAAACTGCATCCAATTGAAGTACCCCAGCAGACTTCTGCGTAATAGCTCTACCAACACCCTGCCAATCAGGATTGCTCTGCGAAAACTTGTCAAGTAGCTCATAAATTTGATCAAAGTTTAAAGCCAGTACTTGACCTCCAGCAGCAGCATCTACCACAATCTTTGTGTGTGCATTCAACCCCTCAACAAAAGTGTGTGCAATAACCTCATTGGATTGGTTGTGGTGTGGACAATCTCTCAATAGAGCATTAAATCTCTCCCAGGCTGAGTACAAAGATTCTCCGTCTAACTGTCTGAATGACATGATTTCACTCCTCAGCCGGGCTGTCTTAGCAGACGGATAAAATTTAGCCAAGAATTTCTTAGCCAAATCCTCCCAAGTAGTGATAGACCCAGGCTTCTCAGCCTTTAACCACTTCCTTGCTGTCCCTATCAATGAAAATGGGAACAAGGTCAAACGAACATAATCAGTAGGTACACCCGTTGGTGTATAAGTATCACTGATCGCCAGAAAGTTTTCAATGTGTTGCTGTGGATCCTCATGAAGTAATCCAGCATATTGCCCCGTCACATGCAGCAACTGAATCATGCCGGGCTTGATCTCAAAGTTTCCAGTAATAGCAGGCTTCACAATACTAGACTCCACCCCCTTCAGACTAGGGAGAGCCACATCTCGCACTGCTATTGCTTGTTCTTCTGCCATTTCAATAGGTAAAGAAGCAGGTACGATTGCTAGTGCTTCTCGATCTCTTGCTTCCTGTCTTAACCTTCTCAAGGTTCTCTCAGGCTCGGGATCAAAAGGTGCGAGTGGTTCGTCCTTCTTATTCCTTTGCATGCAAAAACCTGTAGCCTGAAATAGCACAAGACACTCAACACAAAATTAAACCTGAATAGAAATTAAGTAATCGTTCAAAAAGAAATTAGTCCGTAATAGTCCCCGGCAACGGCGCCAAAAACTTGTTGCTCCCAACGCACACGCAAGTATACGTGGTCGACAAGTAATAAAGTGAAAGTAGAGTATCGTTCCCACGAGGACTATTCAGACTGAATTCTAGCAAACAATTTATATAAACTATTCAGGGATCTTTTTCCAATAGTGATGATTTAGTTAACTAAAGAACAATAATTAAGAGGGTAAAGGTGAATTCAAATAATGGAGCAAAAATGGGTTGTTATCAGTAATAAGGAGACGGTCCAGGGTCAGAGTTACGAACAATCCAGTTGAGTTTTCCAATTGATTCCACTTCTCAATTCCCGGGTTACTAACTGATAGATTAAATGTACCTGTGAAAACCTTTCGATTCTTCACAGTCTATGCAGGCTACTTCAATCCCTATATGTCTATGGGTTGAATCACGTGCACGCATTAACGAATTCTGTAATTAGTTAAACTAGGCGAGCAAGTATATTTCTATCCTACTCACGAATTGGTTCCCCGATGCCCGGGTTCACAAACTAGTCCTATTCTTTCTTATTACGTAATTAAATTCCCTCTTTCGAGTTCAATCTAAAAACCATAGATAATGCGTAATAATCGGGCCCTGACAATTACACAAGTGAAATCAAGAAAGAATAAGTAACCCGTAATGGGATTCAATTAATGGGAATCAATCTTCAAACATCAACCTTCATGAAATACTCTAACCCTAGAACAAGAGATTTAGCCACGCATACTCATAATAACAACACAAGGATTTGATGTAATAATGAAATAATGATGTAATAGATTAATGGAAGGAAGAAAAACCCTTGTTCTTGATGTTATGAGCTCTCCAATTGCTCCAAAGTCTGAACTCCTATGAAAAACTAAGTAAAAGAGTATTTATAGAGTTTACAAAAGCCTAGTAATAAGTTAGACCCAAGCCTAGACGAAATAGGAAGTCAAAATTCGCTCCAGGGGCGCCATAGCGGGCGCCCCGCGCCCCCGATCGCGTGAAGATGGACAGAAGACGCCAAAATCCTTGCGCCTTGGGCATGCGGCGCATTGGCAACCGCACCCAGCCCCTGCGCGCTATGGCCTGCGCGGCGCGTGGGGTATGGCGCCAAGCCAATTTCCTGTTCCGCTTGCCCCTTTTCTCGTGTCGTGTTGTGCCTTCGTGTGCTCGATCCAATCCCCAATCAAAATCAAATCTTTTCTTGCTCAATCATGCTCTTAAAAGCTCCAATTACATTGCGTAACAACCTACACACGCACGACATAAAATCAGTGTAAAACCACAGTCACAAGCTATAAAACAAGCGAATAAGGTACTAAAACGTGAGGAAATATTAAGGAAATATAGGCATAAAATGCAAAACATCAACTATAAGTGACAAATTATACTTGTAAGAGTGATAAATTCATCAACTTTCACCACAAAGACCACTTAGAGTAGTTAGACTTAGAACTGATGAATATTGTTGCTACAAATGACCAATTATACTTGTTAGAGCGACAAATAATGATCACTATCACTACAAATGACCAATTATACTTTTTATAGGGAGAAGTGATGATCACTATGAGTAGAAATGACCAATTATACTTGTTATAGGGAGAAATGATGATCACTATGAGTAGAAATGACCCACTATACTTGTTAGAGTGACAAATGATAATCATTGTGACTATAAATGGCCCATTAGAGTTGTTAGAGTGACAAATGATGATCAATATGTTAATAAATGGCCCACTATACTTGTTAGAGTGACAAATGATGATCATTATACCTACAAATGGCCCTCTATACTTGTTAGACTGAAAAATGATGATCACTATGAGTAGAAATGACCCACTATACTTGTTAGAGTGACAAACGATGATAATTATGAGTAGAAATGACCCACTATACTTTTTAGAGTGACAAATGATGATCACTATCACTACAAATGACCAATTATACTTGTTAGAGGGAGAAATGATGATCCATACATATAGTCTAGTTCCGAACATCCAGTTGATGTTTGTCATATATTTGTGATGTTCCGCGTGCGGTGTTCTATTGTTTTTATCTTCATCATACTTTTCACAGTTAGAGTAGTTAGAGTGACAAATCATGATGATTATATGACTATAAGTGACCAATTATACTTGTAAGAGTGATAAATTCATCAACTTTCACCACAAAGACCACTTAGAGTAGTTAGACTTAGAATTGATGAACATTGTTACTACAAATGACCAATTATACTTGTTAGAGCGACAAATAATGATCACTATCACTACAAATGACCAATTATACTTGTTATAGGGAGAAATGGTGATCACTATGAGTAGAAATGACCAATTATACTTGTTATAGGGAGAAATGATGATCACTATGAGTAGAAATGACCCACTATACTTGTTAGAGTGACAAATGATGATCATTGTGACTAGAAATGGCCAATTAGAGTTGTTAGAGTGACAAATAATGATCAATATGCTAATAAATGACCCACTATACTTGTTAGAGTGACAAATGATGATCATTACACCTATAAATGGCCCACTATACTTGTTAGACTGACAAATGATGATCATTATGAGTAGAAATGACCAACTATACTTGTTAGATTGACAAACGATGATCATTATGAGTAGAAATGACCCACTATACTTGTTAGAGTGACAAATGATGATCACTATAACTACAAATGACCAATTATACTTGTTAGAGGGAGAAATGATGATCCATACATATATTCTAGTTCTGAACGTCCAGTTGATATTTGTCACATGTTTGTGATGTTCCGTGTGCAGTGTTCTATTGTTTCTATCTTCATCATACTTTTCACAGTTAGAGTAGTTAGAGTGAAAAATTATGATGATTATATGACTATAAGTGACCAATTATACTTGTAAGAGTGATAAATTCATCAACTTTCACCACAAAGACTACTTAGAGTAGTTAGACTTAGGGTTGATGAACATTGTTACTACAAATGGCCAATTACACTTGTAAAAGTTACAAGTGATGATCATTGTCACATGATAATTAAAGGACGATGATCATTATCACTCTAAATTACAAAGTATACTTGTTAGAATGACAAATGATTATCCATCTATCTATGTTGTTTCGAACATGCTGTTGATGTTTGTCACATGAACATCATGTTCGGAGCGCCCTTTTCCGATGTTGCTATTTTCGTCGTATTGTTTTTGAAAATGTTCAGAACAGATAGCGATATGATTGAAACATGAAGTGTGTCATGCGGAACGACTTAGGGTACAATGGGAATTTACAGAACAAAATAACAATTTCAAATGAAATATCTTGATCATTAGTACACAAAACATAACAATTGGAAATAAATAGAACCTAAACTATGAACCAACACTTGATCCAAGTACAGAATATGAGAACAATTAGCACCACAACTAACAGTACCCCAATACCTAATTTTTTCCGCCATAACCATGCCTCTTTCCTCTCTTCTTCAACAGCTTTCAACTTCTTAAGTAGCCCCCATATTACTCTCTTCGCTTGATCTGACATCTCTTCATCATGCGATCTAAAGTAGTTGCAGCCATTTCCCTACATAAAAAGAAGAAAATAAATACAAGAGTTGAAGGAAAAAATAAATACAACAAACAAATAAATACAAGAAAAAAATAAACCCATCACCTAACCTGACCATATTTGCATCCGTAAAACCTCCTTCCTGGGTTTAGTTGAGTCCACGATGTTGTTAACTTCGCATAATCTCCACATCGACAAAATGGTACTACACTTCCACTATTCACTGATCTACTAAACATTTTAGTCTGGATGTTTGATTTAATTTTGTAAACTGGTTTTATAAATAATGAACAAATATATAATGTGTTGGGTGGTGTATTTTTATTACCGTTGGTAAATAAATGTTGTTCACGCACCCAATGTAATAATTTATCACGAGTTTGGGCTAGATCGAAAAGATGTTCGGAACATCCTGCAAAGGAAATTCAAAAATGGCTACAATACCAATACACCTATCAGCTGACTAGGTTGCAGGTAGGTAGCAGCTAGGTCGCAATGATGTTCGGAACATCTTTTCAATGATACATTACACGAATTCTACTCATATAGACTGACGTTCAGAACCACCCGTTCAAAATTTGAAATACACAAACGGCTACAATTCAAGCCGCTCAAATACCAATACACGAAATGGCTACAAACGTTTCGGTTGCCTCTCTTTACTTCTATAAATACCCAACAATTCAAAGAATTTCAATCCACATTCATCAACTTACAATTCAAACCATTTCAATCTACATTAATCAACTTACACTTCAAACCATTCATCATCAAAAATGGCACGTCAACCACGAACAAGAGGAGCCTCCATGGCCAGAGGAGCCTCCATGGCTAGAGGAGCCTCCATGGCTAGAGGAGCCTCCACATCGAGGCAAAACACAGCTGTTGCATTATCATTTTCAGACGAACCACAAACTGAAAGGGCTATTGACATATTGGAACAACTAAGGGCAGAAGTGTGGGGTTGGAAGTTGACACGACCCGGAATCCGGTTAGGCCGTGCGGGCACCCGACATACTCCCCTAGACCCGTCGGGCGAACCCTTACCAAATAAATCAGGAAAATAAATATAGCAATTTACAAATAAGGACAAAACTTAAAATAAAAACACAGACATACTGATACCCCTAAGCTGTACAAAAGAAATTACAGCTGACTACCCAACATGCTAGGTTTAGGGCTATCCAGACCAGACATCTAAGAGTACAAAAGAAGACAGATACCTCCTGAAGGGAGCAAATTGCAACTGAAATAATGAACAATAAACTGGTGGCCATCCGGAATAAATCTGGCTCACCCTGACAGCTGAAGTCGTCTTCGCTCCTGAACAACGCGGTGAACTCAATCCTGGAGCGAACCTGCCGAACCGAAATAGATAGACAAAAAAACAAACAACAAACAAGGGTGAGTCAAAAGGACTCAATAAGTGGGGCAGACTAGCCACCTCAAAGAATAGGGTAGCTAGCCAGGGAGAAAAGAAATAGATAGACCAAATTCATTTTAGTTAAATTATAAAAAGGCAGGGCCAGATAACAACCGGAAACACGTATGAAACCATAAACTCAACTGGGGATACGAGACAGAAACATATCAACTAATAAGCGATGCACATATAAGCAGAACAGTAGTCATGTACCGCAAGTCTACACAATGGTATGAATTGAGATGAAATGAAATGAAGTGAGGTGAAATGAAATGAAATGAAATGAAATATGATGCAAAGGGTCACATGTGCCCGTCGTCCCATCTCGAAGCGGAATACTCCTGCATTCGAGGGGAATCCAATCTGATAACCAACTGGAGCGGAATACTCCTGCTCCTGGGGCGGAATACTCCTGCACCCGATATAATATAAACCAGAGGCGGAATACTCCTGCACTCTCTTGGGGCGGAATACTCCTGCACCCGATATAATACAATGGAGCGGAATACTCCTGCTCCTGGGGCGGAATACTCCTGCCCTCAATATGATACAATGGAGCGGAATACTCCTGCTCCTGGGGCGGAATACTCCTGCCCTCAATATGACACAATGGAGCGGAATACTCCTGCTCCTGGGGCGGAATACTCCTGCCCTCAATATGATATGCAATGTAATGCATATGAATGACAAATATTGCATATGAATGCAATGTGATGCAATAATAACCCTTCACCGGTGCGGGACTCTCATCGACAACCGGGAAGTAGATGCCAACTCACAGCCAGGGTACAATGCTCAGATCCTCATTGCAATACCAACAACAGGACATAACATATAATATACAATGTAAATCCAAAGCTAAGGCGTAATGAGTACGCCTATCGGCAGCTACACACGTAAGGAACACGTGGTAGAAAATCCACGAGGCCAGGTGCCTCCAAAGAAATGGATATAAACACTTACCTTGTTACAAAGTTAGTACATCCACTCAATAACCGCTTGTCCTTTGGTTCCATTGCCAAATGATCCCACTGTGTTCAATAAGCAGAAAAATATATCACATTAGACTAAAGGCTTCATTCCTCACTTCTTAGGGCAATCCAGGTAGGAACCTGATACCCTATTCGCATACGCAATACGCAGGCCAGGCCTATATACAGGGTATAAGGCCACATAACCAAACCCCAAATAAATTACATTTATATGTTGCCCATAATTCCCTGAGTACGAATATATAATCAATTTCATTATCGGGGTCCATTTGACCCTTCAAACTATCAATTTACGTCATTAGGGCGATGTCTAATATCCCTATTTTTACCGTAAAAATATATTCAAACATACGTAATAAACTCAAATAATATATTAGGATCATTACCTGAATGTTCCAGGGTGAAAATTCTACTTTTCTCCGGCCCCTTTTCTTATTTTCTGGCATCTTTTCCTAATAATTTTCTCTGTTTCTCACTTTCTCTAATTCTGTTTCGTTTTTGGCGTGAATTCTCTGTTTCTGCTTATTCATGCTACTTAAATGTCAAGGGATTAGATCCCTTTGACCACCGCCCACTTTATTTCTTTTATTTTTTTTAATTTTTTTGTTTTCTTTTATTTTATTGTATTTTCTTTTCTTAACGAAAATTAAAATAGTACCCTACGATATTCGAAATAATTCCAACTTTTGCATACAAGTTATACAAAATATATGTAACATACTCGCGAAGGCGGATCTCAAATTGGACTCCCGAAACTCAAGATGCGAATTTAAATGAAAAGAAGTCAAATTATTTAACTTTCGGCATTTTAGCGGAAACTAGCCGAACAACCTCGAAATTTACTTTCGAAAGTTTACAGAAATCGCAAATAATCATACGAACCTAACGGCGCTTTCGGATTTCGAATCGGAGCTCATTCGGCAAAACCGAGCTCGAAAATCTCCTTTTAATAATAATTGCCAATAAAAACTGAAACCTTCTTCCGATGCCTACCAAACGAGGTCTGATTTAGCTCAAATTTTACAGACATGTCCTAATGAACATTACGAATATTTTAAAATTATCGGCACGCCAATCAGAGTCCTAACTTCCGAAACGACTGACCGAGGTCGTTTCAGAAGTTCCAGTTTGAGGGCTTCCTACATGGCTACAAAAAGGACGTCAAAAAGATGGTGAAGGAAGTGCGAAGAGTCAAAAGAATGCTCAAAGGGCTGCTTGCTGATAAGGTGATGCATTACCTTGACTTCTACTCCTCTCCTTCACGCTAGATGTGGATGTTCCTATTAATGTTTCTTATATAATTCCTTTTTGAAGGTTTATAATCTAGTATCTTTTGTTAGAATGCTAGTATAACTAGCATTCCTTTTGTAAAGCACTGACAGTGATGTGCAGTTTCTCCATTTGAATGCTAATATAACTAGCATTCTCTTTGTAACGCTCTAAAATGATGATCAATGAAAAATATGTTTGCCTAGTTCCTGTAAATATGTTCAGAACATCGTTTGAACGTTCAGAAAGTTACTCTGTCGTTCTGGAACATACGCAACCTTTATACAATGAGATATATATGTTTGGAACATCAATGTTACGCTCGGAACATCAATGTTACGCTCAGAACATAGGTTTGTCGTTCTGAACAAACGATGAACAATTTATATGCTCTGTTCTTTTTCTAAAAAACTAATCCATCTATAATTAAATAAGCACAATATACTGAACGACATTAAAAATGTTCCGAACTTCATGTTAAAATCTAAAAGGCACAATGGTTACAATTAGCAGTTGCACTCATTTGAGTAGTACATAATGGTTACGAGTTTCGTCAAAAGTCACTTTCCATAAAACCATTCCCAACAGACTCGTCGATTGCCACTTTACTCTTATAAATACCCAACAGCCACACATTGATTCCACATATTTCAAAATGCCTCGTCGTCCAAGAATAAGGGGAGCACCGATAAGAGGAGCATCGAGTTCAAGATGGCCTAGAGTTCCTTCCTCGAGTTCACATTCAGATTCTGGAAATTCGAACAACGGCTTGGACCAGCTGAGGTATGAAGTGTGGGAATGGAAATTCAAATTCGAAGAATTCTTCCATGATTATAGAAGAGACATAAGAAGGATGAAGAGAATGCGTAAAGGGCTGCTTGCTGAAAATGGAATTGATTATGTCCCGTACTCCACACCACCAGGAACACCACCTGAAGCACCACCATAAGGGAGCATCTAGTTATAATTTTATATGTTTATTTTGTTATTGTGCCGTTTGTGTCTCGATATAATATGTATTTTTCATTTTCTAAAGAACATTAGTGGAGGAGTTCTTAGGACGTTGGTAACATCAGTGTTTATATTAAGGAACGACTTATCGTTCCAGAACGAAGTAATATTGTTCCAGGGTAAACTTAATTAATTATTGCAGATGTTTGGAACATCATATTATTTTTCAGGAACAACAATACGTCGTTCTTGAGCTTATGTAATAATCGTCTAAATTTTACATGTCATTTTCGGTTGAATGCTGCACAACTGAACGATATATTTGAATGTTTGTTTTAATTGCGACTAATTAAGCTATCCTTTTAAAAACATCAAAGCTATTACTTGGCTAAGAAAATAAAAGTCATCCATACCTAATTACATAACCAAAATAAAAGTTAAAAGATTATCCAAATATTACATATACCCAAATCAAGGCTTCATTTTGCCGTCCAAAATACAAACGGCTAAACGTCCCCTCAACTGATCAGCCAGTTTGTCACAAATTTTGTCCATGGGGGGTGTTTGTAATGAGATGCTTAATGTACATCAACGCGAACACTCCACATGATTGCCCTGTTAGATTTTATGGACAAAGTGATCTTGGCACTCTCTCAAACGACCACATGTCTCCTTCCTTACACATCGGATCCAAGTCTTTGAATAGCTTAGAAATTCTGACATAGATGGGGAACATGTAGAGAATGGGGACAATTATTGGCAAGAAGCGTTCATATCATTACAACGATGATTGCAAGCATACACCCAAACCTTCGCGTTAACCATGTCAAACACCACCAACACGTAGTGATTGTCGTTGATGTTGAAGACGGCGAAGATCCTCTTAGCACCAGCCCAACACCTACCCCCTGGGTAGGGTAGCTTTCCATGTGCATACTTCAGATAATCATCATCAAACTGATACTCCTTCAATGCCAGATCAAGCGGTAGCTGATTTTGTGACGTTCCCCAAAATTTTCTAAGTTTTAGGACACTTATTGGCATGAAAAAATTATTTACGTAAAGCCGTTTCATATATTATGGCGAGGTCCGAGTATGAAGTGTATGGTGAAAATAAGTTAAGCATTTATCATGGATGATGTGTAAATATTTAATTGTATGTAAAGTGGAGGAAGAAATTGCTAGAGGTGCCAAAAGTTAAAGCCGGCTTAACGTAGATAGACTTTACATTAAGTTGGCTAATTAGCCAAGTTACCCAAAATATATACTATTCCAAACAAAATCTTATAACTAAATAATATTAGAATAATGGAGCAAGGCAACCAAAACAGACAGAGCTTTTCTTTTGGCGTGCTCCCCGCAAGCGTAATCCCCTTCGTCGAAAATAAACAGGGAACCATACCTCCTGCGATTCAATCTTCAAGTTAACATCAAGGTAAGTCCTTCCTACGTATTAATGATATTATGTCACTGTTATACAAAAGAATTTAGCATTCTAATAGATTATATTCATTGGGGGAATTTCTTTAAACCTAGAAAGTTAAGGGTTGGACCTAAGTTCTTAAATTGAGGTAAAGATGAGAACTTTGGGATTGATTACATAAATTGATTGTTGTAGTTGGTTGGTAACGTGAAGTACGTCGAGTTGCACTTGCAATTAGATTCAAGGAGGAAATTGAGGTGAGTTGAGATATACCCTTTCTAAGGTGCTTTTCTCGCAAAGTGCATGTATTTAAGGTGTTTGATAAATTGCTTTAGAGAAGTTAATGTACGTTTGATTGGAGCGGGCAAACGTTCATTATCCATTAATGTTTCCAAGTTGTTCTTTAGTATCAAGTATCTAGAATTATGTTTCATAGCTTCCTTACATCCCGATAACATACCTTTACTTGAGTATGATTTCATGAGATTATTTATGTTATTTTATAATTATTATTAAATGATTTCAAGATTTATTTGTGTTTGAAAGCTAATGAAGCTATGATGAGATTTTACACGAAAGGTTAAGTTCAAATTGAGGCCTTTGATGTCAAGCAATATTTTTGAAATATTTTTGGGAGCTACCTTAAATTCTGAGAAGGGTAAACATGTTCGTAGCCATAGTCAGGCTGCGGAGCGTGACCATAGTCGGGTTGCGTTTTACCCCGAAACTACTCTGACAGGGTAGGTTTGTGCCATAGTCGGGCAATGAATGCTAGCATGTCAGACTTTGAACTGTGGGACGCCACGGGGATAGGAAAGAGAAAGAAAGAAAAGATTTCAGACTTGCGCGGTACTCCCTAAAGAAAGAAAGTATAAGCTATTTTGCAATATTTAAGAGTTTATTTTGATCTAATGTTTCAACTGTCTTAAAGTAAAGTTTACGCATTCATGTTTTATTAACTCTCGTTCCGGCCTTAGTGAGGGAGTCGATGATACTCACTGGGTGACGAGCGATTCGTTACTCACGTTCCTTTTTCTTGGAACCTACGTTGGCTTCGTCAACGTAGACGCAAGTCACAAAGGCGATCAGACTACAGGCTAGGACTCTCCCTCACATCCTCAGTTGTTGGTGAGCTCCGCTTTGCTTTCAGTGGAGACATATCAGCTTTCCTTACCAGTTCCTTCATTTATTTATTTATTCAGTTGAGTATTGCCGAGGGTTCATGTCTCGTGCAATATGACAGTCTTCCAGTTTTAGAGGCTTTATAGACAATGAGTTTGAAGGGTTATGGTGCACATTTTAAGATTTAACGCTTAAAGTATTTTATAGTTATATTGACTATTTATTATAAGATGCATAGTTATTATTTATTTAAATTATTATGAGTTTTTGAAAGATATATGAAAAGTTTAGCAGGTCTGGTTCACCTGGCCCTCAGGTGCCGTGTCATAACTCGTTCAGAAAATGGGTCGTGACAAACTTGGTATCAGAGCAACAGGTTTAGAGAGTCCTAGGGGTCTATGAAGCCATGTCAGTAGAGTCTTGTTTATGGGTATGAAGCGCGCCATACTTATGAATAGGAGGCTGCAGACATTTAGGAAAAGTCTCGCTTTCTTTCATACTCTAGATCGTGCAATAGAGCTTAACTTTATGAATCCTTCTAATCTATTCATTCTTTTGAATTCGCAGAAATGGTTGGTACTCAAATTTCTAACACCAGTGCTCAAGCAGCTGATCAAGAAACACTTGCGGCTATCGTGGCTCAGCGTAAATCTAAGAAAAGTAAGAAGGGAAAGCCAACTAAGAAGACTCCAGCGCCCCAGGTTGAACCAGAGGAGCGGGTTGATCAGGTTGAGATAGATGAGCAAGCTAACCAGAACCAAGTGCCACCCCCACCTGTTGTTCCAGCTTAATTTGTCTTGCCACCAGAGATGGGTGAGGCTTTTAATGCAATGAGAGGGGCTATGGAGATGTTTACTACAGTCATGGCTACTCAGGGTCCTAGGGAGAATGAGGCACCACCTCAGGGCTATAGACATGAAAGTTCTATAACCTCTAGGGCACACGAGTTTCTCAAGTTGAGACCACCAGAGTTCTACAGTACCAAGGATGGTGAAGATGCAATGTTATGGCTTGAGGAAGTTAAAAGGGCACTCCGGTTGATGAAAGCAGTTGATAATGAGGATGTTGAATTAGCTGCCTACCAGCTGAAGGGTACGGCAGGCACTTGGTTCGAGATATGGGAAAGAGAGAGAGATGAGGATTATGGTCCACCTTCTTGGGAGGAATTTAAGGAGGCATTCACAACGAACTTTATACCAGAAGAAGATAAGGCAGCCAAGGCTACCCAGTTTGAGCAACTTAAGCAGGGATCAATGAGTGTAGAAGAATACCAGATGGAGTTTATCAAGTTGGCTAAGTACGATCCACATATGATTCCAATAGAAAGGGCAGAGATTGATAGATTCGTTAATGGATTAGGTATTCACATTCAGGACACTACAGCGGCAGCGGCAGCAGGTATGTCAGTTTTATCCTCTGTTGTGGGATTTGCTAAGCATATGGAAAGGAAGAAACATCAAAGAAGAGATGAAAAGGAAAGCTACAATAAAAAGAGGGCCCGATCATCCAGCGATTACAATGGTTCAATGGGAGGAGGAAAGAACTCATTTAACAAGGCTACATCTGCACCAGCTCAGTCCTCTTACCAGTCAGGTGGTGGGTCATACTTCAAGAAGAACCAGAACTATGGGAATCGGTCTCGTCAGAATCAGAACCTTGGTGGCAGGTCCAATCAAAATCAGAGTTTTCAATCTCCAGCTATTCAGAGTCTAGGCAGTGTCAACCAGCAGCTACAGTATGGTGATGTTTGTGGTAATTGTAATAAGAACCATTCAGGGCCGTGCAAGTTGGGTTTTCGAGGTTGTTACAATTGTCTTGAAGAGGGACACTACAAATTCAATTGCCCAAAGTTGCAGCGAGCCTATGATAAGGGAGCAGCACATCCAGCAGGTTCTTTAGCTACTGCAGTTGCACCACCCCAAGCTCGTGGCCCTCAGAACCAGGCTGCGCGTGGGGCGGGTAGAGGTTCAGGCTCAGTCCACCAGGGAGGGGGACAACCCCGCTTATATGCTACACTTGATCGTAAGAGTGCAGAGGCATCTCTAGCAGTTGTTACAGGTATACTTCAAGTTAACTCACAGAATGCATATGTCTTAATTGATCCAGGTTCTACATATTCTTATGTCACTCCGTATTTTGCTACGAGTCTCGGGTTAGAACCTGAACATCTAAGTGAGTCCTTCTTAGTATCTACTCCAGTTCGAGAGCTAGTGAAAGCAACGAGAGTTTATAGGGGTTGCACAATCTCAGTGCAAGGCCGCAATACTATAGCTGATCTTATAGAGTTAGAAATGGTGGACTTTGATGCAATCATGGGTATGGATTTTCTTTCTTCTTCCCATGCCACATTAGATTGTCGTGCTAAGATAGTCAGGTTCCAATTCCCAAATGAAGAGGTCCTTGAATGGAAGGGTAGTTCAGCGTCACCAGTGGGCAAATTTATTTCCTATCTTAAGGCACAGAAGATGATAAGTAAAGGTTGTGATGCCTACTATGCTCATATAATTAATGCAGAATCAGAGGCGCCTACTCTTCAGTCTGTGCCAGTTGTTAGAGATTTTCCAAAAATTTTTCCAGATGACCTTCCCGGACTTCCTCCAGAAAGAATCATAGACTTCGGTATTGACCTCGTACCAGGCACTCAGCCTATATCTATTCCTCCCTATAGAATGGCCCCAGCAGAACTTAAAGAATTGAAAGAGCAGTTGAAAGATCTTCTTGACAAGGGCTTCATCAGGCCGAGTGTGTCACCGTGGGGTGCTCCGGTCCTGTTTGTCAAGAAGAAAGATGGGTCTCTCAGAATGTGTATTGATTATCGGTAGTTGAACAAAGTCACGGTTAAAAACAAGTATCCATTGCCTAGAATTGATGACTTATTTGACCAACTTCAGGGAGAAAAGTACTTCTCCAAGATAGACTTGAGATCGGGGTATCACCAGTTGAGAATTAGAGAAGAAGATATCGCAAAGATAGCCTTCAGGACTCGCTACGGCCACTATGAATTTCTAGTGATGTCCTTTGGGCCGACAAATGCACCAGCTGCTTTCATGGACCTGATGAATAGAGTCTTCAAGCCGTACTTGGATACCTTTATTATCGTGTTCATAGATGATATTTTGGTATATTCCAAGAGCAAGGAGGAACATGAAGAGCACCTCATGATAACACTGCAGACTCTGAAAGAGAATGAACTATATGCTAAGTTTTCCAAATGTGAGTTTTGGCTCCAGTCAGTGGCATTCTTAGGCCACGTGGTATCTAGTGAAGGCATTAAGGTAGATCCTCAAAAGATAGAAGCAGTTAAGGACTGGCCAAGGCCAACAACGCCGACCAAAATTAGAAGTTTCTTGGGTTTGGAAGGTTACTACAGGAGGTTCGTTGAGGGTTTTTCTTCTCTTGCAGCACCATTGACCAAGCTGACTCAGAAAGCAGTTAAATTTCAGTGGTCAGACGCATGCGAGCAGAGTTTTCAAGAATTGAAAAAGAGGTTGACTACCGCACCTGTGTTAACCTTGCTGACAGGTTTGGGTGGATTCATAGTCTATTGCGATGCCTCCAGAGTAGGGCTTGGTTGCGTTCTCATGCAAGAAGGAAAGGTTGTTGCCTATGCTTCCAGGCAGTTGAAAAACCACGAAAAGAACTACCCCACACATGACTTAGAGCTTGCAGCGGTAGTATTTGCTTTAAAAATATGGAGGCACTACTTGTATGGTGAGCATTCTGATATATATACAGGCCATAAGAGTCTCCAGTACATTTTCAAGCAAAAAGAGTTAAATTTGAGGCAGAGAAGGTGGCTCGAGCTGTTGAAGGATTATGACATCAATATCCTTTACCATCCGGGCAAAGCTAATGTGGTAGCAGACGCACTTAGCAGAATGTTAATGGGTGTCTTAGCTCATTTATCAGTTCAGAGGAGACCGTTAGGCCGAGAAGTGCAAAAGCTGGCAAATGACGGGATTAGACTGGATGAGACGGAAGGAGGAGATATGGTTGCTTATGCCTTAGCACGTTCATCACTTATTGCACATGTTAAGGCTAAGCAAGATGAGGATCTGTATTTGGTGAAAATAAAAGATGGAGTCAGAAATAAAGAAATCACTGCTTTCACTCTTGGAAGCGATGGAGCTTTGAAGCTAAATGACAGGTTATGTGTACCAGATGTAGATGACCTCAGAAAAGCCATCATGGAAGAAGCTCACAACTCGAGATACTCTATTCACCCAGGTGCTACTAAATTGTATCAAGATTTGAAGGATTTGTATTAGTGGAAAGGTATGAAGAAGCAAGTAGCAGAGTATGTGGCTAAATGTTTGAATTGTCAGCAAGTCAAGGCAGAGCATCAACGACCGGGTGGTCTACTTCAGGATATAGAAATACCACAGTGGAAATGGGAAGCGATAAATATGGATTTTGTGGTAGGCTTGCCTCGCACGTACCGTAAGCATGATTCAATTTGGGTGATTATCGACAGACTCACAAAGTCAGCTCATTTTCTACCAGTGAAGACAACAGATAGTGCAGAACAGTATGCTCAGTTGTATATCAAGGAAATTGTTAGGTTGCATGGCACCCCAGTCTCGATTATCTCTGACAGAGGTCCGCAGTTCACCGCTCATTTTTGGCAAGCTTTCCAGAAAAGGTTGGGAACCAAAGTCAACTTGAGTACTGCTTTCCATCTGCAGACTGATGGTCAGGCCGAATGGACCATTCAAACCCTCGAGGACATGTTACGAGCCTGTGTTATAGATTTTGGAGGTAATTGGGATGATCATCTGCCGCTCGTTGAGTTTGCTTACAACAACAGCTATCAGGCTAGTATTGGGATGGCTCCGTATGAGGCGCTATATGGACGTAGATGTAGATCTCCAGTGGGCTGGTTCGAACCAGTAGAGGTGCCGTTGCTTGGCCCAGAGTTTTTTTTATGAGGCTTTAGAGAAGGTCCAGCTAATTAGAGAAAGGCTTAAAGCGGCTCAGAGTCATCAAAAGTCTTATTCTGACAAGAGGCACCGAGACTTAGAGTTCAATGTAGGTGATATGATATTCCTAAAAGTGTCACCAATGAAGGGAGTTATGAGGTTCGGTAAGAAGGGAAAGCTTAGTCCTAGATTTATCGGACCTTATGAAATTTTAAGCAAGAAAGGTAATGTGGCTTATGAGCTAGCCTTGCCGGTTGAGTTGTCTTCGGTCCATCCTGTTTTTCACGTGTCTATGTTAAGAAAGTACGTCCACGATGAGTCACATGTTATTCCTTCCAACACCGTAGAAATTAATACAGACTTGAGTTACGAAGAGGTACCAATCCAGATTCTTGATAGGCAAGTTAGAAAGTTATGAACAAAAGATATAGCTTCGGTGAAAGTATTGTGGCGTGATCATAATTCAAAAGAGGCTACATGGGAGGTTGAGGAAGACATGAAGAAAAGGTATCCCCATCTATTTGAAGAACAAGGTATGTGAACTATAAAGGTTTAATTTGTATTTAATTTTTCCAGTTAATTATGAGATATTAGGTGGGTTAGCTCCTTGCCGGAGTATATTTAATTCATTAGTGTTATTTAGCTCCTTGTCGGAGTTTATTTGATTTATTATTGAGATTTAGCTCCTTGCCAGAGCACGTTTCATTTATTGTTGAGACTTACCTCCTAGCCGGAGTAGTAGTGGTTATTTGGAGCTATTGTTGGTGCCTATTGATGGCCTGTTATAGTGTATTGGTTGTTGTTGTGGTATTTCTGACAGGGATATTTTTTCGAATAGTCCAGTTACAGGGGAGACTCTACTGAAATTTTTAAGAAATCCAACACTTAGCCAAAATTTGGAACATTTGGCAAGTTGGTGGAATGGAAAGGTGGCCTAGGAGTGAGGAATAAAAATCATTCGAGGAAGAATGATCTTAAGGGGGGAAGAATGTGACGTTCCCCAAAATTTTCTAAGTTTTAGGACACTTATTGGCGTGAAAAATTATTTACGTAAAGCCGTTTCATATATTATGACGAGGTCCGAGTATGAAATGTATGGTGAAAATAAGTTAAGTATTTATCATGGATGATGTGTAAATATTTAATTGTATGTAAAGTGGAGGAAGAAATTGCTAGAGGTGCCAAAAGTTAAAGCCGGCTTAACGTAGATAGACTTTACATTAAGTTGGCTAATTAGCCAAGTTACCCAAAATATAGACTATTCCAAACAAAATCTTATAACTAAATAATATTAGAATAATGGAGCAAGGCAACCAAAACAGACAGAGCTTTTCTTTTGGCGTGCTCCCCGCAAGCGTAATCCCCTTCGTCGAAAATAAACAGGGAACCATACCTCCTGCGATTCAATCTTCAAGTTAACATCAAGGTAAGTCCTTCCTACGTATTAATGATATTATGTCACTGTTATACAAAAGAATTTAGCATTCTAATAGATTATATTCATTGGGGAATTTCTTTAAACCTAGAAAGTTAAGGGTTGGACCTAAGTTCTTAAATTGAGGTAAAGATGAGAACTTTGGGATTGATTACATAAATTGATTGTTGTAGTTGGTTGGTAACGTGAAGTACGTCGAGTTGCACTTGCAATTAGATTCAAGGAGGAAATTGAGGTGAGTTGAGATATACCCTTTCTAAGGTGCTTTTCTCGCAAAGTGCATGTATTTAAGGTGTTTGATAAATTGCTTTAGAGAAGTTAATGTACGTTTGATTGGAGCGGGCAAACGTTCATTATCCATTAATGTTTCCAAGTTGTTCTTTAGTATCAAGTATCTTGAATAATGTTTCATAGCTTCCTTACATCCCGATAACATACCTTTACTTGAGTATGATTTCATGAGATTATTTATGTTATTTTATAATTATTATTAAATGATTTCAAGATTTATTTGTGTTTGAAAGCTAATGAAGCTATGATGAGATTTTACATGAAAGGTTAAGTTCAAATTGAGGCCTTTGGTGTCAAGCAATATTTTCGAAATATTTTTGGGAGCTACCTTAAATTCTGAGAAGGGTAAACATGTTCGTAGCCATAGTCGGGCTGCGGAGCGTGACCATAGTCGGGTTGCGTTTTACCCCGAAACTACCCTGACAGGGTAGGTTTGTGCCATAGTCGGGCACTATGCTATATTATGCTATATTGCCATAGTCGGGCAATGAATGCTAGCATGTCAGACTTTGAACTGTGGGACGCCACGGGGATAGGAAAGAGAAAGAAAGAAAAGATGTCAGACTTGCGCGGTACTCCCTAAAGAAAGAAAGTATAAGCTATTTTGCAATATTTAAGAGTTTATTTTGATCTAATGTTTCAGCTGTCTTAAAGTAAAGTTTACGCATTCATGTTTTATTAACTCTCGTTCCGGCCTTAGTGAGGGAGTCGATGATACTCACTGGGTGACGAGCGATTCGTTACTAACGTTCCTTTTTCTTAGAACCTACGTTGGCTTTGTCAACGTAGACGTAGGTCACAGAGGCGATCAGACTACAGGCTAGGACTCTCCCTCACATCCTCAGGTTTTGGTGAGCTCCGCTTTGCTTTCAGTGGAGACATATTAGCTTTCCTTACCAGTTCCTTCATTTATTTATCTATTCAGTTGAGTATTGCCGAGGGTTCATGTCTCGTGCAATATGACAGTCTTCCAGTTTTAGAGGCTTCATAGACAATGAGTTAGAAGGGTTATGGTGCACATTTTAAGATTTAACGCTTAAAGTATTTTAAAGTTATATTGACTATTTATTATAAGATGCAGAGTTATTATTTATTTAAATTATTATGACTTTTTGAAAGATATATGAAAAGTTTAGCAGGTCTGGTTCACCTGGCCCTCAGGTGCCGTGTCATAACTCGTTCAGAAAATGGGTCGTGACAGATTTGTTTTCGCATCTGCTTCCAGTTGATAGTAGCGTTTTTTCATGTTTGTCAAGAATGCCATATCCAAAATGAGGTCACTTTGATCGTAATGATCGGGGTAATTCAAATGCCTCTCCCGCATCATTGTCATCACAGCTTCTACATACTGCATAACATATAAGAGACAAAAATAAATTGGCATATAAGTGAGTGAAGGAAAGGTCTGTGTTTCCGAACATCATTCCATGTTTGGAATGACTGTGTGATGTTCTAAAAATCTATGAGAAGTTAGAAATGCTTGAGTTGTTCCAAGCATAAGAACGATGTTCCGAACTCAGTTAGTATGTTCCCTACAACGATGTGAAATTCAGAAAATCATTCAAAAATAAACTTACAATGTCCCACAGCCACACAGTCTTGTTCATCAGATCTTTGAAATCTTGGAAATTCATCGACAATCCAAGAAAAACATCTTTTTGTTTCTTCCTCTTATTGATAAATGCGTTCAAAGCCGCCACTTTTTTCCGCTTCAATGGCTTGTAAATATCCACTGGAAGCCTCGTACCAACTTCTTCCTGCTTCTTCTTCTCTTCTGTTTGTGGTGATTTCACGGCCTTTGTAGGTTTTATAATCGTTTTGCTCTACAACTGCTCAATCATCTCCTGCATGGCCGCCATCTCCATCTCCATGCCTTTACGCCAATCATTGCAATCTTTGCAATTGCAACTGCTACATTTGGAGATGTCGAATGCATCACCACCAGAAGAATCACCTTTGATTTGCTTAGAAGCCACAATATTTGTCTCATAAGCCACCATCTTTTGATCATAAGCCACGATCTTTTGATCATAAGCCAAAATCTTTTGCTCCATTGCTTCCCTCCATCTGCTGTATTTATCACATTTGCAGCCTCTGCAATTGGAGCTCCTCTTCACTGTAACAACTTCAGTGATACCAGCAACTTCAAACTCACCACCAACTTCATCACCATCAGCTTTTTTTCTAATGTCAATATTTACATCTTGCAGGCCACCAATTCCCTCTTCATTGTATTCACCATCACTTCCAAACATCATCGTTTCTGGGGCTTCCATAGCTTTAATTTTTATCACTTGTCTTAGGGCTTGCAGGATTGTTCTTGAAGATACAAATTGTAGTGCCAACAACAAGACAAACGCTGTAAGCATCCTCAAACACTTTACAAAAATGATCTATTGTATCGTCCTCGGAGTCTTCAAATGGCACGAGGTCTAGAAAGTAATCCATGTCCAGCTCATTATCAGTAGGAATGAGGAAATGGTGAATAACCTGTTAATATACCAAACAACATTAAATAAATATAACCTAAATTTTAAAAATCTTTTAAAGTTGTTTGGAACAAAGTCATGTTGTTCGAAAACATCAAGAAGTGATGTTCCGAACATCGTTGACTGAAGCAGTTGACGGTTCTTCATGAAGATGTTCCGAACATCAATTAGAAATATCTCAGCAAACACGAAGTTGTTCCAAACATTACATAACATATATGGAAAACAAAATACTTACAGGAACATCATGTTGGTCAAACAACCTGTCCGTATCTCTTTCACAAATTTCAGTAAGCCTGTTTATGATCCTTGACATTGTTTTTTCTTTTGGCAAATCCTTTGGCCTCAAGGCAGGTATAGCTTCATGAGCCCAGGCCATGAATGCCCATGGAAAGCCATAAAGATTGTAAGCCTGGCTTCCTTCAGCACGAGGTTCCATTGGCTTGATCAGATATTCCATTGTTAATTCAAAACTCATCCTACCCCAAGGATAATGCTAGAATGCCTCAAGATCGGCGGACAAGCACACCACCCATTCCTCTATTCCATATTTTTAATCCCTCGCACAAAGAATAGTATGAACAAACCAAGCCATGCGCAGATTTAAATACCACTTCTTGGGACAGGTTCTAGAATATACCAACTCAAGCAAGTCACCAGACTTCACAGCTTGCTTTTTCTTCAGCTGTTTTTGTTTTTTGGGCTTGTTGAACTTCCTCTTGGCGGGTGAAGGTGAGGGTGAGGGTGAGGGTGACTCCTCCACCTTCTTCTTCCCCTTCCGCTTCCCACTCCCCTTCTCCTCCTTTTCCTTCTTCTCCTTCTCCTCCTTTTCCTTTATCTCTTTCTCCTTCTCCTTCCTCTTCTTCTCCTTGAAATAATCAACAACAAACTTCCACAATTCCTTCCCCTTTTCATTCATTTTTTCCATGTACTGTTTACTTAGATAGGCACCACCGTTTAGCCCTGTCATTAGTGCAAACTCGGATAGGCCAAAACGTACTGGCAATCCATTGAAGGATATCCAAACCTCTTTCTACTTCTTGCAAATAATCTTTCGCATGAGGAGGTTATGCTCCAACTTGGTGCCAAACAGTGGATATTCTGGTAATTGCAAGAAAGGACCGAAACAACTATAGTAAAATCCCCTTCTTACCTGCAATTTTTTCAGAACCTCCTTGAACTGTATCATACACCTAGCCAACGAAGAACGAACAGTAATCTTCCCATAAAAAGGTTCATTGTTGGTCAGGAAGGTCTTGAAGAGACCCTCAACGTTACTCTTGAAAGTAGCATGACCAACGTCTTCATACTGCACATAATTTTAGCATAAAATTAATAAAAAAAATCATATTGGTAGTAAATCACATTAAAGGGAAAACATAAATGTTCAGAACATGTTTATTCTGAGGTTCTGAACGACAGTATCAATCGTTTGGAACATCACGTAATGTGTTCAGAACGAGATCTACCAGCCTTAATGCTGATGTTGGGAACATATATATGTCGTGTAGAACATCAACATAGGCGTTCCGAACAATAACAAGTATCAATTCAACTATCACCTGGTCTTCCTCGTGTTTCAATCCAGATGTTCCTTCAGCAGTTTCCTTCTCTTCACCTGCTTCCTCTTCAACATTTCCACCTGCATTATTTACAGCTTCCCCATCTATTTTAACTCTTTTTTCACGATCCTTCAGAAAGTTGCTTTTTAAAATTACATCATCTGCCTCTATTCTACTTCTTTTACTGCTTCTTGGACTCTCCCCTGTCTTATCTGCTTCCCCCTCTACTTCTTCTCCTTTTTCTCTACTTAAATCATCAGCTTCTTCATTTTTTTTACCACCATCTTCCTCTTCCTTTTCACGATCACCATCTTCCTCTCCAGTCCTCAAAAAATCACTTTTTAATAGTTTATCAATACCGACATCATCTAAATCCACCATTCTTTCACCCTCATCTGCAGCCCTCTCCAAATCCTCCTCACCTTTACTTAGATTGTAACTTGGTGCTGGACTTTGGTTTTCTTCTTGTTTATCACCTTTTTTTGTGGACCTACTACTTCTCCTTGGCTATCGTCGTCACTGTCCACAACTAATTTTCTTTTAGTTGTTCTAGTTGTTCTTGGGCGTTTAGGAGTAGGTTCTAAATCTGTAGGAGTACGTTCCGAATCTGAAGTAGTAGGCTTCTCAGGTTTCTTCTTCGGCGAAGGGCCCTTTCTTTTAGAAATTGTCTTCTTGGGAGTCTTTGTAGGCTTCTTCTTCTGCTCATCTTCATCTTTATTTCTCGGTCTTAAAATTTACCATTTTTCTGCAAAGCAAAACAAGGGGATACAAAATTTAGTTACAGAAAATCATGAACATCCAATTAGATCACTACAAAAAAAAAGTCATTTACCAGCGGTTTTATCCCAGCAGTTTACCTCAGTGCCGCTAAATTTTCTTTGTAGCAGCAGTTTACATAACTGCTGCAAAATTATGTAATTTAGCAGCAGTTTGAAATATTTTTTGCAGCGGTTTAGAGTATACTACCATTTAGCAGCGGTTTTTTGCATTCCCAGCGGTTAAGAAATTTGTCCCACACCGGATATGTAAAGCACATATAAGCTCTTTATAAGCATAAACGCATGAGGGCACATTGACTGGTTGCTATAGTATCTAGCTGTGTTGACTAACAGTTGGGCCACGCCTGTGTCATTGCTTGACTGGTATGGAATAGGGCTTTCTTTGGGCCATATGATAAATAGACGGCCCAATAGATTGTATCTTTTCATACATGACTCATAATTTAGCAGCAGTTTCAATGTTGTACCGTTGTTAAACAAAGATAGCTGCGGTTATGCCGCAAAATAGTTTTAGTACACCGTCTAAGGCGACGTTTTTCAAAGCGCTGGAAATCTTTTTTTGCGGCAGTTACAACCGCTGCAAAACTCTATTAAAACTGCTGCTATTTGACATTTTTTTTGTAGTGGATGTTTAGAACCTCAGCTACTATGGTGTTCGGAACATCAAGACACACAACAACAATAACTTCAATTTGCAACTAAATAAAGCAGCGTTGCTTCACCGAAAACCCTCAAATCGTTACAATTTAACCGAAAAAATGTAAAAAGCATAAAAATTTCAGTTGAACATCGAAAATCCCCTTTGTAGTTCGGAACTACTTTACCCATTAAAACACATAATGCCATTCAATTTCAACACAATATTACATCTTTTGTACAAAAACAAACACCCAAAGCATCGTTAAACACTGTCGACGAAAAAATTAAAAAAAAAAACCTAGGTTCGATATTTACACCACAGTTTAAATGATCATGACATTGTTTACCTTTTATATATAATACTTTGTCGTATTGCTGGTCGGATTACTTGAAAACCACAGAGAAGTTGAGAGTATTTGGTTTAGATTTGGCGTGAAAAAGGAGATGAAGTGCGTGAAAAAGGAGATGAAGTGAAGTGAAGAAGTTGAAAAGGCCACGCGGAGGGGGGGAGTTTAATGTATGTTGTTCCCAATGTTTGAAATCATTATTATGTATGTTTTAAGAAAAACCCTCAAGTTTTAAAAGTGTTAATTTGGTCCATGATTAGTCTTAATCAGACTTAAAAAAAAAGAAAATGGAAAAGAAATCAGAGGACCTTTTCTGCCAAAAAAAACTTGTGGAGTTCTGGAACGCCACAAGTTTACTGGTATTTAGGACTTGGGAGTATGAAGTTTGTCTCGTTAGGACAACTTTGTTGTCTTGATTTGATCGTTGTCCCATAGAGAATGAAGTTTTCACCCAAACTGTATTTAAAAAATCGAATACCAAAAATGTCGAATCAAAATTTATTACTGTAATATGTATCGTACCGACTCATGCACACCTCTATTTCTCACCATGTCCATGCTAATTTTTGGAATTGGTTAATTTGAAATAGACATGGAAATTTTTACTTTAAACATAAAATGTTTCATATAAAAATAGACTTCATTACGCTGATTAATGATTGAACCGTATTTACCACATTATCGCAACATTTTATACTAATACTCACACAATTACATCTATTTTACAAGATTGTGTTTGACTAAATATCTGAGTTTATTAAAAAATAAATATTTATCACATATCAAAGCATTTATAAAATTTGTAATCCCAAAAGTATAATCTATACTTGTAACCAAAACTTGGTTACAGGGATCAAAAACAAGGATATCTCAAAAGTATAATACGAGATTATAGTTCCACCACCTACATATATAGGATAATATCATAAATCATGATTGATAAAACTTCTTATTGTTTATGACAGAAAAAGAGAAGACCTTACGACGTGGAATGCTTATTTTATGTTTTTACAATTACCACCAATCAAACAGGGATAAATATAATCCCAATATTTTCCTTATTAGTCCGTCCCAAAAATATTGTCATACTTCTAAATTTGAAAACAATTCAACTCCAAACTTTCTTTTATACTCACTCATAGCCACACAAATATTTATAGCTTATTTTAGACTACAACTTTAAAAATGTCAAGTCGAATTCTTGGCAATTTGCACCCCTAACGTATACTTTTTTTATATTTACCCTATCCTCTTATTTTTAATGAGTTCCTCCCTAATGTATTCATTTTTTTTTTTTTTTTTTTTTTTTTTTTTTGCAAAATCATAAACATGTTCATTTATAAGGGGTAAATTAGGAATTGCATTATACTTCTATGAAATGAAGAGAGTTTATACCCACTCTTCTAGGTATGTACTTCATGTTAACAAAGGCGCTTCACTTTGTTTCTTCCGTAGTGCTAATAAAGACATCAGGACCTTTTCATGTTAACTAAGAAAAAATCACAATCGTTTATAATGGAACTAATAAAAACATAATGTCTTCTGCTTCGTGTACAGATCATTTTTATGGAGATATTATGAGCATGTAAATTCCTATGTTCTGGTACATTGACCGGAATCAATCAACCACAACTATTAATATGAGACTTTCATATGGGTTAGTTACGGACGGTAACTTTACTCCTTGAATCTCAACTAAGTACTATTTCTCATGACTGGAAAGCGTGCTGCATCTTTTGAATACAGTTATCCAGCTTCAACTTCTTACTTAAATTGGTGGAATGACTGCAAATTTAGCTGTTGGGTTTGCAACATGGTCATTCTATAAAGGCGTACCATAGTATGAGTGTTCACGAGATGAAACAACTATTGAAGAGTTATGAATGTAGCCATGATGGACGTCTAAGGAAGTCGAATGTCAAACTGGCCTGGTTACGAAGAGTACCGGAGCCGCTCAAGTTTCTAAATGTATACTTAGTTAAATATCGGAATTTTATTTATCAATTGGTAAAAATTGAAGAAAATATGATAAAAGCTAGCATGGCAAAGAGAAAAATCTGGGTTGTTACTGCAGTGCAATGAAAACTTTCGTAAGACTATATCACGAGCTTTCCACCATAAATTTATTACTACAGTATAATTTCTAATTTATCCTTTATAAAATGAATATGTTTATTATTTTGCGAATAAAAGAATAGGTTAGGTGGCAAATCATAAAAATTAAGAGGATAGGGTGCATGTCAAAAAAAGTCTATATGTTAGGGGTGCAAAATGCAAAGAATTCTATTGGGATTATAAGTAATCAATTTCTGGTGTTCATTATTTTCTCATAATTTATCGTGGACTATTGGGGTTTGGGATGAGGAAGAAGAAGGATAAAAATGAGAAAAAGGACTACTGTATAGAGATAAAAGTTTTTCAGAGATACATAAATTAGTACCAAAAAATTTTACCTACTACCCTCAATAAAAGGTGGTCTTACCTAATTGCCACAACTTAGAAATATTTTAACTAAATGCCCTCCACATCATCCACCCTTCTGAGAAAGGACTCTTTTGCCCTTGACTAAACCTAATTCACATTGAACCCATTCCTTTCTCTCTTTCCCAATTTCTTTCCTTGTTTCTTCTTGTGCTGGAGATTTACGGGTTTGTTTTTCTCTCTTTTTCGTATGTTTATCTTATGTTTGTTCTATTATTTTTCCTTTAAAATGTAATTTTTATTTCGCTAATGATTTATTTGTATTTATTTTTTCTTGTAATTTATTTTTACATTTATTGTTTATATTTATCTGTTAGTTTTTTTTGCATTTGGATGGATGATCGTTGAATTAAGTTTGAGTTTCGCTTGTTTTTGGTTGATTACGGTGATTTGAAGGTTTTTACTGGTATAGCTATTAGATTTTGTTGTTGCTCATTGTTTAGAGCTTAAAGTCTTGGCCATGGCCAAGAGTTGCATAGAATTTTCTTCAAGTTGGTTATTGCATTAATTTTTAAAGTCTTGGCTATTGCCAAGAGTTGTAAAGACTTTGTCTGCAAGTTGTTCACTGCAGTAGAGGTAATACTTTCAGAGATTTTCAGTGTAAGGTCCCCCTTGCATCAGAACTTAAAATCTTGGCTATTGTCAAGAGTTGCAGAGACTTTCTCTGCAAGTTTGTCACTGCAGTATAGGTAAAAGTGTTGGTAATTGCCAATAATTCTAAAGACTAGTTCTACAAGTTGCCCCTCCCACAAGAGTTTAAAGTGTTGGCTATTGTCAATAGTTGTAGAGACTTTTTTCTGTAGTTTGCTCTTTTCATCAGTCATGCATTCTGTAGTTGTTGCTGTGTTTTTTCAGTTGTCTTTGCTTTTGGCATGTTGACTTTGAATTACAGTAATGACATAGGAATTTTTCTACATATTAATCATGAGTTCATGATGGCACTTCGTAATGTATGTTTCCTTGTCTTTACTTGTTGTTTTGTTATCATACTATTTTTGTAATTTTATTTGTTGAATATGCATATTTTATCTTTTGTTCCTATAGGAAGGAGATCAAAATTTTAAGTTTGAGCACTGGTTTGATGCCAAAGGTTCTTGGGGTGGTGATGTGAAGTATAGTAGTTTGGTTAGTGAATTTTTGACGGAGCGGCAATTGACGTTGTTTAAAGGTGGAGTTTTCGGCAAATTTAGGGAGTATTTTTGTATATGGTCTTTTCATTATTGTTTCATTATTTTGTTATTATGTGTTGTCATTGTTATTTTTTTTAAATTTTTCAGGTAATAGATATTGAATCTTCTGATCATGATCATGTACATTTAGATGTGGTGGATGATTTTATAAGTCAACCAAGATTTTCTGATGAAGGTGCCAGGAAGAGGCAAAAATGTGATGTGGGCGATGAATTTCCAAATTTTCGTTTGTTACCTCCGTCGCAAGATGATCCGTGTAGTAGTCCAAATAAGACTTTTAGTACTGCAAAAGAGTTAGAGAAAACTGATGAGTAGTTTTAATTACGTGTGTTTTATATTTACTCTGTTTTTATGTTTATGTAAACAAGTACACTTGGATGTTTGATATTTTTATTATTTTAAAGACTGGAGTTGTTTTAAATTAGATAAGATGGAAGTGTTAGCAATTGCAAGACTTCAAGGCTTTTTAGTTATTGTGGGGTGAAGGGATTAGATGGAAAGTCTTGCCAATAGGCAAGACTTAAATTCTAGTTAATTACTTTCCAAGTCTGATATTATATAATTAATTTAAAATTGATAAATAATTCGTGGAGGGTTGTGCTGGTAATATTTTTGCCAAGACTTGGTGGAAATTTAGTTGTCAATACTATTGTCTATGGCAAGACTTCAAGGCAACTTAATTATTTCTAATATTAAAGTCGATAAATAAGTTTCAGTAGGAAGTCTTACCCTTTGCCAAGACTTTACGTCAAGTTAAATTGAATTGGTTATCTGTATGAGTGTAAAGTCTTGGCTATAGCCAAAAGTTCAGTTTATTGATAATATTAACTTTCCAATCACGTTTGATTT
Source organism: Petunia x hybrida (assembly GCA_037355625.1). Taxonomy (NCBI): domain Eukaryota; kingdom Viridiplantae; phylum Streptophyta; class Magnoliopsida; order Solanales; family Solanaceae; genus Petunia; species Petunia x hybrida. The sequence continues at coordinate 8,080,619 of JBBBVM010000082.1, forward strand.
TTAAAAATATTTATAATCAACAACTGCCCTTCCTTTTGATGCAACACCATGCTATGGTCAGCTTCATTCACAAAGAATTCGCATGTACTTGTGGTGGTAGTGGTGGTGTTGTTACTTGACATGTCATTCATTTTAATAACTTCTACTATGAAGCAGGATTTTCTGAAATTGTCATCATTCTTCAGCAGATACATGCAAGTCATAAGTTCGTGATCATTTGTTACCATCATGCCTCTGCACGTTTCAAGATTCGTATCAAACCTTATCTTTGCTTCACTTTCATCAGTGTTGATGCTTAGAGCATTACAAATTTCTTTTTCAAATGCCTGGTAGGTTATACCGTCTTCGACAAGTATCAACTTTATGTCATGATTTCTGTATCTGCTGTTTGCATCTCATTCCCCATTATAAGCTATGAAAATGCAATGCGTTGCCATAGTACTAATCCTGCACATAATCAATACAAATAATATGCTTTAATAGAAGCAGAATCATCGGTAAAAGTGTTGCCCTTTTCTGGGCTTAAGGTCTTGCAAAGAAGTCTCTCTTAGATGCCTATTGCACCAGAGCTGCAACTCTTGGCAATAGCCAAGACTTGGAGAGGCTTTATCTGCAAGCCCCTCATAGTAACAGTCTTTAAGTGTTGGCAATAGGCAAGAAGTCTCTCCTAGGTGCCTATTGCACCAGAGCTGCAACTCTTGGCAATAGCCAAGACTTGCAGAGATTTTGTGTGCATGCCCCTCATAGCAACAGGCTGAAAGTCTTGGCAATAGCCAAGAAGTTTCTCCTAGGTGCTTATTCCACCAGAGTTGCAACTCTTGGCAATAGCCAAGTCCCCCATAGCAACAGGTCTGAAAGTCTTGGCAATAGCCAAGAAGTCTCAGTTTTGTGCTTATTGCAGCAGAGCTACAAGTTTTGGCTATAGCCAAGACTTGCAGAGAATTTGTCTGCAAGTACCCCATTGCAACAGGTCTGTAAGTCTTGGCAATAGGGAAGAAGTGTCTACAAGGACCCCATTGCATCAGAGCTGCAAGTCTTGGCTATAGCCCCTCATTGCAATAGGGTTGAAAGTCTTGGCAATAGGCAATAACTTTGTACAAGCCTCCCATTGCACCAGTGCTTAAAATATTGTCAATAAGCCAAGACTTTTCCAGAATTGATAGATTTTTTTTTATGAAAGTGCATATTACAATTACTGTAATCAATCTAATGTCATGTGTTTTTTGATTATTATGAATAAAAACCATATCTCGTTTGGTTTATACAGAATTTTAACCAAAGTTAAGCATAATATAAATGAAATTATAAAAAAATTAATCAAACTGTTAGTAAAATTCAATAGCAATTTGAGAAATCTTACAATGAACCTTTATTTGAACGGAGCAATCTCTGAAAGGAATGGGTCTTTAGGGTTGCTGTGATCGCGTGAATAGTGAAAAGAAAGGGGATGGACTGTGCGTATCTTTTTATTGGTTTGTAGGGGTATTTTGGTCCGAAAAAAGCTTCATTAAACTAATGAGGGCATTTTTGCTAAACATCTGTTAGTGAGGGCAATTTCGCAAACCATTGCTTCCGGTAGCATAGTTTTGCAATTCACCCAATTAGTACTATTATAGAAGAGTGAAGGGGAGGAGCTTTGGGTCGTGCCGCAGATTTAAAAATAGCCACTTCTTAGGTTGCAGTTGATGAGGTAGTCAGTTTTTTGCAATAGCTTAAGATCCCTAACTAGCCACTTTTTCAGTTATTGATTGAAAATATAGCCACTTTTTGCATCGCCCACAACAACTTTTAAAGCTAGCATAGTAAGTTTTTCAAAACCAAGCATCCTCTTTAGGATTTTTAATTGAATATAAAGTCATTTTCGCATAGTTTGACAAATAAATAGCCACTTTTAGGATTATCAAAATATTTGAATTATCTAACTGTTATTATATTTACACAGGAATTCAAATAGAATTGAAGGAAAAGCAATATGATAGAACAGAACATAATTTTATTTGAAATCCAATTCGTTATGCATAGATGATGAGATTTTATTAATACAAAGTCAATTCCAATAGACGTATCGGATGGTCCCATTGGTGTGCCCCCCTCCTATTAACATAGTGACTAAAAGTGAAATGAAGGTATTATCCACACATATTCATATTTCTGTTCCATAAAAAAGTTTTGAATCCTTAATAGTTCACAGAGTTATATCTCTTTCAGCGTCCTAAAGCTTTGATCAACATTCACCCAATAAGGTTGTAGTATATTTTGCATTTAAATTTTTTTAAAAAAAATAGAAAAATAAGTCGATCTTTCATATGTTGCTTTTTCAGAATTTGACACTCAAACACTTTTTGAAAAGCATTGAGCTATTGACCAAGTATTGAATGTATTTCTAATATTGGTACAAAAAATCTTCTCGAATCGATTAATCAACTCAATATATACAGTGCAATTTTCAATGTAGGTAATTAATATATCGTGATGATATATGCCAGTTAGCTTGAAATAAAATGAAGGATTTGACTGGAAGCAAATTTTCCAACTCTTATGTTTTCTTTTTGGTGGAAAGTAACCTTTTTGTCAAACAATATGCACTTATAAGGGAAAAAAAATAATAGTATGAGGAAAAAAGAATGTATAAATTATTTTATAAAATTATAAAAAGTATATTGACCACTAACTCGTGAACAATATAAATAAAGTATAAAGCTATTTTTTAATATATTTCTACTATTAACCGATCATGACAACAAATAAATAATCTTTACAACACATAAAATTTCTTTATGTTTGTACATACAAGGAGTACTTAAAGAAGATGGACGATTTTAGAGACCTTCCTCAAATTTAACTCTGTAAAAAGACATGCAATATTATGTTGGCGGCGTACCCTATAAATACCCAACAATTCAAAGCATTTCAATCCACATTCATCAACTTACAATTCAAACCATTTCAATCTACATTAATCAACTTACACTTCAAACTATTCATCATCAAAAATGGCACGTCAACCACGAACAAGAGGAGCCTCCACAGCTAGAGGAGCCTCCACGGTAGAGGAGCCTCCACATCGAGGCAAAACACAGCTGTTGCATTATCATTTTCAAACGAACTACAAACTGAAAGGGCTATCGACATATTGGAACAACTAAGGGCAGAAGTGTGGGGTTGGAAGTTCCAGTTTGAGGGCTTCCTACATAGCTACAAAAAGGACGTCAAAAAGATGGTGAAGGAAGTGCGAAGGGTCAAAAGAATGCTCAAAGGGCTGCTTGCTGATAAGGTGATGCATTACCTTGACTTCTACTCCTCTCCTTCACGCTAGATGTGGATGTTCCTATTAATGTTTCTTATATAATTCCTTTTTGAAGGTTTATAATCTAGTATCTTTTGTTAGAATGCTAGTATAACTAGCATTCCTTTTGTAAAGCACTGACAGTGATGTGCAGTTTCTCCATTTGAATGCTAATATAACTAGCATTCTTTTTGTAACGCTCTACAATGATGATCAATGAAAAATATGTTTGCCTAGTTCCTGTAAATATGTTCAGAACATCGTTTGAACGTTCAGAAAGTTACTCTGTCGTTCTGGAACATACGCAACCTTTATACAATGAGATATATATGTTTGGAACATCAATGTTACGCTCGGAACATCAATGTTACGCTCAGAACATAGGTTTGTCGTTCTGAACAAATGATGAACAATTTATATGCTCTGTTCTTTTTCTAAAAAACTAATCCATCTATAATTAAATAAGCACAATATACTGAACGACATTAAAAATGTTCCGAACTTCATGTTAAAATCTAAAAGGCACAATGGTTACAATTAGCAGTTGCACTCATTTGAGTAGTACATAACGGTTACGAGTTTCGTCAAAAGTCACTTTCCATAAAACCATTCCCAACAGACTCGTCGATTGCCACTTTACTCTTATAAATACCCAACAGCCACACATTGATTCCACATATTTCAAAATGCCTCGTCGTCCAAGAATAAGGGGAGCACCGATAAGAGGAGCATCGAGTTCAAGATGGCCTAGAGTTCCTTCCTCGAGTTCACATTCAGATTCTGGAAATTCGAACAACGGCTTGGACCAGCTGAGGTATGAAGTGTGGGAATGGAAATTCAAATTCGAAGAATTCTTCCATGATTATAGAAGAGACATAAGAAGGATGAAGAGAATGCGTAAAGGGCTTTTTGCTGAAAAGGGAATTGATTATGTCCCGTACTCCACACCACCAGGAACACCACCTGAAGCACCACCATAAGGGAGCATCTAGTTATAATTTTATATGTTTATTTTGTTATTGTGCCGTTTGTGTCTCGATATAATATGTATTTTTCATTTTCTAAAGAACATTAGTGGAGGAGTTCTTAGGACGTTGGTAACATCAGTGTTTATATTAAGGAACGACTTATCGTTCCAGAACGAAGTAATATTGTTTCAGGGTAAACTTAATTAATTATTGCAGATGTTTGGAACATCATATTGTTTTTCAGGAACAACAATACGTCGTTCTTGAGCTTATGTAATAATCGTCTAAATTTTACTATGTCATTTTCGGTTGAATGCTGAACAACTGAACGATATATTTGAATGTTTGTTTTAATTGCGACTAATTAAGCTATCCTTTTAAAAACATCAAAGCTATTACTTGGCTAAGAAAATAAAAGTCATCCATACCTAATTACATAACCAAAATAAAAGTTAAAAGATTATCCAAATATTACATATACCCAAATCAAGGCTTCATTTTGCCGTCCAAAATACAAACGGCTAAACGTCCCCTCAACTGATCAGCCAGATTGTCAAAAATTTTGTCCATGGGGGTGTTTGTAATGAGATGCTTAATGTACATCAACGCGAACACTCCGCATGATTGCCCTGTTAGATTTTATGGACAAAGTGATCTTGGCACTCTCTCAAACGACCACATGTCTCCTTCCTTACACATCGGATCCAAGTCTTTGAATAGCTTAGAAATTCTGACATAGATGGGGAACATGTAGAGAATGGGGACAATTATTGGCAAGAAGCGTTCATCATCATTACAACCATGATTGCAATCATACACCCACACCTTCGCGTTAACCATGTCAAACACCACCAACACGTAGTGATTGTCGTTGATGTTGAGGACGGCGAAGATCCTCTTAGCACCAGCGCAACACCTACCCCCTGGGTAGGGTATCTTTCCATGTGCATACTTCAGATAATCATCATCAAACTGATACTCTTTCAATGCCAGATCAAGCAGTAGCTGATTTTGTGACGTTCCCCAAAATTTTCTAAGTTTTAGGACACTTATTGGCGTGAAAAATTATTTACGTAAAGCCGTTTCATATATTATGGCGAGGTCCGAGTATGAAGTGTATGGTGAAAATAAGTTAAGCATTTATCATGGATGATGTGTAAATATTTAATTGTATGTAAAGTGGAGGAAGAAATTGCTAGAGGTGCCAAAAGTTAAAGCCGGCTTAACGTAGATAGACTTTACATTAAGTTGGCTAATTAGCCAAGTTACCCAAAATATAGACTATTCCAAACAAAATCTTATAACTAAATAATATTAGAATAATGGAGCAAGGCAACCAAAACAGACAGAGCTTTTCTTTTGGCGTGCTCCCCGCAAGCGTAATCCCCTTCGTCGAAAATAAACATGGAACCATACCTCCTGCGATTCAATCTTCAAGTTAACATCAAGGTAAGTCCTTCCTACGTATTAATGAAATTATGTCACTGTTATACAAAAGAATTTAGCATTCTAATAGATTATATTCATTGGGGAATTTCTTTAAACCTCGAAAGTTAAGGGTTGGACCTAAGTTCTTAAATTGAGGTAAAGATGAGAACTTTGGGATTGATTACATAAATTGATTGTTGTAGTTTGTTGGTAACGTGAAGTACGTCGAGTTGCACTTGCAATTAGATTCAAGGAGGAAATTGAGGTGAGTTGAGATATACCCTTTCTAAGGTGCTTTTCTCACAAAGTGCATGTATTTAAGGTGTTTGATAAATTGCTTTAGAGAAGTTAATGTACGTTTGATTGGAGCGGGCAAACGTTCATTATCCATTAATATTTCCAAGTTGTTCTTTAGTATCAAGTATCTAGCATTATGTTTCATAGCTTCCTTACATCCCGATAACATACCTTTACTTGAGTATGATTTCATGAAATTATTTATGTTATTTTATAATTATTATTAAATGATTTCAAGATTTATTTGTGTTTAAAAGCTAATGAAGCTATGATGAGATTTTACATGAAAGGTTAAGTTCAAATTGAGGCCTTTGATGTCAAGCAATATTTTTGAAATATTTTTGGGAGCTACCTTAAATTCTGAGAAGGGTAAACATGTTCGTAGCCATAGTCGGGCTGCGGAGCGTGACCATAGTCGGGTTGCGTTTTACCCCGAAACTACTATGACAGGGTAGGTTTGTGCCATAGTCGGGCAATGGATGCTAGCATGTCAGACTTTGAACTGTGGGACGCCACAGGGATAGGAAAGAGAAAGAAAGAAAAGATGTCAGACTATGCGCGGTACTCCCTAAAGAAAGAAAGTATAAGCTATTTTGCAATATTTAAGAGTTTATTTTGATCTAATGTTTCAGCTGTCTTAAAGTAAAGTTTACGCATTCATGTTTTATTAACTCTCGTTCCGGCCTTAGTGAGGGAGTCGATGATACTCACTGGGTGACGAGCGATTCGTTACTCACGTTCCTTTTTCTTGGAACCTACGTTGGCTTTGTCAACGTAGACGCAGGTCACAAAGGCGATCAGACTACAGGCTAGGACTCTCCCTCACATCCTCAGTTGTTGGTGAGCTCCGCTTTGCTTTCAGTGGAGACATATCAGCTTTCCTTACCAGTTCCTTCATTTATTTATTTATTCAGTTGAGTATTGTCGAGGGTTCATGTCTCGTGCAATATGATAGTCTTCCAGTTTTAGAGGCTTTATAGACAATGAGTTTGAAGGGTTATGGTGTACATTTTAAGATTTAACGCTTAAAGTATTTTAAAGTTATATTGACTATTTATTATAAGATGCAGAGTTATTATTTATTTAAATTATTATGAGTTTTTGAAAGATATATGAAAAGTTTAGCAGGTCTGGTTCACCTGGCCCTCAGGTGCCGTGTCATAACTCGTTCAGAAAATGGGTCGTGACAAACTTGGTATCAGAGCAACAGGTTTAGAGAGTCCTAGGGGTCTATGAAGCTGTGTCAGTAAAGTCTTGTTTATGGGTATGAAGCACGCCATACTTATGAACAGGAGGCTGCAGTCATTTAGGAAAAGTCTCGCTTTCTTTCATACTCTAGATCGTGCAATAGAGCTTAACTTTATGAATCTTTCTAATCTATTCATTCTTTTGAATTCGCAGAAATGGTTGGTACTCAAAATTCTAACACCAGTGCTCAAGCAGCTGATCAAGAAACGCTTGCGGCTATCGTGGCTCAGCGTAAATCTAAGAAAAGTAAGAAGGGAAAGCCAACTAAGAAGACTCCAGCGCCCCAGGTTGAACCAGAGGAGCGGGTTGATCAGGTTGAGATAGATGAGCAAGCTAACCAGAACCAAGTGCCACCCCCACCTGTTGTTCCAGCTCAATTTGTCTTGCCACCAGAGATGGGTGAGGCTTTTAATGCAATGAGAGGGGCTACGGAGATGTTTACTACAGTCATGGCTGACCTTTCTCCTTCCTTGAGATCCCAGATGGCTCGAAAAATTGAGGTTGAGACTTCCTTTGATGTCGTTGTTGATATTGCTCAAAGGTATTAGGCATACCATAAGTTAGAGGGGGAAGAGTTAGAGCAGGAAAGCAAGAGGTCCTGTGGCCCTAATGGGTAACCATGGTACCTCATTTGGAGGTAAGAGTGGTCCTAGGGAGAATGAGGCACCACCTCAGGGCTACAGACATGAAAGTTCTATAACCTCTAGGGCACACGAATTTCTCAAGTTGAGACCACCAGAGTTCTACAGTACCAAGGATGGTGAAGATGCTATGTTATGGCTTGAGGAAGTTAAAAGGGCACTCTGGTTGATGAAAGCAGTTGATAATGAGAATGTTGAATTAGCTGCCTACCAGCTGAAGGGTACGACAGGCACTTGGTTCGAGATATGGGAAAGAGAGAGAGATGAGGATTATGGTCCACCTTCTTGGGAGGAATTTGAGGAGGCATTCACAACGAACTTTATACCAGAAGAAGATAAGGCAGCCAAGGCTACCCAGTTTGAGCAACTTAAGCAGGGATCAATGAGTGTAGAAGAATACCAGATGGAGTTTATCAAGTTGGCTAAGTACGCTCCACATATGATTCCAATAGAAAGGGCAGAGATTGATAGATTCGTTAATGGATTAGGTATTCACATTCAGGACACTACAGCGGCTGCAGCAGCAGGTATGTCAGTTTTATCCTATGTTGTGGGATTTGCTAAGCACATGGAAAGGAAGAAACATCAAAGAAGAGATGAAAATGAAAGCTACAATAACAAGAGGGCCCGATCATCCAGCGGTTACAATGGTTCAATGGGAGGAGGAAAGAGCTAATTTAACAAGGCTGCATCTGCACCAGCTCAGTCCTCTTACCAGTCAGGTGGTGGGTCATACTTTAAGAAGAACCAGAACTATGGGAATCAGTCTCGTCAGAATCAGAACCTTGGTGGCAGGTCCAATCAAAATCAGAGTTTTCAATCTCCAGCTATTCAGAGTCTAGGCAGTGTCAACCAGCAGCTACAGTATGGTGATGTTTGTGGTAATTGTAAAAAGAACCATTCAGGGCCGTGCAAGTTGGGTTTTCGAGGTTGTTATAATTGTCTTGAAGAGGGACACTACAAATTTAATTGCCCAAAGTTGCAGCGAGCCTATGATAGGGGAGCAGCACATCCAGCAGGTTCTTTAGCTACTGCAGTTACACCACCCCAAGCTCGTGACCCTCAGAACCAGGCTGCGCGTGGGGCGGGTAGAGGTTCAGGCTCAGTCCACCAGGGAGGGGGACAACCCCGCTTATATACTACACTTGATCGTCAGAGTGCAGAGGCATCTCCAGCAGTTGTTACAGGTATACTTCAAGTTAACTCACAGAATGCATATGCCTTGATTGATCCAGGTTCTACATATTCTTATGTCACTCCGTATTTTGCTACGAGTCTCGGGTTAGAACCTGAACATCTAAGTGAGTCCTTCTTAGTATCTACTCCAGTTCGAGAGCCAGTGAAAGCAAAGAGAGTATATAGGGGTTGCACAATCTCAGTGCAAGGCCGCAATACTATAGCTGATCTTATAGAGTTAGAAATGGTGGACTTTGATGCAATCATGGGTATGGATTGGCTTTCTTCTTGCCATGCCACATTAGATTGTCGTGCTAAGATAGTCAGGTTCCAATTCCCAAATGAAGAGGTCCTTAAATGGAAGGGTAGTTCAGCATCACCAGTGCGCAAATTTATTTCCTATCTTAAGGCACAGAAGATGATAAGTAAAGGTTGTGTTGCCTACTTGGCTCATATCATTAATGCAGAATCAGAGGCACCTACTCTTCAGTCTATGCCAGTTGTTAGAGATTTTCCAGAAATTTTTCCAGATGACCTTCCCGGACTTCCTCCAGAAAGAATCATAGACTTCGGTATTGACCTCGTACCAGGCACTCAGCCCATATCTATTCCTTCCTATAGAATGGCCCCAGCAGAACTTAAAGAATTGAAAGAGCAGTTGAAAGATCTTCTTGACAAGGGCTTCATCAGGCCGAGTGTGTCACCGTGGGGTGCTCCGGTCCTGTTTGTCAAGAAGAAAGATGGGTCTCTCAGAATGTGTATTGATTATCGGTAGTTGAACAAAGTCACGGTTAAAAACAAGTATCCATTGCCTAGAATTGATGACTTATTTGACCAACTTCTGGGAGAAAAGTACTTCTCCAAGATAGACTTGAGATCGGGGTATCACCAGTTGAGAATTAGAGAAGAAGATATCCCAAAGATAGCCTTCAGGACTCGCTACGGCCACTATGAATTTCTAGTGATGTCCTTTGGGCCGACAAATGCACCAGCTGCTTTCATGGACCTGATGAATAGAGTCATCAAGCCGTACTTGGATACCTTTATTATCGTGTTCATAGATGATATTTTGGTATATTCCAAGAGCAAAGAGGAACATGAAGAGCACCTCATGATAACACTGCAGACTCTTAAAGTGAATGAACTATATGCTAAGTTTTCCAAATGTGAGTTTTGGCTCCAGTCAGTGGCATTCTTAGGCCACGTGGTATCTAGTGAAGGCATTAAGGTAGATCCTCAAAAGATAGAAGCAGTTAAGGACTGGCCAAGGCCAACAACGCCGACCGAAATTAGAAGTTTCTTGGGTTTGGCAGGTTACTACAGGAGGTTCGTTGAGGGTTTTTCTTCTCTTGCAGCACCATTGACCAAGCTGACTCAGAAAGCAGTTAAATTTCAGTGGTCAGACGCATGCGAGCAGAGCTTTCAAGAATTGAAAAAGAGGTTGACTACCGCACCTGTGTTAACCTTGCCGACAGGTTTGGGTGGATTCACAGTCTATTGCGATGCCTCCAGAGTAGGGCTTGGTTGCGTTCTCATGCAAGAAGGAAAGGTTGTTGCCTATGCTTCCAGGCAGTTGAAAAACCACGAAAAGAACTACCCCACACATGACTTAGAGCTTGCAGCGGTAGTATTTGCTTTAAAAATATGGAGGCACTACTTGTATGGTGAGCATTCTGATATATATACAGACCATAAGAGTCTTCAGTACATTTTCAAGCAAAAGGAGTTAAATTTGAGGCAGAGAAGGTGGCTCGAGCTGTTGAAGGATTATGACATCAATATCCTTTACCATCCGGGCAAAGCTAATGTGGTAGCAGACGCACTTAGCATAATGTTAATGGGTGTCTTAGCTCATTTATCAGTTCAGAGGAGACCGTTAGGCCGAGAAGTGCAAAAGCTGGCAAATGACGGGATTAGACTGGATGAGACGGAAGGAGGAGATATGGTTGTTTATGCCTTAGCACGTTCATCACTTATTGCACATGTTAAGGCTAAGCAAGATGAGGATCCGTATTTGGTGAAAATAAAAGATGGAGTCAGAAATAAAGAAATCACTGCTTTCACTCTTGGAAGCGATGGAGCTTTTAAGCTAAATGACAGGTTATGTGTACCAGATGTAGATGACCTCAGAAAAGCCATCATGGAAGAAGCTCATAACTCGAGATACTCTATTCACCCAGGTGCTACTAAAATTTATCAAGATTTGAAGGATTTGTATTAGTTGAAAGGTATGAAGAAGCAAGTAGCAGAGTATGTGGCTAAATGTTTGAATTGTCAGCAAGTCAAGGAAGAGCATCAACGACCGGGTGGTCTACTTCAGGATATAGAAATACCACAGTGGAAATGGGAAGCGATAAATATGGATTTTGTGGTAGGCTAGCCTCGCACGTACCGTAAGCATGATTCAATTTGGGTGATTGTCGACAGACTCACAAAGTCAGCTCATTTTCTACCAGTGAAGACAACAGACAGTGCAGAACAGTATGCTCAGCTGTATATCAAGGAAATTGTTAGGTTGCATGGCACCCCAGTCTCGATTATCTCTGACAGAGGTCCGCAGTTCACCGCTCATTTTTGGCAAGCTTTCCAGAAAAGGTTGGGAACCAAAGTCAACTTGAGTACTACTTTCCATTCGCAGACTGATGGTCAGGCCGAAAGGACCATTCAAACCCTCGAGGACATGTTACGAGCCTGTGTTATAGATTTTGGAGGTAATTGGGATGATCATCTGCCGCTCATTGAGTTTGCTTACAACAACAGCTATCAGGCTAGTATTGGGATGGCTCCGTATGAGGCGCTATATGGACGTAGATGTAGATCTCCAGTGGGCTGGTTCGAACCAGTAGAGGTGCCGTTTCTTGGCCCAGAGTTTGTTTATGAGGCTTTAGAGAAGGTCCAGCTAATTAGAGAAAGGCTTAAAGCGGCTCAGAGTCATCAAAAGTCTTATTCTGACAAGAGGCACCGAGACTTAGAGTTCAATGTAGGTGATATGGTATTCCTAAAAGTGTCACCAATGAAGGGAGTTATGAGGTTCGGTAAGAAGGGAAAGCTTAGTCCTAGATTTATCGGACCTTATGAAATTTTAAGCAAGAAAGGTAATGTGGCTTATGAGCTAGCCTTGCCGGTTGAGTTGTCTTCGGTCCATCCTATTTTTCACGTGTCTATGTTAAGAAAGTACGTCCACGATGAGTCACATGTTATTCCTTCCAATACCGTAGAAATTAATACAGACTTGAGTTACGAAGAGGTACCAATCCAGATTCTTGATAGGCAAGTTAGAAAGTTAAGAACAAAAGATATAGCTTCGGTGAAAGTATTGTGGCGTGATCATAATTCAAAAGAGGCTACATGGGAGGTTGAGGAAGACATGAAGAAAAGGTATCCCCATCTATTTGAAGAACAAGGTATGTGAACTATAAAGGTTTAATTTGTAATTAATTTTTCCAGTTAATTATGAGATATTAGGTGGGTTAGCTCCTTGCCGGAGTATATTTAATTCATTAGTGTTATTTAGCTCCTTGTCGGAGTTTATTTGATTTATTATTGAGATTTAGCTCCTTGCTAGAGCACGTTTCATTTATTGTTGAGACTTACCTCCTAGCCGGAGTAGTAGCGGTTATTTGGAGCTATTGTTGGTGCCTATTGATGGCATGTTATAGTGTATTGGTTGTTGTTGTGGTATTTCTGACAGGGATATTTTTCGGATAGTCCAGTTACAGGGGAGACTCTACTGAAATTTTTAAGAAATCCAACACTTAGCCAAAATTTGGAACATTTGGCAAGTTGGTGGAATGGAAAGGTGGCCTAGGAGTAAGGAATAAAAATCATTCGAGGACGAATGATCTTAAGGGGGGAAAAATGTGACGTTCCCCAAAATTTTCTAAGTTTTAGGACACTTATTGGCGTGAAAAATTATTTACGTAAAGCCGTTTCATGTATTATGGCTAGGTCCGAGTATGAAATGTATGGTTAAAATAAGTTAAGCATTTATCATGGATGATGTGTAAATATTTAATTGTATGTAAAGTGGAGGAAGAAATTGCTAGAGGTGCCAAAAGTTAAAACCGGCTTAACGTAGATAGACTTTACATTAAGTTGGCTAATTAGCCAAGTTACCCAAAATATAGACTATTCCAAACAAAATCTTATAACTAAATAATATTAGAATAATGGAGCAAGGCAACCAAAACAGACAGAGCTTTTCTTTTGGCGTGCTCCCCGCAAGCGTAATCCCTTTCGTCGAAAATAAACAGGGAACCAGACCTCCTGCGATTCAATCTTCAAGTTAACATCAAGGTAAGTCCTTCCTACGTATTAATGATATTATGTCACTGTTATACAAAAGAATTTAGCATTCTAATAGATTATATTCATTGGGGAATTTCTTTACACCTAGAAAGTTAAGGGTTGGACCTAAGTTCTTAAATTGAGGTAAAGATGAGAACTTTGGGATTGATTACATAAATTGATTGTTGTAGTTGGTTGGTAACGTGAAGTACGTCGAGTCGCACTTGCAATTAGATTCAAGGAGGAAATTGAGGTGAGTTGAGATATACCCTTTCTAAGGTGCTTTTCTCGCAAAGTGCATGTATTTAAGGTGTTTGATAAATTGCTTTAGAGAAGTTAATGTACGTTTGATTGGAGCGGGCAAACGTTCATTATCCATTAATGTTTCCAAGTTGTTCTTTAGTATCAAGTATCTAGAATAATGTTTCATAGTTTCCTTACACCCCGATAACATACCTTTACTTGAGTATGATTTCATGAGATTATTTATGTTATTTTATAATTATTATTAAATGATTTCAAGATTTATTTGTGTTTGAAAGCTAATGAAGCTATGATGAGATTTTACATGAAAGGTTAAGTTCAAATTGAGGCCTTTGGTGTCAAGAAATATTTTCGAAATATTTTTGGGAGCTACCTTAAATTCTGAGAAGGGTAAACATGTTCGAAGCCATAGTCGGGCTGCGGAGCGTGACCATAGTCGAGTTGCGTTTTACCCCAAAACTATCCTGACAGGGTAGGTTTGTGCCATAGTCGGGCACTATGTTATATTGCCATAGTCGGGCAATGAATGCTAGCATGTCAGACTTTGAACTGTGGGACGCCACGGGGATAGGAAAGAGAAAGAAAGAAAAGATGTCAGAGTTGCACGGTACTCCTAAAGAAAGAAAGTATAAGCTATTTTGCAATATTTAAGAGTTTATTTTGATCTAATTTTTCAGCTGTCTTAAAGTAAAGTTTACGCATTCATGTTTTATTAACTCTCGTTCCGGCCTTAGTGAGGGAGTCGATGATACTCACTGGGTGACGAGCGATTCGTTACTCACGTTCCTTTTTCTTAGAACCTACGTTGGCTTCGTCAACGTAGACGCAGGTCACAGAGGTGATCAGACTACAGGCTAGGACTCTCCCTCACATCCTCAGGTTTTGGTGAGCTCCGCTTTGCTTTCAGTGGAAACATATCAGCTTTCCTTACCAGTTCCTTCATTTATTTATTTATTTAGTTGAGTATTACCGAGGGTTCATGTCTCATGCAATATGACAGTCTTCCAGTTTTAGAGGCTTTATAGACAATGAGTTAGAAGGATTATGGTGCACATTTTAAGATTTGACGCTTGAAGTCATATTGACTATTTATTATAAGATGAAGAGTTATTATTTTTTTAAATTATTATGAGTTTTTGAAAGATATATGAAAAGTTTAGCAGGTCTGGTTCACCTGGCCCTCAGGTGCCGTGTCATAACTAGTTCAGAAAATGGGTCGTGACAGATTTGTTTTCGCATCTGCTTCCAGTTGGTAGTAGAATTTTTTCATGTTTGTCAAGAATGCCATATCCAAAATGAGGTCACTTTGATCGTAATGATCGGGGTAATTCAAATGCCTCTCCCGCATCATTGTCATCACAGCTTCTACATACTGCAGAACATATAAGAGACAAAAATAAATTGGCGTATAAGTGAGTGAAGGAAAGGTCTGTGTTTCCGAACATCATTCCATGTTTGGAATGACTGTGTGATGTTCTAAAAATCTATGAGAAGTTAGAAATGCTTGAGTTGTTCCAAGCATAAGAACGATGTTCCGAACTCAGTTAGTATGTTCCCTACAATGATGTAAAGTTCAGAAAATCATTCAAAAATAAACTTACAATGTCCCACAGCCACACAGTATTGTTCATCAGATCTTTGAAATCTTGGAAATTCATCGACAATCCAAGAAAAACATCTTTTTGTTTCTTCCTCTTATTGATAAATGCGTTCAAAGCCGCCACTTTTTTCCGCTTCAATGGCTTGTAAATATCCACTGGAAGCCTCGGACCAACTTCTTCCTGCTTCTTCTTCTCTTCTATTTGTGGTGATTTCATGGCCTTTGTAGGCTTTATAATCGTTTTGCTCTACAACTGCTCAATCGTCTCCTGCATGGCCGCCATCTCCATCTCCATGCCTTTACGCCAATCATTGCAATCTTTGCAATTACAACTGCTACATTTGGAGATGTCGAATCCATCACCACCAGAAGAATCACCTTTGATTTGCTTAGAAGCCACAATATTTGTCTCATAAGCCACCATCTTTTGCTCATAAGCCATGATCTTTTGATCATAAGTGAAACGACCTCGGTCAGTCGTTTCGGAAGTTAGGACTCCGATTGGCGTGCCGATAATTTTAAAATATTCGTAAGGTCCATTAGGACCTGTCTGTAAAATTTGAACTAAATCAGACCTCGTTTGGTAGGCATCGGAAGAAGGTTTCAGTTTTTATTGTCAATAAATATTAAAAAGAGATTTTTGAGCTCGGTTTGGGCAAATGAGCTCCGATTCGAAATCCAAAAGCGCCGTTAGGTTCGTATGATTATTTGTGACTTTTATGATTTTTCGAAAGTGAATTTCGATGTTGTTCGGCTAGTTCCGCAAAATGCTGAAAGTTAAATAATTTGACCTTTTTCCTTTAAATTCGTATCTTAAGTTTCGGGACTCCGATTTGAGATCCGACTTCGTGAGTATGTTACATATATTTTGTATAATTTACTTGAAAAATTTGGGATCATTTCGACTTCTCTAGGGTTCCATTTCAATTTTAATCGTCGTAGCGAATTTATTAAAAAAAAAAAAAGAAAAGTCAAAGTGATTAGTCGGTTAGCAAGGAATATAATCCCTTAAAGGCAGTAGATGTAGTATGCATCAGAAACATTTGAACAAAAAACGCACAGAAAGAAAAATTAGAAAAGAGAGGGGGAAAAAGGGAAAAAGGAGTGGAAAAATAGTGGAATTTCTACCCCAAATCTTACGAAAGAGATCGTTTGGCAACTAATACAAAGGAAAAAGCAGTGGTTGAGTAACAGGACTAGCTTTGGAATACGGTAAGTGATTATATCCATTTCTTTGGAGGCACCTGGCCTCGTGGATTTTCTACCACGTGTTTCTTGCGTGTGTAGCTGCCGATAGGCGTACTCATTACGCCTTAGCCTTGAATTTACGTTGTATATTATATGTTATGTCCTGTTGCTGGTATTGTATTGAGTATCTGAGCATTGTACTTTGGCCATCATTACTGCATATACTTCCCGGTAATCGATGAGAGTCCCGAGCCGGTGAAAGGTCATTACTGTATATACTTCCCGGTAGTCGATGAAAGTCCCGCGCCGGTGAAAGATCATTATTGTTTATATATCTCCTGGTAGACGATGAGAGTCCCGCGCCGGAGATAGGTTTCGGGCACATGTGACCCCATTGCATCATGACACATCATTGCATATCTTTATATGCATTTTTTTTAGCTGTATAGATTTATTGCATTAATTATCTATGAATGGTTTATCTGGTTGATTGCTATGGCTTCTGTTTCCCTGACTAGCGTATCTATTTTTCGAGGTTGCTAGTTTGTCCTCACTTATTGAGTCCTTATGACTCACCCCCTATTTGTTCTTGTATTTTCTTTTCGTTCGGCAGGTTCTGCTCCAGGACCCAGTCAGCCGCGTTGTGATTAAGGAGTAGTACGTTTCAGCTATCTACGGTGACCCATCTTGTTCATTGCGGCCACCAACTTCAGATATTACAGTTTTCCTTACTTTTGCTCCCTTTGGGAGGTGTATATCTTTTGGCCTTCTTAGATGTCTGATCTGGAAACCTTTAAAATTGTGTATTCTGGGTAGTCAGTTGTATTATTCAGACAGCTTGTATGTTTGTCTATCCTTAAGAGTTATCTTATGTTATTAAAATTTGGTTCATTTTCATTTCAAGGTAATTCTTTGCAATTTTTATCGATTCTATTAATAGGGTTCGCCCGACAGGTTTAGGGGAGGTGGTCGTGTGCCCGCACGGCCTAACCAAGAATTCAGGTTTCGGGAGTCCGATTTGAGATCCGACTTCGCGAGTATGTTACATATATTTTGTATAACATACTTGAAAAATTTGGGATCATTTCGACTTCTCTAAGGTTCCATTTCAATTTTAATCGTCGTAGCGAATTTATTAAAAAAAAAAAAAAGAAAAGTCAAAGTGATTAGTCGGTTAGTAAGGAATATAATCCCTTAAAGGCAGTAGATGTAGTATGCATCAGAAACATTTGAACAAAAAACGCACAGAAAGAAAAATTAGAAAAGAGAGGGGGAAAAAGGGAAAAAAGAGTGGAAAAATAGTGGAATTTCTACCCCAAATCTTCAGAAAGAGATCGTTTGGCAACTAATACAAAGGAAAAAGCAGTGGTTGAGTAACAGGACTAGCTTTGAATACGGTAAGTGATTATATCCATTTCTTTGGAGGCACCTGGCCTCGTGGATTTTCTACCACGTGTTTCTTGCGTGTGTAGCTGCCGATAGGCGTACTCATTACGCCTTAGCCTTGAATTTACGTTGTATATTATATGTTATGTCCTGTTGCTGGTATTGCATTGAGTATCTAAGCATTGTTCTTTGGCCATCATTACTGCATATACTTCCCGGTAATTGATGAGAGTCCCGAGCCGGTGAAGGGTCATTATTGTATATACTTCCCGGTAGTCGATGAGAGTCCCGCGCCGGTGAAAGATCATTATTGTTTATATCTCCTGGTAGACGATGAGAGTCCCGCGCCGGAGATAGGTTTTGGGCACATGTGACCCCATTGAATCATGACACATCATTGCATATCTTTATATGCATTTTTTTTAGCTGTATAGATTTATTGCATTAATTATCTATGAATGGTTTATCTGGTTGATTGCTATGGCTTCTGTTTCCCTGACTAGCGTATCTATTTTTCGAGGTTGCTAGTTTGTCCTCACTTATTGAGTCCTTATGACTCACCCCTATTTGTTCTTGTATTTTCTTTTCGTTCGGCAGGTTCTGCTCCAGGACCCAGTCAGCCGCGTTGTGATTAAGGAGTAGTACGTTTCAGCTATCTACGGTGACCCATCTTGTTCATTGCGGCCACCAACTTCAGATATTACAGTTTTCCTTACTTTTGCTCCCTTCGGGAGGTGTATATATCTTTTGGCCTTCTTAGATGTCTGATCTGGAAACCTTTAAAATTGTGTATTCTGGGTAGTCAGTTGTATTATTCAGACAGCTTGTATGTTTGTCTATCCTTAAGAGTTATCTTATGTTATTAAAATTTGGTTCATTTTCATTTCAAGGTAATTCTTTGCAATTTATATCGATTCTATTAATAGGGTTTGCCCGACAGGTTTAGGGGAGGTGGTCGGGTGCCCGCATGGCCTAACCGAGAATTCGGGTCGTGTCAGTTGGTATCAGAGCGAGGTTTAGAGTCTTTCCAGATCATGACAGTGTCTAATAGAGTCTCGCTGATCGGGCGGTGACGTCTGTACCTATCTACGAGAGGCTATGATGGCATTTAGGCAGTTTCCCTTTTTTTTTTCCCTGTCATGCGTGAGTTTTCTTATCTGAAGTTAAATATTTTTAATTTTTCGCAGTATGGTGAGAACGCGCACGAATGTTCGGCGAGAGGCGGAGGAGCCAGCGGTCACCCCTATGCCTGCTGCTCCGCAAGGTCGCGGTGTTGGCCGCGATAGAGGTCGTGGTCGAGGCAGAGGTAGAGTTGCCCAGGCCGCGAGGATGGTGGATCGTGTTGATCCTGCTGCAGAGGTTCCGGTAGTGCCAGCTTTTGCCGGGCATGGGGAGCAGGGCTTATTCGTTCCCCCCGCACTTCATGACGCTTTTATGAGATTCTTAGCGACGCAGATGCCCCAGGGACCTCCTATTCCTCAGGCTGCCGTAGATGCTCATATTCATCGGGCTGCTGTGGATGCTCCTATTCCTCAGGCTGCTGTACATGCTCCTATCCCTCAGGCAGCTCCTCAGGCTGCGGTAGATATTGGTTCTCAGGTTCAGGAAGCCCCCATTCCAGCTCCACAGGTAGCCCCAGCAATTCATGTTCCAGATGGTCATGTTCCAGAGGTAGCGGGTGTTGTACCTCCGGTTGTTCAGGCTAGTCAGCCAGTCCAGGTAGCAGGTCAGGTTGATGATCCGGCAAGGTTGCATTATTTTACCCGACTTAGTCCTCCGAAGTTCTCTGGTCAGAAATCAGATAAGCTTAGGCCTCGTGAGTTTCTTGATCAATGTCAGCGTATCTTAGAGGCCCTTGGATATCTTGAGCAGTATGGAGCTGATTATACTGCTTTCCAGCTTGAGGGTCCAGCTTTAGCTTGGTGGACCGCACTCCGATCAGCTAGGCAGGGCTTACCTAAGCTGACCTGGAGTGAGTTCTCTCATCGATTCATGGAGAAGTTTTTCCCTCGCAGTCAGCAGGATGAGAAGAGGAGACAGTTTGAGAGGATTGGACAGGGTAACCTGTCAGTCACGGAGTACGAGCTTTTATTTTCAGAGATGTCCAGCTATGCTCCAGATCTTGTGCAGGAGCCCTCTGAGAGGGTCAGACGTTTTATTGATGGGCTTTCTCCTTATTTGCGGTCCCAGATGGCTCGTGAGATTGAGGCTGGTACTCTATTTGATGTCGCTGTTGATATTGCCAGGAGGTATGAGGCCTATCATAGATTGGAGATAGAGGAGTTAGAGCGGGAGAGTAAGAGATCTCGTGGTCCAGGGCATTCTAGTACCTTGTATGGAGGTAGGAGTCATCAGCAGCAGAGTAGGCCACCTGTCAGACTAGCTCAGTTTCCAGCGCGTGGTTTTCAGGATGCGCCAGGACCTCGATGGGGTCATCCCCAGCTTCCTCCTAGTAGTCATCAGCAGTTTGTGCAGCGCCAGTATGGCCCAGGATGTTTCCATTGTCGTGAGTTAGGGCATCATAAGAAGGATTGCCCTTATCTTTATCAGCAGGGTAGTAGCAGTTCTTTCCCTCGCCCTCCAGCACCTATGCAGCAGCAGCCTCAGGGTGCCCCTTCAGGGTCTCAGCCAGTTAGAGGTGCACCACCATCTGGTAGAGGTCGGGGTCGTAGTTCAGGTGGTCCCTCCAGGGGTGGATCTCAGGGTGGTAGTTCAGCTCAGCCGCAGAGACAGCTATATGCACTGCCGGCCAGGCAGGATGCCAAGGCATCCCCAGCTGGTTTTACAGGTATTTTATCTGTTTGTGTTCGAGATGCATATTCTTTGGTGGATCCAGGATCTACCTATTCATATGTATCTCCTTATTTCGCTTCGGGTTTTCATGTTGATTATATGTGTCTTCGTGATCCATTCTGTGTTTCTACTCCTATTGGAGACATTATCATCGTGGATCGAGTTTATCCAGCTTGTACCATATCTTTTGGGGGTCGTGAGACACTAGTAGATCTTCTAATCCTAGATATGGTTGATTTTGATGTTATTATTGGCATGGATTGGTTGGCGTCGTGTCATGCCAAGTCTCTTCAGTTGTCTCTTCCTTGTTCAGCACCAGTGGTGTGGCAGGGTTCTTATCTGCCACCCTGGGGGCATGTTATTTCTTTCCTGAAGGCAAAACGGATGATGGATAAAGGGTGTTTAGCATATCTTGCCATGGTTCGAGATACCACTGTGGAGATTCCATCTCTTGATTCTATTCATGTCGTTAGGGAGTTCCCTGATGTGTTTCCAGATGATTTGCCAGAACTTCCTCCTGATCGAGAGATCGAGTTTGGCATTGATATAGTGCCAGGGACTCAGCCTATTTCTATCCCTCCTTATCGTATGGCCCCATCAGAGTTGAAGGAGCTGAAGGAGCAGTTGTAAGATTTGCTTGATAAGGGGTTTATCAGGCCGAGTATTTCTCCGTGGGGTGCTCCTGTTCTATTCGTGAAAAAGAAAGATGGGACTATGCGGATGTGTATTGATTATCGTCAGCTAAATAAGGTCACCATCAAGAATAAGTATCCCTTGCCTCGCATTGATGGTTTGTTTGATCAGTTGCAGGGTGCCAAATTCTTTTCTAAGATCGATCTGCGATCTGGTTATCATCAGCTAAAGATTCGCGAGTCAGATATCTCGAAGTCTGCTTTTAGGACTCGTTACGGCCATTATGAGTTCCTAGTTATGTCTTTTGGGCTGACTAATGCCCCTGCAGCCTTTATGGATCTCATGAACCGGGTGTTTAAGCCATTCCTTGATTCCTTTGTCATTATCTTCATTGATGATATTCTTATTTATTCTCGTAGCCGCGAGGAGCATGATTATCATTTGAGGGTGGTTCTTCAGACCCTTCGTGATCGTAAGTTGTATGCCAAGTTCTCGAAATGTGAGTTTTGGCTTGATTCTGTAGCATTTTTGGGTCACGTGGTATCTAGTGAAGGTATCAAGGTTGATCCGAAGAAGATTGAAGCAGTGCAGAAATGGCCTCGTCCTACCACTCCGACGGAGATTCGCAGCTTCCTTGGATTGGCAGGTTATTATCGGAGGTTTGTGGAAAAGTTCTCTACTATTGCAGCTCCCCTGACTCGCCTGACGCAGAAGGCGGTTCAGTTTCGATGGTCCGATGAGTGTGAGGCCAGCTTCCAGAAGCTTAAGGCCTTATTGACTTCAGCTCCAGTGTTATCCCTTCCTTCGGGCACCGGTGGATTCGTAGTTTATTGTGATGCATCTCGTGTGGGCCTTGGTTGTGTTCTTATGCAGCACGGGAAGGTAATTGCTTATGCTTCCAGACAGTTAAAGCCGAATGAGAAGAATTATCCGACTCACGATTTAGAATTGGCAGCTGTGGTCTTTGCTTTGAAGATATGGAGGCATTACCTTTATGGCGAGTCGTGTGAGGTGTATACGAATCATAAGAGTCTGCAGTATCTTCTCTCTCAAAAAGATCTTAACGGCCGACAGCGGAGATGGCTTGAATTGATTAAAGATTATGATCTCACTATCCATTATCATCCTGGGAAGGCGAACGTGGTAGCAGATGCTTTGAGCAGGAAGTCCATTGGCAGCATGGCTTTTCTTTATGCTGACATGAGACCATTGGCCCGAGAATTGCAGTCCCTTGGCGACCTTGGCGTGAGATTTCTTCTCCCAGGCTCCAGTCGAGTCTTAGCGTGTATTGTAGCTCAGTCTTCCTTAGTCAGTCAGATTAAGGGAAGACAGTTCGAGGATCCTCATCTGCAGGAGTTGCGTGGTCGTGTCCTAAGTGGAGGAGTTCCCTCCTTCGAGCTTGATTTAGATGGAATTCTTCGGTTTAATGGTCGACTCTGTGTTCCTGATGTTGGGGATTTGAGGCAGTCAGTGCTCGGTGAAGCTCATAGCTCGCGTTATTCCATCCATCCCGGTATTACAAAAATGTATCAGGACCTCCGAGAGCTATACTGGTGGAAGGGGATGAAGAGAGATGTATTTGATTATGTATTTCGTTGCTTGAACTGTCAGCAGGTTAAGTTCGAGCACCGGAGACCAGCAGGGCTAGCTCAGGCATTGCCCATTCCCGAGTGGAAGTGGGAGCACATCACGATGGATTTTATAGTTGGTCTGCCAAAGACCCTGCGGCGCCACGATTCAGTTTGGGTCATTGTCGACAGACTGACTAAATCAGCTCACTTTATCCCTGTAAAGACTATTGATTCAGCTCAGAGACTGGCTCAGATTTTCATTGAGCAGGTAGTTAGATTGCATGGTACTCCTGTATCCATTATCTCAGATCGTGGTTCCCAGTTTACTTCTCAGTTCTGGCAGTCTTTTCAGAGAGAGTTAGGGACCCAGGTGCAGCTTAGCACAACATTCCATCCTCAGACTGACGGTCAGTCCGAGCGGGTTATTCAAGTTCTCGAGGACATGTTGAGAGGTTGTGCACTTGACTTCGGGGGTTACTGGGATGATCTTTTGGCGTTAGCGGAGTTCTCTTATAATAATAGCTACCAGTCTTCTATTCAGATGGCTCCATTTGAAGCGTTATATGGTCGTCGATGTCGTTCTCCTATTGGCTGGTTTGAGTCTCGAGATGTCGAGGTGATGAGTTCAGATATGGTTCGTCAGACTCTTGAGGTTGTTCGTGTTATTCAGGATCGTTTACGGACCGCCCAGAGTAGGCAGATTTCATATTCGAACTGGAGGAGCCGAGAGTTAGAGTTCGAGGTCGGGGACATGGTATTTCTGAAAGTGTCACCGATGCGAGGTGTAAAGAGATTTGGCAGGAAAGGAAAGCTTAGTCCCAGGTTCATTGGCCCTTTCCGTATCGAGAAGCGTATTGGTAAGGTAGCTTATCGGCTCGACCTGCCAGCTTCTATGCCAGTTCACCCAGTTTTCCATGTGTCGATGCTTCGGAAGTGTATCCGAGATCCTTCCGAAGTGATCGAATTAGACTTTGCTCAGCTAGATGTGAATCTGGCTTACGAGGAGTTCCCAGTTGCTATAGTAGCGCGTGATATCCGGAAGCTTCGTTCGAAGCAGATTCCGATGGTTCGAGTGCGATGGAATAATCATCCACATGAGGAGGACACTTGGGAGCTTGAGTCCAGTATGCATGAGAGGTATCCTTACCTCTTCGACGATTCAGGTTCGAACTTGATCTTTAAAGCCTAAAAGTTCTAATCATTGTATATGATTTTTGTTTCGTAATACATGTCATTGAAAATTCGTGTAAGCATTCTCATTAGAGGTGTGAAATCTATTTTAGACTCTTGCTCGTTTGAGGACGAACGAGAGTCTAAGTGGAGGAGAATGAAACGACCTCGGTCAGTCGTTTCGGAAGTTAGGACTCCGATTGGCGTGCCGATAATTTTAAAATATTCGTAAGGTCCATTAGGACCTGTCTGTAAAATTTGAGCTAAATCAGACCTCGTTTGGTAGGCATCGGAAGAATGTTTCAGTTTTTATTGTCAATAAATATTAAAAAGAGATTTTTGAGCTCGGTTTGGGAAAATGAGCTCCGATTCGAAATCCGAAAGCTCCGTTAGGTTCGTATGATTATTTGTGACTTTTATGATTTTTCAAAAGTGAATTTCGATGTTGTTCGGCTAGTTCCGCAAAAATGCCGAAAGTTAAATAATTTGACCTTTTTCCTTTAAATTCGCATCTTAAGTTTCGGGAGTCCGATTTGAGATCCGACTTCGTGAGTATGTTACATATATTTTGTATAACTTACTTGAAAAATTTGGGATCATTTCGACTTCTCTAGGGTTCCATTTCAATTTTAATCGTCGTAGCGAATTTATTAAAAAAAAGAAAGAAAAGTCAAAGTGATTAGTCGGTTAGCAAGGGATATAATCCCTTAAAGGCAGTAGATGTAGTATGCATCAGAAACATTTGAACAAAAAATGCACAGAAAGAAAAATTAGAAAAGAGAGGGGGAAAAAGGGAAAAAGGAGTGGAAAAATAGTGGAATTTCTACCCCAAATCTTCAGAAAGAGATCGTTTGGCAACTAATACAAAGAAAAAAGCAGTGGTTGAGTAACATGACTAGCTTTGGAATACGGTAAGTGATTATATCCATTTCTTTGGAGGCACCTGGCCTCGTGGATTTTCTACCACGTGTTTCTTACGTGTGTAGCTGCCGATAGGCGTACTCATTACGCCTTAGCCTTGAATTTACGTTGTATATTATATGTTATGTCATGTTGCTGGTATTGCATTGAGTATCTGAGCATTGTACTTTGGCCATCATTACTGCATATACTTCCCGGTAATCGATGAGAGTCCCGAGCCGGTGAAGGGTCATTACTGTATATACTTCCCGGTAGTCGATGAGAGTCCCGCGCCGGTGAAAGATCATTATTGTTTATATCTCCTGGTAGACGATGAGAGTCCCGCGCCGGAGATAGGTTTCGGGCACATGTGACCCCATTGCATCATGACATATCATTGCATATCTTTATATGCATTTTTTTTAGCTGTATAGATTTATTGCATTAATTATCTATGAATGGTTTATCTGGTTGATTGCTATGGCTTCTGTTTCCCTGACTAGCGTATCTATTTTTCGAGGTTGCTAGTTTGTCCTCACTTATTGAGTCCTTATGACTCACCCCCTATTTGTTCTTGTATTTTCTTTTCGTTCGGCAGGTTCTGCTCCAGGACCCAGTCAGCCGCGTTGTGATTAAGGAGTAGTACGTTTCAGCTGTCTACGGTGAGCCATCTTGTTCATTGCGGCCACCAACTTCAGATATTACAGTTTTTCTTACTTTTGCTCCCTTCGGGAGGTGTATATATCTTTTGGCCTTCTTAGATGTCTGATCTGGAAACCTTTAAAATTGTGTATTCTGGGTAGTCAGTTGTATTATTCAGACAGCTTGTATGTTTGTCTATCCTTAAGAGTTATCTTATGTTATTAAAATTTGGTTCATTTTCATTTCAAGGTAATTCTTTGCAATTTATATCGATTCTATTAATAGGGTTCGCCCGACAGGTTTAGGGGAGGTGGTCGGGTGCCCGCACGGCCTAACCGAGAATTTGGGTCGTGTCAATAAGCCATGATCTTTTGATCATAAGCCAAAATCTTTTGCTCCATTGCTTCCCTCCATCCGCTGTATTTATCACATTTGCAGCCTTTGCAATTGGAGCTCCTCTTCACTGTAACAACTTCAGTGATACCAGCAACTTCAAACTCACCACCAACTTCATTACCATCAGCTTTTTTTCCAATGTCAATATTTACATCTTGAAGGCCACCAATTCCCTCTTCATTGTATTCACCATCACTTCCAAACATCATCGTTTCTGGGGCTTCCATAGCTTTAATTTCTATCACTTGTCTTAGAGGGGTTGCAGGATTGTTCTTGAAGATACAAATTGTAGTGCCAACAACAAGACCAACGCTGTAAGCATCCTCAAACACTTTACAAAAATGATCTATTGTATTGTCCTCGGAGTCTTCAAATGGCACGAGGTCTAGAAAGTAATCCATGTCCAGCTCGTTATCAGTAGGAATGAGGAAAGGGTGAATAACCTGTTAATATACCCAATAACATTAAATAAATATCAACTAAATTTTAAAAATATTTTAAAGTTGTTTGGAACAAAGTCATGTTGTTCGAAAACATCAAGAAGTGATGTTCCGAACATCGTTGACTGAAGCAGTTGACGGTTCTTCATGAAGATGTTCCGAACATCAATTAGAAATATCTCAGCAAACACGAAGTTGTTCCAAACATTACATAACATATATGGAAAACAAAATACTTACATGAACATCATGTTGGTCAAACAACCTGTCCGTATCTCTTTCACAAATTTCAGTAAGCCTGTTTATGATCCTTCACATTGTTTTTTCTTTTGGCAAATCCTTTGGCCTCAAGGCAGGTATAGCTTCATGAGCCCAGGCCATGAATGCCCATGGAAAGCCATAAAGATTGTAAGCCTGGCTTCCTTCAGCACGAGGTTCCATTGGCTTGATCAGATATTTCATTGTTAATTCAAAACTCATCCTACCCCAAGGATAATGATAGAATGCCTCAAGATCGGCGGACAAGCACACAACCCATTCCTCTATTCCATATTTGGAATCCCTCGCACAAAGAATAGTATGAACAAACCAAGCCATGCGCAGATTTAAATACCACTTCTTGGGACAGGTTCTAGAATATACCAACTCAAGCAAGTCACCAGACTTCACAGCTTGCTTTTTCTTCGGCTGTTTTTGTTTTTTGGGCTTGTTGAACTTCCTCTTGGCAGGTGAAGGTGAGGGTGAGGGTGAGGGTGACTCCTCCACCTTCTTCTTCCCCTTCCGCTTCCCACTCCCCTTCTCCTTTTCCTTCTCCTCCTTTTCCTTCTTCTCCTTCTCCTCCTTTTCCTTTATCTCTTTCTCCTTCTCCTTCCTCTTCTTCTCCTTGAAATAATCAACAACAAACTTCCACAATTCCTTCCCCTTTTCATTCATTTTTTCCATGTACTGTTTACTTAGATAGGCACCACAGTTTAGCCCTGTCATTAGTGCAAACTCGGATAGGCCAAAACGTACTGGCAATCCATTGAAGGATATCCAAACCTCTTTCTACTTCTTGCAAATAATCCTTCGCATGAGGAGGTTATGCACCAACTTGGTGCCAAACAGTGGATATACCGGTAATTGCAAGAAAGGACCGAAACAGCTATAGCAAAATCCCCTTCTTACCTGCAATTTTTTCAGAACCTCCTTGAACTGTACCATACACCTAGCCAACGAAGAACGAACAGTAATCTTCCCATTAAAAGGTTCATTGTTGGTCAGGAAGGTCTTGAAGAGACCCTCAACGTTTCTCTTGAAAGTAGCATGACCAACGTCTTCATACTGCACATAATTTTAGCATAAAATTAATAAAATGAATCACATTGGTAGTAAATCACATTAAAGGGAAAACATAAATGTTCAGAACATGTTTATTCTGAGGTTCTGAACGACAGTATCAATCGTTTGGAACATAACGTAATGTGTTCAGAACGAGATCTACCAGCCTTAATGCTGATGTTGGGAACATATATATGTCGTGTAGAACATCAACATAGACGTTCCGAACAATAACAAGTATCAATTCAACTATCACCTGGTCTTCCTCCAGTTTTAATCCAGATGTTCCTTCAGCAGTTTCCTTCTCTTCACCTGCTTCCTCTTCAACATTTCCACCTGCATTATTTACAGCTTCCCCATCTATTTTAACTCTTTTTTCACGATCCTTCAGAAAGTTGCTTTTTAAAATTACATCATCCGCCTCTATTCTACTTCTTTTACTGCTTCTTGGACTCTCCTCTGTCTTATCTGCTTCCCCCTCTACTTTTTCTCCTTTTTCTCTACTTAAATCATCAGCTTCTTCATTTTTTTACCACCATCTTCCTCTTTCTTTTCACGATCACCATCTTCCTCTCCAGTCCTCAAAAAATCACTTTTTAACAGTTTATCAATACCGACATCATCTAAATCCACCATTCTTTCACCCTCATCTGCAGCCCTCTCCAAATCCTCCTCACCTTTACTTAGATTGTAACTTGGTGCTGGACTTTGGTTTTCTTCTTGTTTATCACCTTTATTTTGTGGACCTACTACTTCTCCTTGGCTATCGTCGTCACTCTCCACAACTAATTTTCTTTTAGTTGTTCTAGTTGTTCTTGGGCATTTAGGAGTAGGTTCTAAATCTGTAGGAGTACGTTCCGAATCTGATGTAGTAGGCTTCTCAGGTTTCTTCTTTGGCGAAGGGCCCTTTCTTTTAGAAATTGTCTTCTTGGGAGTCTTTGTAGGCTGCTTCTTCTGCTCATCTTCATCTTTATTTCTCGGTCTTAAATTTACCATTTTTCTGCAAAGCAAAACAAGGGGATACAAAATTTAGTTACAGAAAATCATGAACATCCAATTAGATGTTTAGAACCTCAGCTACTATGGTGTTCGGAACATCAAGACACACAACAACAATAACTTCAATTTGCAACTAAATAAAGCAGCGTTGGTTCACAGAAAACCCTCAAATCGTCACAATTTAACCGAAAAAATGTAAAAAGCATAAAAATTTCAGTTGAACATCGAAAATCCCCTTTGTAGTTCGGAACTACTTTACCCATTAAAACACATAATGCCATTCAATTTTAACACAATATTACATCTTTTGTACAAAAATAAACACCCAAAGCATCGTTAATCACTGTCGACGAAAAAATTAAAAATAAAAACCTAGGTTCGAGATTTATACCACAGTTTAAATGATCATGACATTGTTTACCTTTTATATATAATACTTTGTTGTATTGCTGGTCGGATTACTTGAAAACCACAGAGAAGTTGAGAGTATTTGGTTTAGATTTGGCGTGAAAAAGGAGATGAAGTGCGTGAAAAATGAGATGAAGTGAAGTGAAGAAGTTGAAAAGGCCACGCGGAGGGGGGAGGGGGGGAGTTTAATGTATACTGTTCCCAATGTTTGAAATCATTATTATGTATGTTTTAAGAAAAACCCTCAAATTTTAAAAGTGTTAATTTGGTCCATGATTAGTCTTAATCAGACTTAGAAAAAAAAGAAAATGGAAAAGAAAAGTAGAGGACCTTTTCTGCCAAAAAAAACTTGTGGAGTTCTGGAACGCTACAAGTTTACTGGTATTTAGGACTTGGGAGTATGAAGTTTGTCTCGTTAGGACAACTTTGTTGTCTTGATTTGATCGTTGTCCCATAGAGAATGAAGTTTTCACCCAAACTGTATTTAAGAAATCGAATACCAAAAATGTCGAATCAAAATTTATTACTGTAATATGTATCGTACCGACTCATGCACACCTCTATTTCTCACCATGTCCATGCTAATTTTTGGAATTGGTTAATTTGAAATAGACATGGAAATTTTTACTTTAAACATAAAATGTTTCATATAAAAAATAGACTTCATTACGTTGATTAATGATTGAACCATATTTACCACATTATCGCAACATTTTATACTAATACTCACACAATTACATCTATTTTACAAGATTGTGTTTGACTAAATATCTGAGTTTATTAAAAAATAAATATTTATCACATATCAAAGCATTTATAAAATTTGTAATCCCAAAAGTATAATCTATACTTGTAACCAAAACTTGGTTACAGGGATCAAAAACAAGGATATCTCAAAAGTATAATACGAGATTATAGTTCCACCACCTACATATATAGGATAATATCATAAATCATGATTGATAAAACTTCTTATTGTTTATGACAGAAAAAGAGAAGACCTTACGACGTGGAATGCTTATTTTATGTTTTTACAATTACCACCAATCAAACAGGGATAAATATAATCCCAATATTTTTCTTATTAGTCCGTCCTAAAAATATTGT
Organism: Petunia x hybrida; assembly: GCA_037355625.1. Taxonomy (NCBI): domain Eukaryota; kingdom Viridiplantae; phylum Streptophyta; class Magnoliopsida; order Solanales; family Solanaceae; genus Petunia; species Petunia x hybrida. The sequence goes on from JBBBVM010000082.1 coordinate 8,110,767, forward strand.
CATACTTCTAAATTTGAAAACAATTCAACTCCAAACTTTCTTTTATACTCACTCATAGTCACACAAATATTTATAGCTTATTTTAGACTACAACTTTAAAAATGTCAAGTCGAATTCTTGGCAATTTGCACCCCTAACATATACTTTTTTTATATTTACCCTATCCTCTTATTTTTAATGAGTTCCTCCCTAATGTATTCTTTTTTTTTTTTTTTTATGCAAAATCATAAACATGTTCATTTATAAGGGGTAAATTAGGAATTGCATTATACTTCTATGAAATGAAGAGAGTTTATACCCACTCTTCTAGGTATGTACTTCATGTTAACAAAGGCGCTTCACTTTGTTTCTTCCGTAGTGCTAATAAAGAAATCAGGACCTTTTCATGTTAACTAAGAAAAAATCACAATCGTTTATAATGGAACTAATAAAAACATAATGTCTTCTGCTTCGTGTACAGATCACTTTTATGGAGATATTATGAGCATGTAAATTCCTATGTTCTGGTACATTGACCGGAATCAATCAACCACAACTATTAATATGAGACTTTCATATGGGTTAGTTACGGACGGTAACTTTACTCCTTGAATCTCAACTAAGTACTATTTCTCATGACTGGAAAGCGTGCTGCATCTTTTGAATACAGTTATCCAGCTTCAACTTCTTACTTAAATTGGTGGAATGACTGCAAATTTAGCTGTTGGGTTTGCAACATGGTCATTCTATAAAGGCGTACCATAGTATGAGTGTTCACGAGATGAAACAACTATTGAAGAGTTATGAATGTAGCCATGATGGACGTCTAAGGAAGTCGAATGTCAAACTGGCCTGGTTACGAAGAGTACCGGAGCCGCTCAAGTTTCTAAATGTATACATAGTTAAATATCGGAATTTTATTTATCAATTGGTAAAAATTGAAGAAAATATGATAAAAGCTAGCATGGCAAAGAGAAAAATTTGGGTTGTTACTGCAGTGCAATGAAAACTTTCGTAAGACTATATCACGAGCTTTCCACCATAAATTTATTACTACAGTATAATTTCTAATTTATCCTTTATAAAATGAATATGTTTATTATTTTGCGAATAAAAGAATAGGTTAGGTGGCAAATCATAAAAATTAGTAAGAGGATAGGGTGCATGTCAAAAAAAGACTATATGTTAGGGGTGCAATATGCAAAGAATTCTATTGGGATTATAAGTAATCAATTTCTGGTGTTCATTATTTTCTCATAATTTATCGTGGACTATTGGGATTTGGGATGAGGAAGAAGAAGGATAAAAATGAGAAAAAGGACTACTGTATAGAGATAAAAGTTTTTCAGAGATACATAAATTAGTACAAAAAAATTTTACCTACTACCCTCAATAAAAGGTGGTCTTACCTAATTGCCACAACTTAGAAATATTTTAACTAAATGCCCTCCAAATCATCCACCCTTCTGAGAAAGGACTCTTTTGCCCCTGACTAAACCTAATTCACATTGAACCCATTCCTTTCTCTCTTTCCCAATTTCTTTCCTTGTTTCTTCTTTATGTACTGGAGATTTACGGGTTTGTTTTTCTCTCTTTTTCGTATGTTTATCTTATGTTTGTTCTATTATTTTTCCTTTAAAATGTAATTTTTATTTCGCTAATGATTTATTTGTATTTATTTTTTCTTGTAATTTATTTTTACATTTATTGTTTATATTTATCTGTTAGTTTTTTTTTGCATTTGGATGGATGATCGTTGAATTAAGTTTGAGTTTCGCTTGTTTTTGGTTGATTACGGTGATTTGAAGGTTTTTACTGGTATAGCTATTAGATTTTGTTGTTGCTCATTGTTTAGAGCTTAAAGTCTTGGCCATGGCCAAGAGTTGCATAGAATTTTCTTCAAGTTGGTTATTGCATTAATTTTTAAAGTCTTGGCTACTGCCAAGAGTTGCAAAGACTTTGTCTGAAAGTTGTTCACTGCAGTAGAGGTAATACTTTTAGAGATTTTCAATGTAAGGTCCCCCTTGCATCAGAACTTAAAATCTTGGCTATTGTCAAGAGTTGCAGAGACTTTCTCTGCAAGTTTGTCACTACAGTATAGGTAAAAGTGTTGGTAATTGCCAATAATTGTAAAGACTAGTTCTACAAGTTGCCCCTCCCACTAGAGTTTAAAGTGTTGGCTATTGTCAATAGTTGTAGAGACTTTTTTCTATAGTTTGCTCTTTTCATCAGTCATGCATTCTGTAGTTGTTGCTGTGTTTTTCAGTTGTCTTTGCTTTTGGCATGTTGACTTTGAATTACAGTAATGACATAGGAATTTTTCTACATATTAATCATGAGTTCATGATGGCACTTCGTAATGTATGTTTACTTGTCTTTACTTGTTGTTTTGTTATCATACTATTTTTGTAATTTTATTTGTTGAATATGCATATTTTATCTTTTGTTCCTATAGGAAGGAGATCAAAATTTTAAGTTTGAGCACTGGTTTGATGCCAAAGGTTCTTGGGGTGGTGATGTGAAGTATAGTAGTTTGGTTAGTGAATTTTTGACGGAGCGGCAATTGACGTTGTTGAAAGGTGGAGTTTTCAGCAAATTTATGGAGTATTTTTGTATATGGTCTTTTCATTATTGTTTTATTATTTTGTTATTATGTGTTGTCATTGTTATTTTTTTTAAATTTTGCAGGTAATGGATATTGAATCTTCTGATCATGATCATGTACATTTAGATGTGGTGGATGATTTTATAAGTCAACCAAGATTTTCTGATGAAGGTGCTAGGAAGAGGCAAAAATGTGATGTGGGCGATGAATTTCCAAATTTTCGTTTGTTACCTCTGTCGCAAGATGATCCGTGTAGTAGTCCAAATAAGACTTTTAGTACTACAAAAGAGTTAGAGAAAACTGATGAGTAGTTTTAATTACGTGTGTTTCATATTTACTCTGTTGTTTATGTTTATGTAAACAAGTACACTTGGATGTTTGATATTTTTGTTATTTTAAAGACTGGAGTTGTCTTGAATTAGATAAGATGGAAGTGTTAGCAATTGCAGGACTTCAAGGCTTTTTAGTTGTTGTGGGGTGAAGGGATTAGATGGAAAGTCTTGCCAATAGGCAAGACTTAAATTCTAGTTAATTACTTTCCAAGTCTGATATTATATAATTAATTTAAAATTGATAAATAATTCGTGGAGGGTTGTGCTGGTAATATTTTTGCCAAGACTTGGTGGAAATTTAGTTGTCAATACTATTGTCTATGGCAAGACTTCAAGGCAACTTAATTATTTCTAATATTAAAGTCGATAAATAAGTTTCAGTAGGAAATCTTACCCTTTGCCAAGACTTTACATCAAGTTAAATTGAATTGGTTATCTGTATGAGTGTAAAGTCTTGGCTATAGCCAAAAGTTCAGTTTATTGATAATATTAACTTTCCAATCACGTTTGATTTTTAAAAATATTTATAATCAACAACTGCCCTTCCTTTTGATGAAACACCATGCTATGGTCAGCTTCATTCACAAAGAATTCGCATGTACTTGTGGTGGTAGTGGTGGTGTTGTTACTTGACATGTCATTCATTTTAATAACTTCTACTATGAAGCAGGATTTTCTGAAATTGTCATCATTCTTCAGCAGATACATGCAAGTCATAAGTTCTTGATCATTTGTTACCATCATGCCTCTGCACGTTTCAAGATTCGTATCAAACCTTATCTTTGCTTCACTTTCATTAGTGTTGATGCTTAGAGCATTACAAATTTCTTTTTCAAATGCCTGGTAGGTTATACCGTCTTCGACAAGTATCAACTTTATGTCATGATTTCTGTATCTGCTGTTTGCATCTCATTCCCCATTATAAGCTATGAAAATGCAATGCGTTGCCATAGTACTAATCCTGCACATAATCAATACAAATAATATGCTTTAATAAAAGCAGAATCATCGGTAAAAGTGTTGCCTTTTTCTGGGCTTAAGGTCTTGCAAAGAAGTCTCTCTTAGGTGCCTATTGCACCAGAGCTGCAACTCTTGGCAATAGCCAAGACTTGGAGAGGCTTTATCTACAAGCCCCCCATAGTAACAGTCTTTAAGTGTTGGCAATAGGCAAGAAGTCTCTCCTAGGTGCCTATTGCACCAGAGCTGCAACTCTTGGCAATAGCCAAGACTTGCAGAGATTTTGTGTGCATGCCCCTCATAGCAACAGGCTGAAAGTCTTGGCAATAGCCAAGAAGTTTCTCCTAGGTGCTTATCCCACCAGAGTTGCAACTCTTGGCAATAGCCAAGACTTGCAGAGACTTTCTCTGCAAGTCCCCCATAGCAACAGGTCTGAAAGTCTTGGCAATAGCCAAGAAGTCTCAGCTTTGTGCTTATTGCAGCAGAGCTACAAGTTTTGGCTATAGCCAAGACTTGCAGAGAATTTGTCTGCAAGTACCCCCATTGCAAAAGGTCTGTAAGTCTTGGCAATAGGGAAGAAGTGTCTACAAGGACCCCATTGCATCAGAGCTACAAGTCTTGGCTATAGCCCCTCATTGCAATAGGGTTGAAAGTCTTGGCAATAGGCAATAACTTTGTACAAGCCTCCCACTGCACCAGAGCTTAAACTATTGTCAATAAGCCAAGACTTTTCCAGAATTGATAGATTTTTTTTTTTTATGAAAGTGCATATTACAATTACTGTAATCAATCTAATGTCATGTGTTTTTTGATTATTATGAAAAAAACCATATCTCGTTTGGTTTATACAGAATTTTAACCAAAGTTAAGCATAATATAAATGAAATTATAAAGAAATTAATCAAACTGTTAGTAAAATTCAATAGCAATTTGAAGAAATCTTACAGTGAACCTTTACTTGAACGGAGCAATCTCTGAAAGGAATGGGTCTTTAGGGTTGCTCAGATCGCGTGAATAGTGAAAAGAAAGGGGATGGACTGTGCGTATCTTTTTATTGGTTTGTAGGGGTATTTTGGTCCGAAAAAAGTTTCATTAAACTAATGAGGGCATTTTTGCTAAACATCTGTTAGTGAGGGCAATTTCGCAAACCATTGCTTCTGGTAGCATAGTTTTGCAATTCACCCAATTAGTACTATTATAGAAGACTGAAGGGGAGGAGCTTTGGGTCGTGCCGCAGATTTAAAAATAGCCACTTCTTAGGTTGCAGTTGATGAGGTAGTCATTTTTTTTGCAATAGCTTAAGATCCCTAACTAGCCACTTTTTCAGTTATTGATTGAAAATATAGCCACTTTTTGCATCGCCCACAACAACTTTTAAAGCTAGCATAGTAAGTTTTTCAAAACCAAGCATCCTCTTTAGGATTTTTAATTGAATATAAAGTCATTTTCGCATAGTTTGACAAATAAATAGCCACTTTTAGGATTATCAAAATATTTGAATTATCTAACTGTTATTATATTTACACAGGAATTCAAATAGAATTGAAGGAAAAGCAATATGATAGAACATAACATAATTTTATTTGAAATCCAATTCGTTATGCATAGATGATGAGATTTTATTAATACAAAGTCAATTCCAATAGACGTATCGGATGGTCCCATTGGTGTGCCCCCCTCCTATTAACATAGTGACTAAAAGTGAAATGAAGGTATTATACACACATATTCATATTTCTGTTCCATAAAAAAGTTTTGAATCCTTAATAGTTCACAGAGTTATATCTCTTTCAGCGTCCTAAAGCTTTGATCAACATTCACCCAATAAGGTTGTAGTATATTTTGCATTTAAATTTTTTTTAAAAAAATAAAAAAATAAGTCGATCTTTCATATGTTGCTTTTTCAGAATTTGACACTCAAACACTTTTTGAAAAGCATTGAGCTATTGACCAAGTATTGAATGTATTTCTAATATTGGTACAAAAAATCTTCTCGAATCGATTAATCAACTCAATATATACAGTGCAATTTTCAATGTAGGTAATTAATATATCGTGATGATATATGCCAGTTAGCTTGAAATAAAATGAAGGATTTGACTGGAAGCAAATTTTCCAACTCTTATGTTTTCTTTTTGGTTGAAAGTAACCTTTTTGTCAAACAATATGCACTTATAAGGGAAAAAAAATAATAGTATGAGGAAAAAAGAATGTATAAATTATTTTATAAAATTATAAAAAGTATATTGACCACTAACTCGTGAACAATATAAATAAAGTATAAAGCTATTTTTTAATATATTTCTACTATTAACCGATCATGACAACAAATAAATAATCTTCACAACACATAAAATTTCTTTATGTTTGTACATACAAGGAGTACTTAAAGAAGATGGACGATTTTAGAGACCTTCCTCAAATTTAACTCTGTAAAAAGACATGCAATATTATGTTGGCGGCATACCCTAACTAATCACAGAATAAAGATGAAAGTTCTTCAATTTTCAAAAGATTCAAAAAGGTTCTCGCCAACCGTATTTTGTTGAATATTTTTCTTGAAAAATTGAAAAGTTTTCGATAATTTGAACAGTACTTGAACCAAACAGCAAGTGGACCTTGGCATTTGGTTGAACATATGTAGATTTTGCAAAATATTGGATTTTTTTTTTTTTTTGGTAAAAAGTATCTGTCAAAATTTTAATCAAAAACTCCCAAGAATAAAGGGCAATTTAAAAAAGTAGGACACTCTGGTGCCCTTCTCACTTTTTTTGCTCCTATAAGATTTCTCTTATATTTTTAACCCATCACCTGACTTCAGTGCAAAAATTTCTGATGGTCGTGACAATAATTGTGAATTTTTGAGTCAGCAAACTTTTCTAGCAGTCCTGATGATTGGGGCAAAAATGTAACAACCTTTTTATGGGGGTCAAAAGTGTGACAACGGTCCTAGATCATGTCGGCGCACCAAAAACCTTGGATAAAGGAGTATTTTAACCCCGCACCAAAAAACTTGGATAAAGGAGGATTTTAACATGGGGAACCGATTGAGGCATGGAAGCGGGCAGAATTTTAGGCGGGCAGAATCACGCTCGCCTCAGCAAGCACCTCGGCGAGCGAGGCTGGGCGTTAATGCTTCAGCCAAACAGATTTTTTGTTAGCTTAACGAGCTCCTCGGCAAGCTTGCTTGGGAGCTTGTAGCGCGGGCAGATTTGTACCTAGCTCAACGAGCTCGTTTGAGGGTTTTTCCATGTCGCGATTTGGTCTTCCACGGATATATTTTGTGAGCGGAATCGTGGATATTTTTCAACAAATACAATATTTCACTTGTAGCTCATTATGGAAGTACTCATTGGCAATATTTATGATCTCAATTACACTTAGTTTAGTTCTAGTTGGTATGGTGGTCCATGTAAGGCACATTATTAAGGCATTAAATTTACTTCTATTGGTGGTATTAGCATTGTATGATGCTTAATCCAATGAAGTAGATGCAATGCTTGAATATGTTGCTATTTCACCACAATCTACGCATTATTTAGTTTTAGCAAGTTTATATTTCATTCAAGGATGTAAAGAATTTATTTATTTATTTTATTTATTATTATTAATAAAATTAGCCACTAAGCTATGTGCTTAGTGGTATTTGCTTAAAAAAACATAGGAAAACTGTAAACAAGGGACAATTACAAATATATACAATCTTAACATCAAAATTACAAAAAAATAGTATACAATTTACAAAATATAGCAATACTTTTTTTATCCTACATATACAAGTTTCAAAAAACACATAAAAAATAGGATTTTATCTCCTTCTTTCTAACTTCTCTCATCATTGCCATATGGGACTGCTACCACCACTCACCGCCGCCGCCGCCGCCGCCAAATTTATTTAAAAAAAAATTGGATCTATAAAATGAAACATACAAAAAATACACATATATACATTGAAACTTTTTTATAATTAATGTTTTGATTTTACATTGACGAGTCCAAAGTGTATAGGGTATTCCTGCTCATGCTTGTCAAATTATAGTATAATTTAAGATATCGTCCCACAGAGATTGGATATTCTATGCTACAGACTTGGAATATTTTATTTACTATTTGAGAGAATCAAACTGATGAAAGGTGAGATTTTTAATTTTAATTTACTTTAACTAAAAAAAGATAATTTCAGGAAGATTTCAAATTTTTTTTTTTAAAAAAAAGAGTTGGGGATCATTGAATTCACTTGATAATATTTATAATAAAATCTCAATTTTGTAACACGTATTTCTCTAAAGAATAATTGTTTATTGCTAATTCAATTATGTTGTGCTCACTAAGAAATAATCAATTAATAAAACACTCCGTGACGTTATGTAAAATCAATTGAGTTAAAACTAGTGACGATTAAACCGAAATAATTTTCTTGCTTGAATTGTGCTAAAAAGTAGTAAAAACTTTATGAGAATATTTTCACCAAAAATCAATAATCTTTCTTACAACAATTCCTCCGAGAGAATTAAAACTGAGGTAATCAAGATTACGGGTTTGGAATGATAAATTACTAAAAATTACTTTCACACTATTATTTTGTTCATCGGTTATTAATATATTAATTTTACTCCGTGAGAATTACAAAATTAATATATCAATAATTTAGAGATAAAATACATAGATGTGATAATACTTGTTAAGTGAAAAATATCATTCTAGCACAATATGAAAATATAATTCAAAGTTTCAAGCCAACTATATTTTTAAAGTTGAGATAAATATTATAAGTATATCAAGCTTCATCAACTATCCCAATAAAATTGATTACTCCATTATGGAGTAACAAAAACTAAAAAGGAATTTAGAAAGACTAAAAATATTTTACTACAAAGAGAAGAAGAGAGAGACCAAGAGTAATTCTTGTCTTTCTAGAGAGAAAAGAAGAAAATTATTACAATGGATAAAAAAGGCTTGTTCTTCTACACAAGAGAGAGTGGCTATTTTTAGCCAAAGATGGCTCCTCACTTATGGCAAAGTGAGATGTAAATTGCCCAAATGATATCTCTTTCTCTTCAAATCCTATGTGCTAGCTCACACTTAGGCCAATGTAGATGGCAATGTAGTTTTCTACCTTCACATCCCATGTGCTAGCTATCTTTAATTTACTTTGGCAAAAGTGGAGAACAAAGTAGTTTTTTCTTCCTTCAAATCTCATGTACAGTCCCAATTTAGTTGCTACTTTGACAAATGTGACTTTTTTCTTCATTCTTATCCATGTGCTAGCATTCTTCAATTTACTTTGGCAAAAGTGAAGGACCAAAGTAACTTTTTCTTCTATTTCCCACATGTCAATTCCACATTTGTTTTTTTGGAGTTTGTTTTTCCTTGCTAGAAATCTCCCAAACAAAATTACTTTGGCAAAAGTGGCTTCTCTTTTCTAGCTTCTTTATTTTTTTTTTCCAAGTATTTCTTTTTTCTTGAAGAATTGTTAGAAAATATGCGAGAATATGACATAAACATTCATGTTTTATTTTTTATATTAAAAATACATGAATAATTTATATCCATCAAATTTCCCCACACTTGAACTTTTGCTCATCCTCGAAAAAAAAAAGATTTTTTTTAAAGCTAATGACTTTTGTAGGATATAAAATGTGTTAAAAAATAAATAACCTTCATTTTGTTCATGCAATTATCCTTTTTAAATTCACCAAATTCTTTACCTTGTTCTGAATTTTGGTTTGATTAACAAAAGTTTGCATTCTTCTCCCCTTGAATTTTTCATAATTGATTGTTTTATGACCACTTATTCATTAAGTATCATAGTCTTGTCCATAGGCTTGCTCCTCATATTTATCTCCACTAATATAGATACAACACCGATTTTCAAAATCTTTTTAGGACTTTTCTTGGCTTGTAATGTCAGGCTTCAGGCTGGTAGGTTATACAGATATATTTATAGTGACTTTTCTTCTTCCAGCAAGAAGCAAATATTCATGTCTTAGTACTTCCATCCTTTCTAAGTACTTTCTATTTGTATTTCCTCTTCTTTGCACTATCATACACAATCACATATTCACAGTTTTTTTTCCATCTTTTAATTTTTTTCTCTCTTTTTTTTTGATGTCAATCTATGCTCTTTCATAGCTGGAGGAAATGATAACTACGTCTATATCTGTACATAAATAAATATACATAGAGACCATTTTTTTTTAGTAGAGAGGGTGTTTGAAAAAAAATTAGGATCAAGGCTCAAAGAAGGGTTTTAAGTAGTAAATTTTTACATTTGGATAGAAATAAAGAGGCTTGAATTGTGGATCGAACAAGGCCTAATTTCCTATTCCAAAAATCAGTGTCATCCATTATTTCGCCTCGAAAAATATTTAGAGCAAGTTCCACCCAAGTTTAGTGATTCTACTTGTTTTTGTGATCATAACTTTTTTCAATTCCAATGATTTCCAGATTTGAAGATACATTCTCTTGCTTTCACAAAATCAAAATTATCAACACGAAAAGTTATATGGTGAAGATAAAAAGAAATAATATTGAATATAATGCAAAGAATTTATTTTGTTAATTAGTATACCTACAAAAGTTCATAAAAATATTTATAAAACATATATAAATCAGAACAATCATCCCCCACACTTGAACATTTCATTCTCCTAGATGAAAATGCATTTCAGGACGAGTTAAAAGGGAAGTAAAAGAAAGAATTTTTTTTAAAAACAAAAATACAATAATTAAAGTAGAAAATACTGCTTAATAAGTAAAATGTAAATATTTTTGGCTTTCAAATTTACAATCACGGAAGAAAGCTTGAAAGAAACTATGATCACACATATTCTATGTGTAATAGACTGACCAATTTAATACCTTAACAGTCATGGGGTCCTAGTTTAAATATAAACCAGAAAATTACCTGCACCATCATTAGATTTGCACAATTAAACAGTTAACCAACCAGTAACTTAGGCATACCGATCACCATGGAGTTGCTCCTGTATAGATGACTCTGTTTTTGTAGAGGCCTTCATGAGATGTTCCGGTTGTACAATAATCTGGATATTGACCAGATCAATTGGTTAAGCATTTATTATCCAAATCTATGTTGAACTTATGAGGCTCCATTGCTTCACCCTCAATGGCTACGGATAAGGAACCATAGTTCTGAGTTTAACGTCGCCAGCTCGACGTAGTAACTGTCATTCATCAGACTATCATGATTACCGAAGGTTGTTTCTCAATATGCCCTCCAAAGTACAATTTCAACATATGACAATTTACCTTAAACTTGTTACCTCCATTGATCTGTTGAATTTCAATTGCTCCATAAGGGGTAACATCTGTGACATTGTAAGGACCTGTCCACCTGGATTTCAGTTTTCCTGGAAATAACCAAAGTCGGCTATTGTAAAGAAGTACTTGATCTCCAATTTTGAAACTTTTTTGTCGGATCAAGTTATCATGCCATTTTTTAGTTTTTTCTTTGTAAATCTTGGCATTTTCATAGGCTTCCAATCTCAGCTCTTCCAGTTCATTAATTTGAAAAAACCTATTTTTACCGGCAGAGTTTAGTTCAAAATTTAGTGCTTTTAATGCCCAATAAGCTTTGTGTTCTAATTCTACTGGCAAATGACAAGCTTTTCAAAGACTAATCTGTATGGGGATGTTCCAATTGGCGTTTTGAATGCCGTTCGGTATGCCCATAGTGCATCATCTAATTTTAAGGCCCAGTCTTTTCTTGAGATTCCAGCCATTTTTTCAAGTATTCTTTTTAATTCGCGGTTTGAAACCTCAGCTTGCCCTTAAGTTTGAGCATGGTATGGTGTTCCTGTTTTGTGAGTCACACCATATTTTGTCAGTAAAGTAGAGAATTGTCTATTCATAAAATGAGTCCCTTGGTCATTAATGATGACTCGAGGTGTGCCAAATCTGGTAAAAATATTTTTTCTGAGAAAATTGCACACAGTTCGAGCATCATTCTTTCTTGTGGGAATGACTTCAACCCATTTTGAAACATAATCCACAGCCACCAGGATATATTCAAAAGAATGAGATGAAGGAAAAGGTCTCAAACATCAAATATCTCAAATACCTATATTGATTGCGATGGCATTTCATCCCTCTTGGTAATGTTACCTGCTCTTTGACATCTGTCACATTGTGCAACGAAAGCACGTGCATCCTTAAAAAGTGTTGGCCAGTAGAATCCAGCTTCCAAAACTTTAAAGGCAATCTGGATTTGCAGCATAGTGTCCTCCAATTACTCCATCATGGCAATGATACAATATCTTGCTCATTTCTTCCTCAGGTGTACATCTTCTGATAATATTATCTGCACAAAGTTTAAACAAGTAGGGATCATTCAAAATATAATATTTAACTTCAGATATGAGTTTTTTCCTCTTCTGGTAAGAGAAATCTCGGGGTGTCCAATTTCCAACCAAGTAATTTGTAATGTCTGCAAACCAGGGTGGTTGAGTCACAATTGAGCTGACAGAAAATATATGTTCATCAGGAAACTCTTCTTTTATTTCACACGACTCATGAGGAGGGGTCTCTAATCTAGACAAATGTTCGGCTACCTAATTCTCAGTTCCCTTTTTGTCTTTTATTTCAATGTCAAACTCTTGGAGAAGTAAAATCTATCTTAACAATCTAGGTCGGGCATCTTTCTTTGCTAAGAGGTATTTTAAAGCTGCATGATCAGTAAAAACAGTGACCTTGGTTCCTATCAAATAGGTTCGAAATTTATCAAAAGCAAATACTACTGCCAGTAGTTCTTTCTCCGTTATGGCATACTTGAGCTGAACCTCATTCAATGTCCTGCTGGCATAGTAAATGGGACGAAATTTTTTATCTTTTCTTTGACCTAAAACAGCTCCAACTGCTGTATCATTAGCATCACACATGATCTCAAAAGGTTGGTTCCAGTCAGGAGATACAACTACAGGAGCAGTTGATAATTTCTCCTTAAGAGTGTCAAATACTTTTAAACAATCACCTGAAAAATCAAACTTAGTATCTTTCATCAAAAGTTTAGTCAGAGGTTTTGAAATTTTTGAAAAATCTTTTATAAATCTTCTGTAAAAACCTGCATGTCCAAGAAAACTTCTAATGCCTTCAACAGCTGTGGGAGGGGGTAATCCTGCTATAAGATCAATTTTAGCCTTATCAACTTCTATCCCTTTAGCAGTGATTTTATGTCCTAAAACTATTCCCTCAGTAACCATGAAATGACATTTCTCCCAATTACGAATCAGATTTGTTTCTTCACATGTTTTAAGAACTAAGGTCAAGTGGTAAAGACAATTCTCAAATGTTTTTCCAAGTGAATCATCCATAAAAATCTCCAAAAAATTTTCAGTCATGTCTGAGAAAATTGCGGACATGCAACACTGAAATGTAGCATGTGCATTGCATAAACCAAATGGCATTATCCTATATACATAGGTTCCATGAGGACATGTGAAAGTTGTTTTATCCCGATCTTCTGGTGCAATTGGTATCTGGTTATACCCTGAATATCCATCAAGAATACATTAAAAACTATATCCTACTACTCTTTCTAACATTTGATCAATAAATGGTAAAGGAAAATGGTCTTTTCTTGTGGCATCATTGAGACGTCTATAATCAATACAGACTCTCCATCCTGTAACTGCTCTGGTAGGTATGAGTTCATTATTTTCATTTTTAACAACTGTCATACCTCTTTTCTTTGGTACCACCTGAACAGGACTTACCCAAGGACTGTCAGAAATGGGGTAAATGATACCTGCAGCCAAAAGTTTAATTATTTTATTATTAACAACTTCCTGCATTGCTGGATTCAATCTCCTTTGGGGTTGGACTATTGGCTTATAGCTATCCTCCATGAGGATTCTGTGTGTGCAAATAGCTGGACTAATGCCTTTGATGTCTGCTATAGTCTACCCTAGAGCTCCTTTAGGTGCTCTAAGTACTTCAATCAACTTATATTCCTGTTTTGCAGTCAGAGAAGATGAAATTATTACTGGAAATAATTTGGGCTCAAGATAAACATATTTTAAATGAGAGGGGAGAGTTTTAAGTTCAAATTTTGTTTGAACTTCTTTTGACTATGTCGCTTCCTCTTCCTCAAAATCATTTTCCAATATTTCAGCTTCACTTCTCATTGTGGCATCATCATCGTGTGTGGTGCCAGATTTAGCCAAGCATCTTTCTATTGAGTCTGAAATCAATTGGTCATCTTTGAATTCATCTGCAAGATCATTAATCATGTCAATTGAAAAATAAGAAGATGATGTCTCATCTCCTAAAAACTTTAGAATCTTGTGCATATCAAAAATGACTCTTTCTTCATCAACTCTCAAAATTAGTTGTCCTTGATGGACATCTATGATTGCTCTGTCTGTAGCAAGAAAAGGTCTACCAAAAATTATTGGTTTATTAGGACACTCCTCCATTTCAAGTACAATGAAATCAACGGGGAAAACAAATTTATCTACTCTAACAAGTACATTTTCAATGATTCCCTTAGGTCTCTTAGTACTTTGGTCTACAAACTGAAGAAAACAACTGTGTTTTTCATCTCACCAAGATCCAATTTTCTATAAATAGAAAATGGCATCAAATTTATTGAAGCTCCAGAATCATAAAGTGCTTTTTCAAAATATACTCCTCCCAAAGTACATGGAATCGTAAAACTTTCTGGATCACCGAGTTTTTGTGGTAGCTTATTTTGAAGTATAGCACTATATTTTTCAGTAAGCATTACCACATAAACTTCTTCCAATTTCCTTTTACTTGACAAAATTTCTTTCAAAAATTTAGCATATGAAGCATTTGCAATAAAGCATCAGTAAATGGAATATTAATGTGAATCTGTTTTAAAATTTCTAAAAACTTTGCAAATTGACTATCAAGCTTTTCTCTTTTCATCTTTTGTGGAAAAGGGATCGTCACAGGGAGAGGAGTTATTTTTTCAAAATTCTTTTCTTTCTCTTCAAAAGGTGTTACAACATTCTTACCCTTATCGACCTGTTGTTCTAAGTGGTTCTTTTCCTGCCTGTCTGCATAAGGTTCATCAAGATTCTTACCTGACCTTAAAGCAATAGCCTTAAGGTGTTCTTTTGGATTTTTCTCTGTATTGCTTGGTAAGGGACCTTGAACTTTTTCAGACACAAGAGATGCCAGTTGGCTTACCTGAATTTCCAAATTTTTTAGGGCAGAATTTTGGCTTTTTATTTTCTCATCAGTGGCCTTAATGTACTTGTACAAAAGGTCATCAAGATTTGGATGAGCTTGTTGAGGCCTTTGCTTATATGGAACTGTCTGCTGATATGGCCTGAAATTTGATTGCCCGCGATTTTGATTCTGGTAACCAGGTGGGCTATTTACTTGTTGCTTGTGGAAGTTTTGAGAGTTCTGTCGCTCCAAACGCACACACAAGTATACGCGGTCGATCAAGTAATAAAGTGATAAGAAAAGTATCGTTCCCACGAGGACTATTGATTAACTACCAACTAAATCAGATAATTCCTAATTATCTAAGCACGAAGGTTTCAAGAATTGAGAATTTATCTAACTAAAATTAACTAATTAATCCAAGAAAATAATAACAAGTAAAACACGATTTTGGATTCAAGAAGGGATGATAGCCTAGGGTCATGGGATATCTGCCAATCCTGTTGAATTCTTCAGTTAATCTGACTAAATCAATTTATCTGGGTTACTAATCACAGGGTTAATATTACTCACAGGACTCTTTCGATACTCTGCTTGCCTACTCAAGCCAACCTAACGCCTGTATGTCTATGGAATTAGAATTAATAAGAATGCATGTACTTCTCCTGTATACTGATTAAGCGTGACTGTTAGGAATATTTCTATCCTAACCGCGAAACCATTCCCCATGCCCAGGTTCAGGAACACGCTCTATTCAATCCTATTGCAACCTGTGGTTCCCACTTTCGAGTTCAACCCTAGGTTCATAAATAGTATTCAATTGGTGATCAAACAATCAAATAATTAGACTCAGGATATAAATAAATAATCCAATATAATAAATTAATGAAATCAAATTAATATCCGAATGTCAACAATCATGGAGATCCCACAACTATAGACTAAACAAACTAGGAAATTAAATAGAAAAGAAGAAAAGAAAAACTCGTTCCAGAACCCAGAGACGCTGCATGCGTGACTTGCTGCCTCCTTTACGTCCCTAAACGTGATAAAAGTCCCCAACGTCCCCCCAAAGCTGTGCTTATATACTTCGCAAATATTATTCCTCTCCTAATTCTATTGGGTTTCTACTTCTTTTACAATTGCCAGTCTTGAGTGGACCAAAGCATCAATTTAATATTTGTCCTCAATGTAGACAACTTAGTACATCTCCCTTACTGCAACCAGCTTTGCTGCTTGGCACTCTTTAATGCAAACTTCGCCACATCAGCTAGCCACTCCCGTAGCCATTTTATGCTTCTTCTATGCAAAATTACTTTCCAATACACCTGAACCACTCAAAACATACATAATTAATGTAATATCAAAATTGACAAAATGTTGGAAAAATTTAATAACAAATATACTCGAAGGATGATAAAAATATGAATGAATTAACATCAAAATATATATAGTTATGCCCGACATCAATACCCCACACTTAAACTATTGCTCGTCCTCGAGCAATCCAATCCAACAGTACTTCTCAATTAAGATCAACTATACATGTGACAATGGTTGATACCAACAACTAGACCTTCTCACATGCATCTTTCACGCACTTCCTCATGTTTCACCGTGCCAAAAGATTCCAAACATTTAAAAACAATCAAACAACCAAATTGTAATATCCTAACCTCAATAACAGACTCCGTGACACCAAGTTTCTCAAGCCCGCTCACTTACCTCGACTGGGAGTCTAATAAAATCACCTATCCTTCATGAATCAAGTGCCCTCACAACAAATCAGGAGAAGTAGTCCAATACTCACAAGATATTGTAATTAATTTTAGGACTTTATAGATGAATTCACTCAACTCTCAGAAAAAAGTTCACATGCCACGCAAGAAGTACCATAGGCTTGCCCTTTGTGTAAATCTCCACTAATGTAAGCCTGCTCAATCTAAAATCAAATAGGACTTAATACAAGTTGTAATGTAGGCTGCAGGACAAGTAGGATAGATATGGATAAAGTGACTAAACCTCCCTAAGCACTTACAATACATTAATTTAGCACACCTCCTTCTTTCAAAAGTTCCTCCATTTCCAATTTGAAGCAACACCCAATCTTCCCCTTTTTATTTACGCTAATGAATATTTTCAAGCTCAACAAGAAGTGTTACTTTCTTTTTACAACTTCAAAAATTTTTTTTCCTACTTGATAGTTGGCCGGGCCATCAAAAAAAAAAAAAAAAATTCTTTCACTTTTTTTTTCTCTTCTTTTTTTCTTTTCATAAACACTTCTTTTACTTTCTACTTGGGATCAATCCACAAACCAACCAACCTTTTTCTCCAACTTTAGCTATTTCAGCTCATTATATATATAAGTGCTTAAGGAGATAGGGTATTCAAAAGATGGGAAATTCAAATTACAACAGGTCAAGGCTTGTAATATGGTTACCAATAAACAGGATAAAGGCTCAAAGGGGCTGACTAGGGTCAATCAAGTATAGGGTAGGCTAGAAAATCTCAAACGGGTCAAGGAAGGCCTATAATCATTTTTCAACCTGAGCAAAACCTAGGATTTCGCTTCAACCACACTCCGGGTAAGTTCTAGACTCAAGTGAAAAGCATGGAATACAACAAATACCTCACTCACACAATGGCACATGACTCACTCAAGATGGCTCAATTCGGACTCTCAATCCAAGTAGTAAAACAAGCTCGAAAATAAAGCTTAAAGCACTTAGCACACAAGAGTCAAGAAACTGAGCCTTGGCGTCACAAACAAGGTTATTCATTTTTCTTGGCACAATTTATTTCAAAAACTCACAAGGAAGGCATTTAATCCACGTGCTCAGGTCTAAATATGCTAGCATCAAACAGGTCACAAGCCACCTAGACTCCAACCCGAGTTTTTTTTCCTACTCTTTTCTTTTCTTCTAATACGACGACTAAAACTATCTAAAAATAAAATATAAAGTACCCGGTTCTGAAACGACCTCGGTCAGTCGTTTCGGAAGTTAGGACTCCGATTGGCGTGCCGATAATTTTAAAATATTCGTAATGTCTATTAGGACCTGTTTGTAAAATTTGAGCTAAATCAGACCTCGTTTGTTAGGCATCGGAAGAAGGTTTCAATTTTTATTGGCGATAAATATTTAAAAGAGATTTTTGAGCTCGGTTTTGGGCGAATGAGCTCCGATTCGAAATCCGAAAGCGCCGTTAGGTTCGTATGATTATTTTTGACTTTTATGAACTTTCGAAAGTGAATTTCGATGTTGTTCGGCTAGTTTCCGCTAAAATGCCGAAAGTTAAATAATTTGACTTCTTTTCATTTAAATTCGCATCTTGAGTTTCGAGAGTCCGATTTGAGATCCGCCTTCGCGAGTATGTTACATATATTTTGTATAATTCGTATGCAAAAGTTGGAACTATTTCGAATATCGTAGGGTACTATTTTAATTTTCGTTGAGAAAAGAAAATAAAATAAAAAAATAAAAAAAAAAAAAGGAAAAAGGGACAAAAAATTTAAGGATGGCGGTGGATTAGCTAAGGACCAGCAAAACATTACAAACATGAGAAGCTCAAAAGGAACGAGAACAGTGGAATGAAACAGAAAACACGGAAAAGGAAAAAATGCCAAAAAATAAGAAAAGGGGCTGGAGAAAAGTAGAATTTTCACCCTGAAACATTCAGGTAATGATCTTAATATATTATTTGACTTTATTACGTGTGTTTGAATATATGTTAATGGTAAAACTTGAAATATTATACATCGTTTTAATAAGTTCAATTAATAGTTAATGGGTTAAATGGACCCCGATAACGAAATTGATTATATATTCGTACTCAGTGAGTTATGGGCAACATATAAATGTAAATTATTTGGGGTTTGGTCATGTGACCTTAAACCCTGTACATAGGCCCGGCCTGCGTATTGCGAATGCGAATAGGGTATCAGGTTCCTAACCGGATTGCCCTAAGATGTGAGGAATGAAGCCTTTAGCCTTATGTGATATATTTTTCTGGTAATTGAACACAGTAGGATCGTTTGGCAATGAATCCAAAGGACAAAGCGGTTATTGAGTGGCTGTACTAACTTTGTAACAAGGTAAGTGTTTATATCCATTTCTTTGGAGGCACCTGGCCTCGTGGATTTTCTACTACGTATTCCTTACGTGTGTAGCTGCCGATAGGCGTACTCATTATGTCTTAGCTTTGGATTTACATCGTATATTATATGTTTTGTCCTATTGTTGGTATTGCATTGAGGATCTGAGCATTGTACCCTGGTTGTGAGTTGGCATCTACTTCCCGGCTGTCGATGAGAGTCCCGCACCGGTGAAGGGTTATTATTGTATCACATTGCATTCATATGCATTATATGTCATTCATATGCATTACATTGCATATCATATTGGGTGCAGGAGTATTCCGCCCCAGGAGCAGGAGTATTCCGCTCCATTGTATCATATTGAGGGTAGGAGTATTCCGCCCCAGGAGCAGG
The DNA here is from genome assembly GCA_037355625.1 of Petunia x hybrida. NCBI lineage: Eukaryota > Viridiplantae > Streptophyta > Magnoliopsida > Solanales > Solanaceae > Petunia > Petunia x hybrida. The sequence continues at coordinate 8,130,286 of JBBBVM010000082.1, forward strand.
AGTATTCCGCTCCATTGTATCATATTGAGGATAGGAGGATTCCGCCCAGGAGAGTGCAGGAGTATTCCACCTCTGGTTTATATTATATCGGGTGCAGGAGTATTCCGCCCCAGGAGCAGGAGTATTCCGCTCCAGTTGGTTAGCAGATTGGATTCCCCTCGAATGCAGGAGTATTCCGCTTCGGGCTGGGATTATGGGCACATGTGACCCTTTGTATCACATTTCATGTCATTTCATCTCATTTCATACTATTGGGTAGACTTACGATACATGACTACTGTCCTGCTTATATGTGCATTGCTTATTTGTTGATATGTTTCTGGCTCGTATCCCCAGTTGAGTTTATGGTTTCATACGTGTTTCCGGTTGTTATCTGGCTCTGCCTTTTTATAATTTAAATGAAATGAATTTGGTCTATCTATTTCTTTTCTCCCTGGCTAGCTATCCTATTCTTTGAGGTGGCTAGTCTGTCCCACTTATTGAGTCCTTTTGACTCACCCTTGTTTGTTGTTTGTTTCTTGTCTATCTATTTCATTTCGGCAGGTTCGCTCCAGGATTGAGTTCGCCACGTTGTAAAGGAGCGAAGACGACTTCAGCTGTCAGGGTGAGCCAGCTTTTATTCCGGATGGCCACCAGTTTATTGGTTATTATTTCAGTTGCATTTTGCTCCCTTCAGGAGGTATCTGTCTTCTTTTGTACTCTTAGATGTCTAGTCTGGATAGCCCTAAATCTAGTATGTTGGGTAGTCAGCTGTAATTTCTTTTGTACAGCTTAGAGGAATCAGTATGTCTGTGCCTTTTTCTAAGTCTTGTTCTTATTTATGAATTGAATTACATTTATTTTCCTAATTTAATTGGTAAGGGTTCACCCGATAGGTCTAGGGGAGGATGTCGGGTGCCCGCACGGCCTAGCCGGATTCCGGGTCGTGTTAGGTTCAAGTGTACATCCCATGGAAAAGAACCGATGCCCAAAGAAAAACCACGGGGGATTATTATCTACTCTAACTATACCAAAATAAACTAAGAAAAGACTAACTATTTTTGGATTTCTTGTTTTGTATTCCTTTTTTAAATATTTTTGAATAATTATAACTAAACTAGAAAGCAAGAAATAAATAAAACAATGTCAATTGACAAAAAATAAAAATAGTAATAAGCAAAATATAGGAATTCCCCACCCCACACTTAAAATGGTGCAATGTCCTCAATGCACAAAACCAAATAAACATGGGTGGTAAGCGAGGTACTCAGACTTCCCTCACTATCGCGCACATGGCTTTTCATGCCAAAATACTCATTCAAACCAACTAGTGCGCGCAAACGGGGTGCAAGCACCCCACACTTATCTCATACTACATTAATAGAACATGGATGATCAGTTAATAATGCTAACTAGTAAGAGATGATTAAACTAAGCATAGCAGGTAGCCCCTAGCATCGACAATGCAAGACTTAGGCTCGTCGTGTGTGTTCGACGTGCCAAGTGTGTTAACAGCCCCAAAATTCATCTCCCCACTCTATTTTATCCCTAAACAGCTTATAAGTAAGTTCAGCTACTCAGATTTTGCCGAACATATCAAAAATCTCAGTTAGGCATTTTAGCGAATACTTTGCGCGCACAATTTTGGACAGCCTGTTGTAGGCTTATTGGCGTCATCACCAACACTCCCAACTCCTGGGATTCCATCATTCCACTGCTCACAGTGCATCACCGCACTCTCCACAACCAAATACCAGCCAAACAATTCAGATTTACAACCAAACTTAAATTCAAGACATGAACTAAACGTAAGGGAGAAGGAAAGGGGGGAAAACGCAGCAAGACGTAGCAGAGAAAGAGAGAGATGAAGAGTACCTGGGAATCGACGACGGTGTACCATGAATGGTGGCAGACTTCAGTGGAGTGCGGGTGTGTACGTGACAGAGTAAATACAGGAGGAGCGTGTTTGTTTTGGTCTCCTTGGCTTAGGAAATTTTAGATGTAGAGTGTTTTATTTTGAAAAGAAAAAAGTACCCACTTACATGAGCAAACAGCAGAGGATGCGATAACCTTTCAACACTGTCTTAAATCTTAATTGTAACTTTAATCCCATACAGTCCCGGGCGCGAAGTTTCCTGGGCTGTTTTGCCTGAGACCTTTATTTTTCTATGCAATGTTCATCTTGAGCACTCGCCAATTGCATGTACAACACTCCCCTTCGTGCACCCTTTTCTTTTTCACGGTCTTGCAAGTCTGTAACACACATTTCTACAAAATTAAGTTAGTACTACAATAATAAAATATTTTTGTTCTTTTATTATTATGTTTTTTTTCACTTTTTTTAGAATTGAAAACTAAAACGAAAAATGGTAAAACTTGGGTTGCCTCCCAAGAAGCGCTTGATTTAACGTCGTGGCACGACGTGTACAACATTATCGCTTTTGCTTCCACTTCGAACATATGAATTGTCTCCCCAAATTGAATTCAAGCTTACAACTATGCTCTTGGGGAGGTGGCATAAAACCAAAATAACCAAGCAATGAATGTCGCATCTTGTACCTTTTGGCTTTTAAATGAGGGATGTCATTTTGTCTTCTCGGCATCACAAATTTTAGACTATAGACACCTTGTTCCTCCTCCAGTGACTCTTCTATTAGCTCGGAAGGCTCGTCATCCAAACACAATGTCGAAAAGTGCATAGACAGAGGTCCAGTGCGCTTCAACTCTAAAATTGCCTTATTGGTGACATCCTCATCTTTGCACACACTAGAGTCTTCAAAAATTATATTTTTCACTTCTCCACTTGACTCTAGTGCCACTTTCTTAACTTCAGCATCATCAACTACTATTGGGTTGAACAGTTGGAACTCCACACTTAGCTTCTCAAATTGGCTCTTAAATTCCTCTTCAACTTCATCCACCTCAAATATACTCTCCACAACAATTGGTTGTTGAGACTTAGACACCTCAATCTTTTCAATCAAATTAGCCTCAAGATCGTGAATAGCCTCGCCAAATCGGTCGATCTCTTGTTTGAGAATATTTTTCCATTTTATAGAGCACTTATTTGCACTTGTAATATCATCAAGAAGACCCCCAAATGCATCTAATCGTTGAGATTGTTCCATTAGCCAAGTTTCGCTCACGATCTCCACTTCTTCAGAATTTTCCTCTTGTTGTGATGCATCCTGCACTTCATTGCTCCTATCAATCTCACAAGTAAGGTTAGTATTATCATGAATATTACTTGGGAAAGCAATACGACACTTAGGACAATCATTCCACAGACCACTACACAATTGACAACAGTTTTGATCAAAGGTTGTAGAGGAATGACTAGATAAATAGTTCTGTAGGATATTGAGATGTCGACAATCTTCCCACAAGTGATGTCCATTACAAATTATGCAAGGAGCGCCAAAATACGAGTAACCAACCTTCGACCAATTTTCATCAAAAGATGCCATGTTAAAAAGTAATAAAGTAAACTAAACTAAATTAAACTAAAAACTCGAATAGACAAAAGTAAAAGTCTAATCTAGAAAATAGCTAAGTCTAAGTCCCCGGCAACGGCGCCAAAAACTTGTCCCTCCAAACGCACACGCAAGTATACGCGGTCGATCAAGTAATAAGGTGATAAGAAAAGTATCGTTCCCACGAGGACTATTGATTAACTACCAACTAAATCAGACAATTTCTAATTATCTAAGCAAGAAGGTTTCAAGAGTTGAGAATTTATCTAACTAAAATTAACTAATTAAACCAAGAAAATAATAACAAGTAAAACACGATTTTGGATTCAAGAAGGGATAATAGCCTAGGGTCATGGGATATCTGCCAATCCTGTTGAATTCTTCAGTTAATCTGACTAAATCAATTTATCTGGGTTACTAATCACAGGGTTAATATTACTCACAGGACTCTTTCGATACTCTGCTTGCCTACTCAAGCCAGCCTAACGCCTATATGTCTATGGAATTAGAATTAACAAGAATGCATGTGCTTCTCCTGTATACTGATTAAGCGTGACTGTTAGGTATATTTCTATCCTAACCGTGAAACCATTCCCCGATGCCCAGGTTCAGGAACACGCTCTATTCAATCCTATTGCAACCTGTGGTTCCCACTTTCGAGTTCAACCCTAGGTTCATAAATAGTATTCAATTGGTGATAAAGCAATCAAATAATTAGGCTCAGGATATGAATAAATAATCCAATATAATATATTAATGAAATCAAATTAACATTCGAATGTCAACAATCATGGAGATCCCACAACTATAGACTAAACAAACTAGGAAATTAAATAGAAAAGAAGAAAAGAAAAACTCGTTCCAGAACCCAGAGACGCTGCATGCGTGACTTGCTACCTCCTTTACGCCCCTAAACGTGATAAAAGTCCCCAACGTCCCCCCAAAGCTGTGCTTATATACTTCGCAAATATTATTCCTCTCCTAATTCTATTGGGTTTCTACTTCTTATACAATTGCAAGTCTTGAGTGGACCAAAGCATCAATTTAATATTTGTCCTCAATGTAGACAACTTAGTACATCTCCCTTACTGCAACCAGCTTTGGTGCTTGGCACTCTTTGATGCAAACTTCGCCACATCAGCTAGCCACTCCCGTAGCCATTTTATGCTTCTTCTATGCAAATTTACTTTTCAATACACTTGAACCACTCAAAACATACATAATTACTGTAATATCAAAATTGACAAAATGTTGGAAAAATTTAATAACAAAAATACTCGAAGGATGATAAAAATATGAATGAATTAACATCAAAATATATATAGTTATGCCCGACATCAAGTTCTCAGCACCATTTGGATTGCTCCACTAGAATCCTGGATGTTTCTGTGCCATTGGACTTCCAAAAGGGTACGGCTTGTACCCAAAGGAATTGACTTGTTCATCATTCTGAATGGTTGCTTGGCACTCATGATTTTGATGGTTTCCCCCGCACATGTCACAAGCCTCAGACTGGTTTGGTTGTTGCGCCTTCACCTGAAAAGATTCAAACTTTTGTGCTAAAGTAGCAATCTGTTGTGTTAGTGTATTTAAAGCATCTGCCTGATTTACCGTAATAGCCTTTTTGATAATTATACGATCAGATGGCCATTGAATGACATTCTCAGAAATCTCATTTAGCAATTGCAATACTTCAACTGTGGTTTTACCTATTATAGAACCTCTTGCAGCTGCATCTATCACATTTCTAGAAGATGGTTTTAGCCCGTGATAGAAAATATACAACTGCATATGTTCAGGAATGTCATGGTGTGGACATTTTCCTAGCATTGATTTTAATCTTTCTCATGCTTGATAAACTGACTCAGTGTCAGTCTGCAAGAAATTAGATATATCTTGTCTTAACTTCGTTGTTTTAGCAGGGGAAAAATATTTGTTTAAAAATTTCTGAGTCATTTGATCCCATGTGGTAATAGACCCTTGAGGCAAACTTCGCAACCAAGTCTTGGCATCACCTTTTAAAGAAAAAGGAAATAGCCTTAACTTAATTGCTTCAGCAGGTACTCCATTATATTTAGCAGTTTCAACTAGTTCCAAGAAATCAATTAAATGACTATGTGGATCTTCACTTGGATCACCAGTGAAAGTGCAAGATTGCTGGATTGTTTGAATCAGGCTGGTCCTGATTTCAAAATTGTTTGCTGCCACTGGTGGTTTCCTGACACTAGATTCACAGTTGAAGCGGTCTGGTCTAGCGTAATCATGTAGGATTCTATTTGCTGGTCTTGGTGCCACTTCATCAAACTGCTCCTCTACTTGGAATGGTGGTGCGACTCCCAATGGATCAACATCATCTCCAAGTTGGTGCTCTATTTGATCACGAGTTACGCTTTGAGAAGATGATGATTGTCCTTTCCTGCGCAACCGCAAAGATTTTTCAATTTCAGGATCGTAATTGACCAACTCTTTATTAGAAGAGCGGGTCATAAACTATTTGAAACTTTTAAAGCAAAAGAAAATCAAAGTCAAATTTATGTCCTAAACAGATGCAATCACTACAAGAAAATACAAAAAGAGAAATACTAGTAGTAGAAAATCATAAAAAGAACAGTAGATATAGTATGAGAAAATAACGGTAATAAAAAAAATAATTAGTAAACTTGTCAATGAAAGACAAGAGAACAATATGTGCTAATTTTTAAAATAGATAAGATCGGTGATAATTATAGTAAAAAGAGCAGTAGTAATTAGTAATAATAGTAGTAGGTAGTAATATATACTTAACAATGAAAGAAAGAAATTAAAAAAAACTGTATAATATTAGGTAAACATAATATATTAAAGGATAAGAAACGTTAGTACTAAAAACAATTACTGATTCTTTTTTTTCTTTTTAAATAAGGATAACAATAATAAGAAAAATAATAACACTAATACTGATAATACTGACTATAATGAAAAACACCAGAATGATCATAACAGTAAGAACTATCAATTATGGAAATTAGCTTATACTACTAAAATATAAATAAAAGTAGTGGCTATATAAAAAAAATTAAGAAAGGGAAAATAAAACAAAATAAGTAATACTACGTAATAGATAGTATATTACTAATATAATAAAAATAGAAGTAGTAATACTTATAGCAATGTAAAAGAAATACGATGATGAGATAGATAATAGTATATGTAGTAATAATAAAGACTATATAGAAAGTTTATAATAATAATAATAATAATAATAATAATAATAAAAGAAAAAATGTTACAAAAAATAAAAAAAATATTAGAAGCAGAAAGGAAAATGTTAGAAGCAATAGTTAGTATAGTATTGTTAGAGGTAACGGTTAGTTATAGGTAGTTAAATTTATAGTAGTTCTTAGTAGATTATGTTAATTATTAGTTATATTAATAAGTTCTCAAATTAGTAGCCAAATATTTAGTCCGAAGTAGATGTATGCCAATCCCCGGCAACGGCGCCAAAAATTTGACGAGTCCAAAGTGTATAGGGTATTCCTGCTCGTGCTTGTAAAATTATAGTATAGTTTAAGATATCGTTCCACAGAGATTGGATATTCTATGCTACAGACTTGAAATATAATTGAAAGTTTCAAGCCAAGTATGTTTTTAAAGTTGAGATAAATATTATCCCAACAAAAGAGATTACTCCATTATGGAGTAACAAAAACTTAAAAAAAATTTAGGGGCCATTTGTTTTTATTAAGATTAAGATGTCTGAACCTGAATATGCACCTGAATATTAAGATATTATATTAAGTTCTGAATAATTAATAATTAAGGTTGTTTGTTTTTCAATATCTGAATCGAACATAATTTTAAATAAACAAATAAATACAATCATAACTTCAAACATCTGAGTATGTATATTTTCATATATTGAAATTTAAATGTGCAAATCAAATCCATAAAATGTTAGCCATAATGGTTCAAACAAAACCTTTTAGCTGATGTTCTTCCTAAAAATTATTTCAAAATGGGTCTATTTAAAGTTCAATTTCAAAATCAAAAAATTTACCAATAAAAGATGGAATCGTGATAGAAAATTTGTCACCATGCATGAAGTTTCAGCATCAAAGTTTTACTTGGAATAGTAAAACTAAAATAATGGCGTGAATAATGGAAAAAAAAGAAGAAGGTGGAGAGAGGGTATGAGGCGTGAAAATAAGGAGGAGGAAGCCGTAAGTTTATGTTCAGTTTCTAATGTGATGTTTTTCCCTAAGAAAATGCTGTAAATTTGAAGATCTGTATGCCATACAGACTATGACAAAGATCTTATTTGGAAAGAGGCATTAAGGAGTATTGAGAGCTTTTAAAATTAAAAAAATAAATACACTTAATGGACTTAGATCTGTCCTATTCAGATTAAGAGCTCCATTAAGTGCAAACAAATGGGGCCTTAGAAAGACTAAAAATATTTTACTACAAAGAGAAGAAGAGAGAGACCAAGAGTAATTCTTGTCTTTGTAGAGAGAAAAGAAGAAAATGATTACAATGGATAAAAAAGGATTGTTCTTCTACACAAGAGAGAGTGGCTATTTATAGCCAAAGATGGCTCCTCACTTATGGCAAAGTGAGATGTAAATTTCCCAAATGATATCTCTTTCTCTTCAAATCCCATGTGCTAGCTTACACTTGGGCCAATGTAGATGGCAATGTAGTTTTCTACCTTCACATCCCATGTGCTAGCTATCTTTAATTTACTTTGGCAAAAGTGGAGAACAAAGTAGCTTTTTCTTCCTTCAAATCTCATGTACATTCCCAATTTAGTTGCTACTTTGACAAATGTGACTTTTTTCTTCATTCTTATCCATGTGCTAGCATTCTTCAATTTACTTTGGCAAAAGTGAAAGACCAAAGTCACTTTTTCTTCTATTTCCCACATGCCAATTCTACATTTGCTTTTTTGGAGTTTGTTTTCCCAAAGTGACTTTACTTCTTTCCTTGCTAGAAATCTTCCAAACAAAAGTACTTTGGCAAAAGTGGCTTCTTTTTTCTAGCTTCTTTATTTTTTTTCTTTTCCAAGTATTTCTTTTTTCTTGAAGAATTGTTGGAAAATATGCGAGAATATGATATAAACATTCATGTTTTATTTTGAAATATTTATTTTTTATATTAAAAATAAATGAATAATTTATATCCATCATACATATAACCAAACATACGCACAACAAAAAATATACACAAACATACAAAGATATACAAAAGAATATAAAAATAACTTTTCTACTCTAGGCATACATATCCACAAGCATACAACAATATACACATATATACAACACATACATACGCACAAAAAATGAAGTTAGATATTCAAATAAGAAAAAAAAAGCATGTATTTTTATATACAAAATACAAAGATATACAAATACATACACATATATACATATACAAAAGGGAAAAAAGGAGGAGATTAGAGCAACCCGCCGAAAAAACACGCAGATCGGAGCAGCCGCCACAGCAGTGCAGCAGCGCCGCCGCAGAGGAGCGACGTCACTGCACTGCAACAACAGCACCAACGATATCAGGCCAGATCTGGCACGTAGAAAAGAACAACCGCAAACAAAAACTCCGGCGAATGTCGAACACGGTGGCGGAATCGCCGGAGACAACGGAGCGGTATCGGCGGCGGGTGGAGGAGATGTGAGAGAAGGAGGAGGGAGGAAGAAATTAGGATTTTTTACCGTGTTTAAAGAGAGGGGGAAAAATAGTATATGTAGGATAATTAAGTGAAAACTATTGGTATGTTGTGTAAATATTGTAAAAGTATTGTTATGTATCGTAATTTAGCTATTAGGGTTGTCTTCTAGCCTAATTTTTTTTTGAAACAATTGGATGGAGTATCATTTAAGGATCATATATAAGTTTTGAAAATTTTTATTTATTTCTTAAATTTGGTATCTATTCAAATTTTAGCCACATAAATTGAACTGAAAATATTATTTTTATTTGAATTGTTCACTCATAGTGAAAGAAGATTAGCACTTAGCGTGTCAAGTTAATGTTATTCCCATAGCATCTCTTTCACAGGATAATGTCATTTGATTAAGCTTACGTTCTCCTACTTAATGGTCCACTAACAATCATGCAAAGGAACATGCCTTTCTTGTTCATTACTTTTTCCAATTTAAAATTTGAAATTTTTACAGAAAAATACACTTTTGAAAAGTTATTTATAAAACATAGCAATATTTTAGTAAAATTACCCAATATAGAGGAAAGGAAAAGTTAATTACAAAATGTAGCAAAAAATAGCATAATATAGCAAAACCTTACATTCTTCCTCCCATTTTCCCAATATCACTTTACCTCTTCCCCTTTCCGACTACTTTGTATCTCGATGTTTCTCAACTATCAACCACCTCGTATCTCAATGTATCTCAACTACCAGCCATCTCGTATCTCCTCGTATCTCGTTGTATCTTGTTGTATTTAAATTTATACCAGAAAATCAACCACCTCATATCTCGTTGTATCTCAGCTTACACCAGAAACCAACCACCTCATATCTCTCTGTATCTCACTGTATCCTGCAGTATCTGCACTGTTTTTGCATCGTATCTAGTTGTTTTTGCACTGTTTCTGCATTGTAGCTAACTGCATTGTAGGTACTCAAGCAAAGGCGTGAGTTTGTATATTCTATATGTTAGACTGCTACAATACATTTTACGATGTGTTAAGCAGTTTAATATGCAAGCGCAATATATTTGGCCAGTTCGAGTCAATGTATAGACTGTTTGTACATATCACCATTTCCAAATTGGGGCTGCCTTAAACATCCCCGCGACACCATGCTCACCATTGTCTACTCACACCACTGTCAATCTTAGCTTCACCGAGTGTAAGCAAAGTCATCAATCACTAGTGAACTGCTACATCACCATCTCAACAAGTTGAGCCGCTATAGCACCACCACGGCAGAAAACAAGGACCAAAATCGAAGGCCAAAAGAAATTCCCAAACTGCCGATCCGATTAAACTAAAATAAGGGGTGTTTAAGAGAAATGAGACTGGAAATATGAAAGAGGAGACTGACACGAGCTCGCCAATGTATGGGTTGACCGGAGTTGGCTAAAGTCGTCGTAGTTATGGTTTGTCCAGTTTTAAAACCTCCGATCTACAGCGACTCAAGCACTTTTTGGGAAAATTGAAATCAAATATGAAGAAAGGAGGGTCAGACTAGTTGGGGAAGGTATGGGTCTTGTCGAGATGGTGGTTATGGACGGCGGCCGACGGCGAAGCTTCGGTGGTTGGTGGAAATTTCGCCAGGAAGCCGCCAGCCTTGAGAGCTAAAGGGGACTTTTTAGTTCAAATATTGCTAGGAAAAATATTGTTGTGCCTTGTAATTTGTGTAATGTTGCTATTTTTTTATAATATAAAAGTGCAAGTTTGTATATTTGTATAAAAATTCCTTTAAATTTTCTAAACACATGGGCAATTTTTTTTTTCTTTTTCAATCTCTCATTAACTTAACACATATATCCCAAAACATAAATATAATAATAATTTTTCTCTTTCTTTTTGGTTTAAATCATTTATTTTGATTAACATCTTAAAATATACTTTATCTAAAATAAATAAATAAAGAACTTAATAAAAGTTTTTCATAATATATATATATATATATATATATATATATATATATATATATATATATATATATATATATATATATATATTCTTTCTCTATATATATAATATTAATCTCCAAAAGAACTTTAATATTTTCCTATTGTTTCGTAATTTGACAAACAAAAGACAAGATAGACAAACTCTATTTGTTTATCAAATTAAGATGTTTTTTTAATAGTTTGACCAATTAGACTCTTAGTTTATGGGGAATTAATTAAACCATAGAAGAAATAATTTAAAAGTGTGTATTATATATAGAGACGGATCCAGGATTTGAACCTTATGGGTTCTAAATTTTAGAATAATGATCTCTAGTGTTAATTACTGAGTCCTCAGCTTGATTTTTATATATATTTAATAATTTTTTTAACACAAATACGCTATCTGCACTAACTTACTGGGTTCCGCCGAACCCGCATCCGCCCCTGATTATATATAGACCAATTCTTTTTTGGTCTACCTCTACCTCTTCATAGGCCCAGCACTACCAACCTCTCGCACCTTCTCACTGGAGCATCCATGCGCCTTCTTCTCACATGGCCGAACCATCACAGCCTCACTTCTCACATATTGTCCACCACTGAGGCCACTCCCACCTTATCACGAATGACCTCATTTCTAATCATATCCATCCTCGTATGGCCCACACATCCATCTAAACATTCTCATCTCTACTACATTCATCTTCTGAATGTATATGGTCTTGACTGGCCAACATTCTGCTCCGTACAACATAAATGGCCTAACGACCGTTTTATAGAAATTATCTTTGAGTCTAGGCGTCAGTTTCTTATCGCATAGGACATCGGGCGCGAGTCTCCACTTCATCCAGCCTGCCCCTATCATTTATCGAACAAGGATTAATTTGAAAGAGAAAAAAAAACAATGAATATCTTCTTGGATTTTGATCAACTCAATTATCTTGGACCAAATAGAATAACCTAGAAAATCAAACAAAGTGGACTAGGAGTACATAATTCTTATTATCTTGTCCTAAACAGTGGCACGAAACAAATAAGAATTTTTTCCATACGGGTGTGGCTGAAAGAAAGAAGAAGAGTGATATCTGGTGAGAAAATCATGTTTTGACCCATGTTTCATATCTTATTTGTGTGCTTTGATTGTCGTTTGAGCTTAATTTTGAGGATATGAAACTTATTACGTATATTTGGTTGTGTAGGAACATGGAGAAGTGGTAGATTTGGAACTAGAATGAAAAGAAACTAAGCTTCGAAGTCTGAGTAGAAGCTCAAGATCTGACCGAAATTCAAGGTGGAAGAAGAAAACGAAGAAAAAAATAATAATAAAGTGTGGGAGAATTACCCTACCGTGCCGTGTTGGGCGCTACAGCAGAGTCAAACTTAAGAGAACGAAGATTTTCAGCAAAAATCCAAGTCTCATTACTTTTGGCATGCCACGGTGCGCCACGCCACGCACCATGGTAGGCCGAATTTCCTGTTCCGAGTTTGTTCGGGATTTATTACAAGTAGTTCGCTCCTAAAAGTTTCTACACTGTATAAATACATTCTAAACTCGATTTTTGTAGGACTTATGACTTTGAAAGGAGCATAATGAGGCTAGAGCTTTGGAGACTCCAAGAACACAAGAGTTTATCCTAATCTCATCCATTTTTCTTGTAATTTATTTATCATGAATATTTTTAACATGATTGTTATAATTAAACATGAGCGACTAAGTTACCCCATCTAGGGTTCAACGGGACCATTATTATTCAATGATGTGCTGAATATTTCTTGATAATTCGAGCTTGACACTTATTATCCCTTCTTAGTCGACTATGTAATTTTATTTGCTTTCAGTTGTAGAGCTCACAATTAAATGCGGCTTTTATTCTGGTAAACTCTTGGAAGAGAATTTTCAGTTAGGGTTAGTTGAATAACAATACCTTAACCCAAATAAGGAATTGTTTAGGGAAACAAGAGGGGTAGGTTTAGAAACAATGATACCGTCGTTGTTATGGTAGATAGTCCATTTTTATCATCTTATGTTAACTTAGAAAAGTAAATCGGAATAATTATTGCTTGTTATTGGAGAATACTAGCGATGAACTTGAGCTCACGATTACTAGGTATAGTCAAGTGGGATTGAATGCGTAGTATTCGGTACATCACTCTAATAATTGGGAAAGTCTTGCCCGAAAACTTTTATTCTTGAAATCTTTTCTAGCCATTTTACTACTTGCTATTAGTATGTGTTATTTATTTCTAGTTTCACTCAAAAATCATCATAAATTGTTCCTGAAATTGTTTAAACGATAACTTGGTGAAAATTGAGTTACAAATTAGCGCTGCTCTATGTGGGTTTCAAACCCAAACTTGTCAAAACGGGTTATATTTTTGCAATGACCATTTAGTCCCTTTTAAAGTCATAATTGGGCATGATTAAAGAGTCGTCTTAAATAGAAGAATTTAGTCATTTAATGGCATTGATGCCATTGCTACATTACGAAAATATTCTCAATCATGTGATGCTGATGTACTTTTTTAGGTCCAATCCTACTGATAGTTATATATATATATATATATATATATATATATATATATATATATATATAAAATTTCTATTAGTTATATGCTTCAGCCAATTTGCACTGAGATAGTGGTAATAACTAATACTCTTACTCTTGTTCAAGAGTTATTGCTTGTTGCTAGAGGAGTACCTAGCTAGTGTTTTTGCTAAAATAGGACGTATATTAAATTAACTAGATATTAAGCAAACTAGTAGGCTTGCTCCGATCTAGTGACTTCGTTGTCCAATTGGGTCAACGCATTACAGAAACTAAGAAAAATTGTTCTTAAATAGACTATACATAAATATAATGGCTGAATCCCCTCAACATGAAAAAAAAAAATCTAGAAAAGTTGAATACTCCTTAATTGAAAATTTTGGCTCTGCCACCGCGTAAAGATATAACAAATGGAATTCATTACGTCGAAAAGCACGTGCGATGGGAATGTTTTTCTAGTAATGTACCAGAGAATTGAGAGTAAAATCAAGATTCATCCCAATGGAAAAGAATATTAAAGGATCAGTAAAGAAGAGGTGGCTACAATAGAAGCAAAGAAAGATGGAAAAAAGAGGGGCATGCCAGGAAGGAGGAAGAAGCACAAGATGTTGGCATGCAGCAGTAGAAGAAGCAGTAAGTCAGCTCTTCCAGAATGGAATATGTAGAAAAGTAACTAAGGTTTCCATAAGTAGTAATATCCTCATTTCACTTACTAGTTCAAGCTGCAGAAATATTTGAGTCTCTTTTTCTTGACATGACCTTTCCACCATTTTTTAGTGGGCTTTTTGTGGTGGAGTCCCTTTATACCCTCAAGCTCTGCTAGAGGAACCATAACATTAGATTGGAAGGTTCTAATAAAATAAAAATAAAACTTACATATAGGAAGTGTATGACCTTTTCTTACCTTAAATGATAAAGGCCTTAATACCTCAGCTAGCTTGAGAATGGCCAAACAGTATCAACAGATTAATTCCACCTACTTTTCCTTATAAATAAGATAGTGTAATGAAGTACAACTGATTCTTCTCCCATACCAATATACTTTTGGCAGCCCTTTCTTTTCTTTATTCTTGTTTACATTTGAACTTTTCTTTCCATCAGCTGGCTGCTAGTAAAAGCTCTTAGGCTAGGGTCTTCTTATTAATACTTCAGTGACTGAAGAATTTAAATTGAGAAGCAGGTTCTATAAAAGTTCAATGTAGAAACTAGAAAACAAGTACTCATTTGGTCTCTATCTTGTATAACGGTGTTTGGTGTTTGATTGAACACAGAGTTTAAAAATAAAAGTAAGACTTTTTGCTCAACCAAAAGTACCATTCGAAGTTGTGATCTTAAACAACCATGGTATTTTATAGCTATAAGAATACGTCATTAATGATAAAATGAGAAATTTAAAGTTAAATAATTTCAAATATATAACAATGTCACTCTTTTGAAACTTTAAGGAAAAAAAGGTGCAATATAAAATCGAATAAATAGAGTACTCCTTCTGTATTATATTATTTTCTTTTTAGCTTGTTCAAGAAAATAACACCTTTTCATGTTTGGAACTTTTTTTTACACTTACCGACATTTTTAATAAATACAGAAATATCTTTTGATATTTAAGACCTCATGTTCTAACACTATAAAAAAACAGCTCTTTTCTGACCCTCGACTTCCAACCGACAACAAGCAGTCTGAGGTTTCCGAACGACTCAGTCGGAACATTTTTTTAATAAAATAATTTTTTTTTACAATTTCGGTCGGAATCTTGGTTGGAGGAATAAAATAAAATTCCATGGCCACAGATCTAAAATTTCTCTTTCTTTTTCCACTCTTTCTCTTCTCCTCCTTTTCCCTCGTTTTTCCTCTCCACAGATCCGTCCCCAAACCCCATTGGTAAGTTCCTTCTCTCTTTTTAAAATTTTTCTTTCTCTTTAAGTTGTGAACCCTTAACCCCAATTTTTTTTCTTCTCTTTCAAGTCACATTTTCCGATCTCTAGGTCCGGCGGCGGCGGTCTCCAACTACAGAGGTGAGTTTTTTTCATATTTTTTTATATGTATGGGTTCTGCTTTTATCTTAAATTAAGTAAGCTATTCTTGATAATTAGGCAAGATTTCAACATGGGTACTAAAGATTTTTATTGGTTGTGATGTTAGTAATAAAGTTGATTGTATGTAAGTTATAGTAAAGGGAAAATCTTGATAATAGAAAGGATGAGTATTTTGTGCAACCAAGATTGTTGAGTTTTATACAC
Organism: Petunia x hybrida; assembly: GCA_037355625.1. NCBI lineage: Eukaryota > Viridiplantae > Streptophyta > Magnoliopsida > Solanales > Solanaceae > Petunia > Petunia x hybrida. The sequence goes on from JBBBVM010000082.1 coordinate 8,146,155, forward strand.
TCTTTAAAGATAAGAAGAAATTGAAATGGTACTAGAATTATGTAAGGACAAGATTCAAGAATTAGTTCATATGCTTTGCTAGAAGTTCATAAATATCAAATTTTACATTTTACGTTAGTTATTATAATTCTCTAGAGTTAAGTACAAACAAGAAACCATATACTACAGAACTATGAACTATGAAGCATAAATTTATTTTTATAGATGACTTTCAACATATGGTTGGTTAGATGGTTGGTTCTTATAATATCATGAATATACATAAAATACATTGAGTAGTACTGAGATCACCTTCCTTTTGTAGGTTATGGGACAACGAGTATCCATTTCTTCATGGACTTGCCAGCTATAATATAATAGGAGTAGTAACTAAATAAGCAAATTGTTGGTGGCAATGACTTACATAACTAAAAGTTCTCCAGCCCTACTTTAATTAGTTTTTCCAATGAACTTATGCATATGTACAATTATACTATGATATTCCCTTTTCATCATTGTTAACTAAACATTCCTAAGTAATTTGAAGCATCCTTAATAAAGGTCTAGTTATTACAGATCAGACCAAATTAATTCATTTACTATGGGTTTGTGTTCAAGATTCTACCAGTACCACAATCTATTTAATATATTCGATTCGAAATATATTATTTTTATTTATTTAATTACTAAACTTGTTAATTCATGTACGAATTCTAATAAAGATTATTGAAATAAATGTTTAACATATTCGCTTTAGAGTAAGTAAAACCATTGAAATTAATTATCTTCAAGAAATACAATAGCTACACAACTAAAAATATCTTATTTTGTAAATTGATTTGAATGAAATATATTATTCTAAATATTCATTTTGTAATCTTTGTGTAGATATGGAACATCAGGATCGTAGTTGGATGCATAATAGAAATTATCCCGGACGGCGGGGATGAGACCTGAATTTATAAAAGGTGTTAGAGAATTTCTTAATAAGCGAAAACACTTAATGAATTTATAAGGCATGGGTATATTAAGTGTCCTTGTGAGAATTGCAAGTTCATAAAAGTTTCATCTTTATAAAAAGGGTTTCATGCAAAATTATTTTTTTGATTTATCATGGAGAGTTTGATGATAGTGCTGGTGATGTTAATTTTCAAAATTCTTATGGCGGTGGGAGTGGTCAGTTTGTGGAAAATAATTTTGGTAATTACCGAATGGATGAAATGGTTAATGATGCTTTTGGGATGTACCCAAAGGAGTCATCCCAACCAGGTACATACCAAACAAATATTGAGCATGTTGCCAATGATGAGGCAAGACTCTTCTATCAATGGTTGGAGGAAGCTAGTCGTCCACTGTATGAAGGCTCAGTGCATTCTAGGTTGTCAATTATTGTTAGATTTCTAAGTATTAAATCCAATTATAGTATATCTCAAGCAGCCATGGATTCCATCATTGGACTTATGAATGAAGTTAATCCGAATAATATGGGATTATCCACTGTTATTACAACACAAAGAAGTTGGTTTCCACGTTAGGGCCTTCTTCAGAGAGAATTCATTATGTCAACGGTTGCATGTTATTCTATAAGGATGATGCAGAACTAGAAAATTGTAAGTTTTGTAGAGAGGCTCATTTAAAGCCAATTCTAAATGCTAAAAAGAAGAAGGTCCTGTTAAGGTGGTGCATTACTTACCCCTTATACCTAGGTTAAAGAGGTTGTATGCGTCAATGAGCTCTGCTCCTCATATAATTAAGATGACACCATGAGCGTACAAAACAGCCTGGCGTTCTAAGTCATCCGTCAGATGGTAAGGCGTGGAAATATTTTGATAGGTATATCTGGCATTTGCTTATAAATCAAGAAACATTAGGTTGGGTTTATGTTCAGATGGGTTCACTCCATTTGATGTCTCTTCTACATCATATTCTTGTTGGCCCGTATTTGTCATGTCGTACAATCTTCTGCCGGACATGACAAGTTCATATTTTTTTTCTGAATTGCATTATCTCAGGTCCATGTAACCCGAAAGCCTCGATTGATGTATCTTTGCAGCTTTTGATTGATGAGTTAAAGTTTGATACGGATTAAAAATGGAAGCGAAAATTGATGTATCTTTGGGTGGAGCGCCTGGACCTGTTATCATGTTATACTTCTTCAAATTGCTTCCAAGGCTCCCATCTTCAAGCCCCTTCCACACCAAGATTAGGTGAGCATCTTGGACCTCTTTGGTTTGACTCCGGGTAAACGGTCTCGTAGTGGTTTGCCCCTTATCATCCTCCCCTTCTTGAGAGGATTTCGTCCTCGAAATCAAGGCATCATCATCCACGACATCTCCATCACCTACATCAAAAGGAGTCAAGTCAGAAACGTTGAAAGTAGTTGACACTTTGTACTCACCGGGCAAATCAATCACGTAGGCATTGTTGTTGATCTTGGAAAGCACTTGGAATGGTCCATCTCCTCGGGGTGCCAACTTCCCTTTCATATGGTTTGGAAACCTTTCTTTGCGGAAGTGCACCCATACCCAATCTCCTTTCTTGAGCTCCATCTTCTTCCTTCCTTTGTTCTTCTTGGAGGCTACCTTGGAATAGGCTTCCTCCAAATTCTTCCTTGCTTTGGCATGGATCTCAAGCATAGCCTTAGCTTGGCTTGTACCTTCAAAACTAACAATCACATCCTTGGGCAAGGTTAGATCAAGTGGAATCAAAGGATTAAAGCCATAAACACACTCAAATGGAGTCATACTAATCATGCTATGCAAGGTACAGTTATATGCAAACTCCATAAGAGGCAACTTTTCCACCCAAGTCCCGCCCTTACCTCGGGTCATAGCTCTAAGAAGAGCACCCAAAGTTCGGTACACCACCTCAGTTTGTCCATCCGTTTGAGGGTGGTGGGACGTATAAAATATTAACTTGGTGCCAAGAGCACCCCACAAACTCCTCCAAAATGGTTAAGGAACTTAGTGTCCCTATCACTCAAGGCACACCATGCAAAACACATGGTCAATGAATAAAGAAGCAACATGTTGTGCATCATCACACTTTTTACATGGAATGAAGTGAGCCATTTTGGAAAACCTATCCACGACAACATAAATGCTATCATGTCCCCCCCCCCCAGACCATGGTAATCTCATCACAAAATCCATAGAAACATCCATCCACGGGCTAGTAGGTACGGGGAGAGGAGTATACAAACCACGGAGGTTCGATTTGGACTTAGCATACTTGCAATCAAGGCAAGAATTACAAAGTCTCTCAACTTGCAACCCCATCTCAGGCCAATGGAATTGTTTCATGAGAATGGCCAAGGTCTTGTTTCTCCCAAAGTAACTCATCAAGTTCCCACAATGTGCTTCACGAACAAACAACTCTCTCCATGAGGACTCGGGTACACAAACTCTACCATTCTTAAAGATATAGCCATCTACCCATTGGTACTTCTCAACTCTTTCTCCCTTTTCAAGAGCTTCATGAATGCTTTTTAGCTTTGGGTCATGAGCATACATCAACTTAATGCTCTCAAAACCCATGAGCTTGGAGGCAAGAGTGGTGGCTAAAGCAAACTTTCTAGAAAGTGCATCGGCCACAACATTTTCGGTTCCCCTCTTGTATTGAATCACATAAGGAAAACTCTCAATGAACTCTACCCATTTGGCATGCCTCTTGAAAAACTTCTCTTGGCCCCTAAGATGTTTGAGTGACTCATGATCACTCTTAATCACAAATTCCCTAAGCCAAAGGTAATGTTGCCAATGAGCAAAAGCTCTCACTAGGGCATACAACTCCTTATCATACGTAGAGTAATTCAAGGTTGCACCCTTCAACTTTTCAATAAAGTAGGCTATGGGTTTCCCATCTTACATGAGAACACCTCCGATTCCCACCCCCGAGGCATCACATTCAACCTCAAATGCCTTTCCAAAGTCAGGCAATTGCAATAAAGAGGCGATACTCAACCTAATTTTCAATTCTTGGAAGGCCTTCTCTTGAGGCTCTCCCCATACAAAAGGCTTGTCTTTCTTCACCAATTCGGTGAGTGGAGCGGCAATGGAGCTAAAGTCCTTCACAAATCTCCTATAGAAGCTAGCAAGACCATGAAAGCTTCTCACTTGAGACACGGTAGTGGGAGTAGGCTAATCTCTAATGGCCTCTACCTTGGACTCATCGACCTTCACTCCTTGGGCACTCACAACAAAACCAAGAAAGACTACCTTATCAACATCAAAGGCACATTTCTTATAATTAGCAAAGAGCTTTTCGGCCTTCAACAATTCAAGCACTTGCCTTAAATGATCAACATGGTCGTCTAATGACTTGCTATATATCAAAATGTCATCAAAGTAGACGACCACGAATTTGTTGATGAATTGTTTCAACACATGGTTCATTAGCCTCATGAAGGTACTAGGTGCGTTGGATTGCCCAAATGGCATCACCAACCATTCATATAGACCAAATTTGGTCTTGAATGCGGTCTTCCACTCATCACCCGGTTTCATACGGATTTGGTGGTAACCGGACCTAAGGTCAATTTTTGAAGAGAGGCTAGAACCACTTAGCTCATCAAGCATATCATCTAAACGAGGTATGAGATGTCGATACTTTACCGTGATTTTGTTGACCGCTCGACAATCCACACACATCCTCCATGTTCCATCCTTCTTTGGAACAAGTATTACGGGCACGGCACACGGACTTAAGCTCTCACGAACCAAGCCCTTGGTAAGCAATTCATCCACTTGCTTTTGCAACTTCTTTATATTTTCGGGATTGCTTCTATAGGCCGGCTTGTTTGGGATTTGGGATCCTGGGACAAAGTCAATTTGATGTTCAATACCCCTCAATAGAGGTAGACCACTTGGCATCTCATCCGGGAACATATTCCCAAAAACCTTCAAAATATTTTCAAGAGCACTAGGCAAAGGGTTAGAAGAATAATCAAATTCGGAAGATAAAACCATACCTTTGTGCACTAGGTAAATGAGCAATTTGGTGCCATCATTTCCTCTCAAAAGCTCACTCGGTTGCATCATGGCTACCGGTAGAAGATGGTGGAGCCACAACTAGGCTCTCGGTCAAAGGCCTAGTCTCCACGATTAACTTAGCCTTTGCCGCTTCTTTCAACTCCCTCATATGTCTATAGTCATCACTTACTTGCTTGGGCGTCAAGGGTTTGAGCACAAATTTTTTTCCCTCATGCTTGACCGTATATGTGATGACACGGCCATCATGTACCACATTTCTATCATATTGCCATGGCCTACCAAACAAGAGATGGCAAGCTTGCATAGGCACCACATCAAACATGTGCTCATCTTGGTAGTTCCCAATCTTGAACTTGATCAAGACTTGTTTAACCACCTTCAATTCCCCACACTCACTCAACTATTGCAAATGGTAGGGGTTTGGATGTTTCAAGGTAGGCAATTTCAATTGTGACACTAAAGTTTGGCCCACCACATTAGCACAACTACTCGAATCTATTATCATTGAGAACACTTGCCCCATCACATGACATCTAGCATGAAAGAGGTTCTCTCTTTGTACATTTTCACTCTACTCTACAAGCATGGCACTCAAACTCCTCCTAACAACATGGAACATGTTAGGGTCATCTCCTTCCACTTCCTCTCCTCTACTCCCTCATCCTCGGGTTCACTATCTTGTTCATACATCGTCCCATCATCCATAACAATCATGGTCTTTTGAGTAGGACAATCTCTAACAAAGTGACCATACCCCTTATACTTGTGGCATTGAATAGAAGAAGAAGTAGGAGTGTTCAATTGAGTTTTAGAATTAACTCCCACATTTGGTGTTGGCTTCTCATAAGTCTTCTTCACATCTCAACTTGCACTTACAACAATTGTGTTTGGAGTTTTCCATTCCTTTGGCTTACTCACGGGAGTAAAAGTGGTACTCCTATAGTGGGTGGACTTCTCTTCTTTGAGCCATTTCTCAGCTTCAACCGCGGCATCAAATAGATCATGATGAGAATCAAACTTGTGAAACCTCAATTGAGAGGCTATCTATTGGTTCAACCCACTCTTGAATCGAATCACGGCTAGCTCATCTTCCTCCACATCCATGTCTAAGGTCATTCGGATTTGCTCAAACTCATTGTAGTACTCTCCAATCGTCTTGTAACCTTGTTTCAACTCATAAAGCCGTTTGAGTTGGTCTTGACGATATTGGTGAGTCACATATTTTTCATCCATCACACGAGTCAATTCATCGCAAGTAAGGTTCACGGGCAAAGCATTCCTTCTTCTTGACCTCTTGGTCGACTCCCACCAAGTGGAAGCAAAAGATTCAAAGGAAGATATAGCATATTTGGCTTTCTTCTCCTCGGTCATGTCATTCGTATCAAACACTCTTTTCATTGTTACCTTCCACTCAAGATACTCAACCAGATCACTACTCCCCTTGAATGTAGGAATAGTGAGCTTCACACTACTGAGATTATTGTTGTCACGACCCCCTCGGTAAGGCTCCCGTTGGCCCCCAAAGTTGTCACCATAAGCATCATAACCCCTTCTAGCATTCCCTCCAACATTCCCCATGGGTGGCCCTCGACCTCAGCCTCTACCCCTATTCACTTCCCGGCCTCCATTCGTTGCTCTCCTAATCGGATAGGGAGCTTCATAATCATCAACATCAAGCTCGGCCTCCTCCCCTTCTTGAGCTTCATCAACTTGCTCAAGAGGTACAATGTTTCTACGGGCTCTAGGGAGTTAGACATTTCCTTGGGGATTGCCCAAGAGGTGGGGAATGCCCACTTGTTGGGGATTGCCCAACACACGCTTATTTCGAGCAAGATCATCCTTTAGCTTTTGTTGGTTAACCAATTCAGCAAATTGTTCCGAGGTAATGGTTGAGCCACTTGTACCTTCACCGGCTTCAAGTTTGACACTCGGGGTCCTTCTTTCAAGATTTTCAAGTCTTAGGCTCATGCCATCCAACTTGGCCATTATAGTAGCCAATACACCCTTAATAGGATCATCACCTTCACTAGCCATGGTACCTACAAAATAAGCAAACGGTTAGTGAAATAACCTCACGCACATACCTCACTTGAATGTCACTCGGGTACACTCGTTTAGTGGTGGGGGATTTATCACTCAAGCTTGAACCAAAGGTATCACGTAGTTGAACCACGTTCCTAATCAACAACCAAACAATCCACAAGATCAAGCACTCTTCAGGACGAGTGGAATTAATAGGACTCAGTGGACGCTAGGTTCTTTAAGTGTGGACTTAAAACAAATGGTTCTACGAGTCTTCTTTGAGTTCTACTCTCCATTAAGCACGATTATCTTAGGTTCAATTAACTAGTACTAATCAAGTAGGAATGTTACTCTAATAATACTAGCCGGATGCAATACAATCAAAAGAAACATGAAATTCTAGAAGAAAACTACCCAAAACCAAGCTACAGGGTCAGGCGGAGCGCCTAAGGTTCAGGCGGAGCAGCCTAGGGTGGAGCACCTGATGCAGGCGGAGCGCCTACCAATTTGTCCAGTAGCTGATTTAGGCAGAGCGCCCAGATCTGTTCTTCAGCTTTTTTCAACTCCGTGTTTTAATCGATTTTCACCCAAATTTTTCAATGATTTCACCTTGTTTTCTCAAAATCGAAGGTACCCAAAGTTTTTTTTCACTAACCCCAACAAACCCCAATGATTTTTAACATCAAACATTCAATATCAAGATCACAATCATGATTCAAAGTCTTCAAGCTAGGGTTTTAAAAGAGGGGTATTGATTCTTCAAATTTTGTTTCACAACTCCAAATCACAAGATATTGGTACCAAATCGACGGGTTTTTGATAGAGAAAAAACCCCAATATCAATCAATCAATGGGTCAATCAATCCAAGAAACACTAGCAAATTTTTTAGTGTTTTTTTATCTTTTTTAATTTTTTTTTTTGTATTTTTCTTCTTTTTCAACAATAAGAACAAGAATCTAAACTAGAAACTAACGTAGGCACGATGAACAAGGATCGAGGGTTTGTAGAGACAAATTCCGAGCCTTGCTCTGATACCAAACTGATACGGATTAAAAACGGAAGCAAAAATAAAAGGATAGGAGCAAGACGGATCTTGAACTCCCTTCGAAGTAGCTACGAGGAACTAGCACCCTCGAATCGGGTCAAGGACAGCCTATACTATTCGAACAGTCCTCAAGATACACCCGGGTCTATCAAATAGTCCGGTCGGGTTTGGAGTGAGACTCAACTAGATCCACTAATTGGTTCAAGCCAAAATGTTCATTCATTCAAAGAGGATTCTCATCTCTCAAGTGTTTGTTTTCAATATTCAAAGTAAGCTCCAAATGAAATGAAAAGGGATTTGAGGTATTTATAGAGTTTTCCTCAAGCCTAAGTAGTTACCAAAACACCCCCACAAGTTGGGTAATAGTAGCTAAGCCACGCAGGGCTATTTTAGTAAAAGACTACACAAAAATTCAAGAATCCAGCATGTTGGGCGGAGCTACTAGGCGGAGCGCCTGCCTCTGCCTCAAAAATTGTAAAAAATTGACCAGTGAGCATTTTAGGCAGAGCATCCGGAATGTGGGCGGAGCGCCTGACTGCATGGCTTCTTAGGCGGAGCGCCTATTTCTCAGGAGGTGCGCCTGGATCCTTCATCAATGAGTTGTTTGGGCAGGGCGCCTCCTCTTTGGGCGGAGCGCCTGGACCTGTTATCATGTTATACTTCTTCAAATTGCTTCCAAGGCTCCCATCTTCAAGCCTATTCCACACCAAGCTTAGGTGAGCATCTTGGATCTCTTTGGCTTGACTCCGGGTGAACGGTCTCGTGGTAGTTTGCCCCTTATCAAAGTTATTGTGGCATGAAGGTGTGGAAACATATTATATATCAACAAAACAGAACCTTCGACCGCATATTTCTTTGATGTAGACTATAAATAATTTTTCAGCTTATGGAATATTGTCAGGGTGGTCCACTGCTTGCAAGTTCTCTATCCATTATTTTATGGAAGACACAAAACCATTCACTTTATCACATGGCGGTAAGAACACATGGTTCGACTGTCACCGTCGATTCTTGCTAATGGATCACTATCTTAGGAAGAACACTACTGCACTTATGAAGAATCGGGTTGATTTTGATTAGCATGCGCGAAGGTTGTCTGGACGAGAAATTTGGGATAGGGTTAAGGAGTATCCTAAGGTAAGTGAGTCTCCGCCATCTAGAAAAATCGGTTATGGTATTTAGCATAATTGGACTAAACAGAGCATCTTTTGGGTATTGCCTTATTAGAAGGATAATCTTCTTCGAAATAATCTGGTTCCCATGCATATTGAAAATAATTTTTTTAAGGCCTTTATAATACTGTGATGGATGTCAAGAACAAGACAAAGGATATCTTGAAGGCCAAGTTGGACCTTCAGGAACTTTTTAAGCAACCTGAGTTACACTTATCTCAAGTCGGCAACAAGGTTCGAATACCCAAGGCCAGCTACACATTCGAATTGGATTAAAGAAGAAATATTTGTTATTGGCTAAAGAATTTGAAGATGCCTAACAAATATACATCAAACTTAGAAATGTGTGTTGACATGAAAGAAGGAAAGCTGACATATATTGAAAGCCACCATTGTCACCTTTTTGTAGAAAAAAATCTTAATTTGATGGAAAGTAACTTTCATGTAGTCTCAACTAAGCTGACAAAAATTTTACCGCCTGATTTCTTCAATGTAGTGGAATATCTTCCACTTCATCTTACAGAAAAGGCATGTCTTGGAGGCGCAGTGCACTTTAGATGGATGTATCCCTTCGAGAGGTAATGTCCCTCCATCATTTGCTCAATTTGTGTTTAGCTTAAGTAAATTTTTTAATAAATGTAATATGCAGGATTATTGGCAAGTGTAAGCGGGACGTGAAAAATAGGTCCCAAATTGAGGGGTCGATATGGGAGGCATATTTAGCTAGGGAAACTTCTCAATTCTGTTCATGTTATTTCGATTAGAATGTGCCATGTTTGAGAAATAGGCCGAATCGGCATGATGATGGCAACGAAAATGATCCCGTATACACAGCATTTTCCATATTTAATTTTCCTGGTAGAGGATCTGTAAATGGTGAAGCAGTACCCTACACAGACCGGGATAGAAAATCAGCTACAACACATGTGTTGTTGAATTGTCCCGAAGTCCAACCTTTTTACAAGTATAATTCATTTTACATTATCGGCTAACATGCGAGTTCCATCATTGTTTTTGCGTCAAATAATTACTTTATGGGTGTGTGGGCAAAATTATGACACCTACTATTATGGGTATACAAGTCTAGTTGGCGAGATTAGGCGCAGCCTATAAGTCACCGGGCATAGAGGATACACACCCACTTCTTAAGCCATGACCATTCAGGCACGCACATCCATAGGATGCAAGGTATACATCCCACCGCCTTAGGATTTACAGTCTCCTAGCTAGGGTTTTGTATACAGCACCGCCTTGAGTTTAGGCCCATGACCTTTATTAGTCTTTGTATTTTACCATAATTAGGACTGGATGAATTTCTACTATAAATACCACTCCTCTGATTGTAGTGTACATCAAGCGATTCACACAGAATCCGGGTATTCTCAAGGAATAAGATTATTACTTTCTCGCTTATCACTTTTCTCTCAAATATTTAGTTACTTTTCCTGCGTAGTTATTGTATTGCTTGTGATCCTCTAACAAATTTAATTGTTTTACCTAAACAACCAAATTTACGCCTAAACAGTTTGGCATCTACCGTGGGGCCCAAGCAATTGTAGGTTTCTACAAAGAAAAAGACGCAGTCATGTCAGACGATAACGAAAACGTCCCAAAGGACACTACTAACACGACAGATGATTCTGTATGGGATCCCAGTGATCCTAACAATCAATCAAAGAGCCTTTCCAAGGATCCAGTCCACATAGCCAGCAACGGCGAGGACGATCAACTACGTGGAGGTAATTCTGAGTTTAGAGGTTTCCTTGTTGATCTCCCCAAAACCCTGTCAGAATAGGCAGAGCAGAAATCAGCCAACATGGTCGAAGGCATGACCCAAATATTAGGAGGAATGTTTGCTGGATTGTCTCAGAGGCCAGCATCCCCAGAAGGACCAGCACCCGTAAACAAATCACCAATATCCATTCCTAATCGCAGGCTCAACATGGATGTCGCCCTTGGAGGTTCGAAAACAGTCAATAATCAAGACCTCAAATGAACACATGTCATTCAGAACATCCTAAAGGAGATGAAGGCCATCTACGATCGGATCGGTAACGTACCGGGTGCTCCACCTCGGGTTACCACCGTAATGAGCATAAGTTTTACAAGCATACATACAAAGAGAGTATTGTACCGGCCCGCGTACCAAAGTATTTTCGCCTGTCGGATAACCTTAAATACGACAAAACTACTGATCCGGACGAGCATATTGCTGCATACTATAGCTGTTAAAAGCAATGAGATTTCTGAAGAAAAAAATCAATCTGCTCTGGTGAAAAGATTCGGTTCGACCTTGACTAAAGGAGCCCTCATATGGTACACTCAGCTATCTATGGGTTCAATCGAGTCATTCATCCAGATGCATGATCTGTTTAAGAAGGCACACTCTGGAGCCCGTAAGCGGGAGAAGCGCACATAAGATATCATCGAGATCTGACAGCGGGACATCGAGTTGCTGATGGACTACCTGGACAGATTCCAAAAGGAATGCATAGAGCTCCCTCCAGTTTCTGATAACATTGTTGTGGTAGCCTTTGGCAAGACTGAACTCTAGGGGTTCGTTAGCCACTAGGGAGTTGCAGTGGAGTCTAACTCAACACCCGTGACGACATGGAGTGCTTTACACCAGAGATACACAGAGAAGCTTCGTTTGGAACCTGAATAATCCTCGATCATCTGAAGGATGCCCAGGTATGCTCTATCGCCGAAGATGCTAGCCGTCATGGGCAGAAACGAGAATACACCGAGGAACCTCGAGCCGGAATGGGGTAGAAGAGATTACAAGCCAGATTTCCTAAGGCCAATCGAAAAATGAGAGGACAACAGAAAGACAGCGACAATTTCCCATAAGGGGGTCATTCTCCATAGGCTGCATACCTGACAGGTTTGAGGAGCTAGGACTGCGTGTCAGTGTTGTAGAGTTTGTGAAGGATTATCTGAAGGATGCCCATGTACGCTGGCCTAGCAACATGAGGGCAGAACCTGGCAAAAGAAGCGCAAACCTCTACAGTGATTTTCATATGGATCACGGGCACGAGACTGCCGGCTACAGGGCTCCGATCCTGGAAGTTATGAGCTTACTCAACAAAGGATATTTGAAGGATTTGCTAACCGACATGGGAAAGCAAACGTTTGCCAAGAACAGAGGGTCAGAAGGACCGCCAAATCTGCCGGTACCTAAGAGGTCCATCAACGTGATAGTTGGTGGCCTCGGCGATTCAAGGCCCAACGAGGCAGCGCTCGAAGAGGGCCACGCCCTTGAAGAGATGATTTTATTCAGTGACGAGGATAACACTAGTTCCAATACTTCTCACCATGATGCTTTGGTCATAACGCTCAAAATAGGGCATACGAATGTCAAACGTGTCTTGGTCGACGGTGGCAGCGCCGTAAATATTACTAAATGGGATACCCTGAAAATGATGGGGGTTGAAGACAAAATGACCCTAAGTGTTTACACACTGGCTGGCTTCAACAACTCATGTGAAAGGTCTGTTGGAGAGATAAACCTCACCACGCGCATTCCAGGAGCAGACCATGTTTCATCTTTTTAGGCAATCAAGGGAGGGGTTCCGTATAATGCAATCGTGGGACGACCGTAGATTCATCAAGTCAAAGTAGTGCCTTCCAAATTGCATCAGAAGCCTAAGTACCTTACTAATTGGAGGGTGAAAGAAATCAATAGAGACCAAGAGGTGGGAAGAGAATGCTACACGGCAGCAATCTTAGGAGCATCTGTCCCTGAAAAAGCGCCAGAGGCAAACTTCCTTGAAGACGATGAAGACCTCAAAACTTCAGTCAACCAAGATGACGACTCTGACTGTTTAGTTGATTAAAAGTTTTGGAGGGGGTTGGGGGTAGGGGAGAAGGAGTAGGACACTTGAATTTTGATTACAGTATTCTCATACTCATCAACCATATTACGGGTGTTCACCCACAACAATTCAGACTCATCGCCTCTCTTTTATCAATAAAACTACTAGTCTATTTAGTTAGTTTTGCAATTAGATCCATCTACGATCCAATTATTAATAGCCGCGGCACAACTTAAGTTGAAGTAATACACTTACTTTTCCATGAAAAAAGTAGGGTAAACAACTCGCTTAAAGCTAGATCACTTCAGCCACTAGGCATTACTTCGTAAGTTGAAATCGTCAATTCAACAAAATTGCCCCAACATGCCGGTCTGGACGCCTGCCCGTATAGTGCCAGCAGTGCGCATGCTCGTCATTAAAGACACTAGCCCAGAAAGGCACCAAAATACATGTTGCTTGACTACACTACAAGTAACTACGCAAGTACGCATAGGATATCGATGAACGGCTATTTTATTAATATGAAAACCTGTAGGCTCATAATATACAATCAAGTCCTTTTGAATACAACACTGTTCACTGCAGATGTTCTAAAAAAAACTAAAACGACAAAAATTGCAACATTCTCTAAAGTTTTCACGACCGAAGCCACTTCATCTAGATTGTAGCTACAAGCTGGCAAAACTCTCGAAGCCCTTCTAGGCGTCAGGAGATATGTCGGCCCGAGCAATCTTTGGTGCGAAGTCGCTAATACAACCAGGGCTCGAACGTCCTGTCAGCAGAAAAGGACCTCGGAAGCATCTGAGCACAGACGGAACCTTCCCATGTCCAATCAAATAGACTCAAAAATCTGTTCGACCCCCGCTGGTCAAACGGGAGTGCACTGCCCCGCATATCTTCAAGCGCAATTGGGAGCTCATAAAAAACGAGGAGGCTTGAGCTGGGAACCTACCACAAAGATGACTTTTTCTCTGGGTATTCCACAGCCAGCGGCCGATGAGGCATTGCAACAGAAATCCAGCCAAACCAGACGAACAAGGTGAAAACCATGAATTGTGAGCAGATTCAGAACTTGGTGAAACCTTAACCGGCTGATGACATGAAGCTATATCCTCTTTCCTGCCATTGAATGGAGCCAGGCATTGAAGCCTCAACCCGGTGCTATTGAAGGAGCTACCTGAACGTCTACGACGTCCTGGAAGAGAAGCCTCACGACAGCAGAGAGGGTTCAGCTCTTAACCCCACATGACAAGAGGAATATCACGGCAACCGCCGTGTTAGAATAAGAACACACTGTAATCAGTGCACATGCATCAATAAAGACATTCTGAAGAACACCATTAGAATCTCGATCACACTTTATGGCTTAGGGGACTCCATACATCCAACCATGGATAGAGAGACAAAAGAGAGGATTGTACGAATTTTCTCCTTTACAGTTTTCTCATACACCATCCATTCTGGACGAAGAAGTATTTCTGGAAATATTAGACCAGGATCAAAGGCAACCATTTTTTATGATGAAGGAATTATTCTCTCATAAGAAAGCTTTGGAAATGGATAAAGAATTTTTTAGAAGAAGATTTGTGATTTAAGTACTATCGTGAAGCCCCTATTTATAGGCGGAATGAGATAGAGATGAAGTGTGAAACAATCAAGCATAATTATGACCTGAAGATATGAAATGATTCGGTGTAGAAAAAGGTATTCTTGGAAAGGTGCATGGAATCGACATCAGCCAATCAGATAAAGACACGAAGGGTTATCGAAGAAGTGTTAGTCTCGGTCAAAGAGACAGTGAGTTTCAAGGAGTCAGTGAGATATGTTTTCACATCCATTTTGCTTACCTCTTTCACTTCCTGGCTGCTTACGACAGAACTCAGCAAGTAGGCGGACTGACTGTATGGGCAAAATTACGCCACAAACTATTACGGGGATATGAGTCCATCTTGCGAGATTAGACTCAGCTTATAAGTGATTGCACGCAGAGGATACACGCCCGCTCCTTAAGCCACGACCGTTCAGGCAGTGCAGGCATAGGACACAGGGTATACATCCCACAACCTTAGGGTTTACAGTCTCCTAGCTAGGGTTTTGTATACACCATTGCCTGGAGTTTAGGCCTATGGCCTTTATTAGTATTTGTATTTTACCATTTTTATTCCTAAAATCGGTCGCCTAGGTTAAACAATTAATTAAGAATGAGGTCACAAGCAATACAGTAAATACGATGGAAAAGTAAATAAGTAAAAGAGAGAAATAATGAGTAATAAAATTAAAGTAGTCTTATTCCTTGAGAATAGCCAGATTCTGTGGTGAATCGTGATGATGTACAATACAATGTAAGGAGGGGTATTTATAGTAGTAGTTACACTGTCCTAATTAAGGTAAAATACAAAGACTAATAAGGTTACGGACCTATAACTCAAGGCGGTGGCATATACTAAACCCTAACTAGGAGACTGTAACCCTAAGGCAATAGGATGTATACCCTTTGTCCTACGCTCGTACCGCCTGAACGGCCGTAACTCGTAGAACAGGCGTGTATCTTTTGCACCTGGTGACTTGCAGGATAAGTCTAGTCTCGCCAGCTGGACTCGTATCCCCGTAATAGTAGGTGGCATATTTTTTCCCACATAGTCAGTCCCCCCACTTGCTGAGTGTTGACGCAAGCAGTCAGGAAGTGAAAGTGGCATGCAGGATGGATGTGAAAAGATATCTCACTGACTTCTAGAGACTCGCAATCGCTTTGACCAAGAATGATGCTTCTTTCTTCGAGGACTCCGCGTGCTTTCAACTGATTGGTTGATACCGATTTCATGCACCTTTCTAAGAACTTCCATTAACTGCTCCGAATCGTTTCATATCTCCAGCAATAATAACGTCTGTTCATTTCACATATCATTCTTATCTCTTTTTCCACCTATAAATAAGGACATCATGACAATGGAAAAATCACAAACTCCTCTTCAGAAGGATACTTCACTTCTTCAATAATTTCTTACGATAGTGAGAAACTTCTCTTTCTAAAAAAATATTTTCCTTCGATCCTGGTTTGATATTCCCAGAGGGTCTTCTTCGTTCGGAATGGATGATGCATGAGGAAGCTGTAGGAGAAAACTCATCTGCAGTTGCCTTCTGTTCTTCCTTCATCCGCAAAGGGACGAATGCAGTCCATCGAGTCATGAACTTCGACTAAAATTCTAATGATGATGCTCTTCAGAACGTCCTCGTTGTGGCAGACGCATTGATTTTGGTATATCCGTCTTTATGCGTGGTGATTGTTGTGATATTCTTCTTCTCATGTGGCGCATGGCAGCAGAGGACGGGTTTCTTATAGTCATTCATCTTCTAGTTGCATGGGAACATATCCCAGAGGAACCTCCATTTGAACTAGGAGTGTGTCCCTGGGATATCCTCTCCTTCTTCGAGCGGTTAACACCCGAGCGCATTCTCCATACCAACAGTGTTCAGGGTGGAGGTATAGCTCTGCCCTGTTCCTCGGTTTTTAGGTTTGCATAAGCTTCCAATCGTTTGGGGAAGAGGGAGTATAAGGCGTTTCTGAAATTCACGGGGGTTCCTCATTGGAGTCTCTCCAAGTTACTCCAAGTGAAGTCTT
Organism: Petunia x hybrida; assembly: GCA_037355625.1. Classification (NCBI taxonomy): domain Eukaryota; kingdom Viridiplantae; phylum Streptophyta; class Magnoliopsida; order Solanales; family Solanaceae; genus Petunia; species Petunia x hybrida. Next base: position 8,162,799 of record JBBBVM010000082.1, read on the forward strand.
CAGTGCCCGTTATGTTGCCTTTGCCTTTCTACTGAGGGATTCCTCAATTGGGCTGATTTTCCTAATTTCTACGGCACAGAATTTCGCCTTCTTATTGCCGGGAGAGACTTCGATGCAAGAGCTACAATACAAATGAAGAGTCTCCGGCCATGTAAATTAGAAGGAACCTGCGAATTTAGTCTTCCCTTTCCTTTTTTTTTTCTACCATTGTTATGAACAAATATTGTATTCAGGAAGAAATAATTGTATATTATGACCCTTCGGGCTGTTTTTTATTAATGAAACGATCGTTCATCAATAATGTTATACGTACTTGTGTAATTACATGTTGTGTAATATGTAGCAAAACAGTATGTTTTGTGCACCTAAATATTAGATGGCTTCCGGTCGTCCTGAATATCCTAATGTTTAGAACATTTATCAATGAGCCTGCTGGGCAATTACGTCCGTTGTGCACCAATAGTTGGCGGCTTAGGTTGCATCTGTAAGAGATGGTTGTTTGCACCCACAATGGGACGACTTTAACCCGTGTGAAAACGGGCACTTTTGCGTCTGACTTTGAACGTCTCTGCTTAGTTACTCGAGTATTTTAAGACTTTCTAGCACTATGCGAATGGGCGTCCCCATCGGCATGTTGGTGCAATAGTTGAATTAACGAGTTTAACGTACGAGTAATGCCTGGTGGTTGAGCTAGACGTGATCTAGCTCTAAGAGAGTAGTTTACCCTACTTTTTTGTAGCAAAAAGTGAGTGTATTACTTCAACTTAGGTCTGGCCGGGGCTATGAATAGTTGGATCATAGATGGATCTTGAATAAATAAGTAAAACTGACTAAACATAGTAGTTTTATTGATGAATAAGGCGCGGAGCCTTGCAAACATAAAGAACGGGGATGTGTGCCCATTGTTAATAATGACAATAGAAGAAAACATGAAAGGGGAAAATTCATGTCTCGAGTATGTGGGCTTAACTGAGCCTTTTAAGAGTAGTACTTCTTTAGCCATGTGATGTTCCAGTTATTTGGAATGGATGTTCCTTCCATGTCTTCAAGAACATACGCACCTTTTCCAGCTATGCCTCTAACCTTGTACGGCCCTTCCCAACTTGGGGAAAGTTTGCCTGCACTAGCCTGTTTGGTGTTCTGAGTAACTTTGCGAAGGACAAGATCCCCTATGTTGAAGGACTGTGGGTTAGCCCTCACGTTGTAATACTGCTCCACTCGTTGCTTCTGGGCTGCGAGATATATGGCTGCTATTTCTCGCCGTTCCTCTAAAGTATTGAGGGAGGCTTTCAAAGCTCCGTCATTGGATTATTCCACCGCAAATGACCGCCTCGGACTAAATTCACCGATCTCTAGGGGAATCATTGCTTTCATTCCGTATGTCAGTGAAAATAGAGTTTCTCTGGTGCTGGCTTTGGATGTAGTAGGGTAGGCCCATAGGACTCCTGGCAGTTCTTCTAGCCACTTTTCTTTGGCTTCCTTGAGTCACATTTTCAAATTCTCCACTATCGTCTTGTTCGTAGATTCTGCTTGTCCATTGGGCGAAGGATGATAGAGCGTAGAGGTTATTCTCTTTATCTCCCACTCCTTCAGGAAAGCAGTGATTTTAACACCTATGAACTGAGGCCCATTATCGCAAGTGATTTACGCTGGAATGCCAAATCGATACATACTGTTCTTCCATATAAACTCTATCACTTCCTACTCCCGGATCCGGGCGTAGGCTGCTGCTTCGACCTATTTGGTTAAATAATCCGTCATGATAAGCAAAAATTTGACTCCTCTGGGTGCTTTAGGCATGGATCCTATGATGTCCATCCCCCTCATGAAAGGCCAACGGGATATTATTGAGTGTAATAACTCTACCGGCTGATGAAGTACATGAGACTACCTTCGACATCTATCGCACGCCCGGGCAAACTTGCTCATGTTGTCTTCCATTCGGGGCCAGAAATAGCCCGCCCTGATTAACTTGCGAGCTAGAGATCGTCCGCCGGAATGGTTTCCACATTGCCCCTCGTGGATCTATTTGAGTGCATAATCTACTTGAGAGGGTCCCAAACGTTTAGCCAAAGGCTCGCTAAACATCCACATATACAGCTCACCGTTGATTAAGCAATAGCGAGCCGCTTGGGCTCTCAACCTTTTGCTCTCCTTTCTGTCTGCTAGAAGTACTCCTTTGTCTAGGTACTCAATGATCAGGGTGTCACCAGTCCCACAATGATCCCACTGTATTGACCTCGTGGAGTTCGACATCCGTGTAAGTTAATTCAATGGTTGAAACCAGGCTGTCAGCATTCATGTCTGCAGTGGCCGCTAGACTAGCTAGGGCATCAGCCTCTGCGTTTTCTTCTCTCTATAATTGATTGATCATCCATTTTTGAAAATACTTCAAGAAATTTTCTACTCTAGCCAAGTATTCCTGCATGCGGGCGTCTTTGGTGGTGTAGGCCCCGGTTACCTAATTGACTACGAGCTGAGAATCACAATTAATATTGATCTCCCTTGCCCCCAATATGTAAGCTAATTCAAGAGCTTGAATTACTGCTTCATATTCAGCTTCATTGTTTGTCATCTGGGACCAGCTGACAGCTTTCCTGAATATGCTCCTCGTTAGGGATTTGATCACTAAACCAAGCCCCGCCCCTTTTATGTTCGAAGCCCCATCGGTGTGGATCACCGTTCTCCAAGGGTAATTCTTTCTATCGTTTTTCGCTCTGTCTAAGCTCCTGACATCAAGTCAGTATTGGAGTCGGCGATAAAATCCGCAAGCACCTGTGACTTGATGGCCGTACGAGGCTGATAAATGATGTCATACTTACTGAGCTCGATGGCCCACTTTGCTAGCCTGCTCGACAACTCGGGTTTGTGCAAAATAGTCCGCAGGGGGAATGAGGAAACCACGATAATGGTGTGACTTTGAAAATATGGTTGCAGCTTCCTCGCGGCCATGACTAAGGCCAGTGCGAGTTTCTCCAAGTGTTGATACCGAGTCTCCCCGTCTAGAAGAGACTTGCTGACATAATGCACTGGTGATTGCACCCCCTTCTCTTCTCATACCAGGACAGCGTGGACGGCAACCTCAGATACTGCTAGGTACAGCAATAATGGTTGTCCCTCGCGTGGCTTAGTTAGACAAGGGATTTGCCAGATACTGCTTCAATTCTCAAAGTGCCTTGCTACATTGCTCTGTCCATTCGAAGCTTTTATTTTCTTCAACACTTTGAAAAACTGATGACACTTTTTTGATGACCGTGAGATGAACCAGCTGAGCGGTGCAATTCGGCCGTTTAGCCTTTGAACTTCGAGTTCATTCTTTAGGATTTCTGGTATAGCATCGATTGCTTTGATTTTCACGGGGTTCGCTTCTACTCCCCTAATAGAAATGATGAACCTGAGGAACATCCCGGAGGATACACTAAAGGCACACTTCTTTGGGTTGAGCTTCATTCCGAATTTGTCCAGGATATCGAACGCTATCTCCAGATGGTCGATGGGTTGAGCTTCATGTCGGTATGTGTCCAGGCGAAGGTGCCTGACCGAGCATGCAAAAAGTTAGCGTGTTCCCGCTTGGCTTCGGCTGAAAGCTTGGCCCCCACATAGAATTTCTTATCTAGAGCCTTCTCGTCGAAGATCAGTGGGTCAAGGTCATCAACTGTTGCTTTGGCAGGTTTGTCTTCTAATTCGGGGCCAGAAAGCGCGATAGCCGGCTCTTGAGACCCAGCCACTTCATGGACCCCGAACCCGAAAGGTACACTGGTGACCAGATCGAGACCAAGCAGTTTATCTAGCTTCTTCTTCTTATTTTTCAACTCCTTTTTGGCGATGTCTATCACAGCAGTTACATAACAGCTCCGGGACAGCTTCTGTTCCCCGTGAATTTCTCTCACCCCCTAAAGAGTCGGGTACATAAGGATCTGGTAAAGCATAGACGGCACTGCGCGTACATCATAAATCCTGGGCCTCCCGAGAATAATGTTATACGAGAGGTCACATGTCATTACTTGGAAGGACGCGACCCGGGTTGCTCCCGGCAGGTGCACCTGAAGGAGTATCTCTCCTACAGACTTCTCACTGGAGCTGTTAAAGCTGGTTATGGTGTATGGACTAGAAATTACCTGATCTTGCACCTCCATCTAGCAAACAACCTGCCAATCAATAATGTTGACCACGCTGCTAGAATCAACCAACACACGCTTGACTCGTTGCGAGTCCTTGTCATCAAACTCGATTGCATTGATACGCGGCTTCTTGGTTATCTCTTGGTGAGCCTTGCAGACCATGATAGCTCTGGTTCTGGTACTTCCAACCCCGAGCCCCCCGAAGATGGTATTGACAAATTTTTGGATCGCCGGCATCGCTCCATGAGGGGTATGATAAAATGTGGTACACTGGCAAGACTTTAACCATGATGACCAATAACAGGGTTTTGATTTTAGATAGTTGTTCATAGTTTCAGTCGTATTGACCGAGTTATGAATTATCTATCGAATCTCGTTATCAGTATTTTGAAAGCGGTGTGATCACCACTGCTTGACATGATTGCGCCTTTTCCTTCGTAGAATACCTATAATTTCCTGGGCCCCATGGTAGGTGCCAAACTGTTTATGCCTAAAATCGGTCGCCTAGGTTAAACAATTAATTAAGAATGAGGTCACAAGCAATACAGTAAATATAATAAAAAAGTAAATAAGTAAAAGATAGAAATAATGAGCAAGAAAGGTAAAGTAGTCTTATTCCTTGAGAATAGCTGGATTCTGTGGTGAATCGCGATGATGTACAACACAATATAAGGAGGAGTATTTATAGTAGTAGATACCTTGTCCTAATTAACGTAAAATACAAAGACTAATAAGGCTATGGGCATATAACTCAAGGCGGTGATGTATACTAAACCCTAACTAGGAGACTGTAACCCTAAGGCGGCAAGATGTATACCCTTTGTCCTACGCCCATACCGCCTGAACGTTCGTAACTCGTAGAATGGGCGTGTATCCTTTGCGCCTAGTGACTTATAGGATAAGTCTAGTCTCGCCAGCTAGACTCGCATCCCCGTAATAGTAGGTGGCGTATTTTTGCCCACACAATCATAATTAGGACTGGTTAAATGTCTACTATAAATACCCCTCCTCTCATTGTATTGTACATCAAGCGATTCACACAGAATCCGGCTATTCTCAAGGAATAAGATTATTACTTTCTCGCTTATTACTTTTCTCTCAATATTTATTTACTTTTCCTGCATAATTATTGTATTGCTTGTGAACCTCTAATAAATTCAATTGTTTTACCTAAACGGCCAAATTTAGGCCTAAACAGTGGGCCAATTTAGTGCTGCTGCTGTTTATGAAAAAATTTCAGATTGTTTAAAGAATTTGTAAGTATTACTTAAACTAATACGTAAGGTTTTCAGCTATATAATATTTAGTTTAACATCGAAACTTTCTTGAGCTATATATAGGTTCACAATCCGACTAGTGACATAGACATCCCATTGTTGCATAATATATCTTACAGACCTTATTATAAATAAAAGAGGATGTCTACTACATTGTCAATGAGTACAAGATTCATACCGAACATGGTCCTTGGAGAAGAAAACTAATAACAATAGCGTGTGGGTGAAAGGTGGCACTGGTGATCAGGATGGGGATTTTGATTATTATGGTGTCATCTAGGAAATTTTAGAAGTAGAGTTTACAGTTAGTTCGTCTTGTAGTAAATTGGTGCTTTGTCGATGCAAGTGATTTGATCCGAGTAGTAAAAGTACAAGGTAGACCCATGTTCTAAAATAGTTGAGGTTAATCACACAAGGTCATATGGACATTATGATCTTTTCGTCATTGCTAAAAATGTGAAACAAGTGTACTACACTCCTTATCCACCGACCAAGAACAAAGTCAAATCCAACACTAAGGTGAAATGGTGGGATGTTCTAAAAATTAAGCAGGTGGAAAGAGTGGAAGTAGATGTTGCATTTCGAAATGAGATTTCAAGTGTTCAACTGATTGTGGATAAAGAATTAGCCGATCAATTACATTATAGTGAAGGCATTTATGAAGAGTTTAATGTTTCGGTGTTTAGTCATGGAAAAAATAGAATAATTTTGGAGAAGGACCATCTAGGGAAAACGAAGAGAAAGAACATGTTGATGAGATTGAAACAAGCGAGGAAGAATTTGTTGATGAAATGAAATGAGCAAAAAAGAAGAACTAGCTGATGAAATTGAAACGAGTGTCGATGATTGAGATGTTGGTAGTTTTATGTTGTTACTTTCCTATTTAATATGTTAGTAGTACTTAATTAATGTATTTCATATTTTCTTATGCTTATGATTTTTTATTGTGCTTATATTAGAGAGATGGCCACTACAGAGAAGGCTACTAAATTTAAGGGGAGAAAGAAAGTTCAAAGTACTTCCGGTCATACTTCCTCTCCTGCTTCTGTTCATACTTCCCATCTTTTACCTCATATTCTTCCTACTTGTCTGCCGCCTACATATCCTCCTGATTCGCCTACATATCCTCCTGATTTTTCACTGCTTCCTCTATGGCTTCCCCTGGCATGCATTTTATGCTTGGATTTGACCCTCCCTATCAATTCATGCTTACGCCTCATCTGCCACTTTATTCCCCGAGTTATATTTTTCATCCGCATGGTGTAAGATCATCTATGCCTTCGCCATTATCCGCTCCATCACCATCCCAGTCATCATTTACTCCCATTGCCTCTAGATTATAAACTGACGACCCTAGATCATCCGCGTCCGTCGACGCTTCTGTACCATTTAGTACGCAGAGTGCGGATATTGATGCGATAGACACGGTTGATCCCTAGGGGAGGTTGTGGATCCCTCCAGAGGGAGATCGTAAGTAAGCATTACTTTTGTTAGTTTTTAATTATTAAATATATTTGAAATATTTGATTGTTGAATATATTTATTTATAGTAATGTGAATTTTATATAGTTTTACACCCTCAGACAAGGCTACAAAGCATGTCATGGAATGTCTGAAACAACTTTATGTGGAACCGTGGGAATCCTGGGGCAAGGTACCTCAGCCAGTCAGGATCGAGATGTTTAACATCTTTAAGGTATTAACTATGTTTACTTTAGAAATAATTTAGTTAAGTATCACTTTTTTAATCTAATATTACTAATTATTTCAGACAAAGTGTGTTTGGCGCTCATGCTATGATGCTCGAATGGAAAGCAATTTCCTTAACAAATATGTTGATAGAGTCAAAGATACCTTTTTTAGTGCTTGAAAGAAAGGCAAGAAGCCCGAATGGATATACCAGAACCTTGGAGCAAACTAATGGTATATTGGGCTAGTGAAGAATTTCAGAAGAAAAGCACCCAAGGAAAGGCAGCTCCAGCCTCCAAAAATGGGTGGATCGTTGCACATCGGGGGTTCAATTAGTGCATGGACTCATCAGATGAAATTGGTAACTTATTTATTATATATTTTCTTTAATTTATCTATCATTAATATTTTATCGAACTTTTTTTTATTTTGTAGAAAAAGAAGGGCCTATTTCTCAGCCCGAATTCTTTAAGAAGAGGCATATACTAACAGACGATGTCGGCAACAAACATATGTAAGATTTAAACTTTCATATATATATATATATATATATATATATATATATATATATATATATATAATTGTTATTAAATTTATTTCAAGAGGACTATAAAGTCCGTGAGCAAGAATGGATTGAAAGTCAGGCTCCCGAAGCTAGTAGCACTGCCCCAATGAAACTGTCACCTAAGAAAGCTTCACTATAGTTGGAGGTGAATGGTGGGGTAAAGAAAGGTAGTGCATACGGTATTGGACCATAATATAGCTCGGGTCGTCTGAAAGAAGGTTTAACTAGCACTTACTCTTCTAGTTCTTCACATGCTTAGGAGGTGATAGACTCGATGCGCAATGAAGTACAAATACTAAAGAAAGCGCGCGAAGAGGATCGTAAAGCTTCAGAGACGAATTACAAAGTGTTGAAGAATATGATAACAAACTATGAACAAGTGCAAATGAAAGGGAAAGAGCAAGGGCAAGGGCAAGGACAAGATCAAACATCGATACCCTATGTCATCCGAGTTTGACTCCGAGAAAACAGAGCAGTGATGTGTTGATGTTTTAGACTTATGTTTGATTGCTAGACTTATTTACAGTTTGAAGTTTTAGACTTTGTGTCTTGTTATGTTAAGCTTTTTTTATCGTTAGATGTGTTTAACTTGTTAGATTTATGATAGACTTGTCGTTTAATATGTTAGAAGCCTTTTGAATGTTGTTTAGACTTGTTTTAAAGAAATTGTGGCTGCATATTATTGAATGATGCACTGTTTCGAATTGAAAGGTGGTGGCTGCTCTAATTTTATATTTTATTTTATAGGTTTTAATCATATTTCCGACTGAATCGGTTGAAAATTTGGTAAAAAAATATCTTAGAAATGCTAATTTCTGACCGATTCATCCAGAAATGTTCTTAATTAAAACGACTTTTATTATTACCTTCCGACCGATTTTCTACCCAATTTCGGTCGGAAGGTTCGACCGCTCCGATCGGAAACTTTTTTCTACTAGCTATTTTCCGACCGCACCTTTTCGGTAGGAAATCGGTGGGAAACTCGTGTTTTCCGATCGATTTCCGACTGTTTTGGCAATCGAAAATGGCCTGTTTTCTGGTAGTGTAATTTCTTTAAAAAATATATATATACCGTGCCAAGTCAAGTATCATCAAAGAAATGGAGGGAGATACTACCTATGTTCCATTTTAAGTCAAACTTTTTTCTTATTAATCTGTTTAAAAATAATGATACATTTTTATTTGGAAACAACTTTAGTTTAAGCTTCTCATTTCTTTTATATAGGCATAAATAGTATGACATATGCAAAATCACCAGTTTTATAAATTTTCCTATTTTTCTAAATTCTCCCTTTATCCCTCTTTAATTTCTGAGAATTCTTCCTTTTCTCCTTTTTCGCCCCCTCAAAACAAAACATATATTCTCTAGGTGCTAAGCTAAACAATGACTTTAGCTGATTGTGCCCTGAGGAAGAGAATAGCCTTTATTTCAGTTTTCTTTATTACCCATCTTTATAACTATTTGTTCTGCTACTCATATTTTAATCCATTTCCCACTTACGATGATCTTAAGAAGCTATAAGGTACATTTTGGCCAGTATAAATATGACGTTTTTCAGTTCTCTCTCCACAAAAAATCCAGCTAGAAAAAACAAACTTACAGAGTTGGTAAAATTGTCTTTGCTTTCATATTTTTCCCTTTCTCCTCTTCATTATATGGCCAAAATGTCAGATCCCCTTGTGATTGGTAGGGTGGTTGGTGATGTTATTGATTACTTCTCACCAAGTGTTAACATGTCTGTTATTTATAACTCCAACAAGCATGTCTACAATGGTCATGAGCTCTTTCCCTCCTCTGTCACTTCTAAACCTAGGGTCGAAGTTCATGGAGGTGACATGAGATCATTTTTTACAATGGTAGTTATTTACTTTGCTTCTAATTTTGTCTTTGTTAGTACTATTTTACACTCATCACTATAGAAAAAAATAAGACTATTTTTATGGCTATTCTCTTGTTGTAATATTTTTCCTTCTTTTTATAGATCATGACTGACCCTGATGTTCCTGGTCCTAGTGATCCATATCTTAGGGAGCACTTACACTGGTATGTCTCGTATGCTTTGAACAAACATCTCTTAGTTAAGCAGTGTATATTCATGACTTTGTTAGATATTTGTTTAATCCCATTAGAAGTTGGATATACAATAGACAACATACAGCATATATTTTATTTTAATTTGGATAAAATTGTTTCTAACAATCGCTTAGAAATATACACAACATCCTTTAACATTAAAATTTTCATGTTAATGCATGGTTAGGCAGAACTCACACTTGATGAAGAATATATATCATTGCACACAGTAATGCACCAAAAAAAAAAAAGTTCCTTGTAAATGCAATAGAATTTGTGGCCTTAATAAGGTTATGCGATTAATAGATACACAAGTTTTAGCATGAAACAAACTTTAAATCTAAGATCATTAATATTCTTAATAATATATAATGCAGTCATGATTTATCTATTGAAAAAAATGAAAGTCAAGTTACTATATGCTTCCTCAACACGAACTTTAAATATAAAATATCTACGTATGAAATTTGTGATCTTGAACATAACATAACGTTTTGTAATCTATAAATTTTTCTTAAACATGTAATAACATTGCTCTAATACATGTGTATTTGCATGTTATACTTTGTCTTGACTATGTTCTTGGTTCTTCTTGATTAAAATTATTCAAAACATTATCTCTGTTTTCTATTAAACCATACGGATGTCATATTTTGTGGTAAGAAAAAAATGTACTTCCTTACGTAGTTTATTAGGGAAACTGATCTGTTCTTGACTTTTAATTGCATTCCTGCTAAGTATTTTTCCAACATTCAGATCATAAATAAAGAAATAACGCTGCTAATGGCATTGCTGAACTGCTTTTACTTGATCTGTCGTTACAGGATAGTCACAGACATTCCAGGGACTACAGATTCCTCATTTGGTATGGAATATATTGTGATCTTTATTCTTTCTGCCGAAAAATTAATGTTCTCCGCCACTGTGATATTTATAAAAGGTTACGTAAATTATAAGGTATTTGGACTGATCTCAATTTGATAAAATTATTTTTAAATGAAATGTAGGGATTAAATACTTTATAAAAATAGTATTCTTCCAAACTCTACTGTTATTGTTAAGGACGATCATCACATTTCAGTATTACCCTAAAGTCGTAAAACTTAAATTCTGTAACAAATATAACTCCAATATGCCAACAGAAAATGAAAAACCTAGAAAATCGAGTCCAAGAAATAGAAGAATGTTATCATTACAACAACTCACTTTAGATAATTTATTCACTTGCTGCCACTTAGAAATAAATTACCTATTTTCTGACTCATTTAGAAAACACTTGTTGAAAAATAATCGAGTATTAAGTTGGGTTGGAAAATCAATTTCTTAATTATGTTAAGTAAGATTACGTTGGGTATTATGTAAGGTGATTTATGGACGTGAGGCAATTTTTATCTACATGCGATCACATCCTACTTACATTTCTTCAAGACCTGATAATTTAGCATTTATGTTGCTGTATTTCTTCTTTTTTTAATGAAATATAGGTATATATATTTGAGTTATTCTACTACGAAAAATTAATATTATCACTTTGATATAGTAATAAACTTGGATCACATTTCATGAAATTACCGTCAGAACTTTAATATTTGATCTAACTTCTAACATTTATTAGTCTTTTACCGAAATCTTTAATCAGGAAAAGAAGTAGTTGGATATGAAATGCCAATGCCAAATATTGGAATCCATAGGTTTGTGTTTTTGCTCTTCAAACAGAAGAAGAGACAAACAATGAGTGCACCACTCTCCAGGGATCGATTCAGCACTCGAAAATTCGCAGAAGAAAATGAGCTTGGCTCTCCAGTTGCTGCTGTTTTCTTCAATTGCCAGAGGGAAACTGCTGCCAGAAGGCGTTAATGAACTCAGATTTAGTTACTTTCTATGTAGTAATGTAAGAATTGTGCTAAAAATAAGACCTTTTGGAGTACTGTATTCACCTGTTGAATAACTTAACTTCTGAAGAATGTACTTTCATAATAAGCCAGCAAGTATATCATTCTAATTTATACTCGTATGCTTGTTCGAGCTCTAGTAGTATACCCCTAAGTGGGTCTAAGTCCTTTTGCAAATTCGAAATCGGACTTTAAAGCAAGCACCTGACACTGAGTGAGCAACCACCACAAATAAATGTATTTATAAATTAGATTCCCTTCATTCCCGTTTATATAACCATGTTTCTTTTTAGTATGTTAAAAATGGCTCTTTCTATATTTAGAAATATTCTAGCTTAATCTTCTTAATTTAGTTTACCTTCAATGACAAGTTTTTACAGTCACACAAAGTGAAAACTTACTCGCACCCACTGTTTACACCAAGCCAATGATAGCAAGGCATGTTTATTGTATACATACACTTATACCTTAATCATGGTTAAATTATGTGAATTTTCTTATTTATTTTTAACTACAAAGGTTAAATAGCTTGGTTTGGTGCAAACATCGGGTGTGGATAAGTATTACCGTGTTATGGTTGCATGTTTAATTTCACAAGTTTCGAACCATTATATTCACACAAATATATAGTAATTATATATACACATACGCTTGTGACCAAAATTAAAAATTAAAAAAAAATCTTAAATTTCGTGCCAGTTAAATAGATTCACATAAATTAAAACTAACATATAGAGTATGTAAAAATTATTGTGCCATTCTTTTTTTTTTTTTTTGGGATTAAAACACGATACTTATATTAATAATAACATTACGGGGGATTACATAAGACACCCATGCGAACTCCACTAGGGTCCATAACATGAGTATTTGAGTTCATATTAAATTAAACATACAAATTGCATCAAGTGCACATAAGTTTCCTAGCTTAGACAATATTAAACATGAACTATCTGAAATAGTGGTCACAAAATTTGTGCCTTTCTGATCATCCATCAAAGCTTGATGAACAAAAATAGACGGCACTGCATAATGGATCATAGATGTAGATTTGGACTGTGAGGGAGCTCCTTGTGCCAGGAGATGAGCAACTCGATTTTCTTGACGTAAACTATGCCGGATTGTTGGCATCATCAGCTTGTGCATCAATACCCTGCAGTTGTGGATAATAGATGCATAAGTAGGGGTTGGTTTTTCTAATAGGTTAATTATCTCCGTCGAGTCAATCTCAATTTCTAGGGTGACATAGTTTTGGTCAATGGCTAAGACTAAACCATAATTTAATCCTAGAAGTTCTGCATGAGTGTGATTTTGAGCATGCACTTTCTTATGAAAACCTAGTATCCATTCTCCTTTGTGATTTCTAAAAACACCACCAATGCTTGCAACATTATCCTTAGTTTTATAGGATCCGTCAATGTTGAGTTTTATGATGTTGTAATTAGGTGGAGTCCAGTGAACTTTAATATCCCTAGTTATAGATTTTCTAGAGTCGGTAGCAGTTAAAAGTTTGAATTCTAATGTCCTATGATGAACAAAGCTATATGAAATAGTAGAAGCTAGATTGTTAATATTTTTATGGTTCCTATTTATCCATAAGTTCCATAATGCAAAAAACAAAAATTCAGTCCAGGAGTAAAATTTGTTGTAGGTCGCATTAGGCATATTGTTTAAACGATGCAACCAGTCAGGACACTCAGTAATGTGACAACTTACACCCCCTCTTTCCCAAAAGATTTTGCGATAGGACATTCCATAAAGATATGAAATGCAGTTTTAATAACATCCTTACAAATAGGGCACATAGGATCTAAATTAATGCTAATTGTATTAAGATAAATCCTAGTAGGCAACCTATTTTGTTGGCATTGCCAAATAAAATGTCTAGTTTTATTCGGAACATCGATCTTCCATAGCCTCATAAAATCCATATTTTCAGTTATAGGGGTATTTAATTGGGCATATAGAGAATTTAAAACAAAGGAACCATTCTTGGTTAAACCCCAAATAGGGTAATCAATGCCATTTTGGTTCCGAGGGGTAGCAGTGTGGCTAAGAAGTTCATTTACACTGTGGGGAAAATGAAATGCAAGAGTGGATAGGTTCCAGTGACCATCATTAAAGATGTCACAAATTTTTTTTAGGTTATCTTCCCTAGTTAAAGGACCATAAATCAGGTTCCCAAGACTTCTCCCATTTGATAGCCATTTATGATCCCATAAGGAGATACACCATTACTAACTACCCATTGAGAGTTATTATAACATAGGGGTAAGGCTTTGCTAATGCCCTTCTGTTGAGAGCTGGTTTCGAAGTATGACAAACGGAAAGGACTCAGAGGTTCCTACAAAGAATCTAGTCCTTGAAATAAAGGGCACGCTTGATCGAAAAGAATTACGGGTTGCAAATCCCTGCGGAACTAGGAGTAGTGGCGCGTGAAGGTATATGTATCCTAGTCAGACTAAAAGAAGCGGTGTCCAGGCTGTGTCTTCGAAGTGTGAAAAGGAGTTGGACTTCAATAAGGAAAAGAGTTACTACGAATCCTGACTTACCTAAATTAAGAGGATTCCTGGTAGAACTCAACTAGGGTTTCAAGACCCGTATAAATGCAAGTAATGGAGACAGCCGTAAATCAGTTATTCACAAACAGAGAGTTGAGAGCATACAAAGGCGATCTGCAATCTTTCTATGTGAGTAAACTGGAGAAGACAACTTGAGTGCATGCAGTGTATCGAGTCTAGATATTTTGTCTAGGTTCATTGAGTTGTAAGTTGTCATCGTTTGTGCTTTCATAGTTTTACCTACTTGCTTATTACAGAAGCACATGTATTAGGTGAAATCTTGTGTAATTACTAGAAAAGCTAGAGTGTAGCTTTGAGTAGTGATTAGGGTCTAGAGTGTAGCCCCTTGGTTATAGAGTTTGTAATCAGAAACTTTGCTCTTGTGTTAGTAGATTCAGTTCTAAAATCCCAGAGTGTGAGTCGTGGTTTTTCTCCCTTGAGCCAGGAGTTTTCCACGTAAAATCCTTGTGTTCCTTGTGTGTGTTGCGTTGTGAGTTATAGTGTTCAAGGCAGCATAAAAGATAATATAAGAACTAGGTTCTACGATAGAAAAACAAGGTTCTTGTGACGAAAATCGATAGACACTATTCAACCCCCCCTTCTAGTGTCTTCAGGAGGTGCATAGAGTATAACAAGTGGTATCAGAGCGGGTCTTCTCGTGTGAGGCTAACACCTTGAGAAGGATCAGGATGAGTGCACCGCCTACCATCACTGAAGGACAGTCGTTTCTGAGGCCCCACAGTTTAATGGGCAATACTATGCATGGTGGAAGAACAGGATGGAGAATTACATATGTGCTGAAGACTACCAACTCTGGCTGATAGTCTCTGAAGGAAACCTGATTCCCACTAAAATAATTGGTGAAGGAGCTACTGCCACGCAAGAACCTAAAATGAAAGAAGAGTTTAATGAGACGGATTATAAGATGATAGAAAAGAATCATAAGGCCAAACGCCTGGTCATATGTGGTCTTGGCCCTGAGGAGTTCAATCGAGTATCATCCTATAAGACGACTAAGGAGATATGGGATGCCCTACAGGTTGCACATGAAGGAACCACAGAAGTGAAGGATTCAAACAGGAGAATGCTGAAGAGACAATTTGAACTGTTCACCATGGGTGAAAAAGAATCAATTCAGGATATGATGACCAGGCTGACCATGATTACAAATGAAATGAGATCTCTGGATATGGAATTGCCCGAAATAGAGATGGTTGATAAAATCCTGAATGTGCTGCCTGAAGCATGGGAAACAAAGATGACTGCCATCATTGAATCCAAACCTCTGAGGTCCATCAAGCTTGAAGAACTGGTTGGAAGTTTGAAAACCCATGAGATGATGAAGGACTCAAAGGCTAAACCAGCAGTAAAGAAGGACAAGACCCTTGCTCTGGAAACAACTGAAGATGCTGATGAATATGTTGATCTTCAATCAGTTGAAGCAGCAATGGTGAGTGCCTTAAGATAAAAGCTCAATCTGGGAAGGTTCAAAGGATTCAAAAGAGGCAACAAGGAGAGTTCTAGCAGAAAGAACATAGTTGATAGCTCAGATTACTCTGGATGCTTTAAGTGCTTCAAGAAGGATCACGCTGTCATGGATTGTCCTATGTGGGAAATAGAGTGGATGAAGAACAGAGCGGCTAAGGACAAGGAGAAGGAGACGACAAAGGAAAATGACAAAGATAAAAAGAAGTCAAGACGGCCTCCAAACTTCAGAGCAGAACGGAGGAAGAGGAAGGAAGCCTTCTATGCCACGTGGGGACCAACTGATAGTGAATCTGATCATGAAAAGGAGTCTGAAGACGACTCACCACTAGCACTAGCAGGTATGACAGACATTAGTTCTGATGAAGAAGACCCTCGAGAATTCAGAGGAGGAAGAGATCCATCGAGGCCACCGATGTTCAACGGGACTCATTACAACCACTGGAAGAAACAGATGAAGACCTTCCTGCAAGCAACTGATTACAGCTTGTGGTTGATCGTGAAGAGAGGACCTCACGTCCCTGTGAAGAGAGCAGCAAATGGAGTCCTGGTGCCAAAGAAAGTGGAAGAACTGGATCCTCAAGATCTAGATTGGTTACAGGCAAATTCCAAGGCTGAATGGTGCCTGAGGAGAGGACTTACCTATGATGTGCTTGCAAGGATACTTGAATGTAAGTCGGCCAAGGAAATCTGGGAAAGACTGAAGGAGCTGTACACAAATGACAACAACAGGAAGGACTCAGCTCTCATGGCAACTGATGGAGATGAAGCTGGCTGTTCAGCAGAGGTATGTTTATCTGATCTCAAGGAAACTTTACATACATACTCTTCTGAAAATTTAATTCTAATCACAGCTACCTTGATTGAAGGTTATGAAAAGGAGAAACTTGAAAAGGATAAATTAACTGAAGAACTGAGTAATCTTAGAACTAAGCACAAGAGTCTCTCAGAACAGAATATTGAACTTGAAGAAACCAATGCCATCTTAAAAGGGCAGACTCTTGTGTCAAACTCTAAGATCACTGAACTAGAATTGGAATGTAATCAGTTAAGAGAGAGTAAGAATGGTAAACAAGTTATGAGTGAAGTTCAAGCCTTTCTGGAAAATGAATTGAAAAGAGCAAATGAAATTTTGTATCAGGAAACTGAAAAAAACAGGATTTTAAATCAAAAGGTTGAAAACTCAAAACTTGAACTTACCAGACTGACCAAATGGAATAAATCTTCAGAGGCAATGAATTGGGTTTTTGAAAATCAAAACAAAGGAAAATAAGGGTTAGGATTTAAGAAACCTTTGCCTCCATATAATCCTAAAAGCAAATATGTGGGGTTACCTTGCAACATGTTATGCACTTTTTGCGGTGAAACCGGTCACGTTAAACAAAAGTGTGCTAATATTAGCAAGGCAAAGGCCAAAAATAAAAGATGTGTTTTACCCAAATGGGCCAAACAAGATCTAATTTATCCATTCTCTCATAAGAAGGGACCCAAGCTTGTCTGGGTTCCTAAAGTTAACCTCTAATTTGTCTTGCAGGCTGGAGTGAGGGAGAACAACTCAAGCTGGATTCTTGATAGCGGTTGTTCAAGGCACATGACAGGAGATAGAAGAAACTTTCTCTCACTCGCAGCATTTCAAGGAGGCAGTGTGGCCTTCGGAGGAGGAAAAAGTGGTCAGATAGTAGGTATTGGGAAGATTGGGAGAACTCTGGGCATGCAATTGAGAATGTCTACTGTGTTGATGGTCTCAGACACAATCTACTGAGCATCTCCCAACTGTGTGACAGAGGCAACGAAGTGAGTTTCTCATCTGTAGGATGCACTGTGAAGAACCTACATAGTGGAGAAATCGTTATGGAAGGAAAAAGGGTGAACAACGTATACAAGGCATCGCTGAAGTCCTTACCTGAAAATAATCTAACATGCTTGAATGTGCAAGAAAGTGACTCTCAGCTGTGGCACAAAAGAATGGGTCATGCAAGTCTCTCACAACTGAATAAGCTTGCATCGAAGGAACTGATTCGTGGATTGCCAAGCAAGAGATTTGAAAACATAAAACTGTGCGATGCATGTGTAAAGGGAAAGCATGTGAGAACATCGTTCAAATCAAAGAAAGTGGTAAGCACATCAAAACCACTAGAGCTTTTACACATGGATCTGTGTGGACCTATGAGAGTCAGGAGTAGAGGAGGAAAGAGATTCGTGTTCGTGATCGTTGATGACTACTCAAGGTACACGTGGACCCTGTTCTTGGCTTCTAAGGATGAAGCTTTTGATAGTTTTAAAGACTGGGCTGGTGTGGTTCAGAAAAGGTTGAGTCTTGAACTCATCAGTATTAGATCCGATCATGGCACTGAGTTTGAAAACTCAAAATTCTCTGAGTATTGTGCTAGGAATAGCATAGATTACAACTTCTCCGCCCCAAGAACTCCCCAACAAAACGGGGTGGTCGAGAGGAAGAACAGGTCGTTGGAGGATATGGCCAGAACCATGCTGCTGTCTAGTGGGCTGGTAAGAAACTTCTGGGCTGAAGCTGTAAATTGCTGAACAGATGTTCCATCAGAGCAATTCTTGACAAAACTCCATATGAGCTACTCAGAGGTAGAATACCAAATATTGCTCACCTAAGGCCTTTTAGTTGTAAATGCTTTGTTCACAACAATGGCAAGGAACCCTTGGGAAAATTTGATGCTCGGAGTGATGAGGCAATATTTCTGGGTTATTCTACTCAAAGCAAGGCATACAAAATGCTTAACAAAAGGACACAAACAGTAAAATAAAGTATGCATGTCGTATTTGATGAATCAGATAAGGAAATGGGGGAAGCTGAGGCAGACGATCAAGTGATTGGCTTAAGGAGGGAAGAAGGTGTAGATGAACTGGAAGACTCAGACGAAAAGGAAACATCTTGTGAAAATCCAAGCACATTAGAACAAGGAGTCAACTTGACAGGGGGAACTTCTGATAAAGCTGACAATCCAGCAAGTCAGGAGGAACTTATCCAAGATAATGCTGCAGGTCCTTCCGGTCAGATTCAACTCAAGCCATGGAAACATCAAAGCTCTCACCCTTTGGAGAATGTCCTATCTGAACTGGATACAGGAATCATGACCAGGTCAGCCTTGAAGAACTTCTGCGCATTCTTTGCTTTCCTCTCATCTTTGGAACCAAAGAATGTAAAAGAAGCTCTAGAAGATCCAGACTGGATTCTGGCTATGCAGGAGGAACTTCATCAATTCAAAAGAAGCAAGGTGTGGCACCTAGTTCCTAAGTCGAAGGACAGATCCATAATTGGAACAAAATGGGTGTTCAGGAACAAGTTAGATGAACATGGTATAGTGACAAGAAACAAGGCAAGGTTAGTAGTTCAAGGTTACAGTCAGGAAGAAGGAATAGACTATGATGAAACCTTTGCACCAGTTGCAAGAATGGAGGCTATCAGAATGTTAATTGCTTTTGCTACATACATGGAATTCACGCTTTATCAGATGGATGTAAAGAGCGCCTTCCTAAATGGCTACCTAAATAAGGAAGTTTATGTGATACAGCATCCAAGTTTTGTGAACAATGAATTTCTTGATCATGTTTACAAACTGGACAAGGCTCTATATGGATTGAAGCAAGCTCCTAGAGCCTGGTATGAAAGACTCTCAGGATTCCTGATGAAGAATGGCTTTTCGAGGGGTAAAATCGACAACACGCTATTTCTCAAGAAGAAAGGAAAAGATCTGCTGGTGGTTCAAGTGTATGTCGATGATATCATCTTTGGAGCAACTGATGAGGAGCTGAGCAAAGGTTTTGCCAACCTGATGGGAAGTGAGTTTGAAATGAGCATGATGGGTGAATTGAACTTCTTCCTTGGGCTGTAGATAAAGCAGATGCCGGAAGGAACTATGATTCACCAGCAAAAATATGTCAAGGAACTACTGAAGAAATTTGATATGGAGGGAGCAAAGGAAATGACTACTCCTATTGCACCTGGAACCAAGCTGGATATGGATGAACTCGGTCCTTCGACAAACGAGACAAAATTTAGAGGAATCATTGGCTCACTTCTTTATCTCATAGCAAGTCGACCTGACATAGTATACAGTGTAGGGCTGTGTGCCAGATTTCAGTCAAAGCCCAAGGAATCACACCTGACAGCTGTGAAGAGGATCTTGAGATACTTGAAAGGAACTCAGGATCTTTGTCTTTGGTACCCAAGAGGAGGAACTTTTGAACTAATTGGTTTTGCTGATGCAGATTATGCAGGTCATTTGGTGGACAGGAAAAGCACTTCAGGAATGGCACATTTTTTAGGTCCTTGTTTGGTTTCGTGGGCTACAAAGAAGTAAAACTCAGTTGCCTTATCAACTGCTGAGGCTGAGTATGTGGCAGCTGCTTCATGCTGCTCACAATTTCTGTGGATCAAACAACAACTGGAGGACCTTGGTATCAAGTGTGGGGCAGTGCCAATTTTCTGTGACAATACTAGTGCAGTGAATATTGCCAAGAACCCAGTCCAACATAAAAGAACCAAGCACATTGATATCAGACACCATTTCCTGAGAGATAATGTGGAAAAGGGTCTGATTACTATGAACTCATGCAGGACTGAAGATCAAATTGCTGACATATTTACCAAAGCATTGAACAAGGTACAGTTCGAGAGGAACAGGTTGGAGTTAGGGATGACCAAAATACACGGATGACCCAGCAGGTAATTCCTCCATGATTGGTTAGTTAAGTATTCAATTGTTCATGCTTGAATTTCGTCATTAATACCTAGTCTAACCCCGTACTTGAGTAAGTACACTCATTCAGTTTTGTGAGCACCAGGTATGAATAATGTGATCCCATGAAGAACCTACTATGTACTGAGAAGGAACCAACAAAAAGCATGAGGAATCACATCCAGGTACATTCACACTACTCTGCATGATAGAAGTCATAACTGAAATTAAAATTGTCAATCATACGTGTGTCATGGGAGATCATCCATGTTCTTATAACCACCCTAAATTATAGGAACACATTCCTTTTTCGAGTAGAATTATATTTGATTTGTTTGGACCCCACTACTTAAAAAGGGTATATTGAATGAGTCCATAACCGTCAAATCTTTAACTCTTCCTGGTTCTCAAAAAGTTCAAAAAGCTGCTTTTCTATTCTACATCATTACTTCCTTGCCTTCCCTAGATATTGTCAAATCACCAAAACCCCTTCCCTTTTGATAATACTCTCTCAATCCTTTACAATCCACCCACTCCTTCTTCTCTCTCAAGCCCTAAAAACAGAAAAACCTTCTATCTCAGTAGCTACTCACAAAAACTGCTTCATAATGTCTGAAAGGCCACCACCATCTACTCTCGCATAGAGAATCGCGAGGGCTCGTACAAAATTTCTTCAAAAAGGGGACAAGAAGTTGGTAAAGAAGATGAGGTCAAGAGCAGTATCTACCACACCCACTGCACAAAGTTCATTACAATCACCGTATGAGGTAATCCCTGATCCTATTTCATCTACGCCTGTCGTTTCAGTCGATATAAACAGCCCTGGAATTATAGAAATTGAAACCCCAGTTACAGAACTAGACAAAATAATAGATGATGAGCAAAATGACAGAATAGATAGGGGGAACTCAGGAGAAGCAGAGCAAGATAGTTTACAAGGTGAACTTAGAAAAGATGTGCTGGTGTCCGGTGTAGAGGCGAATATTGCTGAAGAAGGGAAAGAACAAGTTAGGGAACAAGATAGTGTTGAAACCTTGAGGGAAAGTGTAGTGGAACCTTGTAGAGAAGTTAGTGGAACTGATGAATGTGTGAAAGAATCTGTGCCAGGAAGTCCAGTAGTTGGTGGACTTGTTCTTGCTAAAGCCACAGAGAATTTGGTTCAAGAGCCTGTTGCTTGTCCAAATTTCTCTAAGGCTGATGATGCAGATTTGGACTGGACAGATTCTGAGGAAGCTGGGAATGAGGAAAATGTTTTAGAAAAGACTGAACAGGAAGAGAGTGCTAAGAAAGCAGAGGAACCAAAAAGAAAAAGGAAATTTGGTGAAGAAGATGAGAGATTGGCTGGTGAGGAGGAAGAAGAGGAAGTTGTGTTTGTAAGAGAAAACAAAGTGGAGGCTGAGAAAAGAAGGAGGCTGGTGAAAGGGGGAAAACCAGTGTTAAAAACAGGACTGGTTGATGAAACTAGTGGAGAGAGTGAGGACAAGACTGTGGATGAACCTGTTGCCAGGAGGGTTGGCACCAGGTCTGCACGGAAACAACAACTTGAGAAACTTGGTAAATTGGAAAAAACAGTGACAAATGTAAAAGATAGAGAGGAAAAGAAGAAAGAAGAAGAAGCAAAGGAAGCTGGGGAAGCACAGGAGGAGAGTAAGGCTGGCAGTTATGTAGAGCCAAGTGATTCTGATACAGATAGTGAAGTGGAGAACAGGAAAAGAAGAAGAGGAAATGAAGAAGAGGTTGACAGGGAAGCCTTTTTCTCAAAGCATCAGGTGTTGCCTGGCAGCATCTTGCATGATGAAAAGGAATTCCACATGAAGTCATTGTTGAGGATGATTGGTGACCAGGGTTGGCTTGGATTGTTTGCCAACAAAGACAGAAAATTGTTTGTTAATGAAGTCAGAGAGTTCTACACCAACTGCAGAGTAGCAGCTAGGAAAGTGTTCACCACAGTGAGGGGAGTAGAGGTAGAGTTTGGGAGACCTGAGCTTGGAGTGATTCTTGACATACCTGCTGAAGGTTATTGCAGGTATGTGAAATTGAAGTGGCCAAAGAGAACAGATGGAGTCACTCCACTGGATGTTGTCAGGAAGTTCTCAGGAAAACCCAAGCTGAGGAAGGAGAGGAAGGTAGACAAGAAGAAGATGGAACCTGCACACCAGTTGCTGTTTGAGTTTGTGCATAGGTTCCTTCTGCCTTGAGGAGAGAGGAACTGTGAAGCTAGTGCTTTGGACCTGACATACATGGACTTGCTGGACGGGGGGGGGGGGCAAAGATCAATCTACCTGGGCTGATAATCAGACATATAAAAAGGATTGCTGATACAGATCAGAAGCCACATTCCCTTGTGCATTCCTATATCCTCCAGCATGTACTTGAGCACTTTGGGGTCCCCCTGGAAGCTGGGAAGAAGCCAACCATTCATCAAATGTTTGGGCACAATGTGCTTAAAAATTATGACTTCTTTAAGGAAAGCACAGCTTCTAAGAGACCAATGCAGGTGAAGCAAGAGCAAGCAGAGGAGAGTGAGGAATATGGACCTGAAGAGGCCATTGATGCTGTGAAGGAGCTGGAGACTCATGTCCTTGAGGTTAATACAGAAAATGCAGAGCTCCACAGACAGCTGAAGTTGAAGGATCAAGAAATTGATCGTTTGAAGATAGACTGCCACAAGTATGAGGCCGAGTTAGTGATGGAAAGGGCCAAAAATACGAAGCAACTTGAGGCGCTTCTCAAACACTTCAACATTCAGCTTTGAGTCCTCCTGTCCTGTCCTCCTCCTTCTACCTGTTGTCTACCCCCTCCTATTCTCTCCTGATTCCATGTTATGGTTGTTTAAGACAATTTATATTTTTCAGTTGTGTACTTATTAACTGGGTTGTGCTGATATCACAACCTGGATGATGATTTTCATTTTCTTATGCTTATGACTGGTTTCTGCTTAAGTAATTGGTTCTTGATTGGGCCCTTATTTCTGCATCTGTGTGCTCTTATTACTGACGTGTTGCCTTGTGCTTTAGACTGGATAGAATTGACAGGTTCCTGCAGGTATTTGAATCTTTTCGATGATGCCAAAAGGGGGAAGAAGGAAATGTTGGGGTGTTTGTGACCTAATTCATCTGTTTCGTTTTCTTGAACTTGTTACTTTTTTTTTTTTTTTGGTCTATGTCTACTCAGGTTCTTGGGCAATATTTGTTTGTCATCATCAAAAAAGGGGAATTTGTTGAGAGCTGGTTTTGAAGTATGACAAACGGAAAGGACTCAGAGGTTCCTACAAAGAACCTAGTCCTTGAAATAAAGGGCACGTTTGATCGAAAAGAATTACGGGTTGCAAATCCCTGCGGAACTAGGAGTAGTGGCGCGTGAATGTATATGTATCCTAGTCAGACTAAAAGAGGCGGTGTCCAGGCTGTGTCTTCGAAGTGTGAAAAGGAGTTGGACTTCAATAAGGAAAAGAGTTACTACGAATCCTGACTTACCTAAATTAAGAGGATTCCTGGTAGAACTCAACTAGGGTTTCAAGACTCGTATAAATGCAAGTAGTGGAGACAGCCGTAAATTAGTTATTCACAAACAGAGAGTTGAGAGCATACAAAGGCGATCTGCAATCTTTCTACGTGAGTAAACTGGAGAAGACAACTTGAGTGCATGCAGTGTATCGAGTCTAGATATTTTGTCTAGGTTCATTGAGTTGTATGTTGTCATCGTTTGTGCTTTCATAGTTTTACCTACTTGCTTATTACAGAAGCACATGTATTAGGTGAAATCTTGTGTAATTACTAGAAAAGCTAGAGTGTAGCTTTGAGTAGTGATACATATACCTTCATATAAAGGAGGCTGCTTTAGTAGTAGGTCTATAAATGTATTTATTACTAAGCACTTTGGACCATAGAGCACTAGGAGTTGTGAGAAGGTGCCAAGATAAGTTAGTAAGCATGACATTATTCTTAATGCTAGCCTTAGTGATGGATAGGCCACCTAGATGTTTAGGTCTAGTGACTACGTCCCATGAGAGATGAATTTTACGCTTGGTATCAGGCGTACCCCATAAAAAATTTCTTTGAATTCGATCTATACAATTTAAAGTTTTCCTTGGTAGGGGGTGAAATTGCATAATATGGTTTGAGAGTAAATTTAGGGTTGATTTATTAAGTGTAGCACGCCCTGCTAGGTTTAGGAATTTTGTTTTCCAGCTAGTGAGCCTACTATAAAGATTATCTAATATAAATTGATAATGGCAATGTCTGGGGTTTCTATCTAGAATTGGGAAACCTAGGTATTTCTCAAAGTGCTTACCAATTTGAAGATTAAGGATATTACCAAGTTGTGCAGCTAAGGTGGGACTAATATTGTTAGAGAAAATTATTTAGATTTGGTAGTATTAACTTTCTCACCTGACATCTGACAAAATAAATCTATAGTATCCTTAATTATACAAGCAGATTCCACATTTGCTCTAACAGTGAAAGTTAAGTCATCAGCAAAGAGAAGGTGTGATAAATCAGGACCCTTAGGAGATAATGTTATAGGGTCCCACAAGATAAACTGAAAGCAACTCAAGACATAAGATAAAAATGTAAGGGGACATTGGATCCCCTTGTCTAATCCCTCTAGATGGAGAAAAATAATTTATTTTACAACCATTCACAAGAACAGATATCATAGAAGTAGAAATGCTATATAAAATTAATTTAGAAATGTTTGGTGGAAACTTAAAAAAGCTGACGTTGTACGTATAAAGAACCACTCAATCCTATCAAAAATTTTCTCTAAATCAATTTTGATGATCATTTCAGCTTTATTCCCTTTCATATGATTTAATTTCTTAACAATTTCTTGTATTATAATGGCATTGTCAGATGCTCTCCTGTTTTTAATAAAACTAGCTTGGCAAGGGCTAATAAGGGAATCCAAATGGGGCTTGATACGATTTGCTACAATTTTAGTAATTATTTTATAAATAGTGTTGCAAAGCCCTATTGGTCGAAAATTATTTAAATCAACAGCATTCTTAATTCTAGGAATTAGACAAATGTATGTGGAATTTAAATATTGAGGCATGCAACCAGTTTGAAAAAATTGATGACAAATATTTTTAACCGAGGCACCAACAATGTCCCAATGTTTTTGCAAAAAAATTGGATGTAATCCATCCGGTCCTGGTGTCTTATGTGGTTTAAAAGAAACAAGAGCACTTGTAATTTCAGAATCTAAGAGAGACCTATCTAATAAAGTTAAATCAGTGCCTCGATACCATAGGGCATTATCATGCACTGGTTTTATATTACTCATGGTGTGACTAGTGGAATAAAGATTCTGAAAATGTAAAGCAACATGCTGTAGAATTTTGTTTGGCTCAAAAACTAGGTTTCCATCATCATCCCAAAAATAAGTGATTTTGTTTTTCCTCCTACGGTTTAAAGTTGTAATATGAAAGAATTTTGTATTAGCATCACCATAACTCAACCAATCAATGCGTGATTTCATTTGCCAAAATTCTTCCTCTTGTTTTAAAATATCATTATAGTCAGAAATAAGTTACCTTTTCAGGTTTTCTAAAAACATACTAGTAGCATAGTGTGGAGAAATTGAATGCCTTTTAGTCTGGCAAGAGTGTTTTATTTTCTTTTGAAAATATTACCAAAAATTTTCTTATTCCATGTAATAACATTTTCTTGAAACATCATGGTAGCCTCATTTAATGGCCTGTCAAGTCATGCATCATGAACTATACCTTTAAAACTTGGATGTGAGAGCCACATAGTTTCTAGTCTAAAAGGTTTAGAATAATTTCCAGCTAAGTTTTTATTTAGAGTGACAAGCATAGGATTGTGATCCGAATATGTTTTGGGTAAATGAATCACATTTACATCTTTAAATAGGGTGATCCAGTCGTGGTTAGCAAGACACCTATCTAAACGTTCAAGAATAAGACCCCCTCTCCTACGTCTATGATTTGACCAAGTATATCTTGGTCCTTTAAAGCCTAGGTCAGTAAGATGGCAATAATTTATACATGCACGAAAATGAGAAGAAACATTTTGGTTAATTGGCCTAACACCCCATTTTTCATCTTGAGATAATACTTGATTAAAATCAACACTAATTAGCCAAGGGCCTTTATAATTATCATATATATTTCTAAGGTCATTCCATAAAAGCCTTCTATCAACATGATAATTATTAGCATAAATTATAGACAGTAACCAAGAAAAAACAAAGGATGGATGTAGTACCTTTATCATGGCATGAATTTTATTTCCTTTAATGTGAATGTCAGTGACAGTCACATAATCATTTTTTCAAAGAAGAACAAGGCCTCCTGATCTTCCCTTAGAAGAAACCTCAGCATAGTCAGTGAAATCAAACCTTACTCTAAAATCATGATGGTCCTCTATTTTGGTTTTCAAAAGAGCAACAACCATTGGCTTGTAAACTTCTAAGATAGCACTAAAGTTCCTACGAAAATTAGGGTTACTTGCACCCCTAGCATTCCACACAATCATATTAATTTGTCTATTCATATTTAAGTTATTTGGGTTGTTATTAGCAATATCCAATTCAGGATCAGTCCTCAGAGTAGGATTCAGTACCACTGCATACTTCCCCACTGCCCTATTTGTTGGGGCTCTCACATTCAAGGAGCACTTGTAAAGAGCTGGATGACAAGTTAGAATAGTTTTTTTGTCTAGTCTTTCTTTGAAGAGAAGAATGATGTTCATTCATGAATGGATTAACGAAGTCCCCCGAGTCATAAAGTTTGATCGGGATTCTAATGACGTTCTTCAGAATGTCTTCCTTGTGGCATGCGATCTGATTAAGGTGTGCTTTTCTTTTAACACGTCGGTTGCTGTGATATTACTCTTGTCATGCGGGATCAGAAGGCTTAATAACTCGCGCTGCTGTCGTGAGGCATCTCTTCTGGGACGTTGTAGATGTCCAAGTAGCTCCTTCAATAGCACTGTATTGAGATCCAATGGCTGGCTCCGTTCCATGGCAGGTAAGAGGAAATAGTTTCGAGCCATGAGTGGATTAATGAGTCACTAAGCTCTAACTCTGCTCGTGGTTCAAGGCTTTCTCTTGGTTCAGCTGGTTCGGCTATATTCCTATTGAAACACCTGATCTCGCCCAATTACGCCCTATAAAAAGGGACTAAGTCATCGCAGCAAATATAGCTCGGTACTTAAAGTCCCGAGGTCGAATCCCACAGAGAACACGACTCCTAGCAGTTAATCTAGCTAAACTATCTATCCAATCAACTTCAAGAGTATATCCTTGATGATGGTTTATATCTTTGATGACGGTTTATAGCGTGATCAAGATGGTGTTCGGGAAGGCATGTCACTTGCCTGTAGAGTTAGAGCATAGAGCTTTGTGGGTTCTTAGGAGAGTAAATTTGAATTATGACTCTACAGCCTCTGACAGGATTAATAAGTTGCACGAACTTGAGGAGAGACACTTTCAAGCTTATGAGAGTGCGAGATTATACAAGGAGAGGATAAAAAAAACTTGCACGATAAGAGAATAATAGATAGGAGCTTTGAGCCGGGTGAGCAGGTATTGCTTTATAAAGATTTCGTTTGTTCCCTGGTAAGCTTAAGTCGAGGTGGTCTGGACCATTTAAAGTTGTGCAAGTCGCACCTCATGGAGCTGTAGAAGTGGAGACTGAGGATGGTTCAAGACGATTTAAGGTAAATGGGTAAAGGTTGAAAAGTTACTATGGAATGGAAGAAGAAGTCAAATTGATCTCTGTCTTATACTTTTACGAGCGATTGAAGATTGCATAATGTCGTACCACGACTATAAATAAAGCGCTTCTCGAGAGGCAACCCATGTTTGTAATGGTAAACCAAAAAAAAAATACAGAAAGAGTCGTGCCACGACATTAAATAAGGCGCTGCATGGGAGGCAACCCACGATTTTAGTTCGTATTTACCTTTTACTAATTTTTATTTTAATTGTAGGGAATTAATGTTTGATTGAGTTTTGTAGGATTAATTGACACTTGCAAAGTTCGTGGAATATGTGAAGTGAATCCAGATGAGCAAGGTCAAAAATGGCATGAAGCGAGGTGAGTAACTGTGAAAAAAAATGAAGGAACTGGAGCTCGTGGCACGCTAGTACCACGCGGGATATTTGGCCTAAGGAGCATTTAAGTCTCGTGCCACGAGACTATCACAATAAATTCTTATGGGTGAGCTAAAAAAAATACAGCGCATGGAGGCTCACAGACGAGGCCTCCACACGGGTTTTAAAAGGCCAGGTAAGTAATTTTAAATAATATATAAAGAAAAACAAAGTCCAGTAATATTTTCCTCCCCCCAAATTCAATTACACGCACACGCTACAGCCTTCCCCCCAAAACCCTTCACCCCATCACACCCACCACCGCCGAAGCTGCCACCGCAGCACCACCACCACAGGCGTTCAGGTTTGCTCTCTCTCTCTTCTCTCCGCTCTATTTCTCTTTCTCGCCACCCCAACCCTGTCCCATCACCCCCTGTTCTAAGTTACCCCCACCCATGTCCCGCCACCCCCAACCTTGTCCCGTCACCGCCTGTTCTTAGTTACCCCCACCCCTATCCCACCACCCCTCCCTTTAAACCTGTCACCCCTGCTCCCCTGTCGTAACCCTTGTTTATCGTCTCCCCTCATTACCTTGTATGTTGGTTGTGCAGCCCTATAAGTTATGTGTTACTGTGTCTTTTTGTTTGGATGTGGGGTGTGCACTGCTACTGTGTCTTGGCTGAATATTTGGGTATATTGCTTGCTTGACACCATGATTTAAATTGCTCTTTGGGCTGCTAAGCGAGGGAGTATTCATGTGACTCTACACTAGCGTTTAGATTGTTTGTAAGTTGTTTGGTGGTGCATTATGAGGCGCTGAAGGGGCTAGATGTTTTATGTATAATGTGATTCTCTTATTGGTATAAAATTATTAGGGACCTCATTGATGCTTTGAATCAGGCGGGGAAGTCTGATTACCCATCCATTTATTGTGTTATTGGAATGATTTCGAAGTGTCACTTGTTGTGCTACTAGAATTTTGTGCTACTAGAATTTTGTGCAAGTAGTTAGTTGATTCAAAGGCTCTTTGTTACAGTGTTCAATATTCCTCATTGCTACTTGTGAGTTGCTAAGCTAAAGTGGTTATTTGTGGGGTTGTTCTGCTTTATTACTTGGTTATTTTCTCTTTGGTTGTAGGTGTTGACTACAATGGGACGTGTAAGAAAGAATACTGGACGGGAGAAGGACCTTGATTGAGAGCAACAACTTGCAGCCAAGCAGTGCAAGACAGTTTCTCACACTGTTTGGCGTGATGATCGAGCTAAAGAAGATTACAAAGCGATTGCGGTAAAACGTTTCTGAGTGAATCACCTATTGACACTGAGATGTGTAGAAGAAAGGTTCCAAATGTATTGGAGGAGATTCAGAGGAGACAGTAGGATGTGTTGCTAACTGGGTTTGGCAAAGCCAACATATCTTGGGTTCGTGAGCTGCTGGAAAATTGGAGGATGGATGTTGATAATGTGGTAAATGTTCGTGGCAAAATGGTTGACATATCTCCTGACAAGCTGAATGAGTTCCTGGAGCTCCCACAGGTTGATAGAGCTGCACTTTAGGCTATTGAGAATGCACCAGAAATTGATGATATCAGAAGTGTGATATGTGATGACAATCCGAAGGCAAAGTGGAAGGCAAGTTCAGGATCTCCCCACAACACCTTGGTTTTCAAGTATTTCTCTAAGAAAGTGAGAGTGTATCTGAGATTTGTTTGCTAGCGTTTGATTCCCTATGAGAACATGACAGACATATGGTTTGAGAGGGTTATTGCTACCTATGCTTTGATGAAAAAGATTGATATCAATGTGGACTATTTGATGTTTCAGGAGTTGCAGCGCACTCGGAAAAATATACAGTGGCGCTTGTTCTTTCCTAATACTTTGACCAAATATATGAGGTCATTGAAGGTACTAGTTGATGACGGAGATGAAAAGGAGCGAGAAACTCCCAAGAAAGTCGATATCACAAATGTCAAGAGCCCGGATGAAGATAGAGTGGAGAAGTTATCTTATGAGCGACGCTTGGATAGAATTGAGCGGATGCTACTCTGCCAATGGCGTGCCACAGAGCTTGATACGAAGATGAAGGGTGTGGATCTCACTCCTCTTATGACTGAGTTGCCCTATACTGCTGATGAGCGCTTGCTAGTTGGCTTGCCGCCTGAGGTTGAGTTAGCTGCTGTTTCTACTATGGTTACACCATCCCAGCTAGTTTCTACACCTTCTCTTTCTACCCATGTGGATGCTACGAGAGTTGCTGCCACCCCTGTTGGTGGGCTTGTTGATATTGCATTGGCTGCTGTGACTACTTCTGATGTTGTTCCTGGTGCACGTCCTGATGCGAGCACCAGTTGTTCGACTACTACTGCTTGACAGGGAGTACTACCACCCTACTTGTTTTATATGTTTTTGTTATAGTGCAGTGAGGACACTGTCTAATCTTAAGTGTGGTGTGGGAGTTTACTGTGTTGGTACTTGTTTATTCTAGTATTTTTTTCATATTTTCTTGTCACTTGACACTTTTTGATTTATTTCTTGCTTTCTAGTTTTTGTTGGGTCTGTAATATCCTGAATATTCATGGCATGTAATAAAATAGTATCATGAATATTAAGTAGTTCATTATATTAAAGTTAATTTTTAGCTTATTTATTTCTTAGTATATCAATAATCTCTTTGGGTTTTCTTAGCTTGGTTCTTTCCCATTGAGTTATTTATGTTGAACCAGGCAGTCTATAGGTTAGATAATAATTAAAAAAAAAAAATATATATATATATATATATATATATATATATATATATATATATATATATATATATATATATATATATAAAGAAAAAAATGCCTAAGAAGATCTCAGAAGGAGGAAAAATGGAGAGTAGGCAGAAAAAGAGAGAAGTGAGAAATTCGAAAAGCAACCCTTAGCTAGAACTACCTACATATTTTTCAACTTCCTTTTTTAGTTCATAGTGAGGTATTGCGAGGTGAAACTGAAATGATCTTTGAGTTCCATGTATAGTGTGTGGTGAGCTTATTTGTATACTTCTCATTGTTTCATGTTAAGACTAGAACTTGCTCTGCTTGTTGTTTGAGGCAAAATCCTAGGTAGTCTTGATCTTAAGAATGAAAGTAGGCCTTCTTTGGCCCGCCAGTTCCCAAATTACCATACCTAATGAGCATATTTCTTAGTGTCCCCAATTTGAGCCTATTGACCTTTTCTTTGGCAACCTGAATTACAAGCCCTATCCATTTTGCTATTTACCTCTTTTGTTACCCATCTTCCCCTTAACTACTTTAGGTTGTGTGTTTGGAAAGATGGTGGGTTATTAGTAAGAGTTGTATATCTGGGAAGAAAGTTGCAAAAGAATGAAGGAAGAAAATACTTGATATTCTCCTCGTATATAAAGAAGAGAAAAGTGAAAAAAAAGGAATTGATGAATAAATGAGGAGAAAAGAAGCGACAAAAGAAGGGAAAGTGGATGTGAAAAAAAAAAAGACATTGGGAAGTGCTACAATTATATGAAAAGGTGAGGAAAATTGGTAGTGACTGATGCTTAAAGTGTTTAGGGGAAGATTTAGTCACTATATACCCAAAAGTGTACCACACCTTACCCAAGCCAACATTATAAGTTATGTAAAAGTCCTACTTGACTTTTGATTGAGACTCCTACATTAGTGGATAACAACAAAAAAGGCAAGCTTATGGTACTTTTCTGTGAGATATGAGAAATTTGTTTCTGAGCGTGAGAGTGTTTGATATTTGATATGCCACAATTTCTCTTGAAATCATATGTTGTGTGTTGGTGGCATTTTCTTTCTGTGAGGTTGTTGCTCCCAAACGCACACGCAAGTATACGCGGTCGACAAGTAATAAAGTGATAAATCGAGTATCTTTCCCACGAGGACTATTCAGACTAACACTTAACAAACAATTTCTAACAAACTATTCAGGGATCTTTTTCTTCAATGGTGAGAGTTTTAGTAACTAAAGAGCAGTAATTAAAATGGTAAAAGTGAATTCAAACAATGGAGCAAAACTTGGTTGTTATCAGTAATAAAGAGGCGGTCCAGGTCAGAGTTACGAACAATCCAGTTGAGTTTTCCAATTGATTCCACTTCTTAAATCCCGGATTACTAACTAACAGATTAAATGTTCCCGTGAAAACCTTTCGATTCTTCACGGTCTACGCAGGCTACTCCAATCCCTATATGTCTATGGGTTGAATCACGTGCACGCATTAACGAATTCTGTAATTAGTTAAACTATGCGAGCAAGTATATGTCTATCCTACTCACAAATTGGTTCCCCGATGCCCGGGTTCACAAACTAGTCCTATTTTTTCTTATTGCGTAATTAAATTCCCTCTTTCGGGTTCAATCTAAAAACCATAGATAATGCGTAATAATCGGGCCCTGACAATTACACAAGTAAAATCAAGAAAGAATAAGTAACTCGTTATGGGATTCAGTTTATGGAATTCAATCTTCAAACATCAACTTTCATGAAATACTCTAACCCTAGAACTAGATTTAGCCACGCATACTCATAATAACAACACAAGGATTTGATGAAATAATGAAATAACGATGTAATAGATTAATGGAAGGAAGAAAAACCCTTGTTCTTGATGTTATGAGCTCTCCAATTGCTCCAAAGTCTGAACTCACTTCAAAAACTAAGTAAAGCAGTATTTATAGGGTTTACAAACACGTAGTAATAAGTTAGACCCAAGCCTAGACGTAATAGGAAGTAAAAATCCGCTCAAGGGGCGCTATAACGGGCACCCCGCGCCCACGATCGCGCTACAACAACCAGAAGATGTCGAACTTGGCACGCTTTAGCCACGCGGCGCGTGGGAAACCGCACTGGGGCACTGGGCGCTATAGCTAGCGCGCCACGTGCCCCAAAGCGCCCAGCAAAAATGCTTGTTCCTTCTGCTCCGCAACTCGCTCGTGTCGTGCCCTCGTGTGCTCAATCCAATCCTCAATCAACTTCCAATCATTCCTTGCTCAATCAAGCTCCTAAAAGCTCCAAATGCATTGTGTAACAACCTACACACGCACGACATCAAATTAGTGTAAAACCACATTCACAAACTATAAAACGAGCGAATAACAAGCTCAAACATGCGGAAATATTAAGGAAACTTTGGCATAAAATGCCAAACATCACCACCCCACACTTGAACCTTTGCTCGCCCTCGAGCAAGTCACATCTCACTTCCCAACCTAGGTAAAACAAGTCTGCCTATGACTATGGTTGACACCGACCATTGAACCAATGCACACATGACTACTATGGATCCACAACATGCCAACAATTTACCAAAACCAAAAATATGAGAACAACCACCCCAAAATAGCTCAAATGCACAAACTCAACTTATTGCAACCATGCTCCCACAAAATCACACCTATCTACTCAACCAAGAAGCCATCAACTTCACCTATTTCATGCAAACCATGTGCCCTCACCAATATGAAGCAAAAGAGTGCCCCCCAAAGATCACACACAACAATAAATATCATGAATAGAACGGGGCAATAACAAACGAATTCACTCACTCTCATGAAAACCTCACATGTCACACACAATGTACCATAGGCTTGCTCGTAGTGTAGGACTCCACTAATGTAAGCTCACTCCAATCGGGATTAACTAGGACTTTAAAAAGGTCGTAATGTAGGCTAAGGGGCGGGTAGGATACATATGGGTAATAGTGACTACCTCCCTAAGCACTTTAATACACCACAATTATTTCAAACACAATTCCCATCAAAGCCACCCAATCAACAACTTTCACACATACACCTTCTCAACAAGTACCATTTTTCTTTTAAGCACACACTAGCAAGTAATGGATATTCTTTTTCTCTTTTTATTTCTTTTTCCACAATTTTTTCTTTCTTTTCAACTTTGCTATTTTTTTTTTCTTTTCAATTTCATTATTGTCCAACCTTGCCAATGCTCATAAACAACTACTACACAATTTTCACAAGTATTCCTCTTCATTAGTTCCACTCAAAAACCTCCCAAAATTCAACCACAACTCCGCAATAATATCACAATATCAACTAAAGTGCTTAAGGAGTAAAGGGCCAAAAGAGAACAATTTAGAACAAGTGGGTAGGCTTGGGTGTGGGTGCCAACAAAGAGGTCAAAGAATTCACAACAATTTAGTCCAAGGTGTATATGTAAGGGTAGGCAAATCAAAAGAAGGCCTGTATCATTTCCCGACTAGAGCAAACCTAGGATTTCGCTTTGCACACACACGGGGCAAGTTCTAGACATCAATATGCAAACATGGAGCAAACAAGAATATGCCTCACACAAACATTGCACATGATCCACACAAAAAAGGCTCCATCAACAACTCTCAATCAAGCATCTAAAGTGCAACTTGTGGAAAATTAAGCACTAATGCACAAAGGTTCACAATAAAGTCAAGCAAGTGGACTCAAGCATCTCAACAGGGTCGTTCCATTTTTTTTCTAGGCATGCATCACAATTTAAAACCAAAAGACACCACAACTAGCATATGCTCAAGTTCAAGTCCACCGGTATCAACAAGTCAAAGGCACCTAGCATTCCACCTATTCCTTTCGTCTAGGGTCACCTCTAACTAACTATTCTAATCCTAAAAATAAAAATAAAAAAACTACCCGGTTCAAAGGCCTCCCCGTGGAAAAGAACCGAGGCCATAAGAAAAACCACGGGGTGGATGACATGTACCACTAACAAAGACTGAAAAGAAAATCTTTTTGAAATTTTTCATTGGTTTTCTAATTTTTTTTTCATATATTAAAGAAAGAAAAAAATAAAAATAAAATCAAGTGACAAAAAGAAAATCCTAACGGTACATGCATCCCTAACCTCAAAAATAAAAGGAAGTTTCTCACCCCACACTTAAACTAAGCAATGTCCTCAGTGCTAAAAATAAAAATGCAAGGGTAAAGAAAACTTCCCTGAAGATTCTAGTCCTTGGTGCTAGCATCCTCCAAGCTTCCATATAGTATGAGGTACTCAGACTTCCCCCAACCGATCATCAATATTAGGCCAGGGTGAGGACACCCCACACTTAGCCTCGACATTACATGAACCTGCAATCCAAGGAAAAACAAAAACTACGTGACACTATAAAATAAACTAATACAAGTACAAACTCGGGTTGCCTCCCGAGAAGCGCTTGATTTAACGTCGCCGCACGACGACACTTTTAGCTCACTTCCATCATTTATGTCTTCTCTTCTTACGTCGAACCTTTGCTTTCTTCCTTTCTTTGAGAGAACCCCTCTTCAACTTCACATGTGGTATACTTCCATGTTCTTGACTGACACATTCGATCATAGATCACTCTTCAACCTTAGCTATGTGCTCCTTCTCAGTATACACCTTGAAAGTAACCTTTTCTCCATGCGCTCTAACAGTCATCTCACCCAGCTCCATGTCAATAATTGCCTTCGAGGTGACTAAGAATGGTCTCCCCAAAATGATTGGAGCTTCTCGGTCCTCTTCATAATCTAGGACTACAAAATCAGCACAGAATGTAAACTTACCAACTTTAAGTAACACATCCTCCAACTTACCATCAGGGTGAGTGAGTGATCCATCCGCCATCTTAAGAGCAATTGAAGAGGGCTTGATTGCTCCTAGCCCTAACCTTTTACAAACAGACAGAGGCATGAGATTTATGCTCGCACCCAAATTACACAAGGCACCAGTGATATTATGCCCTACAATAGTACAAGGAATAGTAAACCTCCCAGGATCTTGAAGTTTTGGAGGTAGCTTGCTCAAGATTGTGCTACACTCCTCAACTAACTTAACTGTATATATCTCTTCAGGCTTTTTCTTCTTGACTAAAATCTCTTTTAAAAACTTCACAAAGGATGGCATCAATTCAAACACATCAGTCAAAGGAATATTAACTTGAAGCTCTTTCAACATACTCACAAATTTTTGATACTGGGCCAGATCCTTCGATGGTATAAGTCTCTGCGGGAATGGTGGAGGCGGCAGAGGTGCCTCCTTTCTCTCTTCTTTCTTCTTCACCTTCTCCACTTTTTCAAATTTTTCTATTTCAGCTCTCTCCTCAGGCTTGGCCATCAGCTCTCCACCTTCAATTAAAGTCACTGCAAGACATTGTTCAGGCTCTTTTTTAACAGTGCTTATTTCTCCCACCAGCTGCCCCAACTGGTGCTCCAGGTTCTTTTGAGCATTGGCAAGATCTTGTATGGCCTGTGCATGGGCTGCAGTGTCAGCTATCATTCTCTGCTGGCCCGCCATTATCTGCTTTAGCATATCTTCAACTGAACTGCTAACCTGCTGTGGTGGAGCTGGAAGTGGGTGGTAATTGTTCGGGGCTCTCGTATTGCCTTGATAATAAGCATTACCAAACTGATTTTGACCCTGCAGCCTGTTTTGATTACCCACGTAATAAATTGACTCTGGATTAGAGGAGCAAACCTCTGTAGCATGATCTTGACCACAAACCTCACAAAAACTCTGGAGTTGTTGCACTGGAGCCACTGGTTGCTGAGTCTTTGGCAGAGCTAGCTTGCTAATTTGATTGGAAATAGCATCCATCCTCGCCCTTAGCTCTGAAACTGCATCTAACTGAAGTACCCCAGCAGATTTCTGCGTAATAGCTCTACCATCTCCCTGCCAATCAGGATTGCTCTGCGAAAACTTATCTAGCAAATCATAGATCTGGTCAAAATTTAAGGCTAATACTTGGCCTCCAGCAGCAGCATCTACCACGATCTTAGTATGCGCATTCAACCCCTCAACAAAAGAATGTGCAACAACCTCATTGGATTGGTTGTGGTGTGGACAATCTCTCAATAAAGCTTTAAATCGCTCCCAGGCTGAATACAAAGACTCTCCTTCTATTTGTCTGAAGGACATAATTTCACTCCTCAGCCGGGCTGTCTTGGCAGATGGATAAAATTTAGCCAAGAAATGCTTAGCCAAATCCTCCCAAGTAGTGATAGACCCAGGTTTTTCAGCCTTTAACCACTTCCTTGCTGCCCCAATCAGTGAAAATGGGAAAAACGTCAAACGAACATAATCAGTAGGAACACCCGCTGGTGTATAAGTATCACTGATCTCCAGAAAATTCTGAATATGTTGCTGCGGATCTTCATGAAGTAATCCACCATATTGCCCAGTCACATGCAGCAACTGAATCATGCCGGACTTAATCTCAAAGTGCCCGGTGATAGCGGGCTTAACTATGCTAGACGCTACCCCCACAAGGCTGGGGAGAGCAACATCTCGCACAGCTAAAGCTAGTTCTGCTGCCATTCCTGTAGGTAAAGATCAAGCAGGACCTAATACCTGAAACAGCACAAAACTCAAAACAAAAATTAAACCTGAATAGAAAGAAATAAACTATTCAAAAAGAAATCAGTCAGTTGTTTAGTCCCCGGCAACGGCGCCAAAAACTTGTTGCTCCCAAACGCACACGCAAGTATACGCGGTCGACAAGTAATAAAGTGATAAATCGAGTATCGTTCCCACGAGGACTATTCAGACTAACACTTAACAAACAATTTCTAACAAACTATTCAGGGATCTTTTTCTTCAATGGTGAGAGTTTTAGTAACTAAAGAGCAGTAATTAAAATGGTAAAAGTGAATTCAAACAATGGAGCAAAACTTGGTTGTTATCAGTAATAAAGAGGCGGTCCAGGGTCAGAGTTACGAACAATCCAGTTGAGTTTTCCAATTGATTCCACTTCTTAAATCCCGGATTACTAACTAACAGATTAAATGTTCCCGTGAAAACCTTTCGATTCTTCACGGTCTATGCAGGCTACTCCAATCTCTATATGTCTATGGGTTGAATCACGTGCACGCATTAACGAATTCTGTAATTAGTTAAACTATGCGAGCAAGTATATGTGTATCCTACTCACAAATTGGTTCCCCGATGCCCGGGTTTACAAACTAGTCCTATTCTTTCTTATTGCGTAATTAAATTCCCTCTTTCGAGTTCAATCTAAAAACCATAGATAATGCGTAATAATCGGGCCCTGACAATTACACAAGTGAAATCAAGAAAGAATAAGTAACCCGTTATGGGATTCAATTTATGGAATTCAATCTTCAATCATCAACTTTCAAGAAATACTCTAACCCTAGAACTAGATTTAGCCACGCATACTCATAATAACAACACAAGGATTTGATGAAATAATGAAATAATGATGTAATAGATTAATGGAAGGAAGAAAAACCCTTGTTCTTGATGTTATGAGCTCTCCAATTGCTCCAAAGTCTGAACTCTCTTCAAAAACTAAGTAAAGCAGTATTTATAGGGTTTACAAACACGTAGTAATAAGTTAGACCCAAGCCTAGACGTAATAGGAAGTAAAAATCCGCTCAAGGGGCGCTATAACGGGCACCCCGCGCACACGATCGCGCTACAACAACCAGAAGATGTCGAACTTGGCACGCTTTAGCCACGCGGCGCGTGGGAAACCGCACTGGGGCACTATGCGCTATAGCTAGCGCGCCACGTGCCCCAAAGCGCCCAGCAAAAATGCTTGTTCCTCTGCTCCGCAACTCGCTCGTGTCGTGCCCTCGTGTGCTCAATCCAATCCTCAATCAACTTCCAATCATTCCTTGCTCAATCAAGCTCCTAAAAGCTCCAAATGCATTGCGTAACAACCTACACACGCACGACATCAAATTAGTGTAAAGCCACATTCACAAACTATAAAACGAGCGAATAACAAGCTCAAACATGCGGAAATATTAAGGAAACTTTGGCATAAAATGCCAAACATCACCACCCCACACTTGAACCTTTGCTCGCCCTCGAGCAAGTCACATCTCACTTCCCAACCTAGGTAAAACAAGTCTGCCTATGACTATGGTTGACACCGACCATTGAACCAATGCACACATGACTACTATGGATCCACAACATGCCAACAATTTACCAAAACCAAAAATATGAGAACAACCACCCCAAAATAGCTCAAATGCACAAACTCAACTTATTGCAACCATGCTCCCACAAAATCACACCTATCTACTCAACCAAGAAGCCATCAACTTCACCTATTTCATGCAAACCATGTGCCCTCACCAATATGAAGCAAAAGAGTGCCCCCCAAAGATCACACACAACAATAAATATCATGAATAGAACGGGGCAATAACAAACGAATTCACTCACTCTCATGAAAACCTCACATGTCACACACAATGTACCATAGGCTTGCCCGTAGTGTAGGACTCCACTAATGTAAGCTCACTCCAATCGGGATTAACTAGGACTTTAAAAAGGTCATAATGTAGGCTAAGGGGCGGGTAGGATACATATGGGTAATAGTGACTACCTCCCTAAGCACTTTAATACACCACAATTATTTCAAACAAAATTCCCATCAAAGCCACCCAATCAACAACTTTCACACATACACCTTCTCAACAAGTAGCATTTTTCTTTTAAGCACACACTAGCAAGGAATGGATATTCTTTTTCTCTTTTTATTTCTTTTTCCACAATTTTTTCTTTCTTTTCAACTTTGCTATTTTTTTTTCTTTTCAATGTCATTATTTTCCAACCTTGCCAATGCTCATAAACAACTACTACACAATTTTCACAAGTATTCCTCTTCATTAGTTCCACTCAAAAACCTCCCAAAATTCAACCACAACTCCGCAATAATATCACAATATCAACTAAAGTGCTTAAGGAGTAAAGGGCCAAAAGAGAAC
This sequence comes from Petunia x hybrida, assembly GCA_037355625.1. Lineage (NCBI taxonomy): Eukaryota > Viridiplantae > Streptophyta > Magnoliopsida > Solanales > Solanaceae > Petunia > Petunia x hybrida. Next base: position 8,202,967 of record JBBBVM010000082.1, read on the forward strand.
AATTTAGAACAAGTGGGTAGGCTTGGGTGTGGGTGCCAACAAAGAGGTCAAAGAATTCACAACAATTTAGTCCAAGGTGTATATGTAAGGGTAGGCAAATCAAAAGAAGGCCTGTATCATTTCCCGACTAGAGCAAACCTAGGATTTCGCTTTGCACACACACGGGGCAAGTTCTAGACATCAATATGCAAACATGGAGCAAACAAGAATATGCCTCACACACACATTGCACATGATCCACACAAAAAAAGGCTCCATCAACAACTCTCAATCAAGCATCTAAAGTGCAACTTGTGGAAAATTAAGCACTAATGCACAAAGGTTCACAATAAAGTCAAGCAAGTGGACTCAAGCATCTCAACAGGGTCGTTCCATTTTTTTTCTAGGCATGCATCACAATTTAAAACCAAAAGACACCACAACTAGCATATGCTCAAGTTCAAGTCCACCGGTATCAACAAGTCAAAGGCACCTAGCATTCCACCTATTCCTTTCGTCTAGGGTCACCTCTAACTAACTATTCTAATCCTAAAAATAAAAATAAAAAAACTACCCGGTTCAAAGGCCTCCCCGTGGAAAAGAACCGAGGCCATAAGAAAAACCACGGGGTGGATGACATGTACCACTAACAAAGACTGAAAAGAAAATCTTTTTGAAATTTTTCATTGGTTTTCTAATTTTTTTTTCATATATTAAAGCAAGAAAAAAATAAAAATAAAATCAAGTGACAAAAAGAAAATCCTAACGGTACATGCATCCCTAACCTCAAAAATAAAGGGAAGTTTCTCACCCCACACTTAAACTAAGCAATGTCTATGCAGGCTACTCCAATCCCTATATGTCTATGGGTTGAATCACGTGCACGCATTAACGAATTCTGTAATTAGTTAAACTATGCGAGCAAGTATATGTCTATCCTACTCACAAATTGGTTCCCCGATGCCCGGGTTCACAAACTAGTCCTATTCTTTCTTATTGCGTAATTAAATTCCCTCTTTCGAGTTCAATCTAAAAACCATAGATAATGCGTAATAATCGGGCCCTGACAATTACACAAGTAAAATCAAGAAAGAATAAGTAACCCGTTATGGGATTCAGTTTATGGAATTCAATCTTCAAACATCAACTTTCATGAAATACTCTAACCCTAGAACTAGATTTAGCCACGCATACTCATAATAACAACACAAGGATTTGATGAAATAATGAAATAATGATGTAATAGATTACTGGAAGGAAGAAAAACCCTTGTTCTTGATGTTATGAGCTCTCCAATTGCTCCAAAGTCTGAACTCTCTTCAAAAACTAAGTAAAGTAGTATTTATAGGGTTTACAAACACGTAGTAATAAGTTAGACCCAAGCCTAGACGTAATAGGAAGTAAAAATCCGCTCAAGGGGCGCTATAACGGGCACCCCGCGCCCACGATCGTGCTACAACAACCAGAAGATGTCGAACTTGGCACGCTTTAGCCATGCGGCGCGTGGGAAACCGCACTGGGGCACTGGGCGTTATAGCTGGCGCGCCACGTGCCCCAAAGCGCCCAGCAAAAATGCTTGTTCCTTGGCTCCGCAACTCGCTCGTGTCGTGCCCTCGTGTGCTCAATCCAATCCTCAATCAACTTCCAATCATTTCTTGCTCAATCAAGCTCCTAAAAGCTTCAAATGCATTGCGTAACAACCTACACACGCACGACATCAAATTAGTGTAAAACCACATTCACAAACTATAAAACGAGCGAATAACAAGGTCAAACATGCGGAAATATTAAGGAAACTTTGGCATAAAATGCCAAACATCAGAGGTACATTGGAACTTGAGTGGTCTATAGGTTTCTACTTTCAATACTTGACTATGACCAAAAGAAAGGGTGTTTGAATTTCATGGGTGAGTTCGGTTAAGCTATTTGTCATGAGTCCTTATCTACTCTTGATGCCTTGTCTTCTTTCTGTGTATTCTTCTTCATGGACGAGCAAAATTCTAAGTATGGCGTTGTGATATTTGGCTATTTTACCTATACTTTGAGGGTATTTCTTACCATGTTATGATAGTTAATTTAAGAGTCTATATGCAAAATTATCAAGAGTTGATACTAATTGAGTTGTTTAGTATTTTAGGACTTGAACATGGTGAATTGAGAAAAAACGTGCAAGTTTTGGAGTTAAAAATAAAGATATTAAAGATTTCAAGTGATTCGTGTGCCACGTGAGAGACACGGAAAGAAATAAAGTCTTTGCTTAGGAGTGGAGAAAAAATTTCAGCGCATTTAGACCAAATTTGCGAGCACCACGCAAGCTGAATTGCCTGAAGAAGTGTAGTCCGCGTGGCACGCAGGTGCCACGCGAAGCACAAAGCTGTGGGGCGAAAAAATAAGGATTGTTTGGTACTTTTGCTTAGTTTCCTATAGGGTATAAAAGCTTCTTTTGCCTCCATTATGAATTTATACGGGGAAAGAAGTAAAAATGAGGCTAGAGCTTTGGAGACTTCAAGAACAGAGTTTTCCTAAATTCTTCCTTACTTTTTATAATTTAATTATTCATGAATTACATTGACATAATTATCATGGATATGTGTGGCTAATTCACCCATTCTAGGATTAACTAAACCACTCCAATACTTATGTGCTATGAATATTTATTTTAATGAATGAAACTTGAAAATTTTCCTATCTAAGTGTTTATGTTTTGATTGCTATTGATTGGAAGGGCCCCCAATTGATTGTTCCCATTATTCTTGTGTCTCTAGGGATAGATTCATAGGTTTGGGTTAGACACTTAGCAATATTTCAATCTAAAATTAAGGTATTACTTAGGTTGTCAATAAGGTGATTTGTGACCATTGACCCTGATTGTGAACTATACTTGTAGTCCTAAGTATCTTCATTAATTAATTGGAAAATTGGTTTGTGAAAGTTACAATTATTACATGGGAGTGAATAGTTGTGAAATTAGAGCAAGTGTTCAATAGGAAGAACCAAGTTGAATTTGTTAAAGCATTATTCAAACACATAGGTAGGAGTTGGGTAGATCAATCCTAGGCTTCTAAATCCTTGATTAATTTATTTCTTAATAATTTTCTATTTACTTTTGTTACATTGAAACCATCATACAAACACAAACCTTCAAAGTTAATTGGTTAGATAAATTAGTTTGATTAGCAACTAGATTTCGAGTGTTCTCTGTGGGATTTGACCTCGGGATTTTAAGTGTCGAGCTATATTTGTCGCGACCGCTTAGTCCTTTTTTATAGGGCGTAGTTGGGCGTGATCAAATTTTGGCGCCATTGCCGGGGAAGGCGCTGTTGACACCCAATTTTGTCCCGGATTTTAATTAAATTTATAATTATTCTTAAAATTAAGTTTAATTCTGAAGATTGCAAATAAATAGCGTCTTTTCATTTGCCGCGTGCTATATAATTATCTGTTTAATTTAATTAAAGGGCTAAATTTGTTTTGAAATTTATATTAGGACCATTTCTAAAAAAAAAAAAAAGCCCATACCCACTTTCTTCTTCCCTTATATCATGAACCCTACACCACTACAACATGAAGCCGCAGCACCACCTTCCCTTTCGTCTTCCTCCTTCAAATTCATTTTTTTACACACCCATCAAAACCAACACACAACACATAACACAGCCGCGGCACTCCCTCACCCCACTATTCTATCATCTCCTCACAAAAAACCCTCTCCACATCTCCTCCTCCAAACTCACAAAAACCGAACCCCATCACTCTCCCTCACTAATCATCTCCCTCACAAGTAACCCACACATAGCACACGACATAGACACACGCAAATCAAAATACAAAAAAACAGATCCGGAACAGTCGTGAAGGCAAAGGAAAAAGGGAGATCGAAAAAATGGGTTTAGTGGCGAAACTCCATCGTTGGTGTGATTTTAGCCAGAAAAGCCATCGTCGCCGGTGGTTTCTCCCTGTCTCGCTATTTCATTGATTCGCTTATGGGTTTTCTCGTTTCGGGATTTGATTTGAGAAAGAGTGGTAGTGGCGCCGCTAATCAGGCCGGTGGTCGCTCCTCTTCTCCGTTCGATGGTTGCTTTATCTGTTTGTTTTCACCGGAGTTTCTCGCCGGCCACCACTTCGCCTCACGCCACTGTTGCGCCACTGGAGAACGCCGTTCCTAGCCTATATGTTTCTCTGTTCTCATTGCGTTTATTTGAAAAGTAAATTTCACTGATTCTTATGAGTTCTGCAGATCTGCCTACAAGCCTTTCGCTTGTTGTTTGGTCTTTTGGTGGTCAAAGTTAACAATGGAGGTGTTTGGTTCTTTTTCCTTGTACAGTGACTGGATCATGGCTATTTGTTCCTTTCCCGTTGACTAGCTTTGAATATATTGCCGTACTTATCCCTTGCTAATGCTTATATGATGATACTTACTATTGCTGGACCTATTCTTACATTGAGATCATTATTAATCTATTGTGCCATTGATTTAAGTTGAGTTTTACAGATGTGCTCATTTCCATTTTTAGGAGGCTACAGTCTTACTTGGCACTTTTGGTAGCCGATCCGAACAAAGTATTACGGTAGCTGACATTGGCCAAGGAAAATAATTATTTATTTGAGACCTATGGACTGATATTGGACAAATACTATGCTAAATGGCCGATGAAAAAAATACATTTGCACGTATTGAGGCCTACACAAGGAATTGACGGATAATGAATTGACGGACTTTGAACGATACTACACTTGATCAGTCCCGTTCCCGCGACCCTAAGCAAAAAGGCGATGATGAGTGCATTTTAGTGCTACGCAAGTCGAATAGAGTAGTGGGTTTGGTGCTTTGGCACGGCAACACGGCCCGGGCTCCGTGTTTGCAACCGTACCAAATCCCGAGCCTCTATTCGACGCGCCATACGCACCTGAGCCTAAATTTTGCAAAAACACCCCTTTACTATTATTATTATTATTATTATTATTATTATTATTATTATTATTATTATTTATTCTATTATTATTATTATATATATATATATTTTTCTATTTTATTATTATTATTATTATTATTATTATTATTACTTTATTATTGTTATTTTATTTTATTAATTATTACACTTTATTATCGAACTAATTTAGTTTAAATTTTCATTTTATTGCGAGGTACATCTTGGCACGAGCAATTCGGGAACGCTCTTGGCTGACTAACGAACGGGAATAACCCATTGCATTAAAGGCATTTGCGGATTGGATCTGGACCCGAGCATTCGGAAATAAAACTTAGGAATTTTAGAAAAAGTCAAGACTCCCGCGAGTTGATCAATATCACGGGTTCTATCTTTAACTTCGCATTTCTTTCCTTAGACATTTACGTAAATAAAATGTATGAATTATTTTATTTGTCAATAATATATGATTATTTGATTGATTGCTTTACTTTATGTTCATTGCCTTTTATTTTTGAAGTCGTTATTTAATTTATTGCAAACTAAAGCCAATTAGCAAAATGCGTGCAAATTAAAATATTTTTCATAAACAAGTTTTATTTCAATAAATTTTCTAGAAAAGCATATTTTGCAAATATTTTGGAAACCTGTCGGATTAACCGTATTTTACGGAATTTCGGAAGTGCCTTAAAAACCTTCTTCCGAAATTAATAAAACCTCTTACCTTTAGAATCTCTGAAAGAAAGACCGTCTTTTTCCAAAAAACGGAGTTTTGCACGCATTTGCTAATTTGGTTCCCTGTTTTCCTTAAATTGGGTGGCGACTCCAAAAAACTCCAAAAGAGTTAGTCCATCCTGTCGATATTCCGGAATTTATCCCTTTTCGAAAGGGGTAATTTTTGGGGTTCAACAGCGTGGCGACTCCGCTGGGGAGCAATAAAGGTTTTGACCATAAAGGTTTCCAATTATTTGCAACTAGCATGCTTAATTTATTTCGCTTTATTATATCTGTTTGTTTGTGTGCCACGAAAAGCATGTCACTACACTCTTATTTGCGCACATATAAACTGGCATTCCGTTCATATTTTCCCCACTCCTGGGAACCTCTTGCATTCTCACTCAAATATCCGCGAGGTGTGTGCATACGCACCCGCAATTTCTTCCACTAAAGAACCCTTTGACGAGTTGGTATACCGGCGGATTGTCGTGGGAGTTATTCGACCACGAAGCCGCCTGCCACTCACCTGTTAGCCTCAACCGATAGCCCACTCTTAGAAGGAGATTAGGTCATGCATGCATATGCACCTTAGTTTGGGGGAAGGTTCGGCAGATTTGGTTGGTTTGTGTTTTGGAGATGGCTTGGTGTAGTGACATCTAAGAGGCGAAGCCCCTGGTGTCTTTAAAAGGATCAGTGGGGTCCCTCTCGTGAATGGCTTTGCGTGTGTGCAGGCCTATGTTGTTTATCCAGCTGCAACTTTGTAAAATTGAAGTATGCTTGTCGCATACTAGGAGAGCGAAGCCCCTGTGTCTTTGAATGACCAGTGGGGTCCCTCCTTGAAAGACCAGTGCGGTCTTGGCTACCTAGGAAGCTGAGAGGCTTGATTAAAGCCGAGGACCAGTGAGGAGCCCTATGAACAAGGTCGGTGAGCCTTGCAAAACCTAGGAAGCTGAGAGGCTTGTCTAAAGCCGAGGACCAGTGAGGTTTTATTTTGAAAGGCCAATTGGCGCCTTTCGTGATTTGCAGTCTGGTATTGTGGAGGCAGTTGGAAATTTTTCCCTGGATGTTGTAAAGCAATTGGGAGTTATGCTTAGAAGAGTGTGGATGTTTGCAAAGCTATGGAGGATTGTTTCGGGTTTTAGGCATTTGGGTTTAGAATTTTGTGCAGATTCTGTGGAGAGCATGAGCTGTGTTAATTACTTGTGATTGCCACATGTTAATTGTTTGCCTTGCTTTATTTGCTCAAAATGCATTAAAAACTAGGTATTGCTTGCTTGTGTGCGATCCTATGAATGACATGCAAACTATCTTAGTTACCCGTTGAGAGGTTTCTTTTGTTTTGTTTATTTCTTTAGCAAATGTTGGATTTGTGAAGTGGCTGACCGACCATTCACCACGCAAAGGTTTCGAGATTTGATTGATGGTGGACGCTCTAGTTCGTGAACGGTGCAGCACAAGAAGCTAATGGCATTGTTTGAAAGAACTTGGCAATTGAACTTAGTAGCATTATTTTCAATTTTAATTCAGATTGAGGCTCTGAATTGTATTGTACCTTAAAAGCTTATGTTAATCTGAATCAACTCATTTCGAATTATGGAAGTTGAAATAAAATGCATCTCATTCTTATTATATTATTTACTCTTGCATTTGTTTCTGTTTCAAAACTAAAATTGATAAACTTGCCAAAGCTTTGCTTGTAACGTATGGCAAAACAACTGAACAATTTGAAAGCGATGCACTGAAAGTTATTGTCTGCGCTCTTTGGATACCGCACTATCTGTTAGAATTTAAACTGGGGCAGCTTTTATTTGATTGGAATTTGGCGTTGAAGCAGTGATGCAGAACTACGCACGGTCTGATTCCCAAGGAGGGATACGTAGGCTCCCTCATCGGGCTCGACCCTTTAGCATTTAAGTTTTCATTTTCCCCCCCAAGGACAACTGGAGCAATTTTTTGCAAATAAGTTGGAAATGCGAAAGATAGCAACTGGGGCAATTTTCGCAAAGCGAGTTAGGGATGCGGAAGATTATAACTGGGGCAGAATTTTGCAAGAAGCGGCGTTGGGTATTAAAGATGAGTTGGCAAGAATTTTGAAATTGGTTAAGCAAACAGTGCAAAGTTCAAGGCAAAGGACGTTCAGTTTGTTTTAAAATATGTTACAAGTTTAAGTCAAGGCAAATTTTTCGAAATGCATCTTTGACTTCATTTGCATGCTTATTTCACTCACTATATTGCATTAAAATATTTTATCTTGCCTCTATTCTTCAAAATCTATGCTATTTGAGTTCATGAGTCAAGTTTCTGAAAGCAATTCGCGAATCCAAGTCCAATGAAGACGAGGAAGTAGCAGAAGCAGCAAGATCAGGATGAAGTCTGCACAAATCAAGCGCTTCTCCTTCCTCCCCGAAACTAACAATTTTTCTTTGAGAGCAGGAACATGAAAGCTTGCAATGAAAGGATCATTCGCATTATGGATGAACAATTTATTGAATGCGCATCCAAAGTTGTCTTGCAGATTGCGTCGCATTGCCTTTTCATAACTTAAAGCACTATGCTTTGTCATGAGTTATTGTCGAAACAGGCGGCATTTCTACCCTTATGACTTTCATTCCTAATAGGCGACAAAGCCGAGGCTTGTTTTGTGTTTTTAAAACTAAGCCAAATAGGGCGTCGCTTTGTTTCAGGCTATAATCCGCACAAGGCCATCCTTGCCGGATTGTCTCGCCAATTGATTTATCAATGGCTATCGCATTAACTACATTTTCACATTACTTTGCACTTGCTCTGAATTATGTCTTCGCACTTGCTTTGAAATTAACGCCTTGCTTTACTCTTTCAGGTTGACCATCGGCTACGAGGATCCCCTTTGTTGGACTATCTCGCCTATTGATTCGCCAAATGGCTCTTGAATTGCTCTACATTCCCGCATTGCTTTTCTTTGCAATTGCTTTGAATTACGTCGTCGCACTTGCTTTAAAATTGATGCCTTGCTTTACATTTTTTAGGTTGACCATCAGGCGGGGCTTTTCTCTTGTTGGACTTTCACGCCTGTTGATTCGCTAAATCGCTTTAGCGTTGCTTTACATTTCACGCTAAATTGCCTTGCACTTGCTTTCAATTATGCCTTTGCACTTGCTTTATATTATGACTTGCTTTACTTTTAGTATAACAGGTCAGCCCTGATACCCTCCTTGCTTTGTGCCGGACCGGATCACCAGCTGATTTGTTCGACAATCAACCCCAAGACCCTCCTTGCTGCGTGCCCGACCGGCTTGCCAGTTGATTTGTCAAGATGTTCAAATTGCCTTGCACTTGCTTTCAATTATGTCTTTGCACTTGCTTTCAATAATGCCTTTGCACTTGCTTTCAATTATGCCTTTGCACTTGCTTTATATTGCTTTACTTTTAGTTTAACAGGTCAGCCCTGAGACCCTCCTTGCTTTGTGCCGGACCGGATCACCAGCTGATTTGTAGACAATCAACCCCAAGACCCTCCTTGCTGCGTGCCCGACCGGCTTGCCAGTTGATTTGTCAAGATGTTCAAATTGCCTTGCACTTGCTTTCAATTATGTCTTTGCACTTGCTTTCAATAATGCCTTCGCACTTGCTTTCAATTATGCCTTTGCACTTGCTCTATATTGCTTTACGTTTAGTTTAACAGGTCAGCCCCGAGACCCTCCTTGCTTCGTGCCGGACCGGTTCGCCAGCTGATTTGTTCGACAATCAACCCCAAGACCCTCCTTGCTGCGTGCCCGACCGGCTTGCCAGTTGATTTGTCAAGATGTTCAAATTGCCTTGCACTTGCTTTCAATTATGCCTTTGCACTTGCTTTCAATTATGCCTTTGCACTTGCTTTATATTATGACTTGCTTTACTTTTAGTATAACAGGTCAGCCCCGAGGCCCTCCGGGCGGAGTGTCTCACCAGTTGATTTGCCAAGTTGCTCCCGCATTGCTTTACATTCCGCAGCAAAATCGCGTCGCACTTGCTTTACTTCGAGTAATAAGGATCAGCCCAAAGGTTCTCCGGGTGGAGCGCCTCGTCAGTTGATCGAAGGAAGAACTTATCGATGATACCGCAACCCGCATTGACAATCTTATCACTTTATCTATTTCCTATTCCAATTATTACAGTTTATTAGCAGTTGCACGCTTACCGCTTGTTGAGATTATTGCAGGATTTTAGCAGCACCGCAGCAGCGTTTGGAGAATAAAATGGAGCTTTGCTTAGCAATGAACCGGGGCAATCGTTGATATGAGCTGGACTCGTCAACGAAGACCTGAAGAATCGCACCTGCATAAGTCATCCACCCTAGAGGTAAGTTTTTGTTAACCCTGAGTCTGAGGTTTGAGATTAAAGACAAGATGGCTCGGTTATCGAGATGCAGTGGAAGCTATGTCCGTGTAAACCCCTCTTTATGGGTGTGTCGTCGACCACATTTTCATAACTTGGGTGATTACAAGCCTCTTTTCCCACGCTTGAGTAGTCGTTACTATCTCGTCTTTGATTTTCAAATTGCGTCGAACTACATATGGCCTGATTCTCTTTCAGTCCGAGATATGTAGGCAACTCGGTCCGGAGTTCGGCCATAAGCCTCGCATTTTGATCCCAGGAATCGGAATCTTGGCTTAACCGTGACAAAATTGGGTTTCACGTCAACTTCTTTACCCTGGAAACTCTTTCATCCTTTCCGGGTAAAGAGGGGCAGCTGTTGACACCCAATTTTGTCCCGGATTTTAATTAAATTTATAATTATTCTTAAAATTAAGTTTAATTCTGAAGATTGCAAATAAATAGCGTCTTTTCATTTGCCGCGTGCTATATAATTATCTGTTTAATTTAATTAAAGGGCTAAATTTGTTTTGAAATTTATATTAGGACCATTTCTAAAAAAAAAAAAAAAAGCCCATACCCACTTTCTTCTTCCCTTATATCATGAACCCTACACCACTACAACATGAAGCCGCAGCACCACCTTCCCTTTCGTCTTCCTCCTTCAAATTCATTTTTTTACACACCCATCAAAACCAACACACAACACATAACACAGCCGCGGCACTCCCTCACCCCACTATTCTATCATCTCCTCACAAAAAACCCTCTCCACATCTCCTCCTCCAAACTCACAAAAACCGAACCCCATCACTCTCCCTCACTAATCATCTCCCTCACAAGTAACCCACACATAGCACACGACATAGACACACGCAAATCAAAATACAAAAAAACAGATCCGGAACAGTCGTGAAGGCAAAGGAAAAAGGGAGATCGAAAAAATGGGTTTAGTGGCGAAACTCCATCGTTGGTGTGATTTTAGCCAGAAAAGCCATCGTCGCCGGTGGTTTCTCCCTGTCTCGCTATTTCATTGATTCGCTTATGGGTTTTCTCGTTTCGGGATTTGATTTGAGAAAGAGTGGTAGTGGCGCCGCTAATCAGGCCGGTGGTCGCTCCTCTTCTCCGTTCGATGGTTGCTTTATCTGTTTGTTTTCACCGGAGTTTCTCGCCGGCCACCACTTCGCCTCACGCCACTGTTGCGCCACTGGAGAACGCCGTTCCTAGCCTATATGTTTCTCTGTTCTCATTGCGTTTATTTGAAAAGTAAATTTCACTGATTCTTATGAGTTCTGCAGATCTGCCTACAAGCCTTTCGCTTGTTGTTTGGTCTTTTGGTGGTCAAAGTTAACAATGGAGGTGTTTGGTTCTTTTTCCTTGTACAGTGACTGGATCATGGCTATTTGTTCCTTTCCCGTTGACTAGCTTTGAATATATTGCCGTACTTATCCCTTGCTAATGCTTATATGATGATACTTACTATTGCTGGACCTATTCTTACATTGAGATCATTATTAATCTATTATGCCATTGATTTAAGTTGAGTTTTACAGATGTGCTCATTTCCATTTTTAGGAGGCTACAGTCTTACTTGGCACTTTTGGTAGCCGATCCGAACAAAGTATTACGGTAGCTGACATTGGCCAAGGAAAATAATTATTTATTTGAGACCTATGGACTGATATTGGACAAATACTATGCTAAATGGCCGATGAAAAAAATACATTTGCACGTATTGAGGCCTACACAAGGAATTGACGGATAATGAATTGACGGACTTTGAACGATACTACACTTGATCAGTCCCGTTCCCGCGACCCTAAGCAAAAAGGCGATGATGAGTGCATTTTAGTGCTACGCAAGTCGAATAGAGTAGTGGGTTTGGTGCTTTGGCACGGCAACACGGCCCGGGCTCCGTGTTTGCAACCGTACCAAATCCCGAGCCTCTATTCGACGCGCCATACGCACCTGAGCCTAAATTTTGCAAAAACACCCCTTTACTATTATTATTATTATTATTATTATTATTATTATTATTATTATTATTTATTCTATTATTATTATTATATATATATATATTTTTCTATTTTATTATTATTATTATTATTATTATTATTATTATTACTTTATTATTGTTATTTTATTTTATTAATTATTACACTTTATTATCGAACTAATTTAGTTTAAATTTTCATTTTATTGCGAGGTACATCTTGGCACGAGCAATTCGGGAACGCTCTTGGCTGACTAACGAACGGGAATAACCCATTGCATTAAAGGCATTTGCGGATTGGATCTGGACCCGAGCATTCGGAAATAAAACTTAGGAATTTTAGAAAAAGTCAAGACTCCCGCGAGTTGATCAATATCACGGGTTCTATCTTTAACTTCGCATTTCTTTCCTTAGACATTTACGTAAATAAAATGTATGAATTATTTTATTTGTCAATAATATATGATTATTTGATTGATTGCTTTACTTTATGTTCATTGCCTTTTATTTTTGAAGTCGTTATTTAATTTATTGCAAACTAAAGCCAATTAGCAAAATGCGTGCAAATTAAAATATTTTTCATAAACAAGTTTTATTTCAATAAATTTTCTAGAAAAGCATATTTTGCAAATATTTTGGAAACCTGTCGGATTAACCGTATTTTACGGAATTTCGGAAGTGCCTTAAAAACCTTCTTCCGAAATTAATAAAACCTCTTACCTTTAGAATCTCTGAAAGAAAGACCGTCTTTTTCCAAAAAACGGAGTTTTGCACGCATTTGCTAATTTGGTTCCCTGTTTTCCTTAAATTGGGTGGCGACTCCAAAAAACTCCAAAAGAGTTAGTCCATCCTGTCGATATTCCGGAATTTATCCCTTTTCGAAAGGGGTAATTTTTGGGGTTCAACAGGCGTGATCAATTACAATCACGGGTTGCCTTCCGAGAAGCGCCTTATTTAATGTCGTGGCACGACATAACCCAAAGTCAATACTTTTTCCTCCAACTTGAGCTTATGTATTGCCTCCTCAATTGTAATTCAACTCTCCAGTTATGATCTTGAGGTGGCACAAGTTCTTGAATGCCAAAAACTTAGCATCTCATTTTGCGCATAGCCGCTAACTCAGGAATATCTTCAAATTGTCGGCTATGCTCTTGACCAAACATCAAATATACCATTTTGTACTTAATGGCCTTCAAATGAGGATTGTCATCGTGCCTAGATGGCATCACAAATTCTAGACTGTAAGCATTATACACCTCATCCTTCAACTCTTCAATTGGCTCAGAAGGTTCAATTTTCATGTCTCCCTCTAAACACAATATGGAGAAGTGTATAGAATATGGTGCAACCCGCTCACACTTCACTATGTTGACATCCCCTTTCTGGCACGACTTAGAGTCAACTAGAATTTCAGCTTCAATTTTTGTGTCTGACTCTAGTACCACATCTTCATCCTCAGCATCGTCCCACACTATATGGCTAGGTTGTTGGCTTTCAACCCTTGTCTCCTCCAATGAAAATTCATGTTTTAGATCTTCAACGATAGTCATGATTTCTTCTTCTAATTCCATGTCTTGTTGGCAAGGTTGTTGAATTCCCAATAATGCAGCCAATTGATTCACTTGAGCTTCTATGCGGCATAGTTGTGCTCTACGTCTGTCCAAAATATTCTTCAATTCATCTTCATATTCTTCCTCATTATTCTCCACTTTATTGCACCTACTATTATCATAAGAGAAAGAAGATTCATCATAATAGGGGCTCGAGGAAGAATAAGATATATTAGCACAACCATAATAATGATCGCTTAGCCACATGTTATTTCCTGATGCCATATTTTTTTATAACTTTTTTATAAACTAAATAAATATGTACAGAACGAAATTAATTGAACTAACAACTCAGCTATCCTAGAAAGCTAGAAATACACCGTGTTCCCCGGCAACGGCGCTAAAATTTGATCTCGCCCAACTACGCCCTATAAAAGGGGAATAAGTTGTCGCAGCAAATATAGCTCGGTACTTAAAGTCCCGAGGTCGAATCTCACAGAGAGCACGACTCCTAGCAGTTAATCTAGCTAAACTATCTATCCAATCAACTTCAAGAGTATATCTTTGATGATGGTTTATAACTAACACTACCAAACAAGAAAGTAAATAACAAGTATAGAAAGATAGATTAGATTCAAGAGATGTGAAACCTAGGATTAATTTCCCCAACTCCTAACTTGTGCTAAAGTATTGTGCTATCAATTTTCCCTAACTCTTCCTATTGAACAAGTGCTCCATGTTTACAATTATCTACTTCCGTTAAGTAATCATAACTTTCACTAATTAACTATTCCAATTAACTAACGAAGATAAGGAAGACTACACTTATGGTTCACAGTAAGAATCAATATTCCTAATTCACTATTTTGAAAACCTAAGCAATGCCTTTGTTTTAGGTTGAAATACTACTATGTGTTTAACCCTAACTCATGTACCTATTCCTAGTAATCACAAGAATAAAGGGCACAATTAATTGGGGATCCTACCAATTAATAACAAACAATTCATAAACAACATAGATAGGAAGAAATAACATAGTTCATTAATAAAAAATCAATTATCATCACACAAATATGTGGAGTGGGTCAATCAACCCTAGAATGGGTGATTTAGCCACTCATAGTCATGTTCTAAGATAAGAAATAACTAAAAGCATACAAAACCACAACAATATGGATAAATGGATGAAGTAGAGCCTTGAATCTTAATCTCCTCTCTTCCTTGCCTCCTTTGGATGTGGAATAGCTCCTTTCAAGGTTAATAGTTCATAAAGGAGGAAAGATAAGCTTTTATACAATGTAGAAAACTAAGCAAAAGTCCCAAAAAGCCCTTAAATTTTTGCCAAAATTTCTGCTCTACGTGGCGCCCGCATGCCACGCGGACTCAATTTCTTCAGAAAATTCAGCTCACGTGGTGCTCGCGTATTCGGCCTAACTGAGCTGAAATTTTTCTTCACTTCTAGGCAAAAACTCTATTTCTTCCCGTGTTACTCGCGTGGCACACGGATCACTTGAAATCTTTAAACTTTTAAATCTAAAACTTGCACTTTTTTCCTCAGTTCACCATGTTCAATTCCAACAACATAAAATAAACCAAATAAGAGAAATTCCATTCAAAATACCCACAAATATCACAAGTCGAAGCATGAACACGAGGCGAATGTATAGAAATTATTGCAATATCTAGCCTCGTATCAACACCTCATCGGCCGCTGGCTGTGGAATACCCAGGGGAAGAAGCTCCCTTGTGGTAAGTTCCCAGCTCAAGCCTCCCCGTCTTCGTTGAGCTCCCAATTGTGCTTGAAGATCTACGGGGCAGTGTACTCCCGTTTGACCAGTGAGAGTCGAAGCAGATCTTCTAGTTTCTCTTCGAGTTCAGCAGACGGGATGGAAGAAGGCTATGTCCGTGTTCAGACGCTTCCGAGGACCCTTGCTTTGATCAGGGTATCCGGGTTTTGGTCACTTCAAGGGTTGTGCGTCGAAGGTTGCTCGGGGTAACATATCCCTTGATGCCGGGAAAACTTTAAACTGCTTAGCGGCTTGTAGCTACAGTCTAGATGAAGGATCTTCAGCCGTGCAGATTTCGAGAAGTTTGTAGTTTGCCTTTTTAGTTTTTTTAGAATACCTGTATTAAACAGTGTTGTATTAAAAAAGGACTTAATTATATATTATGAGCCTACGGGCTGTTTGCTATTAATGAAACGAATGTTCATTAATATTTTTATGTGTACTTGTGTAGTTTAAGCAGCATGTTTTGTGTGCTTTTCTGGGCTAGTATCTTTAAAAGACGGGTGTGCATATTGAGGGGCGCTTCATTTACATGAATAATTGACGGCTTATATTGCGCCTGTGATAGACGGCTGTGTTGCACCCACAATGGGACGTCTTTAGCCCGTGTGGAAACGGAGCATTTTTGCATTCGGAGACAAAACATCATTGCTTGTTTACTCGAGTATTTTAAGATATTCTGGAACGATGCGGGCGGGCGTCCCCACTGGCATGTAGGTGAAATTTGTCGAATTGACGAGTTTAACTTACGAATAATGCTTGGTGGCTGAGCTAGACGTGATCTAGCTCTAAGCGAGTAGTTTACCCTACTTTTCAACTTAGGTCTGGCCGAGGCTATAAATATTTGGATCGTAGATGGATCTGAATTGTAATTATAAAACTGACTAAGTAAAATAATAGAATTATTGATAAACAGTGGCGCAGGGCCTGAACTGTTGCGGGTGAAAACTCGTAACATAGCTAATGAGTATGTAAATATTGCGATCAAAATTAAAAGAAACTAAAGACTTAATTAATGTAAATACTGAAAAGGATAGTACTTCCATCGTCGAACGGAGGTATCTGCCAGGGCTACCTCGTCGGAGGATACTGAGCCTCGAGATGCAACCTGTAGACCTCTGACAATCTGATGGTATAAATCCCTGTTGATTAAACAATAATGAACTGTCTGCCTCTGCAGCTGTCTGCTTTTCTGACTTGTCTTCGGGGAGTATTCCCTTGTCCAAGTAGTTAATCATTGTGTGACGTTGTTCTGAGGCGGAACCTGTATCTAGAACTTCAAGGTTCATCAGGCCCGCGGGGATTAGCTCAATCACTATCTGATGGTCGTCTGAATCAGTGTGTGAATCATCGGGCACTTCGTCCTCGTTTGAGCTTTCTTCCTGATAGACAAACTCCCATTCGTGAAATTTTTTCAAAAATGTTTTAATTTTTCCTTGCCAGTCTGGTGCACAGACGTCTTCCGTGGTAATAACCTCATTCGCTCGACTGACCACCAACTAGGAATTGCTGTAGAGGCTGACCTTACTGGCCCCCAATATGTAGGCTAAGTCAAGAGCTTGAATTATGGCCTCATATTCTGCTTCGATGCTTGGACCCTTCGTGGCCTTGCAGAAGACCTTCCTAGTAGGTGTTTCGATCCATAGATCGAGGTTGGCTTCTTCTCCTTTGAGATCCATGTCCGTATGGGCTCGATCGCCCCTACATTTTGGATTGATTCCTCCGCCTTTAATGCTAATTCCTCCACAAAATCTGAGGTCAAACCTTCTAAAGACTGTGACTGGACGGTCATTCGTGGTTGGTAAATGATATCGTATTCTCCCATTTCTTCAGTCCATTCTGCCAATCTTTTTGAGAGCCCAGATCTAGAAATGGTCTGTAGCGGTATAGAAGCGACCATACTGAGTGTATGGCTGAGAAAATACGAACGCTGCCATGACCACGGCCGTAATAGACTGAACAAGTAGAGGCAGAAGCCCATTCGGGCACGAAAGTCCTTTGCTATCATACTTCACGGGAAACTGTTTCCCATCTTCCTCACGTACAAGCACTGCATTCCATGTTACTTCTGAGATTGAAACATACAGTAATAGGTGTTCTCCCTGGATTGGCTCAATAATTGTTGGAAGCTGCAAGAGTTGCACCTTTACTCAGGCCAATACCAAGTAGCAGTGTATCAGCCACAATGGTCCTTTGTGCTTTACCAATACCTCGGTAAGTTGGTACCATAGTTCTGCTTCCTTGGGGATTAGTTGGCTCATCTCCGACAGCCGTTCTCTCAACTCGTCGATCTCTATTCTGGCATTTTTCTCCATAGACTCATACCAAAAGAATTCCTCATCGACCATATTTACCTCAGCTATCAACCCTTTGTCGAACATAGGATGATCTCTAGGCAAAGGCCGCTCACTCCGTAAGACGTTGATCCCGCGCAAGGTAGGGTATCTGAAGACTCGGTGGAGTGTCGAGGGTACTCCCTTTACACTGTGTATACAAGGTCGTCCCAGGATGACATCATATGATAAATTATAGGCGCGTACCTGGAAAGGAGTTGTGCTTGTCACGCCCGGGATGTGAATCGGTAGAGCTAGTTCTCCAACAGGCTCCTCGCGAAGGCCATTGAAGCCGATTATCCTGTGGAGGCTGGGAATCATCTTATGTTGCCGGCCTAACTTCTGTAATACCTCCCACCGGATAATGTTCACATTACTTCCTGGGTCAACCAAAACTTGCTTGATCTAAAGGTCGGATACCCTTATAGAGACGATGAAAGCGTCTTGACGCTTTTCTTTGTCTTCCGGGCTAAAGGTAATAGGGCTAGGGAACGACCCTGGTCTTTCAGTCCCCCAAGCCGTGATGGGTCCCGGGGTTGCGAAGATCGCATTGATGCTCTGCTTGTCCCCAGAGTCCAGTGCTCTTGACCACCTTGCTCCTTATTCAATCAAATCCTTGAGATGTCCCTCCTTCAGTAGATGTTCAATTTCTAACATCAGGGCCTTGCAGTCAAATGTGGCATGACCGTTGTTGCGGTGGAAGTCACAGTAGGCCGTTGAATTCCTCCTGGTTGCTCCTCTTACGGTGGGCAGCCAACGTACTTTTGGCTCTAGTTTACCAAAGTGATTCGTAATCAGTTCCACGGCGTTGACTCGCAAACAAAAAACTCAGAAACTGCGGGGCTCAGATCATTTTTCCTGGGACCCGAACCCTCGGGTGCTACCCTGCTTTTCCGTTCCTACTTAACTCTGTGTATTTCCTTTTTCTTTTCTTCCATCTTCTTCTTCTTCTAGGGATGGACTTCCTGTTTGCTTTCTTCGCTCATCTTCTGGGTTCTGAGAGTGTTCTGGCTCCAGATGGAGTTTTTCAATGTACCTCTGATGTAGGGCACTCCATGTTGACATAGGATGTTGAGTTAGACTCCACTACAACTCCCTAGTAGCTAGCACTTGAAATTCAAGCTCTTGCCAAAGGCTACCATAGTAATATTGTCGGGAACTAAAGGAAGCTCCATGCATTCCCTCTGGAACCTTTCAAGGTAGTCTTTTAGAAACTCATCGTCATGCTGCTGAATCTCAAAGATGTCCTCCATATGCTTCTCCTGCTTATGGGCCCCAGAATGAGCTTTCTTGAACAAATCTTGCATCTGGGTGAATGACTCGATGGAGCCCATTGGTAGCTAAGTGTACCAAGCAAGGGCACCCTAAGTCAAGGTCGAGCCAAACCTCTTCACTAGAGCAGATTAGATTTCTTCCTATGAGATTTCATCGCTTTTGACGGCTGTATAGTATGCAGCAATATGCTCGTCCGAATTCGTTGTCCCGTTGTACTTTAAGTTATCCGGCAGGCAGAAGTGATTTGGTACGCGGATTGGTGCAGCACTTGCTTTGTATGCAAGCTTATAAAACTTTTGCTCATCTACGGTGGTAACCTGAGGTGGTGCACCCGGTACGCTACCGATCCGATCGTGGATGGCCTTCATCTCCTTTAAAATGTCCTAAATGATAAGTGTTCCTTTGAGGTATTGATTATTAACTGTTGTTGAGCCTCCAGAAGCGGCATCTATGTTGAGTCTGCGATTAGAAGCGGACGCTAGTGTATCGTTCATGGGCGCTGGTCCTCGCGAGGATGCTGGCCTCTGAGACGATCCAGCGAACATTGCTCCTAACTTTTGAGATATGCCCTCGACTATGTTGACTGAGTTCTGCTCTGCCCGTTTTGACAAGGTTTTGAGGAGATTAACAAGGAAACCTCTAAACTCAGAATTACCTTCGCGTGATTGATCGCCTTCGCCGTCGCTGGGTATATGGACTGGCTCCTTGGCAGGATCCTTTGGCTGCACATTGGGATCGCTAGGATCCTGTACATATTCGTCAACTGCATCGGTAGTGTTCTTTGGGATGTTTCCGCTGTCGTCCAACATGACTGCGCCTTTTCCTCGTAGAATACCTACAATGGCATGGGCCCCACAATGGGCGTCAAACTGTTTATGCCTAAAATTGTACGTCTAGGTTAAACAATTAAATTTATGAATGGGTCACAAGCAATACAGTAAAATACGATGAAAAAGTAAGTAAATAGAGAGGAAAATAATAGACAAGAAAGTAAAGAGTTTTATTCCTTGAGAATAGCCGGATGTAGTGGTGAATCGAATGATGTACAATACAATGTGAGGAGGGGTATTTATAGTAGAGATTACCCAGTCCTAATTATGGTAAAATACAGAGACTAACAAGGTGCATGGGCCTGTAAACTCAAGGATGTTATATACGAAATCCTAACTATGAGATTGTAACCCTAAAGCGGCGGGATGTACGTCTTGCGACCTACGCTCGTACCGCATGAACGGTCGTAACTCGTAGAACATGTGTGTATCCTCTATGCCCGGTGACTTGTAGGATAAGCCTAGTCTCGCCAGCTGGACTCGTAGTCCCGTAATAAATTGGCATGTCTAATTTTGAAAAAAAAAAAGGAAATTACACTGGGTAGCCACTTTAAGGGCTGCTTTTTACGTTTTTCATCACGGTGTCCTGAAGCTTAATTTTCAGTTCAAAAATAAATTTCAACACACCATGTCTTAAAATTAAACTATTTAGCAAAACTTCAGGATAATATAAACACTAACGAATTCTTAAATAGCGCCATAAGAACGGTTGTTTATGCTCTTCGGCCCCTCCAAAAAATTTCACCTGATGTCCCCAAAATTGATTGGTTCTGGGAGTTTCGCTCTGTTTAAGACGAACAAAATTCCCTCCACTTCATTCATAGACAACTTTTCAAGTTATCTGAAAGAACATGAGAAGAAGTCAAAGGGCAAGTCTTGCTTATGCAGGAATTCAACGGCAAGTGCTGCCTAGGCAACACTTCAAGTTATCTAAGAGAATGTGGGAAGAGATTGAAGGGCAAGTATTGCCAAAGCAAGAGGGGATCAAAGGCAAGTGCCACCTACTTACGAGAAGGAAGGGTGGGATACGGGTGTCACTATAAAATTTATAAGGGTATTTTCGTCCAAAATATATATTATTAAACCAAATGGAGATCATTTTTGTTAAACTACTATTACGGAAATCAAAAAAATAAACCATTTGCCCGGTGTCATAGTTTTGTAAATATCCCGGCCCCTTCCTCCACGACAGGGTTGAGTATCAAAAATAGAAGTAGTGATTTAAATTGGTTAATTACACTTATATACAATTTTGAAGTCTTAGTTACAAAAAAATAGCAATATTATTCATATAGCATTATTTTTTATATACAAGTTGCTACAAACAACTCGATAGGAAAAACCCTAGCCTCTACCTCACATCCCTCCACCTGCCGCCTATTGCCCCCACTGCCGCTGCCAGACAGCCACCGCCGCCGCCGCCCAGGTTTGCAGAAACAGTGCTGAAACAATGCTGAAACAGTCTGAAATAAGGCAGAAATAGTTAGAAATTGTGGTGAAAATGTTAGAAAAGTGCACAAAATGTGCGGAAAATAGTGCAGAAACTGTGCAGAATTACGCAGAAACAATGCAGAAACAAAGCAGAAATGCAGAAACAATACAGTTAGATACAGTGCAGAAACAGTGCAAAAACTTAGAAACAGTGCAGAAACTGTTAGATACAGTGCAGAAACAGTGATATATAATTAAATAAAATTATGAAAACAAATCAGATCTAATTGAAAAAATACCAGATCTGATTAAGAAAAATAAAAAATAACCAGAAAACACAAGATGTAGCCGGAAAACACCAACTTTTACTCAAAAATCACTATATTTGAACGAAAAAAACAACAAATATGTGGAATAGGGGGTATGGAAGGTGATGGAGGAGGGTGAGAGGATAGGAAATATGTAAAATTTTACTGGAAAAGTGACTTGGTTGCCGGAGTTAGGTGTTGGCCGATTCTTTGAAGCTTGATCTACGCTGATTCCACGAGAATTTGGAAAAAATAGTATCAAAAATGGAAAGAGGGTGTAGAGAGAAATTTGGAAACGTATTTTTTTTGTTTTCCGGCGGCGGTCCGACAGAGGTTTGGCGGCAGTCCGCCGGTGAAGCGACGGCGGGTGGGAAGTGGTCAGCGGCGGCCGAATGGAGTGGAGGAAGGATGAGGAGGAAGGAGGGAGAGAAAATGGGAGAAATGAGAGGAGGAGGCTAGGTTTATTTATGTTTAGGGTTTATATACTTTTGATATATTTTGTAATTAAATCCTCTTTTCCTCTATATTGTGTAATTGTACCAAAATGTCTCTATATTTTGTAATTAAGTCTCCTAATTTATACTTATGTTTAAATTTTTCTATTTAAATTTAGAAGCAAAAAGCCTACTAGCTACAATAAAAGTATTTATGTTATCAACTTAATAAGTATAGTTTTATAAATATAGAATCTTTCAGTACTTACTCTATTGTACTTCTATCTTTCTAGTAAGCAACGTAAGAAAAGAATTTACCGGAGAAAGCGCTTTAAAAAGAACGAAGTTGGTCCAACACGAAGACACTAACCACTTTCTTCCATTATTTCATAGCTAGTGGAATAATTATTTCAAATACATGCCGTTATTCCATCCAATACTTGACGCTCAGTTAATTAATATAATAGATACTAAAGCAGAATATCACTTGATTATGTGAATTAAAAAAAAAAAAAGGAATAAATCAAATGCATCATTTAAAAGCATAAACAAATTCTAAACGGATAGTTCATGTACAAATTATGATGGTGCTTTATCTGTTTTCAACTTATCCTGGAATATTATAATTTAAGGGTAAAAGATGTTCCTTCTAAATTACATTTTTCTGAATTATTTTATTTATATCTTGAATTTTAAATTATTATGACTAAAAAAAGTTTTTTATATAACTTATAAATATGTACTACAAAAATTTTAAATTGTTTGTGAACTTATTTTTTTATTTCGTTCTAAAAGGAACATATATTATTTTAAATTTGTAAACAATATAGCTCTAAATTTTTTATTTTACGTGTAATGAGATAATTTATAAACTTATATTTACCAATAGCTTATTTTAGATCGTATTTTTAATAATTTCCTTTTAATTAAACTATATTAGTTTAAAAAATTTTGGATAAATTGAATGGAAGGAATATATTTACAGTAAACCTTAATTAACAATTTTGATCCACATATTTCGAACTTGGATACATAGAAGTGCTAACAGTCAAGAGAGGTAGTAACACATTTTGGAAGTACTAATAAGACAATAAGATACATGCAGTAGGTGGAACTGTGAAACTATGCTGTAAAGACTCGTGTCAAGCAACGAAGTTGTCCTCGTACACTTGTTAGCCACCTTGGCAGTACGTGTCTGTTCTATAGAACATCTCATTCTCTTCATCAGCATTATTCTTGGTACTGTAAAAACAGAGAGCTAGCTATCTTTGAACAGCCTTTTTATTGGTGATACATAACTCTTTATAGTTTTTCTGATGTCATTTGCAGGATAAGTTTCAAGAATTTCTTTTACTTTTGGAAGGCTGTGTGTACTGTTTTACTTGTGGATTTCAACTAAAGACCAAGACAAATAATCTTGAACATGAAGGTTTGTTCTACTTTTGCTTTTCTTACAACTTGAAGTCATGTTTTCTTGGAGACATGTAGGTCATGCATTTGCATGAAAATTAATAAAACATCTTCAAAATGAATTTTTGTACTCTTTGTTGTAATTTATTTTTAACTTCCCAAGTTCTGAATTTGCTAAACTTTGGTCTCCATATCTATTATGGCCCCCTTAAAAGGGTGACTATTTTATAACTAGTTCTAACTTTGCTTTTTACATAGTTTTTGTTAGTGAAAAATGAAAAATGGGCTAAAGTGTCAGATTTTCAACAAGCAAAGAGGGGTAATCACTGAGAATGATGTGTTCAAAAAATGAAAAAAAAAAAATATGAAGTATAAAAATGATAGAAGATCTTGATGAGAGGTTTATATATAGTTTTTAAGTTCCAATTGATATATGCATGTGAAGGTTCATGAGACAAGGGGCCATCCTAATACAAGTGATGAGGAGAAGAAGGTGACAAGGAAGCACAAGGCAGAAAGCAAGAGCCAGGAATCGGCCCAATCGCCAAAAAAGCCGAAAACTGAAGATGATAATGACCAGGCTAATGGAAAATCGAAGACCGATGTTGCAGCTGAATTTGACAAGTTTTGTAAAGCTATGAGTGAACATCTCTCCATCAAACAAATGCGCGAAATTCTCGAAGCCAACGACAGCAAATCGGATGATTCCATTTCCGATGATGCTGTTGTTCCTCGATGGTTTGTCAGATTTCGATAGAACAATTATGAATTTTATTATTTCCTCCATTTCATCTACATAAAAGAAAAAGGAAGAACTATTGGCGCGTATGACGTATGAGAAAATCTTAGACCTGTAGTCTCATGCCATGATAAGCATCCCATGATACCATGATATTTGTATGGCTATAAGAGCATTAAGGGTAAAATTGGATGTTTAAAGTCAAAAAGAGTTTTCGAGTAGGTGTAGGTGTTTCTTTAACTGACTGTCCCAGTCGGACGAGTTTCATAGAAATTGAAATTGGAACAGAAGGGAGTATGTAGTAGAAGTATTGTCTTGCTAATGCTGCCTTTAATCATTATATATCTTCTGCATTTTTTGTTCTTGCGGTACAGCCAAGACATACTGTTTTACGGGCCTCTTGGCGATTGTCCTGTTTGTGGTGGCACGTTGGAGTTTTCTGGCGACGGTTATCACTGCCAGGGAGCCTATAGTGAGTGGTCTAGTTGTGTTTACAGCACTAAGGATCCACCAAGAAGAGAAGAGCCTCTAAAGATACCTCATTCTGTTGAGAGATCTCCAGTCTCTGATGTAACTCGCATAACCCTTTCTTACTAACTTGATGCATAAATTATAACTTGGGATGGTGGCTAAATTGATTGTTTGTTCATGTTAATCTCCAAGCTGATCGAGAAACATAGAGATCCGAAAAGTCGCCCGAAGCGTGATATATCACAATCAGATAAACCATTGGCAGGAATGGTGATTTCTCTTTCAGGCCGGCTTTCTCGAACACATGTATGTATGCGTGTGATTAATGAAAGTAAATTAGCTTCTCAGTTCGGTTTAGTTAGTTAGCTGCTTTACTTCTTCTCCACAGCAATATTGGAAGACCAAGATCGAGAAAAATGGAGGGAAGGTGTCAAATTCTGTTATTGGTAATGGTCGATAAGTCTTAACATGAAGTTGATCCAAGGAGTTAATTGGACCCCTAAACTAAAAGGGTTATTTTTGGCAGGGGTAAGTTGCCTCGTAGTGTCGTCGGCAGAGCGAGACCGTGGTGGCTCATCTAAAGTAGCTGAAGCAGTGTATGTATTACATTTAAAGAACTATGCATGAATTAGACTAACTTAGCAATTATATCTTGACCTGTAAGGTTTGAATTGTTCCTCAGGGAGAGGGGTATCCCAGTAGTGAGAGAGGCTTGGTTGACAGATAGCATTGAGAAAAATCAAGCTCAAGCATTAGATGCATATGATATTGCCAGTGATATTGCAGTAGATGGTAAAGGTATTGCACTAGATAAGCAAGACGCCAGTGTTGTAGCACTTGAAACCGTTGCAGCCGAGGTAAGGTGCAGGCTTTGAATTCAGAAATCTGTTTCACCAAGTACTTTATTTTGATTTTAGATTGGACTTCTACTCTTCTTTAGTAATTGGTTTGACATGGAAAAGTGCCTTCTCTTGGTTGTAGCTCAAAGTATTTGGAAAGAGAGGTGTACATAAAGACACGAAACTGCAGGATGAAGGTGGAACAATTTTAGAGAAAGATGGCTTATTGTACAATTGTGCTTTGACTATTTGTGATCAGGGGAGAAATATGAACGAGTATTGATCTAGGCCCATTCTGTTTGTTTTAATTTTTGATTTATTCCACTTAGTAACGAGATCATTGATTAAATGGTGCAGCTTCTGCATTATGCAACTTATTATGGCACGGGAGAACCGTTTGCATATGTATTACAAAAAGGGCAAAGTTGGGGATAGCCTCAGAGCTGATGACAAGCTAGATGAATGGGAAAACTTGAATGATGCCATTAAAGAATTTGCGAAGCTATTTGAAGAACTGACAGGGAACGAGTTTGAATCGTGGGAAAGAGAGAAGAAGATTCAGAAGAAACATTTGAAGTTCTTCCCTATCGATATTGTGTGTGCTTTTTCGCCCCCTAGTATCAATTTTGCCTGCTGTTTCCGTTATTTGGGTTAAGATGAAGACATTGGTAAATTTGTAGGATGATGGTGTTGAAGTAAGGCATGGAGGCCTCGGTCTGAGGCAACTTGGGGTTGCTGCTGCACATAGTAAGCTTGATTCTAAGGTTGCAAATTTCATGAAAGTCCTTTGCAGTCAGGAGATATACCGGTAACTCCCTTTCTGGTTACTCTTTCTCATTTGTTTTGCTAGTGGATTAGGCTTAATTATTGCGTGTTGAATGAAGGTATGCTCTAATGGAGATGGGATATGATTCACCTGAGGTTCCTGTTGGGATGCTTACTGATCTTCATTTAAAAAGATGTTAGTCACTAATCATTCTTTCCTTTGATGCATTCGCTGTTAGAAATTAACGGTGAAAATTTTCTTTACTTCACTGCAGGTGAGGAGGTCCTCCTGGAATTTGTGGCAAAATTGAAGTCTACAGAGGAGACGGGCCTCCAAGCAGAGGCTATTTGGGCTGATTTCAGCCAAAGATGGTTCACTCTCATGCCAACTACAAGGCCCTTTACATTTAGAGACTATGGAGAACTTGCAGACCATGTAAATTGCATATCTGCGATAGTTCATCTTTTTGTTCACAGGTTTTAGTTTTTTCGTAAAGACCGTCCAGTTGATAACATATTTATATGTTTCTCTCGTGTTATGCAAATTCAAGGGTGCTTCTGCTTTTGAGGCTATTCGAGATATCAATGCCGCATCCCGTCTTATAGGAGATATGTCAGGCTCAACGTTGGACGATCCTCTTTTTGACCGTTACATGAAGCTGGGTTGTTCTCTTTCACCCCTAGAGAAAGAGGAAGATGATTACAAAATGATATTGAAGTACCTGGAGAAAACATATGAACCTGTCAGAATTGGAGACACTGTAAGATAATACCTGTGGACCTTCAGAAAAAAATTTCTTTAGGATATACCCAGTATTTACCAGTGTTCGTTCTTGCGTTTGTTTAGAGTTATGGAGTATCGGTTGAGAACATCTTTGCTGCTGAAGTAAGCGCTTGCCCCTCTCTTGATGACATCAAGAAATTGCCAAACAAGGTTCTGCTGTGGTGTGGTAAGTCAATGTTAACTGAAGTTAATGTCACGATCATTATTCAATCTTATAAGCTATTTGTTGCCTGTTTAGGTACTAGGAGTTCGAATCTTTTGAGGCACTTGCAAAGGGGGTTCTTGCCTTCAGCTTGTTCACTTCCTGTACCAGGATACATGGTATGTAGGCCAAACATATGGTTCTTCATGATGTTATTTTCTATTTTCTTCCATGTTGTTCTAATGGTTATGATCTATCATGACAACTAGTATTACACTGGGTTATCCGAGCTTGGAACCGACAGGCGGATCATTGTTGTTTTTTTTCTTTTGTAATGGGCTCGAACATTTTATGATTTGCAGTTTGGAAGAGCTATTGTTTGTTCAGACACTGCAGCAGAGGCAGCCAGATATGGGTTCACAGCAGTAGATAGGCCAGAAGGTTTCTTGGTTTTGGCTGTTGCTTCACTAGGAGAAGAGATCAAGGAGTTTTCAAGTCCACCTGAGGTAATGAATGTGAACAGAATGAATTTTGTTTCTGTTTTTATCTAATTTGTATATAATTTTGCATGATAAGTAGGACACAAAACCCTTGGAAGAGAAGAAAGTTGGAGTTAGAGGGCTTGGCAAGAAGAAAACTGATGAGTCGGAACATTTTGTGTGGAAGGATGACATTAAAGTACCTTGTGGCAAGTTGATACCGTCAGAACACAAGGATAGTCTCCTTGACTATAATGAATATGCTGTATATGATCCACAGCAGGTAGTTAAAAATATTATTGACCACGGTTTCCGAGTGGAGTGGAGATTCTAGTTTGTGTTGCTGACTTTATGAATGAACTTTCTTGTTCCTGTAGGTTAGCATAAGGTTCTTGGTGGCTGTGAAGTTCGAGGAACAGGACGTGGAATATGTTTCAGTTGAGCCCGAGGTTTAACAGACCCAAAGGGCAGCAGACAAAGGACAGAGAAGGGCTGTAAATGGACATTTTGCTTTTCTCTTATCATACTTTGTTATGGGATTGTAGTGTAGTACTTTTTGGGCATAGGTTGGATGTGTCTTTGTTAAATGTTTTTTGGCACATAGTTTGTGCTTTGATGTAGTGGAACCATGATATGTTTGTCTAGTTTCCACGCACGGTACCTATGTTTTGTGGATCTTGATCTATTTGTCTAGTACAGACCTGGATTTCTTCTTTTTTGTATGTGAATGTATGAAGCTGCTACAATGTTCTTAGTATGGGTGTGGGGGGAATGCTATGTTTTCCTTCCTATCCCTTTTGTTCCAGGTTTTATCTGTTTCTTGCTGATTGATTTGGCTCTTCATACATACAATTCGCTTACACGACAAATTATTGTTTCATTGTGCACTTCAGTTTTACCAATAAATTATACTCTTAACCAAAACAACTTAGATCATATACATCAGCTGAGCCCTCTGGTTGGTAGGAGTGTGTTGTAAAACAAATGACATTTGCAAAAGCCGTGCGTCAAAGCCATGCGATCAAAGCTTCACATAAGTGGTAGAATTTTAGCCCTATTACTAGCATACCTTGCAAGTTGGTCTCATACTGGAATGTTTTGGCTAGGTAACTACTGTTAACGCCAGTTCGAATTCGAACACTCTCCTTGGGCGTGTACACTAATTGAGATGAACGAACAATATTAAAAATATTATTTTTTCTTTTTCAGTTTATGTGATGCTTTCTTTTGATTTGGTTTTGAAAAAACCAAGTTTTTACAGCCATGCAAATGATACAAATATTTAATTGTAGATTAGAACAAAATTTTCAAAAATCTTAACACTTTTTATTGATGAAATCTCAACTCGAACACATAGTGATCGGAGTGAGAAGTTCGGGGTAACAGTCTCGAGGAGTTAGATCAAGAGGATCACCGAAATGAGACCCTGAAGTCTATATCTGGGCCACAAGAGGACAAAGTATTTGAGACACGATAACCAGACACTCTATAACCGAAGCAGCCTTACAATATCAGCATCCGATAGAGGGGAGATTGTGGGTTGTCTATAATCTCAACGTGAATAAATGGGTTAATTAATGCCAACGATCAGCTGGTTTTAAGACATTATATATACCATTTATAATTCAATGTAAAAGACATTCACAAATATATGCCAAAACTCTACCCATTTGTAATCTCAAAACAGTTTATATAACTTCTTCGCTCTTATTATTATTTCTATTGCAAATTCTTGTTATTCATTCGGTTATTACAACTTTGATACGACGAATTGTTTATAACCCGATTATAAGTTCAATTATAGTGTAAGTCAAATTTAGAGGTGATAACAGGCCAAATTTACATATCATTAGATGTATTTTACCCATATTTTGGTGCATTCTAGTGACGTTTGATGTTAAAAATGTGGTGCTTGAGCTAATTGATTGTATTTCGATGTATATGAGGCTAATGATGCCAAAGGAAGATGAATTTGAGTAATAATGGAGCCAAAACGCAAAATCGGGAGAGATAGAAGGGTGTTCTGCGTCGCATGACCATAGCACAACCTTTAGATGAACTTTTGATTAAAAAATATTTTCGAGGCAGTGAGCTAACTCCCTATCGCATAGCCATCGCACAAAGGTGAGAAAAACAAATCTAGGGCGTCCCAAAGGGTCCTATGCGTCGCACAAGACTTTAGAGAAGTTCCAGGAATCATGTGCTATGGTTCTGCTTCGCACCGATATAGCACAAAGAAAAAAATTCTGCAGTTTTATAAGGCAGGGCAGTTTGGTCATATGACTAAGGAACGTGATACAAAGGTCTAAAAGTTTATTTTTAGAAGAGATCTTAACCTAGAAAGAACAAGAAGAAGGCTAGGGCAGTGGAGAATAAGGATCTAGCAGGTTTTCTTAACTTTATTAATCCTTTTCTTGTACTTTATTGATTATAGTTGTTTATGTGATGAATCTTGCGAACATAAGTGGCTAAGTCACTCTTTCAAGGGCTTGACGGGACCATTATTGGATGATGTGATGAATATTTTATTAATTTGTCAAGCCTGGCATTATTATTCCTGATTATTCAACTATGCTATGATTGTTTTCGATTGTAAAGCTCACAATTGAATGTGCCTTTTATTCTTGTAAATCCTTAGGAGAATATTTTGAGTTAGGGTTAGTTCAATAGCGATACTTTAACCTAAATAAGGAATTGTTTAGGGGAAAAGAGTGGGATAAGTTCGGAAACAACGAACCCTTATCGTGGTCATGTGGGTAGTCCATCTTATCATCTTGTGTTAACTTGAAAAAGTAACTCAGAATAGTTATTGCTTGTTATTGAAGAATACTAACGATAAACTAGGAGCTCATGATCATTAAGGATAGTCAAGTGAGATTGAATGCGTAGTATTCGGTACATCACTCCGATAAGTGGGGAAGTCATGTCCTAGGCCTTTATTCTTGAAATCTTGTCTAGCCATTTTACTACTTGCTTTTAGTTAATTATTTTTTAGTTTTCACACAATTACCATTATAAATTGTCCGTAAATTTGTCTAAACAAAACTTGGTAAAAGTTGAGTTACGAATTAATGTTGCTCTTTATGGGATTCGACCCTGGACTTATTAAACCGGGTTATATTTGCAGCGACCGCTTATCCTTTCGAGGACGAGTTCTGGGCGTGATCAAATTTTGGCGCCATTGCCGGGGAGCATCGGTTTAGTTTGTAACTGTAAATATTGCGAGGTTTTTATTTAGACAATTTTTAGGTCTTGTACATATTTTATTTTACTTATAAAAATATATAAATAAATAAATAAATAAGAGCAATATACATGGCATTTAGAAATATGTGAGGCTAGGTAATGGTTATGCCTACTGGGTACATTATTGTTCTAGTTGTGGAGGAAATTATCCATGGCAGTATTGTCAACCTTATTTGTTGAGTAGAAGCAATATGTGTGGTTGTCATGGTGGTCATTTTATTGGTTGTGCTTATTTATCTTACCCTTCCCCGTGCCCCTATTATAATGGTTCTGCTTTCCCTTATGATGTTAATAGGTGCAATGAAGTAGAGGATGCTGACAGGAAACACAAGGCTGATTTGCAGAAGATTGAAGATATGTTCAAGTTCTTGTTGGAGAATGATAGTGAGCAATAACTCCATATACAGAGACATGAAGTGACTATTCACAACCTTGAAGTTCAAGTGATTCAATTGATTGAGGTTTTTAATGCTCAGCAAGCTGCTGTTGTGGATAGTGATCAAGGAGAAATTAAGATGGAGGAAAACGTAGAAGTCTCAATAATGGAGTTAAGAGATGAATGTCAACCACCTAGCCAAAGAGATTTTAATGATGTTTATGTTGAAGAAGTGGTATTAGAGTCAGACACGAATATTCAAGATGGAATTTCAGTTGACTCTGATTTGTGCCAAAAAGAGGATGTCAATAATTAATTAGAGTTAGAGCATATTGTACCTCATTTTGGACACTTCTCAACATTGTACTTGGATGAAGACATGGAAATCATCTATCCTTCCGAACCAATGGAAAAGTCTAAGGAAGAGGTGGATGGTGCATACATTCTAAAATTTGTATTGCCGTCTAGGGAAGACGACATTCCTCGATTTAAGGTCGAGAAGTAAAAGATGACATATTTTGCATCTGGCCTACTTGAATACTTACCGCCACCTCAGGAGCATAGTAAAAAACTTGAGTTAAAATTAGGGATCTAGTTCATAAGCTCAAGGTGAAGGAAAAAGTGTTGATGTCAATTTCGTCATGCCGCGACGTTAAATCAGGCGCTGATTGGGAGGTAGCCCAATTTTCTTGCTTATTTTCGTTTTGATTTTGATTTTTTTAATTTTTGAAAGATGTTATTTGGTGAGCCTTTTGTTTTGCAGGATTCAAATAGTTTGGATTCTAAGTATGGGGTGGTTGCAACCCCTTATATCTGAAGATGAAGTCCTGCTTGTGGGGAAGTCTGAGTACCCAGTAGCCTATAGAAGCTCGCAAGAATTTTCTTCGGATTTAGAGCCCTAAGGAGTTTCTCTGCCACCCTTGTTTTGATTTTAATGCATCGAGGGCAATGCATGATTTTAAGTATGGAGTGGATTCCTCTAATTTAATTTGTGTTAATAATTCCCTTTGGTTTTACTTTGTGCCTCAGTTCTTTTCCAAAGGATGTGGTTTGAACCGGGTATAGGTTAGATTGGGTTTTTTTTAGGATTAGAGCAGTAGGAAGAGTAACTTGTGTGATCTTCGATCTGTGGCATGTTTTATATGAACACTTAGTTTGGAATAAGTGGACTACATACATTCTTCATGACTTGTATTGGTATGCCTTGATAACTATTGAGTACCCTTGTGTGACGCTTAGGCTCAGGTTTTGACTCTCTTATGTGCTATAATTGAATGCATGCTCGCTTGCTTTAATTTGAGAGGTAGAGTTGAACCGTTCTGAGTAGACCGTGTGCCATGTGTGTGAGATTTGTTATTGCTCTGTGCTTACATTACGATGTCTAGAACTTGCCCCGAATGTGTGCAAAGCGAAATGATGAGTCTTGCTCGGTTTAGGAAGTGATATAGGCATTTCTTTGTTAGCTTATGAATTTTTGCCCTACCCAATGAAAGTTGACCCTAGTTAGCCCCTTTGAGCCTGAAACCTTTTCGTTGGTAACCATATTACAAGTTGAATCC
This sequence comes from Petunia x hybrida, assembly GCA_037355625.1. Taxonomy (NCBI): domain Eukaryota; kingdom Viridiplantae; phylum Streptophyta; class Magnoliopsida; order Solanales; family Solanaceae; genus Petunia; species Petunia x hybrida. The sequence goes on from JBBBVM010000082.1 coordinate 8,235,674, forward strand.
TTTTGTTATGAATTGACTATATATTGAACCTTTTTACCTCTTTTGAGTATTTGTGGTTCTAATGAGCTGTGACACTTATAGTTAGAGGAATTGGTTGTGGTTGAGACCAGTGAGAAAAAAGAAAGGTGCATTACTAGGGAGAAATTGTTGGTAAGGACTGAAAAAAAATAAAAAGAAGAGAAAAGGAAAAAAAAAAAGAGAAGAATAAAATATAGTCCATTACTAGTGGTGACTCTTGAAAGCTTTAAAGAAAAAGGAAGCTTGACTTGATTGAAAAAAAAAATTGGGAGATGAAGGAGAGTTGGGTGAAATAGAAAATGATTTTAATGTGATATATTAAAATACTCAAGGGAGGTTAGTCATTATAAACTAAATATATCCTACCGGGCCTGCAGCCTACATTATAACCTATGAAAGTCCTATTTGATCTTAGACCGAGTAAGCTTACATTAGTCGAGTCCTACACCATGGGCAAGTCTATGGTACGTCTAGTGTGGTACATGACTTCTTTATGAGAGTGAGTGAATCTTGCATTTGTTAAGTCCTAATGTTACTTGAAACTTTGTGTTTGAATGGGACAGTCTTTTACATGGTTTATGAGAGATTGGTGAAGTTATTAGGCTTCTCAGTTAAAGTAGGTGAGTGAGTAGGAGGGTTGGTTCTAATGAGTTGGTTCTTAAGGTTAGGAAGTTACGAGAGGGAACTTGAATGTTTTAAATATTCTTGGCATTAATATATATGTGAAGACAAGTGTGAAAAGTGCATATGCATCATTCTAAGTTTTCCTATAAGCTATGGCCATAGGTGGTGTCGCCCTTCCTAACTAAGTCCAGGTTTTGCTCGAGGACGAGCAAAGGTTCAAATGTGGGGTGGTGATAATAGACCAAATTTATACATAATTGAATGTGTTTAACCCATACTTTGGTGCATTCTAGTGACGTTTGATGTTAAAAATGTGGTGAATTGAGCTAATTGGTTGTGTTTTGATGTATATGAGGCTAATGATGCTAAAAGAAGATGAATTTGAGCAATAATGGAGCCAAAATGCAAAATTTGGAGAAATTGAAGGGTGTTCTGCATCGCATGACCATAGCACAACTGTTAGATGAAATTTTGATGAAGAAAAATATTTTCGAGGCAATGAGCTAACTCCCATTCGCATAGCCATCGCACAAAGTTGAGAAAAACAAATCTAGGGGGCTCCGAAGGGTCCTGTGCGTCGCACAAGACTTTAGAGAAGTTCCAGGAATCATGTGCTATGGTTGTGCTTTACACCGATATAGCACAAGGGCAAAAATTCTGCAGTTTTGTAAAGAGGGGCAGTTTGGTCATATAACTCAAGAACGTGATATAAAGCCCTAAAAGTCAATTTTAGAGGAGTTATTAACCTAGAAAGAACAAGAAGAAGGCTAGGGCAGAGGAGAACAAGGATCTAACGGGTTTTCTTAACTCTTTCAATCCTTTTCTTGTACTTTATTGATTATGGTTGTTTATATGATGAATCTTGCGAACATGAGTGGCTAAGTTACCCTTTCTAGGGCTTGACGGAACCATTATTGGATAATGTGTTGAATATTTTATTAATTTATCAAGCATGACATTATTATTCTTGATTATTCAACTATGTTATGATTGCTTTCGATTGTTGAGCTCACAATTGAATGTGCCATTTATTCTTGTAAACCCTTGGGAGAATGTTTTGAGCTAGGGTTAGTTAAATAGCGATACTTTAACCTAAATAAGGAATTGTTTAGGGAAAAAGAGCGGGGTGAATTCGGAAACAACGAACCCTTATCGTCGTCACGTGGGTAGTCCATCTTATCATCTTGTATTAACTTGAAAAAGTAACTCAGGATAGTTATTGCTTGTTATTGGATAATACTAGCAATAAACTAGGAGCTCATGATCATTAGGGATAGTCAAGTGATTGAATGCGTAGTATTCGGTACATCACTATGATAAGTGGGGAAGTCATGTCCTAAGCATTTATTCTTAAAATCTTGTCTAGCCTTTTTACTACTTTCTTTTAGTTAATTATTTTTTAATTCTAGTTTTCACACAATTACCATTATAAATTATCCTTGAATTTGACTAAACAAAAACTTGGTAAAAGTTAAGTTACGAATTAACGTTTGCTCTATGTGGGTATTCGACCCCAGAATTGTTAAACCGGGTTATATTTGTTGTAACCGCTTATCCTTTCAAGGACGAGTTTTGGGCGTGATCAAGAGGCATACAATATGACGCCGTCTGTGGGGATCAAGCAATTAAGCTTTGTTCGAAAGTTGCAGTTTATATTTACCTGCATCCAGTTTAACCTGACAAAATGGTTGACAACACCAAAAATGTGACTGGAGATCAATCTCGCCCCCATTGGGCAACTGAGTCTCACAGGTGGTACAGTTGGAGATAGAGTGGTACCACCAGTTACTGTTGCTGACCCCAGTTCATCAGAATCTGGAACTTGGGGTATGCAAATCATGAAATTCATGAGGCAAACTCGAGAGCAGTTTGTGCAACATCAAAGGTTCGTAGCCGAACAAGCTAGAGTTAACGCCGAGGTACACAGCTCTTTGCAAGCTATCTCGGAGAGTACAAGGCTCACTGCTACCCCTACCAATACTCCGCCCGTGGCCCCTAATGGAGGCACTCCAAATTCTGTTCCTCATGGCACAGTAACAAGGAGACCTCTAAATGGTGCCACGTCTGAAGGCTCGGGGATTGCTCCCCAAGGTACCGTGCCGTTCATAGCAGAAATACCGTGTCGATTTAAATTATTACACATAAAATGAAAAAAAATGGAGTACTATTTATGTGGTGAATGGACATAGATTGAAAAAAAAATCATAACCATGCTTAACAAGAAGACGCTAATAAGTCTACATATGGAAAAAACTTTTTGTTGCTTTGGGGAAAAGAACAAGCCTCACTTCTGTTAATATAGAGACGGGAAGTGGAATGGAAGGTATAATCCATATATATTGATATGTTTATTCATAAAAAGGTTTTGAACGTCTAACATCAAAGGAGTTGAATAGGTTAGTCTTTAATCTCTGGACTATATCATGTACTTTATCCGTTGGGTTACACATGCATTTTACAATAGGTTTCTAATCTACTCATGTGTGATTCATGTTGAGCATACATTGGGGGTGGAAATGAAAATTCTTGTTAATATAGACATGAGTCAAAGGGGGCGCTTTTGTTCAACTATTGCTAACTTGTATCACAGCTTATAAGTTTCTCGAGGCACAAGAGAAAGACAAATCTTAATCCTGTTTCATTAGTTCCACATTTTAACACATCAATAAGCCCTATAACTCAATTAAGTAATCAGTTTAGTATTATTGAGATTTTTTTGCTAGAAGACATTTAATTAGTACTAACATCTTAATTAGTGATCAACAGATCGTGCATCAAATAAGTTAGATTGGCACCATATTAAATATTTGGCCTCATAGACATCAGATCAGATGATGCTATAGAAGTTAACTACTTATTTCTCTTGATTGGGGGTGACATGATAATGGACACTGAAGAATCAACAGATGGAGTTGTCAACAATATTATTTCATTAGAAGCATGTATCACAATATTTTTGAGTCATTAAGATAGCATATTTGTTAATATTTTTACATTACTTTGCTTTTGCACATTTTTCTAGGTGCAATATTTTGTTGAACATTCTTCCAAACAACTTTCCATTAGCTTCAAATCTACAAAGAGTTTGTTAAAATGTATGTCAAAGATTAGGTAATGTTAACTTTACCTGTCGAGAAAAAATATAAGGAATTATGGAAATAAAGAAATTTATAGAAAGAGGTATACCTTCTCTATACTTCAAGCAACATTTAGCTGAACAAGCAAGATTACAACTCAATGCTTCAGGAGAAATGGATGGATGACAATATTGTTTCACGCAATGATCATAGCATATGGGTGCCAATTTACTTGACCAACAGAAAAATGCACATAATGTTCTGCAAGACATTTTTAGTTTTGCCTCACCAAAAATTTCAACATTTGCCAAAAAGGCTACAACGAGGAAAATTGTTGCTAGAGCCTTTGTGAAGTTCATGATTTGTTATATAATATACTTTCTTTTCTCGACTGGATATATATTCTTTAATTTCGTACATATGATGTTTGCTGAAAACAAAGTAACACTATTTATAATCAGAGTTCTCACTTGAACTTAAGATAATTAAAATATAATCTTATCATGAAAATCAAGTTATACCCAAATCAATAAATATAATACAATTGCATTCTGTATAACACATCTTAGCAATCATATTAAATAAATCTAACTTTCAACCCACATAAATTAATGTTTGACTCATTCCACCAACTTGTGAAAGACAAAAATGTTTATTGCAATAATTACAATTTATTTTGGAGTTACTTTAAGTCATTGAATTTACAACAACAAAAAAAGCTTATCATGCATGTCACTTCATGATTTTTATTTGAACATTAAAATTGTGACAACACACGAAATGTTGAAATACTATCATTGGTCAAGCTTATTCAGCAGAAATTGCTACCATGTTTACATAGAATAACTGTTTCCATTAACATAATCACATAAGAAATAATTTTTGCTTTTTCTGAAATCTCAGACACTCAGAAGTTGAAAGGCGGGTAAAGGTTTAATTTGGAACTAAAACCATTCTTGGATTAGCAGTTGACTTTTTCACGGATGACCATGCAAACATACAAGAAATTCAGTGGCGTAGCCAGAAATTTCTCCAAGGGTGTTCAAGTTTCAAAGAATTTTTTTTCTTCAAAATGTATAAGATGGGACTTGATTCCGGGTTGTTTAACTAATTTTGAACACTCTGCACCACTAGGCTAGCACTATTAGCTGTGTCAAGGGTGTTCAAAATGTACTCTCTCCATTCCACTTTATGTATCATAGTTTGACTCGGCACAAAATTTAAGAAATAAAGGAAGACTTTTGAAACTTGTGGTCTAAAATAAGACATAGATATTTGTGTGGTTGTAAATTATTTCATTAGTGGCAAAACTGTAATTTTGGAGTTAAATTGTTACCAAATTTAAAATGCTGCAATTCTTTTTGGAACAAACTAATAAGGTAATGTTGTCATATAAATTGGAACAGAGGGAGTAATATTTAACCATAAATAGTTAAATTTAACCTATCTCCGCAGTATAATTTTTTGGCAAATGGTGGTCGTCTGACTACCCTTCCTTCAATGTGGCTCCGCCACTGAGAAGAATATCATATTTAACGAAGCTTCAGCATGAATTGTGTAGATTTTACATCTCTAAATACTTTGGGTAAAATAATCAAACCTATCTTTATACAATTTACAATTATCCACCGATATACTTTTGGTTAGAGTTTTCCTAGAGTCAAGGATACATACGAGACAATTTAATAATAGCAAAGGCATGAATGACCAGCATCAAATATATATTAGAGGAGTACTTTTTTTTAAATCACTTTTCCTTGAAAGGGTTATGTATATTTGAAGGCAAAAATAATTGACTAAATTACACCCCGTGTCATTTTAGGGCACTTTTTTTAAAAAACATAACATTTTGTCATTTCACCAAGCGTAGCAACATTTTCAAAAAATGCTACCAAACATAGCATAATTTAACAAACCCTAATTTTTCTTCTCCTCTTCTCTCTCTTCCCTCTCCCCTCCCCCTCTCTTAGATTTACTGTTACCGACAACCTCCATCCCCCTTCCTAGTCGCCGGATCTCCCTCCCCATTCCCCGTCACAGGAATCTCCTCCCCCATACCCTGTCGTTGCTAGTGACGAGCGGTTCTATTTCTAGTGGCTTTTTTTATGTTATTTTTGGTCGACGACGGAGCTCCGGTGGCTCCCGTCGTTGGCTTTTGGTGTCTGTGTATCAGATCTGTTGGTTCTCTGCTTCGCCGGCGTTACTTCCTTTTCCGGCACCGGCGATTTTTTTTAAAAAAAAAATGGCTGCTGCGCTACAAATCTGGCCAAGTAAAGCATTTTTTCCGGAGCTTTTACACGGCGGTGATGCTTTTCCGCTGCTGCTTTGGTCCCTTTTTTTTTAAATTTTTCAGTGGGACACAGTAGAACCACGGTGGTTCTGGTATATGTTTGGTGTTTGTAGACTGTATGGAATGTATGTCATGCATATTTTCATTGTATGCGCGGTGTATGCACTGTATATACAGTGAATATACTCTTGTCATACAATAAATATACAACTCGTATCAATTTGTTTTTGGTGTGTATGTCCGGTGAATGAACAAGCATACACTGTGCATACAATAACCATAGAGAGAATATAGAAACATACAATAACTGTATGTGTGTGTATCTACTGTATTTTCACTGTATGCACAATGTATCATTGTCCATACACTGTCCATGCAGTGAAAATACACACAGATCTACAAAAAAATTAAAAAAATATTTTTCGGCGACTGGCGGCAGCGGTGGCAGTGATGGTGGGTGGCGACTGGGGGTGGTAGGAGGTGGATCTAGGGTTTTATCACCCTATTGTATGTATATTGCTATGTTTTGAAAAAAAAAAATATTGTTATGTTTTGAAAATGAGATAATATTGATATTTTAGTGTAAAACAGAGTGTTAGCTTGTATACTTTTATTAATTGCCCTTAATAATTTGTGGAAGTTGAAACTTGACATAAATGTACTTTAAAGAAAAAGGTTTGTTAAAGTTAAAGATTTATGCATAAAATTAATATTTCACTCGAAATGTACCTTCACATAAGTATTCAATTTATCGCTTGAAATTCAAATACTGAAAGTCATCATTTGCAAACAATCAAAAACAAATTAGCATTTGTAAAAAATACCCTTATAACATTACTTGTTGGAAGAAGTTATTTAATTTTTATTTTCTACCTCCTGAAAATTTCATGATCTTTACTTGTTTTAATTTGTGGCGATTATGGGAGTAGTTATAAAATATAAGATTTTTATAACATGACCCAATGTAAGGAGAACTACTAGAAATTTTTCCCTCAGTTTGTCCATAATTAGGTCGTTAGGCCTTTAAACCATTGGTAACCGACAAATAAAATCAATAAACTAAGACTTTGTCACAAACTTGTTAAATTTGCTTTATACTTATTTGAGAAAAATCAGTTTTCAAATGAAGCATAATCCATTCCCGAGTAATTTAACAACAGAAGTAATGTGAAAAATGATGTCAACGGGCCATAATGCATGAGTTAGGCGCACGTAACAAGTTTGAACCTTTTTACAAAAAGAAGCGCCATATTTAAGTGAAGAAGACTAAAGAGTGGAGAAATATTTTATTAAGTATGAAGTCATGCCCAACTGGCCTAGAAAATTTCTTCATTAGCAAATAGAAATGGAAAGACCGTACGGAGATGGATGAAAATAACAAATCATGAAAAAGTTAATTAATACCATATATATAATAGATATATGACCTTATAGAAATGAGACCAAATAACTCATTGATATAGAAATTAACTACTTTTCCTTATTAAGAATGTGACAAAAAAATGATAATAGAGATTACGAAACAAAAAGACTAAGTTGTCAAAACTATTTTTCCTAACTTCAATAGGAGCATAAATCAATACTTCTGCGGCTGCACCTGAACCACCATAAATTGTACATGTTGCGTATAGCTATCAAAGAATATCCAAAAAGCTTTAAAAAAATTAAAAAAAAAATAAAAGCATCATGGGCGCCGGAAAAATGAGCAGCGTTGACGATGGAAGAGCGGCGACCAGATCTCAGTAGTGTAACACCAAGGCCCAACGGCGAGCAGCCGGAGCTCCGTCCTGGAGCAACCAGCGGTAGCGCATCAATGAAGGGAAGCACCGATGGGGATTGGAGGAGAGGACGGCGAAAGCGACAGGATAGGCGAGGATCTCCGGTAACGACGGGATACGCAAGGGTCACCAGCGACGAGAGTGATGGAGGGACGACGGCCGGAAAACATTAGGGTGGGGGAGAGAAAAGAGAAAGTAGAGAAAGAAGTAGAGTGAGAGTTTTAGTGGTAACATGTTTGTTTTTTTGCTATGTTTGGTAAAGTATGTAAAATTTATATTAAAAAAAAAGATTCTTCTAACTTGACACTAAGTGTAATTAATCCTTAATAATCAAATTATCACATTAATACAAAAGGAGTAGAGTACCTATTGTTTCCTTAAAACGCAGCCTCTACGTGCATCTCACGCGTTTTTCCACTAACTTTTCCCAAACCCAAACCCACTCCACTTTAATTCAACGTTCAAACTCTTCAATTTGGATTCTTTCAAAATGTATTCTTCTCTCTTTTACCACCTTTGATCTCTAATCCCCCAAATTACTAGGGTTCCAATTTCAAACCATCAAAAAACAAGAAAAATCCAAACTTTAAAAAAACTCAAAAAGATTAACTTTTTCAGACACCCTTTTGAGCACTGATCAAAACCCATAAATTTTCTTGGTTTAATTATTACAAAAAATGTATAGCAATTTTAAAGAACAAGCAATAGAGTATGTAAGACAAGCAGTACAAGAAGACAATGCTGGTAACTATGCAAAGGCATTTCCTTTATATATGAATGCTTTAGAATATTTCAAGACTCATTTAAAGTATGAAAAGAATCCTAAGATTAAGGAAGCAATTACACAGAAGTTTACGGAGTATTTGCGTCGCGCCGAGGAGATTCGGGCTGTGTTAGATGAGGGTGGAAGTGGGCCTGGTTTGAATGGCGGAGATGGTTCAGCAGCTGTGGTTGCTAAGCCCAAGAGTAAGCCCAAAGATGGAGGGGAGGATGGTGGTGGAGAGGATCCTGAGCAGAGTAAGCTTAGAGCTGGACTTAATTCAGCAATTATTAGGGAAAAGCCTAATGTGAAGTGGAATGATGTTGCTGGATTGGAAAGTGCTAAACAGGCTTTGCAAGAAGCTGTTATTTTGCCTGTTAAGTTTCCTCAGTTCTTTACAGGTTTGTGTTTTTGCTTTTGTTGGTTTTTGCTTGTGTATTTTGCTGCATTTTGCTAGTAGAATGATTGCTTTGATTGATGGCTTTCTTGTGATTCTGAAGTAGTATTAAGATGCGGTAAAGGAAGTAGCTTTAAGATGTTAGGGATCGCTTGATTTACAAACTAGTTATGGATGGATTATAACACTTATTATGTGGTAAAAAGCAAAGATTGTTATGCCTCCCGGGCTTTGGTCGAGTGGTAAGAGTGTAGCGTGTGATGTAGTGGAATATGCGACATTATGGGGTAGAGGGTAGAGGAGTGAGTTTGAATTTCTCGGTTATAAAATAATGAGTACAGATTGTTATGCAGAGAGTATGTTGCAAACCAAATAATGTTAGCTATGCGGAATTTATGCTGGTATTATGTTTCCTTGACCTCTTATTGGTATAAAAGTGTAGAAAGGTTGTCATTTATGCCACAATTTGGGTATACATGGGTTTGGATAGTTCTAGTCCTCAACTTATGCTGAAGTGTGGTCTTTACCTATTGTACATTTTAAAACCTTTCAGTGTGTGGAACATGAAGTGTCGGTTAGTCTGTGGAAACCTGAGTATTTAATAAGCTTTCTGTTGAGCATTGTATAAGCATTTTTAAAACCTTAGTGTGTGGAAAGAAGTCGTTTATCGTTTTTGAGGGACTGGAAATTCCTGGTTGAAGTTACAGAACACCTTTCTCACTGTCCTTGCTTTTCTTTGCTCCCTTTATTCATTTTTGGGGGAGAGAGAATATTTTGAGATCACACAGTTGACAGCACTAGGCAATATGCATAGACTAGTTCCAGCAGTGTCTTTAATTGTGCTGATAGATTTGTCTTTAGCTGTTATCGACAGGGTTTCCTCAAGTTTGCTCCTTTGGGAGAAATGATTAACTCTATTACTTGGAGTTGTTTGCTTGATTCTTGAGGTGGGAATTGTGAAGAAAAAAAGTTACTTGTCCATGCTTTTATGGAAGCTTGAAAAAAGTGTTATCAATATGAATGTTATAACTAGGAGTACGAGAACTGCAAGTCAATACCTTCTTTGAAATTTTCACGTTATAACTGCTCCGAGGTTTCTCACCCAAAAAGATAGTAGGAATGAAAATTATTAAGGCAAAAAACTTATGGTAATTATGTTCTCTTTCTCTTTGTGGTACATTATAAGATGGTTGAGTGGTGTTGCTACAGGTGCATCACCTAGCTTGAGCAATTTTTTGAATGCTTTGTTAACAACAGTTTCAGTACTTTCTTTGTCCTTTCTCATGTCCCTTCAGGCAAGAGGCGGCCGTGGAGAGCTTTTCTTCTATATGGTCCTCCTGGGACAGGAAAGTCTTACTTGGCCAAAGCTGTTGCTACAGAAGCAGATTCCACATTTTTCAGGTAGGTGTCCTCCTACATGCAATTGGTTTTGTTTAACATTGTCCATTTTGCTGCACGTCTGAGCTATCAACTTTAGATATTACCGATTCACTCCAGCTTTAATTTGGAAAAAACCAAATGCTGTAGTTAATATGCAAATTTTGTGCATCAAATCATCTTTCTTTAGTTGAAAAGAACTAGAGTAAAGTAAGAAGCTCCTTAGTAGGCCTAAAGATTATAACCCGATAAGAACAGATACTACACTTGATCTTAGCTAAAAGGCCAAGAAAGGTAGCATGCCTAGATATTATAAAGGATGAATTATAGAATACAAATACCCAGAAGAAGTCGGGGATAAGATGCAACTGATTTCTACCATTTTGCTTGTTAGGCATATTGTTATTTCTTGTATAGAAATTATTGGTTTTCTTTCTCTTGTTAATTTTTCTTCTCATAGTTTTTTTTTTTTAACATAATCTGGTGCCTGATTCAAAGAATCAGAAGTGAATTAGCAAGGGACGTAAAGGGCTCAGTTACTAATTACAGAATGTGTTTTCGTATCCAAGTCGACCAGAATATTTTTACAACCTGTGTTTTTTTTCCTTGGAGTTGATGGGATGGGGCTTCTGCCTTTGCTCAAAATTGGCTGATGTAAGCCTCTTTATATGCTCAGTGCATCCAGAATGTTTGTGTTGCTTTTGAATTTTGATCTTAATTAACTCCTGCAAATTCCCCATCATGGTCAGGATCCAGTAGTAAGGCCCTTGTAGTCGTTTCACTGATATTGCTCCTTGTTTAGTATGGGAGGTGCTGTTGTGCTCATACATTGTAGCACTTGCATTTGCTCTACTTCTGTTAAGGCTACATCTTCTTTTGGTGCCTACCTTTTATGAGGTTCTTTTCCTCCAGAGATGTCATATCTGGATCGTTCCCTTGGTGGTGGGTCACTAGCAGGACGATATATCTTGGACAAAATATGTTGGAATTGGTTGATAATCATCCTCTGGTATCCAAGGGTTTTGAATGTTTTTTATGGTATCATTTCTAATGAACAGAAGGTCACATCCAAGAATGCATCTAGCCAAAGTCAGTGTATCAATGACCATGCGTTGATGTGCTTCTTAGGAAGTATTCAGGATGTGAGAGACTATAGCATAGCATGTGGGGAATGAGAAATGAGCCAGTCATTCGGGTGTTATAGTTGTTTTGTTTCTCAGCTGGTACCTGGTGTTAACTTCTTGATGAAATGTCTTGGATTTTTCCAGTTTGTCGGACATCTCACTTCTGCCAAAATAAGTGTGGCTAACCTATGAATGTTAAGATCAGATCAGTATGTCAGGTAATATGTTGATCTAGAAAAGTGTCAAATTGAGATTTCAGCCAAGGCCTTGTTTGTGATTGCAGTCATTTTAACCAAAAAAGTAAAAACCAAACTTACATTAATAGGATGGATAAGATTAGGAATAGAGATGAGAATGCTTAGATGGATGTGTGGGCATATTAGGATAGATTAGATTAGGAATGAGGCCATTCGTGACAAAGTGGGAGTGGTCAGTGGTGGACAAGATGCGAGAAGCGAGGCTATGATGGTTGGACACGTGAAAAGAAGCATTGGCAATGCTGGGTCTACGGAGAGGTAAAGGTAGAACAAAGAAGAATTGGGGCGAGGTGATTCGACAAGACATAGCCCACCTCTAGATCACCTAGGACATGACCCTCGATAGGAAGCGTGTAGGTCGAGGATTAGGGTAGAAGGTTAGGTAGTGGTTGTGTGATTGCTAGTCAATGTCATATTAGCATTATTATTCTCATATGTTGCGTGCTTAGGTTATGGTTTAATTGTTGTAGGTTCTTTTAATATTATTTAGTCAATTTAATAGTTTATTTAAGGTTACTAGGCTTAGGTTCATTTAAGGTTATTGGATTTTTTTTCCTCCAAGTTATTGATTTATGATAAGACTCTGTAAGCCTATTTAAAGAGCAATATTTTAGAGAATAATAATAAGCAGAATTTTGACAAAATCTTAGAGGTTTGAGACTCTCTTCAATGAGTCTTAAGGTTGGAGCTCCCTTTGATGAGCCTAAGGTTGGAGCTCTTTTTGATGAGCGCTACTATCGTCACCGCCTAGTGACTCGATCCCGGGAACATAACAAATTGGTATTAGAGCCTAACACGATGAGTGATGAAATCAAATCAATATTGGAAGAGAAATTAGCAGCTATGGGGGCAGCCCTAGAAGCTAAGGTTTATAACATGGAGAATCGCTTGGGCAACCAACTTAAAAAAATTTCCATGCATTTAGAATAGTTGCAAATCATCATTAAAGGTGTGAGTAAACTAGTCTTTAGGGAATTGGAAACAAGTGAAAACAATAGCAACACTTTGCAACCAGGCAAAGCAGCGAATGCTGCGAATCACTCTTCCACCAATCAAGTTGGAGCTGCGGGAAAAGCAACAAATTTCGCACCAGATCCCTTCATCAAGAAATTAAATCGAGGAAAGATAGCTAAGCGCAGAGTTAAAAGGATATGTTACACTTGTGATGAACCCTATACAACAACCCATCAGTGTAAGAAGTTATTTTGCCTAGAAGTGGAAGACAAACTAATACAAGTAATGAACAAATGGAAGGATGTGGATCATTTTTGTCGGACTTATCCATATTCCGAGCTTGAAGACAAGCTCGTTTTTCAGAAGCGGAGTAATGTTACGTGCTTAGGTTCTGGTTTAATTGTTGTCGGTTCTTTTAATATTATTTAGTCAATAAATGCTTGTCCCCATGCTTGCCTTGTGCATTAAATGTGAAATCTGCATGCTAGGTAGCCCTGCTGCCTTTGCCCACGTTTTGCCCCTTCTATTGTGAGCTTTTTGCCTTGGAATCTCATGTTCTTAGTGAGATTGAGGATCTCAAGAACGAGCTGCTAAGGTCCATGGCTGAGGAGGAGAGCCGCAAGGAGTAGGTTGAAGAGCTCGAGGAAAGATTCAAGGAAGCTGTCACTACTTTACAAGAGCAGATTGCGAATCTGCAAGTAGAGTTCGAGTTGGCCAAGGGAAATGCTGCCAAGGGATAGTTTTTACCGAGAGGGCCAAGGTTGATGCGCCCAAACCAAAAGAATTCACGGGTGCAGGGGATGCATACCAATAGGGGTGTTCATGGGTCGGGTTGGGTCGGTTTTCCTCTAAAAGATAACCAAACCAATTAATTCGGGTTTTCAAATACTTAAATCACAACCAAAACAATTAAGTTGGTTTTGCACTTGTTTGGTTTTTGTCGATTATGTCGGTTATTTCCGGTTGTTTGGTTTTTTGTCGGTTTTTTTCCTCACTAAATTTGTAACATACACTTCCAAGGATTAAACACATATTCGAGCGACTATATTCCACCATGACACATCCACACCAAGTACACTCTACAAAAGAACAAACTATTTATGTAATCAAGAGTTATATATGTAGCTTCATCCAAAAATTGATTATACAAGCATTTTACCATTTCAATTAACTTAATCAAACTTCTTACAATGATTTTTTTCGTGTTTGAAAAATTGAAGAGATATCTTGTTGATATTGAATTAACCGACAATGGAAGACTACAAGATAAGTTATTTTTAACATACAATAGATTATTTGACTTGTCAAAATAAAGACTAGAATGCAAACTAAAATACAAAATACAAAAATTATATAAAAAGATGAGGAACTAAACTAGAATTCAAAAGAGCAAAAAAAAAAAAAAAATAGCATATGGTGTAAATTCATAAAAACACACATAATTGTATGTCTAATTATAATTTTTAAATTCTTTTTATATAGTCGGTTTGGTTCGGTTTTTTTCGGTTCTTTTTTTGTTTAAAACCAAAACCAAACCAAATAATATCGGTTTTTTAAATTTAAAACCAAAACCAAACCAAACCTAAAGAATGTCGGTTTTTTCTTTCGGTTTGAGTCGGTTTTCGGTTTGGTGCGGTTTAGAGGAATACTTTGAAGCATCGTACGTGACCAAGAATGTAGCCAAGGTTAGCCAAGCTTCTATGTACTTATCCGACGTTGCCTTGCTATGGTGGCGAAGGAGAAAGGACGACATTGAAAAGGGTCTTTGTGAGGTAAGTACTTGGGAGCAATTAAGAAGGAACTCAAGAAACAGTTCTTTCCGGCCAATATTATCAATGAGGCAAGACGCAAACTTAGGGAGTTGCGTCAAACTTCCACAGTGAGGCATTATGTTCAAGAGTTCACAATTTTGGTGCTGCAAATACCCAACCTTACCGATGAGGATTCACTTTTCTATTCCGTTAATGGCTTGCAAAATTGGGCCAAAGTTGAGTTAAGGCGCCATCAAGTAGCCAATTATTACAAGGTAGAGTCTAACAAGTCCAATAAAGCATAAAGGAGGCAAGTCCGAAACCGGTGGGGCAGATTCCATTGAGGAGAAAGGCAAAGGTGCCAACAAAGCCGAGGGTTCTAGCAAGGGCGCTACCCAAAGCAAAAAGGACATCAAGGGGCTGTCCAAAACAGATTATGTGCCAAGGGGCCACATAGAGTCTCCGATTGTCCAAACATTGGGAAGCTGTCCGCACTCCTCCAAGTGGGGTCCAAAATTGAAGAGGAGGAAGGGGTAGAAGTCGTGGAGGCTGTTTGCGTCTTTGTACAACCACTCTAGGGGAGAGGACCAAGACACATATTCATGGGCTAATGTTTGCAAAGGTGCAGCTTAATGGCGAGATGGTTAGCGCCATGGTTTATACTGATGTTACACACAACTTTATGTCCGAGTGGGAAGCCAAGAGGCTTGGCTTAACTTTGAAACCAACGCGGAGATGGTTCAAAACTGTTAATGCACCGAGGCAAGATGCAATGGGATTCAACGAAGTTCACTTATAAATTGGTCCTTGGCAAGGCACGGTTGAGTTCTATGTTGCCAAGATTGATGACTTTAAAATCATTTTTGGTCTTGATTTATGGCACAATGTTAATGCTTATATCTCTCGTGTGCCAAGCACATTATGATGTTTGATGGCTTAGGTGAAATGCATTGGGTGCCGGTTACAATGGAGACTTCGGAAGTTAGTATGCAGCAATGTTTGCCGGCCATGAGGCTGCTTGATGAGCACGGTATCCAGGGGACTTGTGCGACAGTGGGGCTAGAACGGCAGCAACTGCAGCGCACCCCAAAAGAGCTTTTGCTACTTTATTTGCTGGCTGACTTGGTAAAGTCATGGAGACCGCTTGAGAAGAAAAACAATTCAAGGCAGTCCAAGAAGATAAAGGGCCATCTTAGCTTCCTTTTCCGTGGTGGAGAACGGGCAAAAGATCGGGTATCAATTACAATCCAATGGGACGACGACGAGGTTGAATGGATCAGGGATCATGAACTCAAGCTGTATCATGTGCAATTCAGGGAGTTCTAGATGTTGTTTGTGCCGAGGGCGGCACAAAATTTGGTGGGGCAGCGAGCAGCGACCCGCCATTTTTGGGCAAAATTTCAGTTCATGGTGGAGCCGGGACAAGCACCTGGGGTGTTATCAAGGTGGAGCACCAAGCTAATGTGTTTTCCAAGGCAAAGAGCTCACAATGCAAGGGACAAAACGTCGCATTTAATGCACATGCAAGCATGGGGGACAAGCATTTATTAAACTAAAGCATGGGAAAAAGGGGCTGCCAGGGGTGGCTTTCAAGGAAGGCATTTCAATTCAAATACAAGCATGCTAAACGCATTAAAGATGCATTGGGCATCTCAAGGGGTTGTTATAAAACCACACTTTGTAATAGCCAAAAGCAATCAGCACCTAGGGCACACCTTAGCCTTGAACAGTTAGCATTTTCTTTAGCATAGAGGCTTGTTTTGTAACAGATTCCTTCTCCTTTTTCCCCTTATGTATGAGACATATTTGAGTGCAATATAAAGCTTGTTTGCTTGCCATTTCTTAGCCTTAAACGTTCCAATATTTGCTGTTTCGTTTTCGTCATTTTAACTTTCATTCGGAGGGACGATTTTGATACTTTCTTGTGCCTAACTTGCGAAACATTTGGTGGCTGGCTTGATAACTTGCGGGGCAGCTTTTCAAGCGCCATCACATTGTCTTAGCTTGAGGCTAAAGATGTGACAATGAGTCATAAGGTTGGAGCTCCCTTTGATTAGCCTAAGGTTTGAGCTCCCTTTGACGAGCCCTACTATCGTCACCACGCAGTGACTCGTTCCCGGGAACATAACATTATATATAGTAGTTTTATCTTGTTATGCTTCTTTACCACTATTGGTGTCTCGTGTTTACTTTGGTGGTTGTAGTTTTATGTCAATATTTGATCTATCATTGGTATTTTTATCTTTGTTTTTCAAGCATGTTTTCAAATTATTTTTTTTAGCCGAGGGTCTATCGGAAACATCTTCACCTTAGTGGGGGTAAGTCTGCTTACATCTCACCCTCCTTAGACCCCACTTGTGGGATAACCCATGGGTATGTTGTTGTAAACTTACATTAATAAATTTTAGTAGATTACGACACGATCTGTCAGCTTTTTTTGTTGCAAAGTTACTTCATTTCGTAGAAGCCATTCTTTAACAGCTATAGAAACCACCCCCACCCCCCCCCCCCCCCCCCCCCCAAAAAAAAAAAAAAAAGTTGTCCTGCAGAGGTCATAGGGATGCCAAACATTTTCTGTTAAAAGGAAAGCCATGCTATAGCATGTGAGAAATTGGTTTGATGCCCTTCTTAAAACCGAAAATAAGATGTCTAATGTCCTTTTCCTGAATTTTGATGTTCTCTGCTGCCAATTCAGTTGGCAATGTCAAGATTCCTGATTTCCTGAATCTTTGCAGTTTCCAGTGAGAATGAATCTTCCATCTGCAATATTGATTGCTCTTGTAAGCTTACACGTCACCATCTTGATCAATGCATATGAACATGAGTTGCTTGCATGAATATAGTTGTGTTTTGTCGGCTATTCTCTCAGTTTCCCATTTTCGAGAACTTAGACTTTAAAGTTGGCGAGTGCCAACTGCTATTCTCGTGCAGTATCTCATCATCAGACCTTGTATCTAAGTGGATGGGGGAAAGTGAAAAGCTAGTTTCAAACCTTTTCCAAATGGCTCGTGAAAGCGCTCCTTCCATTATATTCATTGATGAAATTGATTCCTTGTGTGGGCAGCGAGGAGAAGGGAACGAAAGTGAAGCTTCTCGACGTATTAAAACAGAACTCCTTGTGCAGATGCAGGTAACTGATATCGTGGCTAGGAGTGATTCCTTGATCTCGCATAACCACCCCCACCCCCCAAACCATCAGAGTGGAAAGAGGGAAAGATACCCTGGCTAAAAATGCTGTTTTTCTTATTTATTTTGTGTTATCAGGGAGTTGGACACAATGATGATAAAGTACTTGTACTTGCGGCAACAAATACTCCCTATTCCCTAGATCAGGTAAAGAATGATCTGCAGTATAAAGTAGCATATAACTGAAGTCTTTTGCTGACAGAAATTGTCATCTACAGGCTATACGGCGAAGATTTGATAAGCGTATCTACATCCCTCTCCCAGATCAGAAAGCACGACAACACATGTTCAAAGTAAATCCTCTTCTGTAATTTTTCTTAGAAGTGAAGTTCAGGGAAATATATTGCAATTCCACTTGTCAGAGCTAGAGTTATTTAGTCTGGCTTGTTACACTTGCAGGTTCATTTAGGTGATACTCCCCATAACTTGAGCGAGAGTGACTTTGAAGACCTGGGCCGTAAGACGGAAGGCTTTTCTGGTTCAGATGTTTCCGTTTGCGTAAGTCTGTAGCCTATGAGTTTCTTGACAGCCGCCAATATCCCAACACGTTTGTAGTTTGGGAAAGACCCTTTCTCTAACCCGAACCCCACCTGCTAAACACTGAACGATAGCCACAGAGCATTACCTCTATGTTCCCCTAACACATGTCTACTCTCTCTTCTTGAACAGGTCAAGGACGTGCTCTTTGAACCTGTACGTAAAACGCAAGATGCTATGTTCTTTAGTCAGACTTCTAATGGTACATGGATGCCATGCGGACCAAAGCAACGGGGTGCTGTGCAGACGACTATGCAGGAGCTTGCTACTAAAGGACTTGCATCCCAGGTAGAGATACTTATGATACATTTTTAGTCTGAGATCACTGCCATTATGAGTTTTAGCTGGAAATATTGGGGGTCAACAGTAGCACATTTCTGGAAACTCAACTTCTTTCCAGTCTAGTTATATATGAATATGAATTAATGTATATTTTGAAAAAGTAAGTGCATCTCATGCTTATGTTGAACTAAAATGTAAGAGACGGTGCCTAATATAGCATGAAGTTCGGATATGAGTTTTGATAATTTTCCTCATAATTGGTTGGACTTCAGTTAACTGCTTGCTTGTTAATGCCTTTGCAGATCATCCCGCCTCCCATTACTAAGACAGACTTTGATAAGGTTCTTGCACGTCAAAGGCCAACAGTGAGTAAAACTGACCTTGAAGTACATGACAGATTTACAAAGGAGTTTGGAGAAGAAGGTTGAAGAAATTGATATCACTGGTAACTGCTGTTTGTATTGTTCTGATTCTAACTGTACGAAAATTCGGAATATTCAAAGGCTCTTCTAATGGGAGTTGACATTGTTTCCCCTTCTTGGATTGTGTTAGTTTTGGCTTTGCATGTATTTATCAATGTGAAACAGAACTTTTCAAGTATCTTGGTTTGTATGCCTTCTACAATTCTAATTGCAATCAAAGAAAACGAGTGCACTGCGTTTCAAAAAGGAGAACATGTATGTACTGTCTATTAATATACATACATATGTTACCATCTCAAAAAAAAGAAAAAAGAGGAGAACATGTGCTATTCAAATATTTTCGTCCTCGTCTCTCTGAGTTGCTTCCTCATTAGCAATCGAGTCACAGCTTCATTTTACCAAAACCTATCAGAAAAGAACAAGATAGAGAGAAATTAGTCATTTGACATCAATGACTAGCAACTCATTGGGTCCGTATTCAACCAACCCACCAAACGGTAAGATCTTGCTTGTCTTCATCATAGCAACTCACTGCTAAGAACGTGGAGTTGAGGGTCAACTGACTTGATGTATAATACTAGTTTCTAAGAAAAAAGAATGCCCTGCATCAATAACCTTATGCTTGCCTTTCGTCTCTCTGCATTAGAGTGACCCATAAAACTCTCGTTTTAAGGATCAATAGGATGCAAAAGGGGGACTATGAACTTTACATATGTTTATCTGTATCATTTAGCAAGCTAGTGTTTCTTCCCATAATTTATACTTAGAATTTAGAAAATGAACAATAACTATCAATATTAATATGTCAACTCACTTAGTTTAGTTTAAGTTTTGCTTAGTCATTTAAGGAAATTTTATTGAATTATGACGCATTTTGGTATATTATTCATACGCATTTGATGTTAGGGAATATGTCATCTTATAGAAGCAATTCAAAGGAGCAAAGAAAGTTGAAAAATCAACCACAGCTGCACTAGGAGGGCAGCATCCCTGCTCTAAGCTATGTCAGAAAATTAATAACCTATGTCCTGTGGTTATTAGGCTCAACCATAATTCAAATGCATATTATAAACATATCCCTATCTTAAAAACAGATTATATTGATCTGATCATTCCATCAATTTTTCATACGCTATTCAATCCCAAGTCTACTTTTGAATTCTTCTTTCCAAGTTTTTTGAATTACTTGAACAATCTAATTGGTCAGTCAATACGAGCATGAAATACGATATTGAATAGAAGACTCGCTCATCCTTAATAGGAACGAGCAAGGGTAGCAAAACAATCCAAGTTTCTTTAGTAGGATCCTTCATAACCGCATAAATAAAAATTTAGCCATGATAGGAATTACGAACATCATCACAGAACTCTTTAAAACATCAAGAATCAGGGACTAAAATAAAGAGAGAATAAGAATCTCTGGTTAAATCTGTTGCCTTCTCAAGAAACCCTTTGTCAGTCCTTGTCCTCTCGGCAGAGATGTAGCAACTCCTCTTAGACATAGTAGAAGCCTCCTCTTCCAGATCCGACCAAAATCCTCACCAACATGGAAACCTAACAATTTCCAGGAAAGATGGTCCACTATGGGCGCATATAAGCAGAAAAGTGAGTGCATGTGCGCAGCCTCTCTTTGATCTTCAAGTCTGACGCATACCTCCACTTCATTGAAATATTAATCCATATGCAGTTGTGAGTGGAACGCGTCTTGGGCCGGATTGACTAAACTAACCCACCCTTAAGAAGGGTTTCCATAGTCAGGGAAAGAGCACTTTCACATACGGTTTGGAGAACATTTCTAGAATGGAGGGTCCTACCTATGCGCTAGGCATATGGAATTACAACTCCTCTTCTTCCTCGTCTTTGTTAGCTACTTCCTCATTCGCAATGGAGTACGCAGCTTCATGTTAGCAGAACCTATAACAAAAGAACAGAACAGTGAGGAATTAGTCCCTTTTTCTAATCAAATACGAGGCAAAAATCAAAGATGATTCAACTCATTGAGTAAATATAAACTTGACTTGTCAATTAGATAAACTTCAGTAATGTAGCAAGGCATAAACAAGCAATGATTCTCACCAGTATCTGAATCAGCAGCGCTGAGGATATCGATTTCTGGAAGAGATATAATTAGGCAGCAGGGAGATCTGCATAATCAAAGGACGTTCTTCAATGGTCCTTCCTGAAGTATGAATTTTGTCCTTAATGAGTTTGGCATGCTTAAGGTTATATTCTAATAAAAAGACAACAAATGAAGGCCAGAAAAGTGGAAGAGCTGCCTGATGATATCTGCATTCTTGTTGCAAGAAAACTGGAAGAGCTGCCAGATGATATCTGCATTCTTGTTGCAAGAACACTTTTCCTAGAGAATACAGCATCAGGAGCAGTAGCACCAGAAAACCCATGTTGAACAGAATACCAGCAGATATGCTTTGAGTCTGGTTTAGTGACGAGGCACTGGCTTTCGTTAGCTGCAGGATCTGACTGTAATCTCTACAGTAGATCAGGTTCTCTCAACTGCTCTTAAGGAGCAGCCAAACTGACAACTTCTCTATTTCCTCAGTCCATAAAAATAACCTCAGGATTCCCAGATGCCTGAAGTAGGCACAATCTCTATATCTTCCTCTTGACCATGCACTATCAAAGTTTAGATCCCTGAACTTAACAACCATAAGTGATAGTAATAATTGATGCAATTCTGGGTATAGGGTTATCAGCTAGAGCTCCATTAGCTAATCGGCTCTGCTTATACAAGCATCCACCATGATATGCTGCTATCTCTTAGTCATTTCAAAGAGCTTAAATTCACCAATAATCACCGCAAGAGCATATACCTTCTTTAAAGTGATGGAATCTATTTGAATCCCTGACGACAATTTCCCGTCCTTCTATCTCTGATATTAACTTAATAACAGTGTGACAGTCACCACAGACTCTGAGATTCTTCACAATCTGGATGGGAATTCCGGGAGATGTGGCAATTAATCCAAAAGCAATAGCTAACCTTTCACTGTGCTGAGAAAGAATGGCTTCTTTATGTTCATCTTCCACGTCTTGAAGAACATAATTTGTATCCGGTTGATATCCTGCATCCTTCAATCGAACACGTAACTCGTCAAGTTTCATGTATATACTGTCAGATAAGGGATGTGAAACATCACCAGCCATGAATGAGTAGGTCTTGTTCTTAACCTCAATCCAGCTATACCCGATCTCTTTCTTAACTTTTCTCACATCCATTAGTTTTCTTACTTTTGCTCTTTCGTGCCAATCTCCAGTTGCAGCATAAAGATTGGATAGAAGGACATATGCAGATGAGTCCTGAGGCTGAAGGGAAATTAGATTATCTGCTGCAAGTTTCCCAACCTCTACATTGCGGTGAACTCGGCTTGCTGCCAGAAGAGTTCGCCATACAATCGCACCAGCAGGAAATGGCATTCCATTGATAAGACCCATGGCTTTATCCAGCATACCAGCTCGGCTATACAAGTCTACCATGCAGGAGTAGATCTCCATTGTTGGCGAAATATGCAAGTCATTTACCATAACATCGAAGTATTTCTGACCTTCATTTAGCAGTCCTGCATGAGTACAGGCAGAAAAAACTCCAATGAATGTTATATGATCCATTTCTAAGTTCCTTTTTCGCATTTCCTCGAATATCGTTAGTGCTTTTTGGCCATAACCATGTTGGGCATATCCTGATATCATTGAGTTCCATGAGACTAAGTCTCTTTCTTGCTGTCTCTTGAAAACCTCATTTGCACTTTCTATGTTCCCTCTTTTAGCGTACATAGTTACCAAGGCACTGCTCACACATAAAGCATTACTGTGACCTGATTTTATTGAGCTTGCATGAAATTGTTTTCCTTGCTCCACTGATGCCATGGAAGTAACGCATGCATTGATGACACTGGAGAAGGTATACTCATTTGGCCGAACCCCACTTTTGGCTAATTTCTGGAAAAGTCTGGCAGCACCTTGAATGTCTCCTCTTTGTGCATAACCAGATAACATAGCAGACCAAGCAATAATGTCCTTCTCATCAATCTCTTCAAAAACTTTTGCAGCCTCACCAGTATTTCCTGTTTTCACATAAGCGTCTAATAATGCAGTTCCTACTGTAGGTGACCCCTCGTAATTGGTTTTGATAATTTCTGCATGTAGTTGGAACAAAGAAATAGAGGGATGAGCTGCAAGAATAGTTGAATATGTGAAATCATTTGGTGTTACATCATCCTTTTTCATTTGGCAAAAGAGATTCGCTGCTTGCTGTGGTCTATTATTCTGCATATAACCCCCAATCATTGCTGTCCAAGAAACCACATTCCTAAATCTATGCATAGTAGAGAATAACTTGAAAGCGTCATCCATTTCCTTACACTTGGTATAAGAGACCATTAGTGCTGTTCTAATATTGTTGTCTAAATAGAACCCGTTCTTCATGACCCGACCATGAAGCTGTCTTGCAAAAACCAATTCTTTAAGGTTAGTACATAATTTCACAGCCGTAACATAAATTGATCGTGTCAGTTCCACGCCTGCAAGTCTCATCATGTGGAACAACTTAAGTGCTTCAGAATAAAGCCCATTAGTCACAAGACCAGATATCATGCCATTCCAAGACACTTCATTCCTATTTCCCATACTTTGAAATACAGCTGTGGCCTCTCTAACCATCCCGGACTTCAAATACATATTGATCAAAGAATTCCCCACAGATGTTACCACCTCAAAACCGCACTTGATAACCATACCATGCACTTGAATTCCTTTACCAACCGCACAACTATCAGCCAAAACTCCAAGAACCGTGGCAAAAGTAAATGCATTAGGCTCCACTCCTTCAACTAACATCATACAAAACACGTGCAACGCTCGATCAACAAGCTTATTACACGAATAACCTGAAAGCAATGAAGTCCAAGTCACGACATTCTTGTCCTCCATTTCATCAAAAACTCTCTTCCCTTCATCGACATTCTCCATTTTCATATACATATCAACAAGTGAAGTACCAACACTAACATTGTCAAAATAACCAGATTTTACACAAAGGGTATGCACTTGTTTACCAAAAATCACATCACAGAGGCAAGCACAGACCTTCAATATACAAGAAATACTAGACCCATCGATCGAAAGCCCTGAACGATGAATACCAACAAAGAGATTTAGAGCCTGTTCATTGAAACTGTTCCTGGAATACTCAAAAAGCAAGTGATTGTTCAGAGAAACTCTTTGGGGAATTTCATCGAACATGTCGTGTGCGTTGCGATAATCGGAGAACTCAGCTCGAGTTTCTTCTTGTAGATTAATGGCGTGTGAACTAGAACGATAAAGGGTGTTTAATGGATTGGTGAAATGCCTTAGTTTTCTTAAAGACGAACTTAGCATCATTGCTCAGTTCGTCTGTATTATAGTTAAGAGTCGTTGCAAATGAAATTTAAACAGTTGGTGTTATTGGGGTAGCCCATTTGCACAGTACTATTTAAGACACAATCACTTTATCAAAAAGAAATTGCAAACGTAACCACTTATAAGATATCAGGGTCAGACGTCGAGGCCAATTTCAGAATTCAGACTGCGCGACCAAATTTAGGTCAACTTCAGACTAGAAGGTCTAAACTTCGGTTTAAAGAAAGTACAGCTCCAGCCTCCAGCTCAATAGGCTGAAGTTGATAAAGTACCTAAGACTACTTTCGAAAAAGTGGTTGTTCCTAAATAATGAGGGTAACATTAGGCTATTTGTGCACTTAGTAGCTTGGATATAGTCGAGACTCTCTAGTTCATATCATCAACAACAACAACATACACAGTGTGATCCCGCAAGCAGAATTTAAAAAGAGTAAAATATATGCAGATCTTGTCTCTACCTTATGTGAAGTAGATAAGTTGTTCCCGATAAACTCTCGGCTCAAAAAATGCATTTTGATAACGATTTTGCAAAATACAAGAGTAAAAAGTTAAGATGAAAATACTGAAGAAAAGAATAATATTGACAACAAATATAGTAAAGATAACAAAGAAGAAACAAAAATATAAGTAAACTTGAAGAATGAAATAATAGTAGAATAATAACAATGATATTAATAAAGAAGATAGAGCAGATAGGGTGCTCAAAAAATCTCTAACACTAGACCGGTTCTAGTAGAACCATGCTCCCCTACATAAAGGAGAAAAATCGTTCGGCTCCCTACTTACCTTCTGCCTTAATGCTCAACCTCCATGCTCTGTTATCTAGGGTCATGTCTTCGTGAGCTGAAGATGCGTTATGTCATGCCTTATCACCTCGCTCTAATTCTTCCTCGGTCTACCTTTATTTCTCCTTTGAACCAGCACTACCAACCTGTTGCACCTCCTCATTGGGGCATCTGTGATCTTTCTCGTCACATGTCTAAACCATTTTTGCCTCAATTTCTCGCATCTTATCCACCACGGATGCCACTCCTACTTTGCTCCGCAATCTTCATTCCTAATCTTATATGTCCTAATATGCTCACACATTCATCTATACCTTCTCATTTCCGCTACCTTCTCTTTTGAATATGTATGTTCTTAACTAGCCAACACTCTACCCCATATTACAGTTCCCTAGAGATTGGCTAGTATTCATAAATAACAAATATTTGGTATTTAAATCTTATTTAGATCATACACAGAAAAATTATATACAAATTATTTTTCATTCCTTTTATGTTATAAAAGATGAGAAAAATCATTTAAAAAAATTAAACTTATGTGTTCAATAAATGATTAATAGATTGTTTCTTAGTTAAATACAGTGCATATATATGTAATATTTGATTAATGCGGTTAAGGAGAGGTAGTTTTTCATAGTGTATACCTACATAATTAGTTATGTTTCTGTTATATGTAAAAAGAACCGTAATAGATAAGCAAAAAATGCAACATAAATGGTGTGTTTGGTATGTAGAAAAATATTTTCTCATTTTCTCATATTTGTTTGATATATGACTTAGAAAATTACTTCTCTAAATTACTCATTTTCCTCTAAATGAAAGGAAAATATTTTTTCAAAAAATTGAAAGAGAAACATTTCATTAATCACAAATACAAAACTCTAATCTCCACCACCTATTACAAAACCCCGATCCCCTCTGTCCTATCCCTCCTTAATGTTCCCCCTTTCTATGCACCCAACTTTTCTCACCCCACCTCTACCCCCTGACCCCAAACCCCCACCCCGTCAGGATTAGAATCGGCCGGCGCCGGCGACGTTAGAATCAACCGCCGTTAAATCGTCTTCGATTTGTGCCGGCGTCAACTTCCGATCTGTGCCACCGCAACTTTTGACATAGCTGTTAATCACAAGAAGTGTGGATAGGTGTCGTGAGTGTTAAGGAAGGGGTTGGGGTAAGGGGGAGGCCTGGGGTTCGTGAGGTTTTGGGGGTGAAGGAGTGGGGGTAGGAAAGGTGAGGGGAGTTCGATACTGATTAGGAAAACTATGGGGTATGAAATGTTTTTCTTGAGTAAACCATTAGAAAGTAAGTTAAAATTTACTTATATTCTAAGAAAATATCATAAAAAATAATTTTTCCTTGTACCAAACACATCCAAAAGTCAATTTAAGAAAAAGCTTGTACTATGATTTATTGGTAAATTATTACATTATGTACCTCTAATTTTGAAATATCGATCAAAGTAGCAGCTAAACAATCCGTAATGGGAAAAAAGCATAACTACTTTCTCGGTCTCACTCAAAAGATAAAGTTTAATATCCTTTCTAGTTAGTTGCATTTTTCTAAGAAAATGAAGTTTATATGGTTTGATTCTACCTCCTAATTATGGGTTCGAAATATATACATACACACACCTAAGAAGTTCCGAGCAAAACACAATTTCCAAAGAAAAGGAGAAGAAACGGGTTATATCCGAAAGGGCAATTTGACATGGAACTATATTGACAATGTTTTAAATTTGAAGGGCCTTATCTCATTTTCTTTAGGGTTTTTTACACTATATACCCATAAAATTCAAAGTATTTACAAGTCATACCCGTTAAAAATTACATTACTCATGAAATTAAAAGTATTTACCCAACCTACCCATTTATTTATGTATACCTTATGGGTGTATACCTTTATGGGTGTATACCTTTAAGGTATACTGCATAAATAATAGTATACAAGTCTAGAAGGGTTGGGCATGTAAATAGTTTATGGGTAGGGCTTGTAAATATGAAACTTATGGGTAGATGTGTGTAAATATTTTGATTTTGATTGGTATTTTCGTAAACCTCCCATTTCTTTATGGGAGATTTTCAAAAATACTCATTTATCTCATCTTATTTACAAAGCTCTATCCATAACATTAATACCCATAACTTATTTACATCCTCTATCCATGAGCTAATTGTTTCCTTATTTTGACGCATAAAATAAGGAACTCAAAACCCTCTCTCTCCCCATATCTTTTATTATATTTTCTCTCCATTTCTTTTGTCAATCTTTTATTATTTTTTTCTCCTTTTCTGTTTTCACTCTTCCTTTTTTTTCTTTCTCCTGTTCTAGCACTATTCATGTCTCCCCAATATATATATATATATATATATATATATATATATATATATATATATATATATATATATATATATATATATATATATATTTTATTTTTTATTATTTTAAAAGAAGTATACTTTTTTTGATATATTGTATACTCTTTTGGAATATCCTTTTGTGTTTGCAACAATGTGTGCGATGCTCGAGCAAATAAATATTTTAGTTTTTGTTTATTTGAACAAAGCATACTTTATATATATATTATATATATATGTTCTAAAATATTTCTCACTTCGATCCGAACATAACAAGGTATACCAAAAGAATATATAATATACCAAAAGGGTATACTTTATCCAAAACAATAAAAACTAAAATATTTATTTGCTCGATAGCATCGCACACTTTGATCCAAACACAAATGGGTATACCGAAAGAGTATACAGTATACCAAAAGGGTATACTTTATTCAAAGCAACAAAAACTGAAATATTTATTTGCTCGATAGGGTCGTATACTTTGATTCAAACACAAAAGAATATACAATATACCAAAAGGGTATACTTTGATCATTACAACAAAAACTGAAATATTTATTTTCTCGGTAGCATCACACACTTTGATCCAAACGTAAAAGGGTATACCAAAAGAGTATACAGTATATCAAAAGGGTATACTTTGTTCAAAACAATAAAAATTGAAATATTCATCTGCTCGGTAGCATCGCTCACTTTGATCCAAACACAAAAGGGTATACCAAAAGAGTATACAGTATACCAAAAGGGTATATTTTGTTCAAAACAATAAAAACTGAAATATTTGTTTGCTCGATAGAATCACACACTTTGATCCAAACGCAAAAGGGTATACCAAAAAATATATACAGTATACTTTGTTCAAAACAATAAAAATTGAAATATTTATTTGCTCGAAAGGGTCGCACACTTTGATTCAAACACAAAAGAGTATACCAAAAGAGTATACAGTATACCAAAAGGGTATACTTTGATCATTACAACAAAAACTCAAAATATTTATTTACTCGGTAGCATCACTTACTTTGATCCAAACACAAAAGAGTATACAATATACCAAAAGGATATATTTTGTTCAAAACAACAAAAATTGAAATATTCATTTGCTCGGTAGCATCGCACACTTTGATCCAAATGTAAAAGGGTATACCAAAAGAGTATACAATATATCAAAAGGATATACTTTGTTCAAAACAACAAAAAATGAAATATTTATTTGCTCGGTAGCATCGCTCACTTTGATCCAAACACAAAAGGGTAAAGGGTATACCAAAAGACTATACAGAATACCAAAAGGGTATACTTTGTTCAAAACAACAAAAACTGAAATATTTTTTTTGCTCGACAGCATCGCACACTTTGATCCAAACGCAAAAGGGTATACCAAATACAATATACTTTGTTCAAAGCAATAAAAAATGAAATATTTATTTGCTCGATAGGGTCGCGCACTTTGATTCAAACACAAAAGAGTATACAGTATACCAAAAGGGTATACTTTGATCATTACAACAAAAACTGAAATATTTATTTGCTCGATAGCATCACTTACTTTGATCCAAACACAAAAGAGTATACCAAAAGAGTATACAATATACCAAAAAGGTATACTTTGTTCAAAACAACAAAAATTGAAATATTCATTTGCTCGGTAGCATCACACACTTTGATCCAAACGCAAAAGGGTATACCAAAAGAGTATACAATAGGGATGTGCAAAACCGAACCGTTACCGCTACCGATAAGCATAACGGTATCGGTATAACGGTTATTGATTAGGTAATGGTATTAATTTCCAATACCGATAAGATATCGGTACGGTAACGATTTCTATATCTCTTTACCATTACCGTACCGATAACCGAGAAGGTTTTTTTTATAATTTTTATATATTTTATTTTATTTATTATTAGTATATTAAGTCATTTAAACTCTTAATTTACAACATTAACTTATAGGTTAAACTTCTATTATTATTATTATTATTATTTTTGGTGGTTATATGTCAATACTCATACACTTTAATTAATGAGTCCGGCCTATTTTATAATTAATTTTGCTTTCTCGCATCATTGATCAGACTTTCTTATCTTTTCTTTTTCTATTTCATTATTTTGTGTTATGTTAGCATATTGTTAAGACTTGTTGATTGCACTTGTTTACTTAGTTTGTGTGGATGGTTTGTCTATTATTTTAGTTGTTATTCATATTAATTAAAAAATATTACCTATTGACAACCATCCACCAAGAATTCACGCATTACTTCGGTGTACCGGTTACCGAACCGTTAACTACCGAACCGTTAAGAACCGATAACCGATAGATTATTGGTACGGTATTGGTTTTACATAATTACATACCGTTAACCGATATACCGTTACTGATAAGCTCAAACCCGAACCGTACCGCCCCATGAACACCCCTAGTATACAGTATATCAAAAGGGTATACTTTGTTCAAAACAACAAAACATGAAATATTTATTTGCTCGGTAGCATCGCTCACTTTGATCCAAACACAAAAGGGTATACCAAAAGACTATACATTATACCAAAAGGGCATACTTTGTTGAAAACAACAAAAACTGAAATATTTTTTTGCTCGACAGCATCGCACACTTTGATCCAAACGTAAAAGAGTATACCAAAAGAGTATACAATATGCAAAAACCGTATACTTCATAAAAAACAATAAAAATTGAAATATTTATGTGTTCGACAACATTTCGCACTTCGA
Source organism: Petunia x hybrida (assembly GCA_037355625.1). Taxonomy (NCBI): domain Eukaryota; kingdom Viridiplantae; phylum Streptophyta; class Magnoliopsida; order Solanales; family Solanaceae; genus Petunia; species Petunia x hybrida. The sequence goes on from JBBBVM010000082.1 coordinate 8,265,801, forward strand.
TCCGAACATAACAAGGTATACCAAAAGAGTATACAGTATACCAAAAAGGTATACTTTGTTCAAAACAACAAAAAATGAAATATTTATTTGTTCGATAGCATCACACACTTTGATCCAAACACAAAATGGTATACAAAAAGAATATACAGTATACTAAAAGGGTATACTTTCTTCAAAACAACAAAAACTGAAATATTTGTTTGGTCTATAGCATCGCACACTTTGATCCAACTGCAAAAGGGTATACGAAAGAGTATAGAGTGTATCAAAAGGGTATACTTTGTTTAAAACAACAAAATTAAAATATTTATTTGCTCGATAGAATCAGGCACTTTGATCTAAACACAAAAGGGTATTCCAAAAAGAGTATACAGTATACAAAAAAGGTATATTTTGTTCAAAACAACAAAAATTGAAATATTTATTTGCTCGATAGGGTCGCACACTTTGATTCAAATATTATACAGTATACCAAAAGAGTATACAGTATACCAAAATGGTATACTTTGATCATTACAACAAAAATTGAAATATTTATTTGCTCGATATCATCGCTCACTTTGATCTAAACACAAAAGAGTATATAGTATACCAAAAGGGTATACTTTGTTTAAAACAACAAAAACTGAAATATTCATTTGCTCGGTAGCATCACACACTTTGATCCAAACGCAAAAGGGTATACCAAAAGAGTATACAATATACAAAAAGCGTATACTTCATCAAAAATAATAAAAATTAAAATATTTATGTGTTCGGCAACATCTCGCACTTCGATCCGAACATAACAAGGTATACCAAAAGAGTATACAGTATACAAAAAAGGTATACTTTGTTCAAAACAATAAAAACTGAAATATTCATTTGCTCGGTAGCATCACACACTTTGATCCAAACGCAAAAGGGTATGCCAAAAGAGTATACAATATATAAAAAGCGTATACTTCATCAAAAATAATAAAAATTGAAATATTTATGTGTTCGGCAACATCTCGCATTTCAATCCGAACATAACAAGGTATACCAAAAGAGTATACAGTATACAAAAAAGGTATACTTTGTTCAAAACAATAAAAATTGAAATATTTATTTGCTCGATAGCATCACACACTTTGATCCAAATATAAAATGGTATACAAAAGAGTATACAATACCTCTTTGCTATATCACCTAATGATATCACAATATTTTAAAAGGAGGGAGTGTGAGGCGAGGCATTTCACATTGCACATGGCGAAGCGTAACCCCCAAGGTGTGGGGAGTAAGCCCCGCGGATCTTTTATTTTTATTTTTTTATAAATTAATAAAATAGACATAACTTACAAAAATAGATAAAATACTTAAAATTTTGTAAAAATTTCATAAAACAAAAAATATAAGAAAGTATAACATACAATATAACATTCTTTTATTTTCTCTTTTTTCCTATTTTTATGCCTAAGCAAAATATAAGGTCTACAATTTTCTCATAATTTCTTTCTTACTTTTCCTAAGCTAGCAACAATAGAAATTTATACTTCTCGAGAAAATGAACATTGTTATAGAAAGGATATGTGGCACAAAGTAAACCACTTGCTCCATCCTTGATCAACGTCATCATCACTTCTTTTCTTATTCTTTTTACCTTTTGTCTTATGATAATTGTTGAACAAGTTAGTATTACTCTTTGACGCTCTTCAACACTTCATCATCTCTGTTTCTCTGTCGTCTAACCACGATTCTTGCATGGCCAATGCAAAATAATAGAAAATGGAAGTGAGGCTACTTGCAACTAATGTCCAAATCACGATAAGCATGATCAAAGCAAGTAAGAGAACTTCTAAAGATGGCCGACACAGAGATATAGTGATTCTTTTCTTTGTGATTTGGGTTGTCAAGATTTCGTGTTGTCACTGTGAAGAATTGATCAACCTTTGTTGACTGAAGCTAATTGATTTTCTAATTGGTGGTTTTTGCACAAGATAGAGGTTGAATCCTCAAGAATTTTTACTGATTTGTTGGACCTATGCCTTGCCATTGATATGTGTCTTGTGCCAAGGCACACACCCAAAGTGTCAAGGTGTTAGCCCCACAATACATACTCCCGCCATAGCCACCTCGGTGCGATTTATGTATGCCTCGCCTCAGGAGCGAGTCCTGAGGTATGCCTTGCTAGTGCCTTTGAAATCACTAATATTCAAAAGAAAATTTTCTGAAAATTTATCTTAGATGCCTTTAAAAGAGTGGTATCTATTTTATAAGCAACTCAATGTCAACACTTCTCATTGTAAAGAAGAAGAAAAGCATCCACTAAAATAGACTATATTAATCACAACAAATTTGTTCTACAGAAAATAAGGTTGTTACATGGCAAGCACATCCTACATAGTTTTGCTGCTTAGAACATGACAAAACTTAGCACCCTAAACAATGCCCCCTTATTGAACCAAAGCCAGCAACTCGCTCTCCTTACAGAAAAAATGCCTCGCGTCAGTTCCCAAATCCACCTGATAGGTTAAGAAATTCATAAGTTCACAGAAACTATTTGATTTAATAACGAACACTGTAGGCTTAGTAATTTAGAGATAACCACATTAGAACACAGTATCATGGCATTAGCAGACGATATTCAAGAGTATTGTATATCCTTTTCATTTCTCATTCTTACTGTTAGAACTAATCAAGGTCATTAAGCATGAGTAGTTAACTTAGGAATAACTCATTGCTCACCTATAATTGCTAGAACTCTCCAGGGTACAAAGAGACCTACAGATATGCCAGCATTATCCCAACTGTTAAACAAAGCTATTGCGCCAAGACAGAATCATTAAAAATGAACCATTAGTTCTTCAAGGTATAATTGAAAGACCATGAATTAGCATCATAAGTGGAATTAATTAGGCACATGATAAAACCAACATTTTTAATCAATCCAAGGACTTCTCTCATGTTTTGAGTCGAAATATCCGCTATATATATAGGCACCTATACATAACAAACATGAAATCTATTAAACATGAGTAGTCCATCATAACTTGAAACTAAAGATATTAAAAAGCAAAACATGTAAACATTCACCACATAGGAAATAATGCTCACACCAAACCTTACATCAATCTTCCCATGTATAAAAATAATATGTCATGTTAATAGGAAAAATGCATAAATTCAAGTAAACTCCTATAAAAGAAGCAACTGAAATGCGCAACACATAATGACTAACCACTCACTTTGGCAAATGAAATGGCGAGCTATCCACTAATATTAGGAATTGATGCAACCATCAATGTCTACATTTTGATATAACAAGTAGGGAGTAAATCTTAAAACGAAGGAACAAGAGCAAGATGATATAACTAAATAACGGTTAACTTCTATGCGCTCATAAGGTTATACAAAAGATAACTATAGTAACTGTATGTAATAAGTGGACTAATAACTTATAAAATTAAGCAGACACTTACTACTATAGGTTAATAAAAACATTCACAAAGTACATAAATTAAATCCAAAAGTAATACCCTTTCAGTTCGATGTATTTAGACATCTGACCACTTGCTATTGCACCAACCAATGCACCCACATTTGCTAAAGATCCAAAGATTGAACATTGTTCATGAATAAAAGAAGTTATTCTAATATATCATCAGCTCTGTGATGTTCAAAGTCCTTAAAACCTTGTACTAACACTTTAACCATTATATCGAAATATCATGCTTGATTTTAACACTACTATTTACCAGATTATACGCACATTGCTGCTAAAAAAATAACAATGACAATGATGACTGTAACAATAATGTACTACTGAAAAGAAAATAAAACATCTGAAATTGAATAACGAGGTTGGTGAAATTGAAAGTACCACTGCAAAACTAATGACTAAGCTACTAGGACTAATAGCATGACCACAAATGAATAATAGAAAGAAATGAGTTTGGTTTCTTCTCTAACTGATTGCCAAAGCTGCTGCTCATTACTACTGTATCGCAGTTGTCACAGCTACGTCCAGTTGCTTCATCATAATAGAATCAACCATAACATCATAGCTGATGCAATCATGCATTTGAGCTCAATTGAAGGAGGGAAGCCTACGCATCAAGGCCAGGCGGAGCGCCCAGAGCCAGGAGGAGCGCCTAACTCCTTGATCAGTGAGGCAGCTAGGAGGTGCGCCTAGGAAGCTAGGCGGAGCGCCCAACCTCAAGGCCAACCACGCGGAGCGCCTCAACCTGAGGCTGCCTTGGTCAGTAGCTCAGCCAGGCGGAGCGCCTCAAGCCAGGAGGTGCGCCTAGTGTGCTGAGTTTTCCAACTTTTTGTGTGAACTACCTATTTTAGCCCTAAGTATTCTATTGTATTTTAACCTAGTTTGAGGGCTATTTAGACATTTCATATCAAGTAAAAGGGGTGCTGTAAATACACCCCTTCATCATTTATTGCCATAACCTACCTTGAATTATATATATTGATGAGAAACACTCTCCAAAAACCTTGTAATTTTGGCTTGAAATCAATTGGAAGAATCCAAGTTGAACTTCAATCCTCTTTGATCATTCTATTTGCAAGGGCTGGGTGTCTCTTGAGGATAGTTGCATAACGTAGGTTTTACTTGACTCGAGCGAGGGTGTATCGAAACATCGTTCTTCGGTACTACCTCGTATGTTGTTTAAGTCGTGTCTCGCTTTATCTTTACTTTTATCGCTTCCGTGTTTTACATTGCATCAGTTGGTATCAGATCAAGGCTAGGGTTTCGTTCCTATAAAACCTCGTCCTACTCTCCGTGCCTTTTATCTTTTGTTCTTGATGTTGTTCATGTTCTTGATGTTCTTATTTTGAAAAAGAAGAAAAAAATTCAAAAATTTGAAAACTATAAAAAAATTGCTAGATCTTGTTGGTTATGAACACCCAATCAATGAGAGTTACTGGGGATTGATATATGTTGTTAACCCATTGTTTTGATACCCCCATTACGTCATTTGGTGTTGAGGATTGAAAATCGAAATTTTGAAATCCCAAAATTCTTGAAACCCTTATAAAATTTTGCTTCAAAGCCTGAATCAAGTTTGTTGAAGGTTGTTTGTTGATATAAATCATTGGGGACTGTTGGGGATAGTTGAAAACACCTTTGGGTATTATTTAATTTGAGAAACAATTTGAAAATATTGGAAAATTGGGTGCAAAACCACCAAAAATACGTTCTTGTGAAAGCTGAGAACCCGTTTAGGCGGAGCGCCCAAGAACCGGGCGGAGCGCCTCAATTTCTCATTGGTCAAGTGACCAGGCGGACTGCCCACCTACCAGGCGAAATGCCCAGCCCTGTGTCGGGTCCGGGTAGTTCTATTTTGTAGGTTTTCGTATTTCTTTTGTTTCCATTGCTTCCGGCTAGTACTTTTAGAGTTACATTTCTACTTAATTAGTACCAGTTCATTGAGCGATTAGGATACTCGTACTTAAAGGAGAGTAGAACTCAAAGAAGCCCCGTAGTATAATTTTTGCTTCAAGTACTCACTTAAATAGCCTAGCGTTCATAGAGTCACATCAACTCCACTCTTCCCGAAGAGTATTTGGTTCTTGTGAATTTATTTGGTTATTGAGGAGGTTGTTCAACTACGAGGAGGCCTTGAGATCAAGCTTGTGTGAACCTACCCCAACTTGAGTGTACCCGAGTGATATTCAAAGGTGAGGGAGTGCGTGAGGACTTATACTCTAATCTCTTTTCTTGTTTTTGATTGCTTGTAGGTACATGGCGGAAGAACAAGGAAAAGATACCGTTGAGGTCCCAACAAGCATCTTGGCTACTCTCTTAGCCGAAGTAAAGTCTATAAGCCTAAAGATGGAAACCCTTGAAAAAGAAAGGACCCTGAGTGTCCACAAAGATGTCGGGGAAGGCACAAGTGATGGCTCAACCGTGAGGCCGGATCAATTTGTCGAGCTAGCTCGTCAACAACGGTTGAGAGAAGAAGCTCTTGTTCGTGAAATAATGTTGGGCAATACCCAACCCTTGGGCAATCCCCAAGGCGAAGTTCCACTCATGAGACCCCACATAAATGTAGCACCCCTTGAGCAAGTTGTTGAGGCTCAAGAAGAGGAGGGCCCCAGACTTGGTGATAATTATGATGACTTTGATGCTCCCTATCCAAATAGGAGGGAAATGAATGGAGGCCGGGGAATGGATAGAGATCGTGGGCAAGGTCTTGGACCTCCAAGGGTTTATGTGGGGAGGAACTTGAGGCATGAGTATGATGATGTTGATGACTACTACGGGGGTCAACCGGAACCAAGCCGTGGGGGTCGTGACAACAACCTAAATAGTGAGAAGATCGCTATCCCACCTTTCAAAGGGACTAGTGATCCGGAGAAATTCATAGAGTGGAAGGTTCAATTGAAGCGGGTGTTTGATACAAATGACATGTCCGAGGAGAGGAAAGCTACTTATGCCATTGCTTCATTTGAGTCATATGCTTCCACTTGGTGGGAATCCGTCAAGAGGTCAAAGAGAAGGGTTGGGATGCCCGTGAACATTGCTTGGGAAGAATTAAAAGAGGTGATGAGCACCAAATATGTGACACGCAAGTACCGGCAAGAACAACTCAAGAGGCTTTATTAGTTGAAACAAGGCTTCAAGTCGGTTGATGAGTACTTCAACGAGTTTGAAAACAACCGAATGGCCCTTGACATGGAGATGGAAGATGAGGAGCAAGCTATCATCCGATTCAAGAGTAGCTTAAGCCGGGAGATTGCTTCTCAATTGAGGTTCCACATCTTTCATTCTCTTCAAGATGTTTGTGATGCCGCGGTTGAGGCCGAAAAGTGGCTCAAGGAAGAGAAGGCCCCTCGTTATAGGAGTACTACTTCTAAGCGCTAGAGGCTCTACCCCCACCCCCCAGTCCTTTATGGAGTTAGCGGACCAAGAGAAAGAATTTCCCGATATAATAAAGAAAGTAAGTGTTGACACCCAATTTTGTCCCGAATTTTTTCAAAATTATTAAATTATGGTAATATTTTTATAATTGAGGTTTAATTTGAAAATTAAATAAAATAATGATAATAAAAGAGGATCAATTGAAATTTCAAAGAACGTGCTAAATTTGCAAAATCCCTCCAATTTTAACCCACCCGTACAACCCATTTACTTTTTTTTTAAATTTTAATTAATTGTAAATTGAGGCCAAATCCGCTCCCCCCCTAAGCACTAGCCTATTTGTGCAAATCCTCTACCTATATATACATACTTATCCAAAACCCTAGGAGACACACACTATTCATCATCTTCCTTGAAACCCCACCCTCACTATACACCATCCTCTCCTTTACTACACAAACACAAAAAAAAAATCGAATCCCATCTATACATAGGCCATTCCCACACGCCATTACACATATACACCATAAAACACCTTCCTCTCTCTCCATTACAAGACAAGGCAGTGGCAAAACATCGCTACCACTGCCGGAGCTTTGACTGGAGAAACCCATTTTCGGCGAGCCCCTTTTCAACATTTTCGGCGGCCATTTTTCCCTGTTTCCAACTTCCTCTTGTTTTCCGATCTGTTATCGAGATAAAAGGGGTAAAAGAGGAACGGAATAGGAAAAGGGAGAGTGGATCTGTGGTGAGCATGAATACCGGAGTAGCAGCGACGCCACCGGTAAGCAGGTCGGCAGTCGCTCCTCCTCCCCTTTGACCACTGCTTTGCTTGTTTGCTCTCGCCGGAGTATCTAGCTATTTCCGGTCACCCGTTTTGCGTTATGGATCTGTTCCCTTTTCGTTTGTTTGACTTGTTTACTGGGCTCTTGCTTGTTTAACCCATCGGATGAGTTGTTCTGTTTGACCTCTGTTTATCTCGTTTTGACGTTGAGTTATGGCTTTGGGATTTGGTTTGCCATTGGAACCTGTTTAAGTAGCTGTTTGACCCGTTATATGATTCTTGTTATTTTTGCCGCTAATGTCTGGTCTTTTGAACCTCACCGGAGAATTTATTTTCCGGTTACTAGTCGTTGCAGAACCATGATTGAACTGTCCCTATCAAACACGTTTATGATGATGTTGGATGGTGTTACCGTGTATTGGATTGTTCTGCAGTTGCTTGGCTGGTGATATTCTTTTGGATAGTAGCTGGACATTTCATTAACTTGGTTGACTGTTGTTGATCTATTTGCTATGTAGCACACGGCTCTTGTTGATGTTATTTGACTGATTTTGGACATGATACTGCACTCCTTAGCTAATAAAACATTGAGTTTGAGGTTATGGACTGATATTGAACCGATACTACATTGGCCAATGAAAAAATATATAAACACGTATTGAGGCCTCGGGATTGATTTGAACATGATACTACGCTTGAACGGTCCCATCCCCGTGTCCCTAAAGCAAATAGGCGATGATGAATGTATGCACTTTAATGCAAAGCAAGTTGAATAGAGTAACGGAATTGGTACTTGGCATGGCAACACGACCGGCCGGCGTGTTTGCAACCGTACCAACATCCCGAGCCTCTACATGACACGCCATACAAACCTGAGCCTAAATTTTACAAAAACAAAACCCCATTACTATCATTATTATTATTATTATTATTATTATTATTATTATTATTATTATTACCATTATTATTATTATTACTATTATTATTATCACTTTATTATTATTTTATTTTCATTAGTTATTACACTTTATTATCGTACTAATCCAATTTCATTTTCATATTTTTTGTGAGGTACATTTTGGCACGAATAACTTGGTGACGCGTTTGGCTAACTTATAAATGGGAATATACATTGCATTGGAGTCACTTAGGGTCGAGATCGGGACTCAAGCTGAGAAGATTATTTTCAAGGCTCGTTTACGAGTTTGCAATTCGGGTTCTACTATTATCACTCATTTCATTACTTAATTTAATAGATAGATAATTTGTACAACAATTTATTTGTAAAATAACTATTTATGAATAAATATTGATTGTTTGAGTTAGTTATTTACTTTATGTTCATTACCTTTAATCCTGAAGTTGCTATTTTATTTATTGCAAACTGGGGCCATTTAGCAAATGCGTGCAAAGTAAATATTTTTCATAAATAAGTTTTATTTCAATTAATTATTTTTAGATAAATTTTTCTAGAAAAACATATTTTGCAAATGTTTTGGAAACCTGTCGGATTAACTGTTTTTAACGGAATTTCGGAAGTGCCTTAAAAACCTTCTTCCGAAATTAATAAAACCTCTTACTTAGAATCTCTGAAAGACCGTCTTTCTCCTAAAACGGAGTTTTGCACGCATTTGTTAATTTGGTTCCCTGTTTTCCTTAAATTGGGTGGCGACTCCAAAACTCCAAAAGAGTTAGTCCATCCTGTTGATATTCCGAAATTTATCCTTTTCGGGGTAATTTTTTGGGGTTCAACAGCATGGCGACTCCGCTGGGGAACAATAAAGGTTTTGACCGTAAAGGTTTTCAATTATTTGCAACTAGCATGCCTAATTTATTTGCTTTATTATATCTGTTTGTTTGATTTGTTATGGAAAGCATGTATTATATTTTATTTGTGCATAGTTCGCATTCCGTTCATATTTCCTCCCTCATGGAGCCTGTCAATTCTCTTTCACCTCCTCGATTTCATCACGGGGCACCCTCTTGACGGGTAGTTATGCAGGAAGGGCATTTCCCTTACCTCACTCTTTGAAACTTCTTTCGTGTCACCAAAAGTTAGTTCGGGATATTGAGATCGCCTGGTTTTGTCATGGCCAGTTCTACTGCGTTGTGAGGCCAGGTCTATCCCGCATAGGTCGAGTCAGCCTCAACCGTTAGCCCACTCTTAGAAGGAGATTTTAAGGCATGCATGCATATACACCTTAGTTTGGACCCGGTCCTTGATATCGTTTCCAGGAATTAAGAAACCGCTCTTTTGTTGACGGGTTGTTGAATCCCAACGACACTGCATATTATGTGATCGTGTGGATATTATAACGAATCTCAAACCATTTGCCATGTCTTTTTGAGAAGCTGACAATTATGTCGGTTTATTTTTATCTCATATGTTGTATTGACAAATGGTTTGTGTCGTTATAATAACCACATGTGCGTGCAACTTGACGATTAGGCTTACCTCTAGCACAAAGAGGCACCTTACAGGGTAGGATGCGTTTGCATATTTATTTACGCTCAACTACTTGTGATTGTCACATGTTAATTGCCTACCTTGCTTTATTTGCTCAAAATGCATTAAATACTAGGTGTTGCTTGCTTGTGTGCAATCCTATGAATGACATGCAAACTAACTTAGTTACCCTTTGAGGTTTCTTTGTTTTGTTTACTTCTCTAGCAGAATTTTTGATTTGTAAGGTGGTTGACCATGCAAATCACGCAAGATTGAAGATCTGATTGATGGTAGACACTCTAGCTCGTGAACGATGCAGTACCAGAAGCTAATGGCATTGTTTGAAAGAACTTGGCGATTGAACTTAGTAGCATTATTTTCAATTTTAATTCAGTTTGAGGCCCTGAATTGCATTGTACTTTAAAGCTTATGTTAATCTGAATCAACTCATTTTGAATTTATGAAAGTTGTAATAAAACGCATTGCATTCGTATTATATTATTTACGCTTGCATTTATTTCTGTTTCAAAATTAAAATTGATAAACCTGCCAAAGCTTTGCTTGTGACGTATGGCAAAACAACTGAACAGTTTGAAACGACGCACTAAAAAGTTATTTTCTACGCTCTTTGGATATCGCACTACTGTTAGAACTTCAACTGGGGCAGCTTTTATTTGTTGGTATATGGCGTTGAAGCAGTGATGCAGAACTACGCACGGTCTGATTCCCAAGGAGGGATACGTAGGATCCCCCATCGGGCTCGACCCTTTAGCATTTAAATTTTCATTTCCCCCCCCCCCCCAAGAAGGACAACTGGGGCAATTTTGCAAAGCGAGTTAGAGATGCGGAAGATAATAACTGGGGCAGAATTTTGCAAGAAGTAGCATTGGGTATTAAAGATGAGGTGGCAAGAATTTTGAGATTGGTTAAGCAAACAGTGCAAAGTCTAAGACAAAGGACGTTCAGTTTTTTTTAAAATTTGTTACAAGTTTAAGCCAAGGCAAAAATTTTCAAAATGCATGACTTCATTTGCATGCTTGCTTTGCTTACTATATTGCATTGAATTAATTTACCCTTGCCTCTATTTTTTCCAAAAAAAAAAACTCCTATGCTATTAAGTTCATGAGCCAAGTTTCTGAACATGATGCGCAAATGCAAGTCCGAGGAAGGCAAGGAAACAGCAGCAGCAGCAGCAACAAGATCAAGATCAAGCCAGCACAAATCAAATGCTTCTCCCTTCCTCCCTAAATCTAACAAGTTTTCTGTGAGAGCAGGAACATGAAAGCTTGCAATGAAAGGATCATTCGCACTATGGATGAACAATTTATTGAATGCTCATTCAAAGCTGCCTTGCAGATTGCGTCGCATTGCCTTTTTCATAACTTAAAGCGTTATGCTTTGCCATGAGTTATTGCCGAACAGGCGGCATTTCTACTTCTATGATTTTCATTCCCAAATAAGCAATGAAGCCGAGGCATGCGTTGTGTTTTTCAAATCACGCCAAAATAAGCATTGCCTTATTTTTTTTTTAATTGACAATCCACTCAAGGCCATCATTGCCCAATTGTCTCGCCAATTGATTTATCAAATGGCTATTGCACTGATTATATTTCTGCACTGCTTTGCTTTGTACTTGCTTTAAATCCTGCCTTTATATTTTCTTTAAATTAATGCCTTGCTTTACTTTTTCAGGTCAACCATCAGTTTCTCGGAGACTATTCGCCTTGTCGCATATGCAGCGCAAATCTATTTCTTTCTTTTTTATTATAGCCTTTGCTTTATTATTCACTCGTTTTCCAACACATTTACTTTAAATTTGCAGGAATTGAACATCAGATTCAATATGAACTGAAGGGAGCATTCAACACTTTGCATCACTATCAATACAAGCAATACGACCCGGTTTTGCTTATTTATTTTGCATTATCTTGCCTTAATTAATCCAATTTGCAACTTTGTTTCGCAGGCTGCTATCAAATTTGGGCTCGTTCGCTTTATAATTGAACGTTTTGGGCTCGTTCGCCTTATAAATGAACATTTTGGGCCCGTTCACCTTATAAATGAACAATTCGGGTTCATCCACCTGTAAATAGGATATGCAGGTTTATTTCAAGTTGCATTGGGACGCTGGAGGCTTCGTAACCAGATGTCTCATTTGTGTTATCAAGTGATTGGAGCACAATCCAAGATTGTGTTGCAAACTACCTCTTCATGATTAAAAGCATTATGCTTATCATAGTTTGTTGCCGAACAGGCGGTATTTATATCTTTATGACCCGTATTTCAATATAAACATTATTCTGAAACTTGCATAGATGATAGTTTAAGACAAGTCGGCTGAAGCACCGCTTTCGGAGTGTTTCGCGATGTTGGTTGTCTTGCAATATTGGCATGTTATATTTAAAATAGATTGATAGCCTAAGACAAGTCGGCTGGAGCACCACTTTCGGAGTGCTTCGCGATGTCGGTTTTCTTGCAATATTGGCATATTATATTTGAAGTAGATGATAGCGATAGACGAGTCGACTTGAAACATTATGTCTCGTTAGTCAACCTATCTTATGAAAGCCTTGCATTTTACAATTTGTTCTCACTTTGCTTATTGTCTTGCTTTACTGTTTCAGAATAAGGATCAGCCTAGAGGTTCTCCGGGCGGAGCGCCTTGTCAGTTGATCGAAGGAAGAACTTATCGATGATACTGCAACCCGCATATACAATTTTATCACTTTATCTATTTCTTATTCCAATTATTACAGTTTATTAGCAGTTGCACGCTTACCGTTTGTTGAGATTATTACAGGATTTTTAGCAGCACCGCAGCAGCGTTTGGAGCATAACATGGAGCTTTTCTTAGTGACAAACCGGGGCAATCGTTGATATGAGCTAGACTCGTCAATGAAGACCTGAAGAATCGCACCCGCATAAGTCATCCACCCTAGAGGTAAGTCTTTTGTTAACCCTGAGTCTGAGGTTTGAGATTGAAGACAAGATGGCTCGGTTATCGAGGTGCAGTGGAAGCTATATCCGTGTAAACCCCTCTTTATGGGTGTGTCGTCGACCACATTTTCATAACTTGGGTGATTACAAGCCTCTTTTCCCGCGCTTGAGTAGTCATTACTATCTCGTCTTTGATTTTCAAATCGCGTCGAACTACATATGGCCTGATTCTCTTTCAGCCCGAGATATGTAGGCAACTCGGATACTGGAGCTCGGCCATGTCCATAAGCCTCGCATTTTGATCCTAGGAATTAGATTCTTGGCTTTACCGTGACAAATTGGGTTTCACGTCAACTTTCTTTACCCTGAAAACTCTTTCATCCTTTTCGGGTAAAGAGGGGCAGCTGTTGACACCTAATTTTGTCCCGAATTTTTTTAAAATTATTAAATTATGGTAATATTTTTATAATTGAGGTTTAATTTGAAAATTAAATAAAATAATGATAATAAAAGAGGATCAATTGAAATTTCAAAGAATGTGCTAAATTTGAAAAATCCCTCCAATTTTAACCCACCCGTACAACCCATTTACTTTTTTTTAAAATATTAATTAATTGTAAATTGAGGCCAAATCCGCTCCCCCCCTAAGCACTAGCCTATTTGTGCAAATCCTCTACCTATATATACATACTTATCCAAAAACCTAGGAGACACACACTATTCATCATCTTCCTTAAAACCCCACCCTCACTATACACCATCCTCTCCTTTACTACACAAACACAAAAAAAAAAAAAATTGAATCCCATCTATACATAGGCCATTCCCACACGCCATTACACATATACACCATAAAACACCTTTCTCTCTCTCCATTACCAGACAAGGCAGTGGCAAAACGTCGCTACCACTGCCGGAGCTTTGACCGGAGAAACCCATTTCCGGCGAGCCCCTTTTCAACATTTTCGGCGGCCATTTTTCCCTATTTCCAGCTTCCTCTTATTTTCCGATCTGTTATCGAGATAAAAGAGGTAAAAGAGGAACGGAATAGGAAAAGGGAGAGTGGATCTGTGGTGAGCATGAATACCGGAGTAGCAGCGACGCCACCGGTAAGCAGGTCGGCAGTCGTTCCTCCTCCCCTTTGACCACTGCTTTGCTTGTTTGCTCTCGCCGGAGTATCTAGATATTTCCGGTCACCCGTTTTGCGTTATGGATCTGTTCCCTTTTCGTTTGTTTGACTTGTTTACTGGGCTCTTGCTTGTTTAACCCGTCGGATGAGTTGTTCTGTTTGACCTCTGTTTATCTCGTTTTAACGTTGGGTTATGGCTTTGGGATTTGGTTTGCCATTGGAACCCGTTTAAGTAGCTGTTTGACCCGTTATTTGATTCTTGTTATTTTTGCCGCTAATGTCTGGTCTTTTGAACCTCACCGGAGAATTTATTTTCCGGTTACTAGTCGTTGCAGAACCATGATTGAACTGTCCCTATGAAACCCGTTTATGATGATGTCTGATGGTGTTACCATGTATTGGATTGTTCTGCAGTTGCTTGGCTGGTGATATTCTTTTGGATAGTAGCTGGACATTTCATTAACTTTGTTGACTGTTGTTGATCTATTTGCTATGTAGCACACGGCTCTTGTTGATGTTATTTGACTGATTTTGGACATGATACTGCACTCCTTTGCTAATAAAACATTGAGTTTGAGGTTATGGACTGATATTGAACTGATACTACATTGGCCAATGAAAAAATACATATACACGTATTGAGGCCTCGGGATTGATTTGAACATGATACTACGCTTGAACGGTCCCGTCCTCGTGTCCCTAAAGCAAATAGGCGATGATGAATGTATGCACTTTAATGCAAAGCAAGTTGAATAGAGTAACGGAATTGGTACTTGGCATGGCAACACGACCGGCCGGCGTGTTTGCAACCGTACCAACATCCCGAGCCTCTACATGACACGCCATACAAACCTGAGCCTAAATTTTACAAAAACAAAACTCCATTACTATCATTATTATTATTATTATTATTATTATTATTATTATTATTAGTATTATTATTATTATTATTATTATTATTATTACCATTATTATTATTATTACTATTATTATTATCACTTTATTATAATTTTATTTTCATTAGTTATTACACTTTATTATCGTACTAATCCAATTTCATTTTCATATTTTTTGTGAGGTACATTTTGGCACGAATAACTTGGCGACGCGTTTGGCTAACTTATAAATGGGAATATACATTGCATTGGAGTCACTTGGGGTCGAGATCGGAACTCAAGTTGAGAAGATTATTTTCAAGGCTCGTTTACAAGTTTGCAATTCGGGTTCTACTATTCTCATTCATTTCATTACTTAATTTAATAGATAGATAATTTGTACTTAGACAATTTATTTGTAAAATAACTATTTATGAATAAATATTGATTGTTTGAGTTAGTTATTTACTTTATGTTCATTACCTTTAATCCTGAAGTTGCTATTTTATTTATTGCAAACTGGGGCCATTTAGCAAATGCGTGCAAAGTAAATATTTTTCATAAACAAGTTTTATTTCAATTAATTATTTTTAGATAAATTTTTCTAGAAAAGCATATTTTGTAAATGTTTTGGAAACCTGTCGGATTAACCGTTTTTAACGGAATTTCGAAAGTGCCTTAAAAACCTTCTTCCGAAATTAATAAAACCTCTTACTTAGAATCTCTGAAAGACCGTCTTTTTCCTAAAACGGAGTTTTGCACGCATTTGTTAATTTGGTTCCCTATTTTCCTTAAATTGGGTGGCGACTCCAAAACTCCAAAAGAGTTAGTCCATCATGTTGATATTCCAGAATTTATCCTTTTCGGGGTAATTTTGGGGTTCAACAGTAAGAAGGGTTCCAAACCATTGAAACAGAAAGCACTAAAGACTGATATGACGTGGCAGAGATGATCACCGTCAAGCACAAGATTCAAAGCTGGAATCTTCCTACTCTTCTTAGTTGGGACAGAGCATCCTATCTTGTTGATTCTCCTTTCCCACCGCCTCGAGCTCTCGCTTTTAGGGTGTATACGCAAGGGGGTTAGGAAGAATACGGGCTTTGTTTCGGGGTTTTCAGGTGTCGAACTCTTTTATCTTCGCCAAGATGCTTTCTCAGCGATCTTTTCTCATCCTGAAGTTGAGCTCCAAGGGCTAGGCCTTTCCTCTGCAAGCCTATTAAGTTAAGTAAGCCAGGTCAGTACTTAAGTTGGCCTTCATCGGCTAGACCTCCGGGAGGACGCCAGTCTTTTTCTCTTCTATGTTTATTGTCTTTTTGACAGAAAGGCAGGAATGCCAAGGACTTCCCCCCTAATTGAACTCAAGCTTCTTTTTATGCTATTTGGAGCTCTCGACCCAAAGAATAGAAGAGCCCAAACACAAGTGGTGCAAGTGGAAGTCGTGATGTGAAGAAGCCTTTTCAGAAGGCTACTCCAAGAAGTAACTTCAAAGAAGTGGGAAGTAACTCTAAAACTCAATTAAATACTCTTTCTCCTTCTTCTTTCTAATGCCACAAGTGCAAGGGTTATGGGCACTTTGCCAAAGATTTCCCCACCCGAAAAATAATAATAATCATGAATGATGGGTTGGTGTATAAGGAAGAAAGTGAACCCGAGGATGAGGTTGTTGAGGAGAGTGAGGTAGTTGAGAAAGAAGAGGATGCGGTGGAGGGTGATGACCCTAACATGTTCTTAGTGGTACGTCGTAGTTTGAGTGCCATGATGAGCGAGGAGGAGGTGGATGTGCAAAGGGAGAACTTGTTCTATGCTAGGTGTAGGGTGAAGGGACAAGTGTGCTCCATGATTATTGATTCGGGTAGTTGTGCTAATGTAGTGAGCCAATCTTTGGTTTCACAATTGAAATTGCCTACCCTTAAACACCCAAGCCCCTACCGATTACAATGGTTGAGTGAATGTAGGGAGTTGAAGGTGGTGAAGCAAGTCTTGATAAAGTTCAAGATTGGGAACTATCAAGAAGAGCTAATGTTTGATGTGGTGACAATGCAAGTTTTCCACCTCTTGTTTGGTAGGCCTTGGCAATATGATAGGAGTGTGGTACATGATGGCCGAGCCAACACTTACACGGCTAAATATGAGGGCAAGATGTATGTGCTCAAACCCTTGACGCCAAAACAAGTGAGTGATGACTATAGGCGTATGAGGGAGTTGAAAGAAGTGGCTAAAGCTAAGTCCCCCGTGGTGACTAAGCCTTTGGCCGAGAGCCCTACCACTCCACCATCTATCACTGGTAACATTTCTACCATGATGCAACCGGGTGAGTATTTGAGAGGGAATGATGGCACCAAAATGCTCATTTGCCTAGTGCACAAAGGTATGGTTTTAAATTCCGATTGTGATTATTCTTCTAACCCTAACCCTTTGCCTAGTGCTATTGAGAATGTTTTGAAGGTATTTGAGGACATGTTCCCAGAAGATATGCTGAGTGGTCTTCCTCCATTGAGGGGGATTGAGCATCAAATAGACTTTGTCCCGGGGTCCCAAATCCCAAACAAGCCGGACTATAGGAGCAATCTTGAGGATACCAAGGAGTTGCAAAGGCAAGTGGATGAGTTGCTCAATAAAGGCTTGGTTCGTGAAAGTTTGAGTCCGTTTGTCGTACCAGTCATTCTTGTGCCAAAGAAGGACGAGACATGGAGGATGTGTGTTGATTGTCGTGCGGTCAACAAGATAACAGTAAAGTATCGTCATCCCATTCCTAGACTTGATGACATGCATGATGAATTGAGTGGTTCTAGTATCTTTTATAAGATAGATCTTAGGTCCGGCTACCACCAAATATGAATGAAATCGGGTGATGAGTGGAAGACCGCATTCAAGACCAAGTTTGGTCTCTATGAATGGTTGGTGATGCCTTTTGGCCTCTCCAACACACCTAGTACTTTCATGAGGTTGATGAACCATGTCTTGAAACCGTTTATCAACAAATTCGTGGTTGTCTATTTTGATGATATCATGATATATAGCAAGTCAATAGATGATCATGTTGTCCATTTAAGGCAAGTGCTTGAAGTGCTAAGAGCCGAAAAGTTCTATGCCAATTTTAAGAAATGTGCTTTTTGTGTTGAAAATGTTTTCTTTCTTGGTTTTGTTGTTAGTGCAAATGGTGCAGAGGTTGATGAGTCCAAAGTTGAAGCCATTAGGGATTGGCCTACTCCTACCAGCGTATCTCATGTGAGGAGTTTCCATGGTCTTGATAGTTTCTATAGGCACTTTGTTAGGGACTTTAGCACCATTGTCGCACCACTCACCGAGTTGGTGAAGAAAGACAAGCCCTTTGTGTGGGGAGAGCCTCAAGAGAAGGCTTTCGAAGAGTTGAAAAGTAGGTTGAGTACCGCCCCTTTGTTGCAATTGCCCGACTTTGGAAAGGCATTTGAGGTTGAATGTGATGCTTCGGGGGTGGGTATTGGGGGTGTTCTCATGCAAGAAGGGAAGCCCATTGCCTACTTTAGTGAAAAGTTGAAGGGTGCAACCTTGAATTACTCTATCTATGACAAGGAGTTGTACGCCCTAGTGAGAGCTCTAGCTCATTGGCAACATTATCTTTGGCCTAGGGAATTTGTGATTAAGAGTGATCATGAGTCACTCAAACATCTTAGAGGCCAAGAGAATTTGAACAAGAGACATGCCAAGTGGGTGGAGTTCATTGAGTCTTTTCTCTATGTAATTCATTACAAGAAGAGAAAGGACAATGTTGTAGCCGATGCACTTTCTAGGAAGTTCTCCCTTGGTACCATTCTTGCTTCTAGGCTTATGGGTTTTGAGAGTATAAAATTGATGTATGAACATGATCCAAAGCTCAAGAGCATTCATGATGCTCTAGTGAGTGGAGAGAGGGTAGAGAAACACCAATAGGTAGATGGCTACATTTTAAAGAATGGGAGAGTGTGTGTCCCCGAGTCCTCTTGGAGAGAATTGCTAGTGCGAGAAGCACATTGTGGGGGCTTAATGGGTCACTTTGGGGTGGACAAGAGTATGGCCATACTTAGAGAACAATTCCATTGGCCGAAGATGAGGCCTCTTGTGGAACGTTTTTGCAGTGCTTGTTTAGATTGCAAAAAGTCTAAGTCTAGATCCAACACACATGGCTTGTACACTCCTTTGCCTGTACCTACTAGTCCGTGGGTTGATATTTCTATGGACTTTGTTATGGCTTTACCTCGGACTAGAGGAGGACACGATAGCATTTATGTTGTCGTTGATAGATTCTCTAAAATGGCTCACTTCATTCCATGCAAAAAGAGTCATGATGCACAACATGTAGCTTCTTTGTTTATTGATAATGTCTTAAAGTTGCATGGGGTGCCTCGCACCATTGTTAGTAATAGGGACTCTAAGTTCCTTAACCATTTTTAGAAGTGTTTATGGGGTGCTATTGGCACCAAATTGTTGTTCTCTATATCCCACCACCCTCAAACCGATGGGCAAACCCGAGGTGGTGAACCGAACCTTGGGAGCTCTACTTAGAGCCATGACCAAAGGTAAGGCCGGGACTTGGATTGATAAGTTACCACTCATGGAGTTTGCATATGACCGCACTTTGCATAAAACGATTGGCATGACTCCATTTAAGTGTGTTTATGGGTTTAATCCTTTGATTCCACTTGATCTTACCCCTTTTCAAAGGGATGCGGTTGTTAATTTTGAAGGTAAAACTCGAGCCAAGGCATTGCTTGAGCTTCATGCCAAGGTGAAGAAGAACTTGGAGGAGGCCTATAAAAAGACTGCAACCATGAAGAACAAGGGAAGGAAGAGAGTGGAGCTCAAGAAAGGAGATTATGTGTGGGTGCACTTCCCCAAGGAGAGATTCCCAAATATTAGGAAAGAAAAGTTGGCACCTCGAGGAGATGGACCATTCTAAGTGCTATCCAAGATAAATAACAATGCATATGTGATCGACTTGCCCGGTGAGTATAACGTTTCTAGCACATTCAATATTTCTGACTTGACTCTTTGTGATGTATGTGATGATACCTTGGAGGATGACGCCTAAATTTTGAGGATGAAATCTTCTCAAGAAAGGGAGGCTGATGCAATCCAAATTACATCGAGACCATTCAGTCGAAGTCAAGCCAAGGAGATCCAAGATGCTCACTTATACTTGGTTTGGAAGGGCCTTGATGATACGAGCTCCAGAGATGATTTGAAGATCATGCAGTTGAGCTCAATTAAAGGATGGAAGCCTACGCATCAGGGCCAGGCGGAGCGCCCAGAGCCAGGAGGAGCGTCAATTCCTTGATCAGTGAGGCAGCTAGGAGGAGCGCCCCCTTCCAGAACCAAAGCCAGCAACTCGCTCTCCTTACAGAAACAATGCCTCGCGTCAGTTCCCGAATCCACCTGATAGGTTAAGAAATTCATAAGTTCACAGAAACCATTTGATTTAATAATGAACATGTAGGCCTAGTAATTTAGAGATAATCACATTAGAACACAGAAGCATGGCATTAGCAGACGATATTCAAGGGTATTGTATATCCTTTTCATTTCTCATTCTTACTGTTAGAACAAATCAAAGTCATAAAGCATGAGTAGTTAACTTAGGAATAACTCATTGCTCGCCTATAATTTCTAGAACTCTCCAAGGCACAAAGAGACCTACAGATATGCCAGCATTATCCCAATTGTTAAACAAAGCTATTGCGCCAAGACAGAATCATTAAAAATGAACCATTAGTTCTTCAAGGTATAATTGAAAGACCATGAATTAGCATCATAAGTGGAATTAATTAGGCACATGATAAAACCAACATTTTTAATCAATCCAAGGACTTCTCTCATGTTTTGAGTCGAAATATCCGCTATATATATAGGCACCTATACGTAACAAGCATGAAGATCTATTAAACATGAGTCGTCCATCATAACTTGAAACTAAAGATATTAAAAAGCAAAACATGTAAACATTCACCACATAGGAAATAATGCCCACACCAAACCTTACATCAATCTTCCCATGTATAAAAATGATGTGTCATGTTAATAGGAAAAATGCATAAATTCAAGTAAACTCCTATAAAAGAAGCAACTGAAATGTGCAACACATAACGACTAACCACTCGCTTTGGCAAATAAAATGGCGAGCTATCCACTAATATTAGGAATTGATGCAACCATCAATGTCTACATTTTGATATAACAAGTAGGGAGTAAATCTTAAAACGAAGGAACAAGAGTAAGATGATATAACTAAAAAGCGGTTAACTTCTATACGCTCATAAGGTTATACAAAAGATAACTATAGTAATTGTATGTAATAAGTGGACTAATAACTTATAAAATTAAGCAGACACTTACTACTATAGGTTAATAAAAATATTCACAAAGTACATAAATTAAATCCAAAAGTAATACCCTTTCAGTTCGATGTATTTAGACATCTGACCACTTGCTATTGCACCAACCAATGCACCCACATTTGCTAAAGATCCAAAGATTGAACATTGTTCATGAATAAAAGAAGTTATTCTAATATATCATCAGCTCTGTGATGTTCAAAGTCCTTAAAGCCTTGTACTAACACTTTAACCATTATATCGAAATATCATGCTTGATTTTAACACTACTATTTACCAGATTATAAGCACATTGCTGCTAAAAAAATAACAATGACAATGATGACTGTAACAACAATGTACTACTAAAAAGAAAATAAAACATCTGAAATTGAATAACGAGGTTGGTCAACGTAAAAGTATCACTGCCAAACTAATGACTAAGCTACTAGGACTAATAGCATGACCACAAATGAATAATAGAAAGAAATGAGTTTGGTTTTTTCTCTAGCCGATTGCCAAAGTTGCTGCTCATTACCACTGTATCCCAGTTGTCACAGCTACGTCCAGTTGCTTCATCATCACAGAATCAACCATAAAATCATAGCTGATGCAATCCAAATTGCATCAAGACCATTCACTCGAAGTCAAGCCAAGGAGATCAAAGGCTCACTTATACTTGGTTTGGAAGGGCCTTGATGATACGAGCTCCGGAGATGATTTGAAGATCATGCATTTGAGCTCAATTGAAGGAGGAAGTCTACGCATCAGGGCCAGGCGGAGCGCCTCAAGCCAGGAGGAGCGCCTAACTCCTTGATCGGTGAGGCAGCTAGGAGGTGCGACTAGGAAGCTAGGCGGAGCACCCAACCTCAAGGGCAACCAGGCGGAGCGCCTGACCAAGAGGCGGAGCACCTCAGCCTGAGGCTGCCTTGGTTAGTAGCTCAGCCAGGCGGAGTGCCTCAAGCCAGGAGGTGCGCCTAGTGTGCTGAGTTTTCCAACTTTTTATGTGAACTGCCTATTTTAGCCGTAAGTGTTCTATTGTATTTTAACCTAGTTTGAGGACTATTTAGACATTTCATATCATGTAAAAAGGGTGCTATAAATACACCCCTTCATCATTTATTACCATAACCTACCTTGAATTATATACATTGATGAGAAACACTCTCCAAAAACCTTATAATTTTGGCTTGAAATCAATTGGAAAAGAATCCAAGTTGAACTTCAATCCTCTTTGATCATTCTATTTGCAAGGGCCGGGTGTCTCTTGAGGATAGTTGCACAGCGTAGGTTTTACTTGACTCGAGCGAGGGTGTATCGAAATATCGTTCTTCGGTACTACCTCATAAGTTGTTTAAGTTGCGTCTCACTTTATCTTTGCTTTTATCGCTTCCGTGTTTTACATTGCATCAATAGCACCGCTGCTGTCATAGCACCATCGTGTTCACACTATCACCGCTAGCGGCTGCTTCGCCTCTCCTCGTATCACCAACCCAAACGGCCATCACCATTGCCTTGCCATTTCTCCACCATCACAACACCATACATATCAATACGCCACCACAAGCAGACATCATTGGGTCATCATTATCACCAAAGTATTAGTCGCCACCATCAACTGCATCAGCGTCGTCAAACCGATACCAAACCATCACCAAAGCAAGAGACATGGCAACACATAAAGCTTCCAAAGGCAAAAAACAAAACGGAAAGGAGCATAGGGGAAGATCCGAAAGAGTGGAAGGGTTTTATGAAAAAATACCTTCGAAAACGTGTAGAGGAGATCCAGTGGACACTATTGATGTATGGCTTGCCCGCAGTTGAGTAGGGGTCGCTGGGGTTAGGGTTCCAACGATCCTTTAAGCCTCGATCTATGGAGGAGCAATGACTTTATGAGGAAACAGAGGTGAGTAATGAAGAGAGGGTGAAGAGAGGAGTCCAGTCGTGTAAAATTTTTGCCCGGAGGAGACGGTTGGCCGTCGCCGGTGACGGAGCTCCGGCGATCGGCGAAAAAATTGACAAGGTTTGCTAGTTCTGATGAACTCAAATGTGTGTACTGTAAAATGAGGAACTATGCGAACTAAAGGATCGGTGGCTAGGTCAGTAAATATTTATGCCAAAATAGGCATGGAGGGTAAATATTTTTACCAAAATAGGCAAGGAGTGAAATGAAGTTTAAAATGGGTAAAAATATGTAATATTTTATAAAGTGTGGGCATGTGGTGTAAAAATTCTCCCCCCCCCCCCCCGCCCTTATATTTTTAATATTATTTCATGTACTCTACCTCTTTTTTTTTGGGAGACTTACAAAAAAATACTAACATTAACGCTATATTTATAAAAAATATCGATACTTTACCACTTTACAAAACATAGCAGTAGTTTTTTTACATCGTATATACAACTTCCATTAAAACCATAGAATTAAGCTTTTACTCCCTCCCACTCCCACTGCTTCAGCACAGTACCGGCAGCGGCAGGTCGCCGAAATTATTATTATTTTTTTTTTGGATCTACAAAATAAAACATACAAAAAATACACATATATACATTATAAAATTTATATAAATTCTTGCTTTGAAGCTATGTAGAGTCAAACATACAAAAAATATACACAACCATACAAAGATATACAAAAAAAATCCGAATAATTTTTCTACTCTAGACATACGCATACACATATACAAGCATACATCAACATACACAAACATACAACAACATATACATACAAAAGTGGAGATTAGACATTTATATACAAAAAATACAAGGACATACGTATTTATATATAAAAAATACAAGGACATACGTAATTATATACAAAAAATACAAACATATACATACCACATATGCATATATACATACAAAAAGAAAAAAAACGAGCAGATCGGGAACCCACCGAAAACACAGATCACGGCAGCAGCCGTTGTAGTGCAGCAACGCCGCTGCACTGCGGTGGCGGCAACACCGATAACGGTGCAGCAGCGATGGGCTGCTCTTGATAGTGACAGATTCACAGCAGCAATGACAGGGTTGCCAGTGAGGGAAGTGGAATGGCAGCGGGCGGGTGGGTGAATGAGTTGAGGAGGGGAGAGAAGGAGAGAGGAAGAAATTAGGATTTTATGTTTGGAAGGTGAGAAATGAAAAAATGGTATATAAGGTAATTATTGGAAACTATTGGTATGTTTTATATATGTTGTAAAAGTATAGTTATTTTTGTAATTTAGCTTTTAGAGTTGTCAACTGCTGTAAATTTTTCTTCTTTTTATTGAATCCTACTTGTAAGACACATATATTATATCCTATCAATTATTAATCATAATGACATGTTTCAAGTGGATTATTTAATGGATTTTTTTACAATTATATACAACTTTAAAGCCTTTATTACAAAAAATAGCAATATTATTGATATTATAAAACATAGCAATTTTTGAATATATAAATTACTACAAACAACTAAAAATGAAAAATCCTAGTCTCCACCTCACATCCCTCCCCCTACTAGTCGAAAAAGCACCGGATCTGATCGAGAAACATCATATCTGGCCGGAAAATATCAAAACTAACCGAAAAATATCAAATTTTAGTTGAAAAATACCAAATCTACATAGAAAAATATCAAATCTGAACAAAAACTAGCAAAGTATGCCTATCTTACCTTGTCACAGGTTAGTAGCCATTTGAAAAGCTTTTTCTAAACATTAAATACCAAAGACGGCGATGTTGGAGCAGAAGGATGGCGGGGTGGGTAGACGGTGGTGGTGGCAGGGGCGACGGCGAGGGGAGAAGGGCAGGAGTGGTGGTGAGAGTGTAGGGTGGGAGTGGAAGTGAAACGAGACGAGTAGGCTAGAACATTTTCTCTTTTGCTATGTTTTGTAATTAAGTCCCTATTTTCTCTTTTTGCTATGTTTTGTAATCAAGAAGATCTATGAACCACCTAGACAAATTGGCCATAGAATACATGTTCCTACAATCCAAGCTTAATTCTCCAACAGTCCAAATGTGAAAACATGTTTCCCTGTCTTATATTCTCAGGTGTTATTGAATCTTACCTGTTCCTGCTGGTGTTATTGTGAAATCAAAGAGATGGATGAAGGGCTAGGGTGCACTGGAGGACATCATGCAATTTTTGCTAACTGTTTTCTTTCTTGCAGGTACCTTAACACTGGGATCTATAAGTCACAGACCCCTTTTTATTGACCTGTATAGGTTGATCTTGCCTGTGCTCCTAACCATTTATGCAAATGATAAGATCCTGAAAGTGCTGCTGTTTGTACCATATTTGTGCAACCCAAAGAAAAGCAGCCAGCTATAGCAGCTCATGTCTAACCTGGTGTTGCTTCTTCCTAGCTGTATCTAAGTTTCTGCTGCTTTACTGTATGCTAGTGTCTTTTAGGCATGCATTTTATCTCATGTGTTGTGATACATACAGACACAAATTCATGGTGCTATTTAATTATCTGTTATTGCTGCAATTTTATGTTGTTGCTCTATGATTCGGATGATGATATAAGATGCTGCCTGCAATCGAGTTCTGCTCCTGCTAATACCCTGCTCAGAATGATGCCTGGAACTGGAATAACTGCTCCTAATTGTTCTCTATTGTTGCTTATTTGGCTGCACTTCAGTACGGCTTGGCTGATGTTACTTACTCTTTGCTTCACAATTGTTGTCGTTTCCGTTTCTGTTTCTGATTCATGCTGCTGCTGATGCGAGATATTTCTGCTCCTGGAAATCAGTGTTGAAAGGACCATAATTGCTGATGTACTACCTGCTTGGGAAGTGGCCATTTCTGTTATTGAACTGATTTCTGCAGCACCTTAATTGTGTGCCAAGACCTCTCCATGTCTGTCCATCATGAAAGACTCAATGTTACAATTCTGCTGCTATTACTGTCTCTGCTAATGCCACAAATGCTCTACTCAAACATCATGATTTCTGGAAATACTACTCGTTGTTGCTTTCAATAGTGCAGTGCTGATTTTATAGCGCAATCTGCTCCTACTTCATGTTATTGTTGCTTCTTATACTCTGCTAAAGTTACTCACTTCTGAAAGGATCATTGTTTCTGCTTTGGCCTATTGATGATGATCCCACACTTTTTGATGGATATAATACTCTCTTCAATATGGCTATCATTACTTCAAAGTGATAGCCAAAATGAAGACTTGTATACCACCAGTTTTAGTTCATTAGATTAGATCTAACTCATAGTATAGCCATTTTTTGTAAAGGGAGAGTCTCCCTCACTTATCATCCTAGGCTCTTTTTGTATATATGTGTTTCACCTATCCTAGGCTAGTGAGAAGGTCCTTGATGCTACACTCTACTCCTTTTCCCATAGGTTACCATCATAGCTTCGGAGGTAAGGTTTATGTCCACCTCTATTGTAATTTAATTTATGTTGCTATTTATATACAGGTTGGGGTCTATGCCTAACCCCACACTGGAACTGGTAAGTGTGACCTGAAAACCACAACTTACTTGGTCTAGTGATTTGCTAAAAAAAAAGTCCCTATTTTTTTTATATTTTATAATTGTACCCAAATATTTTTATATTTTATAAAAGATGTTCCCAATTTACACTTTTACGTAAATTTTCCTTCTTTAATAGTCAAAATGCTGCTCATAATTTAAAGTGCAAGTTCATTAATTTCAATCACCTAGGAATGTGAACTAATGATATGTATTAGTAAAATATTCTAAGAGACCACAATCTATCTATTTATATCTATATCTATATCTATATATCTTCTAATTGAGAAACATAGATGGGTGATGTGGCAGAGCTCTTTGGCAAGAATTTTACTTTTTTTGGCTGTTTTCCACACCTTCTATAATTCCTCCAAATTGTGTTTATTTTACATTTTCGCTCTATATTTTCAGCTTTATTTCACTAACTTACGTTACTGTTGTTACACTATAATAATGATCCTATGACTAATCACTATTGTAACCGAAATTGAAATATTACTCTAACTTTTTAATAATGACACAATTCCCAATAAATACTGTACCCGATCAAAATATTACTGCGAAGTTTTTATAATCCTTATTATCAATGCAATAAATTTTCTTTGACTTTCCAACAACAATCATGAAATAGCATCTAATAGCACCGTTATATATTCCTTGAATGTAAAGAACCTAAAGGTTTGACTTTATATAAACCTACACCAACCTAAGTTTCATTTCACTTCATTTTTTTAATGCTTTTGCCCAATCTGGAATTAGCAATGTCACAGCCTCTACATCGGAGATTATGGTATTGTACTTTTTTTTATCTAAAAAAATTGTAAATATTACTGGTGGATTGTATTTTGTTACATTTTTGTACTAGCAATAGATATTTGTGCTGTGGCATTTTGATCAGAGAAAACTTGCTAAAAGTCAAAAATGGGAAAGGCAGTTGATCTACATCCAATAAGCTGAGCCATGGTAATTGATCTTCCCTTTACAAAACAAATAATTTCTTCGTCTTTTTCCAGTTGCAAATTGCAATGCTCATGCTTACGTTGTAGTTTCTAATGTAGTTTCTATGGCCACAATTTCATCAAAATATAGAAAAAAACAAGTGGTTCTAACAATTGCTTCTTTTCTTCTCATGCTAGCATCTCTACGTATATATTTAACACCCTTTTTATTCCTTGATTTCAATTGTTTAAACGTTATTCTTCCTAAAATGAATGAATAATAAATTTAGTAATTATGATAATGTAATGAATATGGTTGTAATTATTACTTGGAATGTATATGGTACAGAATTTGGAAAGACAAACCATAGACATTTTATATATTTCCTGGTCTTTTGTCCCATTTGCCAGAGGCCAAAAATTTCCGCTGGCCATCAAATTGGTGCGGGAGAAGAAGGAGCCGCATAGGAGGGAACATAAGGATTGATCTAAATGCACGGGAGTTATATCATCTGATCTGTTGGGACTGTAGCAGGCTTAAAAGAAGAGACGCCTGTAACAAGTAAATTCTCGTCAAGAAATAAATAAATAATCGAGACAAGAAGATATTGTAACAACTGTAGTATTTGATTTCAATATATTATAAGTAGTACAATCTCTATAATTCCTCTGATTCGTCTTTTCAACTATAAATATTACAAGTAGAAATTCAAGGGCTTTTGAGCTTGATCCTGAATATCTTCCTTATAATGAATTTGTAGAAATAATCCAAGGGCTTTTCAGCTTGATCTTGAAATATAATGAACTTGTAGAAATGATCCAAGGGCTTTTGAGCTTGATCTTGAAATATAATGAACTTGTAGAAATAATCCAAGGGCGTTGAGCTTGATCTTGAATCTTCCTTATAATGAACTTGTAGAGATAAATCCAAGGGCCGAAGCTTGATCTTGAATCTTCCTTTTGATGAACTTGTAGAGAAATAAATAACTCCTTGAAGATTTATAGCAATTTGCAGCCTTTGATCCACGAGCTCCTTATTGCTTCTTGTTATGAGTTTCTTCTTCCGATTTCTGATTTTTTACAAATGAGGGATTTGGCCCCTTTATATAGATGTGGGGTGGAGTAGCCTCTAAGAAACAAGCCCGTGGACCAGCCAATCAGATTTAAGCAGTGACTAGGCTGCATTTTATTGGCCAGAACATGTCACTTGTCCACGTGGCGCATATTTATTGGCCTTTTGGACTTCACTTGGATTGCCACATAATTTAGCATATGGCACGATCCTATTGGCTCATTCATTTGACTTGGCGCCACGTCACTTGACATGTGGCATTGATTTGGGCCTCTAGAATTTAGCTTTGGACCAATAAAGTGGGCTCATCATTTATGGCCCAATGAAATTGGACTTTGTATTAAATCCAATCCAATTATACTAGCCCATTTAATTCATTTGGACTAATATATCGGGAATTTAATAAATAGCCAAATTATCTTACGGATTTAAATCCAATAAAATTTATTTGTCTACAAATGCCCCCTACTTCAAGGCTTGTCTAGGTTTAACTTATTGACATCTTAAGACTAGGCTTGAAGTACCCAAAAAAATCAGACATAATGTTGTAATTTACTCACACAAGATATACTATCTTGAAAGTGTGAATTTTGAAATGGCAACCAATATTTTAATGTAAAAAAATATTAGATTTCCATGACATCTATCGTTACACTTATGGTTTGCATATAAAGGCTTCAAAACAAATGAACATTTGACCATTAATATTGAAGCCAAAGTCATCAGCATATTTCATGCATGCAAACGTCACTTTAATTACTCATTAACCTTTCTGAGTAGATAAACACCACCACTTTTTTTGGTGAATCCTTATAGGATTCTAAAACCTTGCCAACTCAGAGTAAAATTTTGTCACCCCGTCAATTTCGTAACTTATGCTCCAAGGAGTCGTACTTGAGTCCAAACTGGACACTGCATCCACAATTCTTGTAGCAGTTGAAGAAGGATTCCATGCTGCCTCTTACATATATAAATAGCAGTACCATGCACATAGAGCATCACAAGAACGAGAAGTTTTCTTGACCCAACCAGTAGTAGATTGAAATTTGCGGTCTTCTTTAATGGTAACTCTCATTCTCCTCGTCTTTAATTTTCGCGAGTTTTCTTCTCGTATTGTTGGAGACCATCTGTATTTTAATGGTTTAAGAAAATATGGAAAATCTCAACCATGAACCAGTGTAGAAGTTATTCCGCTCATAAATTTATTGACACAATTGGATTTAGAAATAATTGTTTTTCTCTCCCAGTTTAGATTTGTAGAGCATTACGTTTTCACTAGAGAAAAGAAGAAACTTTCATCAAATTTGATCAAGATATATTCCATATAGCAGTGCTTAGCTCTAATGACTTCATGCCTCATAAATTTTAAAACAATAACTACCAGTGACTAAAACTCTTTTTTAAAAACATGATTCAAGCCCATGTACCTTGCTTTGGAGATGAATATTTACATCTTTAGACATGTTATAGCTTAGGTGGCTTTTGCATATCCTCTTCTATGTGCATTGCCACTACTCATCAAGAATTACCATTACCATATGCATGTGCTCGTAAAGTTCTTGTGCCCCGGAACCTTCAATATTCCATACGCGAAATACATAATTTGGGCGTACCCTTACAAAAACTAACCACAGAGACCAAAAACTAGCAAAATCAATTTTTCACTTTTTTTTTTTGTAACATGTCTCCTTTTTTTATGGTGAAATTTTCAGCAAGCTACATCTTTTCTCTTGACGAGTAATTAATATTCCCAGCTTTGGTCAGCAAGTGTTGAACCGTAACAATTTCAATAGGATCGTTTCTTGCCAAGGTAAAGATGTAGCTCCTGTGGCACGCGGAGACATGATCTTCTTTAACAAACTTTGCTCCATTTGAAACACTGATTCCATACCCATTAAGATGACATCTTCACTTACTTATTAATGATTATTATGCGACATTGTCTCTGATTATTCCCTATGCTTTGCACTAACACACTTATCTTTTTTTTTCGTGCACAGCTCAAATATGGTTCACTTCAGAGATTCTGCTTCTTCCAGGCCTAGGTGTCTCGTTATTTCAAACCACAAAGGTGACAAGATAGAGACTCGATTGTCAATTGACACACCACTAGTTGGGAAATATGCATCTACTTGGCCACCATTGGCTGACCCATTCCCTTCACTGGATTGGACTCTTGAATATTGTAGTCGTCCTCCAAAGGCGTGGTCTCTTTGCTCTCCCAATCATCGCGACACCAATATTGCAAGTCCTCTTCCATGCTTGGGACGATGAATCCTCAAAGGAGAAATCAATTGGAGTGACACTTTATCTTTCAACGGCGAATTCCACTTCATTCCCGGCTATTGGGAGTGGGCAGATGATGTCTTATGTAGATGCCAAAATACTTTGAAAGCTACAAATATTTATGACGCTGTATATGCTTCAATGTTTACGTATGATCGCAACACAAATATTATGCAAGCTTTTTACGAAGCGTGGTGTCCGCTTACAAATACTTTGCTTACTTCGCATGGGGAGCTATCCATATCTCTTTGGGATTTATATACGATTGGCGGTCTTCCTATGATAGGATTTCCTAATGAGGAAGCCGTCCCAAATACTGAGGAACTTACAAGAACAAATGACAAAGACAAAAGATTCCTTGCACTATCATGTGAGCACTTGTTTGACGCCTTCCATCAGCTTCAAGAGGGAGATAGCAACCCAACTGTCCCTGTGACTAAATGGATACAATTTTGGAGCAACAAAGCTACCAAGCACCATCAACCTCTATTAAGGAAGGAAAAGAAGGTTGTTCGTCCCAAGGCAACACATAACCCTTCTAAAGACATCAGCAAAGCTGTAGCTAACTGGACGAGCACCGAAGAGGCATTATTTGCTAAACTTGGAGCTAAGGGCCATAAGAGAGACGAGACATACTTGGCTGCCTTTTTAGCCTGCTGGTTATGTACTTTCGTGCTACCTTCGAAGGGAGGCGATTTCATTCGGCCTGGGACTTTTAAAGTTGCGAGCTACCTAGCAAGCGGACGAAAAATTGGCCTTGCAGTCCCAGTCCTGGCTAGCATCTACAAAGGTTTAAATATGATATCAGAATGTTCGCAACTTGATTCTATTGATGTTTCCTTCCCAGCCCATTATTTATATGGATGGTTGGCCCACTACTTCAAAACTCATTATGCATTACCCAATGGACCGACTATTCCTCTTATGACTATATATTCGGGCGAAGGTGGTGCCAAGTATTTTGAGAAAGATGAGGCGAGGACGCGTATTCACAAAGGTGATGCTGCTACATGGCTTTCTACAACGCCCGAAAGACTTAGCCCGTTTCATTATCATGATAATATCAGTGCGCAAGAGTTGGATACAATTTACTTCATGAGCCTTCGATCAAACTATCTTCCGCTGAGAGATGGACACTCCTTCATTATTGAACCTTATAGTCCTCACCGTTTCAGCCAACAATTTGGTTTCCTTCAAGATGTCCCAGGTTACTTGATTCAGGATCTTCGCACGGCTTCTCTGGAAGAAGGGATTAGATTTGCAAGGCTTTGTGTGATGACCAACTCAAAATCAAGGGCAATCTTTCCTCCTGTCACGTCCAGCATGAAAAAATCATATGTATCAATGCGGAAACATCATTCATCTAATTATACATCTTGGTGGAATAAAGTGCATGGAAGCTTTCTGGAAGACAATATACAATTCTTGGTGAATGCTGGTGGACCGACCATAAGCGCACCCTTGGAGGATATAGATCAAGAGCACAGCAAGGAGGTCATAGTGGTTGACGAGCCTCTTAATTTGAAGGTTAAACACTCAGGACATCGTAAAGGCCAAGGAAAGGAACCCCAAGTCCCTATAGAGGTGCCAAAAGAAGAAATACATGTTCAAGACCATCAAGGGGACAGCGAATTTCCTTCACTGAATGATCGTGTCAAGGATGTTCAATCTCCAAACAAAAGATCATCCCAAGATAAAGATGGGAGCAGCAATGGAGATCGTTGTTGGAAGCATAAGAAAGCGCGTGTAGAAAAGCTGGAAGACACTAATGAAAGTGCAATTGAAGTTCATAGCACTGGAAGTCTTTCAAAGACACTGATAGTTTGCAGCGAAAAAGTAACGATTTCGAACTTCTCATTTTAAGCCATGATCAAACAACTTGGGTAATTAACTTTTCCTTTTATTTTTTTGTGCAGGAAAATGGTGCTGAACATTCTACTGCTAAGCTGGATGAAGAAGTATCTTCTGCTCGCCAAGATGGGGGATTATCAAGGTCAATTTCTAATTCCAGCAAGGCTCCTCTCGCACCCTCAAAGTCAACTACTGGCATATCCATTTTTGAAGGAAGGAGCGTTGTCTTTAATCGAAAGAAGAAATATATTTATGGTCTTTGGGAAGACATCCGCGACAGCCTCTCTGAAATTAACTTAGACTCCATTTCGAAATTTGAGGAGGAGATCAAGCCAATTTTTGAAGAAATGCAGGAATCGAATATCACTGATTTTTCACCTTTGAAGAACTTGATGGACTCCTTTTTAGAGCTTGCTACTTCATATAATCAGGAACGATCCAACTTGGCTGATAGGACGAGCGAAGCTAAGAAGCTAGAACTACTTTCGGCTGCCAATGAACGTCTTAAATCATTCAAGTTAGAAGAAACTGAGAAGATTGAGTTAGTCTCTTCGAATCAAAAGTTGCTGACATCCACCAAGATTAAGCTGAAGAAACTACAAAAAGAGAAAAAGCGTCTTGAAGCCATTATCGAGGCTGCTCAAAAGGAGATTGAGGAGATCGAATCAAAAGCTTCATCGGTTGAGAATGAGATCTCTTCATATGATGGCATGGAGTTGCTGACTGCTGACGATACTGCTCATTTGGAAGAAAAGCTGGAGCGCGTAGAAGCTAGCCGCCAAGAGTTGATCCGCTACGAGTTATCTCTAGATTAGACTATGCACATCATTTTATTTTGCTTTCTCTTTTATTTCACTTGATTAAATAGCAGTTATTTTCATCATAAATAAGATTCTCTTAGTGCCTTTGGATTATGTTGCTTCCCTTTGATTGTGCCTTTAATATTTTATTCTATACAGTACTGCGCACTTGTGATAGAAAATTCATATCTTGATGCATAAATGTCCGATTCAAGATAACTTCATCTTTATAGAAACAAGACTCGAAGACCTACGGGATACCCAAAATTCAGTTACAACCAATTTAAAGAGCGTTTTGGGTGAATTTTTGAATCTAGTGTTAATTTCTATCGCGTTCAGATCCTTCAGCGCTGCGCGATCCCACCAAAATATTCATAACTCAACGTAGGCGTATCCGAATCGTGAGAAGTTTAACTTTCTAGAAAATAGACTTTCAGAACTAAAATATATCCAAAATGTAGATATATACCACTTAAGAATTATTCTAGATGAATTTTTGAAGTCAGCCTTTGATTTTCATCTCGTCCAGACTTGCATGCCTGTGCAACTTAGGCAAAATATTCATAACTTGTAGAATATGCGTCCAAATTACAAAGCGTTTAACTTTCTGGAATATAGACTTCAAGAAATAAGATATAACCAAAGTGCATATGTATACACCTTAAGAATTATTCTAGATGAATTTTTGAAGTCAGCCTTTGATTTTCATCTCGTCCAGACTTGCATATTCGCGCAACTTAGGATAAATATTCATAACTTGTAGAATACGAGTCCGAATTACAAGGCGTTTAACTTTCTAGAAAATAGACTTCAAGAGCTAAGATGTATCCATAGTGCATATGTATACGCGTTAAGAATTATTCTAGATGAATTTTTGAAATTAGCCTTTAATTTTCATCCCGTCCAGACTTGCATATTCGCGCAGCTTAGGCAAAATATTCATAACTTGTGGAATTTGAGTCCGAATTACAAAGCGTTTAACTTTCTAGAAAATAGACTTCAAGAGCTAAGATATTCAATGAATTTTTCTTGAAGAATGCTTTGATCTTGACTTTGGAATCTAACATAAGCTGCTATTAATCCGCCTTACTCCTTGGGGTCGCAAGCTTTGATAATAAAAACTTGACATTCAAATAGATGCATGGAGCAAGACATGGGAGAGAACTCTTTTCCTTCTTCCTCCTTCATATGTGAAGGAATTAAGATGGTATCATAACGTCATGCCGAACCCACCTTTTTGTATTTATACGACTGAACTTAGAATGAAACTCTAAGCTGCCTACGTACCTCGGTGAAGAGGATCAAGTCATTACGTAGTTCGGTACAAGTGGGTTTTTTTTTTTTTTTGTGTCCTAACTTTTGCCTAGGCCGCCTCTTTCGAGGTTTTCAACCTAGCGGACTTTTTTTTTTTTGTCCTAACTTTTGCCTAGGCCGCCTCTTTCGAGGTTTTCAACCTAGCAGACTTTTTTTTTTTTTTTGTGTCCTAACTTTTGCCTAGGCCGCCTTTTTCGAGGTTTTCAACCTAGCGGACTTTTATTTTTTTATTCGGCTGCGCACAGTTTATACTCTTGCGGGCTAGGAGTAACTTGCAGTTTATGCTCGTGCGTCAAGGAGCGATCTTCTTTATGGATAGTATCTCTTCAAGAATTTCCCGTTAATGGGACCGATTCTTTTTCCTTTAGCATCAATAAGCTTATAAGCACCACTTGAATAGGCTTCTTGCACAACATATGGCCCGTCCCATTTTGCAGTGAACTTGCCCCCAGATTTATGGGAGGTGATGATGGGTCTTCTTAATGCAAGAACTTGATCACCAACCTGGAAGGACCTCTGGCGAACCTTTTTATTGAAGGCACGAGATAACCGAGCTTGGTAACATTCGAGACTTTGCTGAGCTTCAAGTCTTTTTTCATCAAGAGCCTCCAACTCTTCAAGGCGCAAGCGAGCATTTTCTTCATCAGTGAGCCCTTCTTGGATAGCAAGTCGCAGCGATGGTATTTGACGCTCTAGTGGTAGGACCGCTTCAACTCCATAGACAAGTGAGTAGGGAGTTGCCTGTGTTGGCGTGCGATGAGTCGTCCTATATGCCCATAAAGCTTCTTCCATCCTATTATGCCAATCTCGCTTGGACTTGGAGACAACTTTACTCAACAATTTGCATAAAGTCTTGTTGAATGCTTCAGCTAGACCATTAGCGGCAGCATTGTACATAGAATACTTACGCTGCTTGAAGCCAAAGAGATCACAAATACTATTCATCAACCTATTGTCAAATGGCTTGCCATTATCCGTTATTATATAACGAGGAATACCAAAGCGGTAGATGATGTTTACTCGGATAAAGTTTGCAACCTTCTCTTTCTTCACTTCCTTAAGAGCAACGGCTTCTGCCCATTTCGAGAAGTAATCAGTTGCAGCCAAAATGAACAAGTGTCCTTCAGAAGACTTTGGCAATGGTCCGACAATGTCTAGCCCCCAAGCGTCAAATGGCCAAGATGCGACGATCGGGTGTAACACTTCTGGTGGTTGATGTATAAAATTTGCATGGAGCTGGCAAGCTTTGCATCTTCGAGCATAATCTAAGCAATTCTTTACCATCGTCGGCCAATAGTATCCCATCCTTTTTATGTGGAAGTGGAGTTTCGGTCCAGACTGGTGTGATCCACAGACCCCATTATGCGCTTCTTGCATAGCTTGAAGTGTTTCATAATCCCCTAAACATCGCAAGAGCACTCCTTCAAATGATCTTCTATATAGAGTATCCTTGTAATAGAGGAAGCGTGGAGCTCGGCGGCGAATTTCAGTTCTCCTTCTTGGATTTTCTGGCAGTATCCCATGACTCAATTAGTTAATGATAGGCTGCCACCAGTCTTCCTCGTCGACTTCAGAAACGGCAACAAGATGTTGGAGATCATTCCTTTCAACCTCGTCATCGTCTAAAGGTGGTACTACCCATTTTTGGCAGATAGTAACTTTCGTCTGATCCGGCAGGGCAAGTGTTGAAGCTAGATTGGCTAGGGCATCAACTTTCTTATTCTCCCTCCTTGGCACATGCTGAAGAGTTACATCACCAAGCCATCTTATCAACTTCTGTGCATAATCGTGAAAGGGACGCAACTCGGGCTTCTTTACCTCGTAACTACCCAGAAGCTGATTGATCACCAACTTAGAATCTCCAAAGACGTGCAACTGCAATTGTTTCATGTCGACGGCCATTTCAAGCCCAAGTATGAGCGCTTGATACTCTGCGACATTGTTGGAGCAATGTTGAGTCAAGGTGAAGGAATATGGCAATACTTCTTCTTGGTGTGTTACAAAAATTACTCCAGCACCAGCTCCATCACGATATGAAGCTTCATCAAAGTACATCTTCCAAGACGGTTGAACTTCGACGAACATTGCATCTTCATCAGGTAACTCATCAGTCAGCTCCCAACCGTCAGGAATTGGATGATCTGCCAAAAAATCTGCCAGTGCTTGTCCTTTGACTGCTTTTTGAGGGATATATATAATCTCAAATTGTTGAAACTGGAGATACCATCTTGCCAATCGATCACTAAGGATGGGCTTTGACATGACAAACTTGATGGGATTTGCTCTAGAAACCAGTCGCACGACATGAGCTTGAAAGTAATGCTTCAACTTTTGAATGGAGAAGACTAGTGCCAAACATAACTTTTCGATTGGCGAATACTTCAGCTCATTCGATGTCATCATTCTACTCAAATAGTAAAGTGAATTTTCCTTTCCTTCACTATTTTCTTGAGCCAAAAGTGGCCCCACTGACTTTTCTTGTGCTGCAATATATAATATCAACGGCTTTCCAGGTATTGGAGCTGCTAGCACGGGAGGTTTCATCAAGTAGGATTTGATGCTCTCGAAGGCATTGCTGCAAGCTTGATCCCATTCAAAAGGAGTACCCTTCTTCATGAGACGACTGAACGGCTGACACCTCCCAGCTAGATTTGAGATGAATCTCCTAAGGTAAGCAAGCTTCCCTTGCAGACTTTTCAATTCATGGAGATTTCTGGGCTCGGGCATCTTTACAATTGCATCTACTTTTGCTTGATCAATTTCAATGCCTCGATGTCGTACGATAAAACCAAGAAATTTACCAGAAGTAACTCCAAATGCGCACTTCAAAGGATTCATTCGAAGTTGGTACTTTCGCAACAACTCGAACACCATTCTCAAATCTTGCAAGTGGTCCCCCTTTCTTCTAGATTTTACCACCAAGTCGTCAACGTAGCACTCTACGTTCTTATGAAGCAAGTCATCAAAGATATTCTGCATAGCTCTTTGGTAAGTCGCTCCGGCATTCTTCAAGCCAAAAGGCATCACTTTGTAGCAATAAATACCCTTAGGAGTTCGGAACGCCGTGAATTCTTCATCCTTAGGCGACATACGAATTTGATTATAGCCGGAGGAGCCATCCATAAAAGACATAGCCTCATAACCAGTAGTTGCATCGATCATGAGTTCTGGGATAGGCAGCGGAAACTCATCTTTAGGACATGCATTGTTGAGGTCCCTAAAATCGACACAAACTCAAATTTGGCCATTCTTCTTCCTCACAGGGACTATGCTTGAAATCCATGTGGGGTACTTGACTTCGCGAATAAAACCAGCCTCAATGAGCTTGTTGACTTCATTCTCAATCAAAGGGACCAAATCTGGTCTAAAGTGACGTTGGGCTTGTTTTACGGGACGAGCGCCACCCTTGACTGCGAGATGATGAACTGCTACTTTTGGGTCCAAGCTAGGCATTTCTTTGTAACTCCAAGCGAAGACATCCTTGTACTCTTTCAACAGCTCCACATAAGCATTTTCTTCATCGGCTGTCAGCAAAGCACTTATATAAGTAGGCCTTGAGTTTTCGTCTGTGCCAAGGTTAATTTCTTTCAATGCGTCAACTGTTGCCTTTACCCCTTCCTCTAGCTCAGGTGGAGCATCTGTAGCATCTTCTACTTCATGAGGATCATCATTGTTGAATGATATGTGGTGACAGCAAAAAACATCCTCCAATTCATTCATGATCCCATTCGGAGATAGAACATTTTCCTCTTCTAGTGCGATGATGTGATATGAAGATCCCACGCTTTCTCCATCTTCATCACGCTCCTTCGTGTGAACTATAGTATGAGTCTTGGCCTTTAGCACATTTCCGCACGAGACTATCAATTTTTCTTCGCGTCTCATTCTTGAAGGGATAAGACTCTGAAAATATCTAAAAGCGTCATGCACTTTCTCATTTTTAGATTTCCTTGGAGGCTTGTTCTTCTTATTCAAAGGTCCCAATCTATTAAAGACAGAAGTTCTTGAAGATGGTTTTCCCAGCCGATCAAAGACGGAAGGTCTCTTGCTTGAAACTTCAGGCTCATCTTCAGCAGTAATGTAATTAACGCTCGCCCTTCTTATAGAGATACGAACCGGTGGAGGTTTCTCGTACCCCAAGCCTTCGCGTGATTTCTTCATGGTACCTTCAGGTAAAAGCTTCCCTAATGTAGATGGTTCATTGGGATCATATCCAGCCTTTGCAAACAACTTGTAAGCATTCGGATCAAACCCCTCATTTGTGCGCTTCGTAGGGAGTTCTTTATTCAGCGGTGGATTTTTAGCCACAAAACCACCAAGCAATTTTGAGGTTAGCTTCATTGCGTCAATTCGCCTAACGGGAAGAGTTAATCCTTTCAGCTGGTCACTTTGGAGATTAGATGACTGGCCTTCTTCTTTCTTCAATTTTGGAACGTAGCGGAGCGTAGTACTTATTTTCTTGCTTGAAGCTGCAACATTTGCTTTATGCACATTACCTTGACTGAAGAGAACTTGATCTTCATCACCTGCAACTTTTGCTTTACCAGCTGCTACCTCAGCCCTTTTAGCTGCGAGCTCGGCATCTTTGGTTGTTGCTTTGCTATCAGCTTTTACTCCACCCATGACATTCTTCAAGTAGAATTTTGCATCAGCGAAGTGTGCCTCTACCTCGGTAAACGGCTTGTCATCGGCAACGACCGTCTTTTCGACTCCACCCTCATGATATTTTAGGCATTGGTGATAAGTGGATGGAACCACTTTGTTCTCATGTATCCAAGGCCTACCAAGTAAAATATTATATGAAGTCCTTGCGTCGATCACATGCATCCATGCGCTTGAAGTCATCTCTCCAATGGTAAGATCCATTTTTAAGGCACCTATAGCCCTTTGCCCCCCTTGATTGAATCTTTGAATCAACAGGCGACTTTGCGTTAGTTCTTCAGTAGAGATGCCAAGTTCCTTCAGCGTGCGGATAGGCAAGATGTTGACTCCAGATCCTCCATCAATTAAGATTCTATTCACTCTTTGCTCATCAACATAGCCAACCACGAATAAGGGACGATTATGAGGAGTCTCACCAAGTAGAATGTCATCATTCGTGAAGGTGATCTTTGCTTCACAAGTATTTGCTTCTTGGGAGATAGGCTCAATAAGCTCTTCTGATTGTGCCGGTGGAAATAACTCTAAAGTTTCACTCTTCTCTTCTTCTTTATCAGCATTACAACACGAAGCCTTAGTATCACCCTTAGGGATTTTCGTGCAAAACCAACTTGGAATAAATTCTTCCAAAGTCACTGGCTGACGCGACTTTTGATAGTGGTGAACCTCCATCTTTTCCTTTAGTGGACGTCGAATAGCATTTTGCTTTCTTGTCCTTTTCACCATCTTTTGCCTTGTTGGTTGCTCAGCTGATTCACTACGTGACTTCATTTTGTTGCGCCTCCGCCGAGTCACTAATATCCAACCTTCATCATCTCCTTGATCAGTTTGAGCTTCACCTTCTTCCGATGATGCTTGCTCCAAGCTCCGCACATTTAGTTTGGCGAGTTGTAGCGATTGATTTATTAAGATAGGTTCAAAGTCGCCAAACTTGATCATGACTTCATTCCCTTCATATCCTTCAGTGAAGTTGCAGGTAATCACAGGGTCGTGCGAGCCAAAGAAGATAGAAACCTGGTTCACGTCTTCCTTCTCATCTTGCAGTTCAATCTTCCCTTCATTGGCCAATTCCATTATTTTATCTTTGAAGACGAAGCATTTCTCGAGTGAGTGCCCCACGAGTCGATGATACTTGCAATAATTCGGATCATTCGTCTTTCCAGCTTCATTGGGACGCTTCATCTCTGGTAGCTCAATGAACTTTAACTCCAGAAGTTCATCAAAAATTGCAGGAACATCGGAATCTAGGAATGGATATTCCATTTCTTGCATCTCCTTTAAAGTCAACTTTCGACTTGGTTTGTCCTTAAAGGAGGTTGCCTTCACGCTTTGCTTCTTGCTTACCTTTGTGGTGAACTTCAAAGGTGCAGCATCAACATTCATTGATTCTTTATTTTCGGCCTTGGGCGCCACCTTACTCCATTTCTTGACTTCTTGCTTGTCTTTTCCTCTGCGAGATTCATAGACATGCGGTCCTTCACTTCCACTGGAAGCGATGCTTAACTCCATATCATGAGCGCGTGTGGCCAACTCCTCAAAAGTCCTAGGCTTTATTCCTTGCAGGATGTAGCGGAGCCCCCAATGCATGCCTTGAATGCACATCTCAATTCCTGAAGCTTCACTGAGTCTATCTTTGCAGTTAAGACTTGCATGCCTCCATCGATTGATAAAATCAATAACTGGTTCTTCCTTTCGTTGGCGGGTATTCGTGAGCTCTATCATGCTCACAGTACGCCTTGTGCTATAAAAGCGATTGAGAAACTCATACTCCAACTCCTCCCAACTATTGATAGACCCCGACTCGAGGTCCGTATACCAATCAAAGGCATTTCCTTTAAGGGAGCGAACAAATTGCTTGACAAGATAATCTCCATAAGTTCCAGCATTATTGCACGTTTCAACGAAATGCGCCACATGTTGCTTTGGATTTCCCTTGCCGTCAAACTGCTGGAATTTTGGGGGTTGAT
This sequence comes from Petunia x hybrida, assembly GCA_037355625.1. NCBI lineage: Eukaryota > Viridiplantae > Streptophyta > Magnoliopsida > Solanales > Solanaceae > Petunia > Petunia x hybrida. The sequence continues at coordinate 8,307,498 of JBBBVM010000082.1, forward strand.
AGCCAGCGGGCATTTTCAAGTTATCGATCCTTGCAGTGTACGGCTTCGCATATGCGAGAGAAGATTTGGAAGCAACCTCGTACTTATCCTTAATTGTCCCCATAATAATCTCCTTTAGCTGATCAATTGGAATCACTCCATCAGCAGAAACTTGGATTTCCTTAGCAGGTGTCGCTTGCTTCGCTGGAGTATTAATTATTTCTTGAACTTCTGGACGCTTCCCTGGCGCATGGCTAGATTCGCCCTCCATCATGCCTTCCATTTTGTTGATGCGAGCGTCTTGATCTTTGATATAGTTTGTCAAGCTATCAATCGCCTTTGTCAAGCTTGCAAGTTGTTCCTCCATCGTTAAAGTATTAGTCGCCATCGCTTGCACGGCTATTGGAGATGATGGAGAGTAGCATGAATTTTCCCACAAATTAATCCTTGATTTGCCTACATCCGGCGGTGTGGTTGGAGATGATCCAGCACTCGAATCATCATCGCGTCCTTTCATGATTTTCTTCTTAGATCCAGAAACGCTAAGCCGAGCTAAAGTTCTTTCAACAATTTCAGCAATGCTGCTTTCTTCCTCCAATCCACCAGTAGAGGATCCGGCTCCTTTCGAAGATGAATAATTAAATGTTGGAGTCAATGTGGGCGGCACGTGGAGTGCTTGTTGTCCAAACAAATTTGCTTTGTTCCTCGTAACTGGTCCAAAGCCTCCCTTAGTAGCATTCATGACGCTTTCAACTTCAGCGGAGAACTTAGAGTTGGCATCAAGATCATGAGGCCAAGCAGATTTTGCAGCAGCAGCAGCAGCAGATTTGGTGTTCTTAGAAGCCATCTCAATGTTATTGAACTTTACGAGTTGAAAAGTTGAGATGAGAGGTAGAGATTGTCCCACCGGGCGTGCCAAAATTTGTAACAAGTAAATTCTCGTCAAGAAATAAATAAATAATCGAGACAAGAAGATATTGTAACAACTGTAGTATTTGATTTCAATATATTATAAGTAGTACAATCTCTATAATTCCTCTGATTCGTCTTTTCAACTATAAATATTACAAGTAGAAATTCAAGGGCTTTTGAGCTTGATCCTGAATATCTTCCTTATAATGAATTTGTAGAAATAATCCAAGGGCTTTTCAGCTTGATCTTGAAATATAATGAACTTGTAGAAATGATCCAAGGGCTTTTGAGCTTGATCTTGAAATATAATGAACTTGTAGAAATAATCCAAGGGCGTTGAGCTTGATCTTGAATCTTCCTTATAATGAACTTGTAGAGATAAATCCAAGGGCCGAAGCTTGATCTTGAATCTTCCTTTTGATGAACTTGTAGAGAAATAAATAACTCCTTGAAGATTTATAGCAATTTGCAGCCTTTGATCCACGAGCTCCTTATTGCTTCTTGTTATGAGTTTCTTCTTCCGATTTCTGATTTTTTACAAATGAGGGATTTGGCCCCTTTATATAGATGTGGGGTGGAGTAGCCTCTAAAAAACCCTGACGGACCCAGGCCCGTGGACCAGCCAATCAGATTTAAGCAGTGACTAGGCTGCATTTTATTGGCCAGAACATGTCACTTGTCCACGTGGCGCATATTTATTGGCCTTTTGGACTTCACTTGGATTGCCACATAATTTAGCATATGGCACGATCCTATTGGCTCATTCATTTGACTTGGCGCCACGTCACTTGACATGTGGCATTGATTTGGGCCTCTAGAATTTAGCTTTGGACCAATAAAGTGGGCTCATCATTTATGGCCCAATGAAATTGGACTTTGTATTAAATCCAATCCAATTATACTAGCCCATTTAATTCATTTGGACTAATATATCGGGAATTTAATAAATAGCCAAATTATCTTACGGATTTAAATCCAATAAAATTTATTTGTCTACAACGCCAATCGCAATAACCTGTGTCTACGTTTTGGTTAGCCCTCATTTTTTTCAGTTATGTGAACCAAAATGTTCATTTTGGACCACCTGCTTAGTGCATATAATTCGTTGCTTCCATAGTTTCATTACTGTATAGTATAATAATAGAATTATAATTACTACAAATTATGAAAGTGAAAACAACGTACCAAAATAATAGTATGGAGGTTACTCAATACAGACTAAACTCGAATAAGCCAACAATAGTGTGTGTGTGTGTATATAAAATTATCTGATTGTATTTATGATTTTTTATAATATTAATCATGTTTTCTTATAGGGAATGACGAATATAAAAATCGTATTGGATGTCCATGAGGAATCATACATATCATATGAGACGTTTAATATATTTATTAGCATGCGTTCTAAGGTCTGTATTTAAAACAGTGAGGTTAAGAACGAAAACAGCAAATATATCAATTTCACAAGATTTTTGCAGCAGGAATCAACATATACATTAGCCAGAATATGAATTACGGAAGAAAAAAAAGAACAATACTGAAATGTATGGATTACTAAATACAGTACTAGATAGCTTTAGTCTACCCTTTGACAGAGTTGGTAAATCTAACGGTGAAAGTCCCAAAGCAAACGACAACTGGAGGTTCTTTCACTTCTCTCATAATTTTATCTCTTTCCCTGTGCGTCGCCAAGGTTCAACATAGGGGTGGACAAGAGGCAAATGAGACTGCTATGGTTGGTGCAAATAAGGTGAAGAACAGAACTTCTGAAATAAAGTGGGATTATGGCTAACGGTAGTCATAAGCTCATCAAGATAATTGGTTACATAGAGATAATTAGAGTATAGTATAGTTTGGGGTTTTTATGGGTTTGAGTTTAATGCCCTTGCAAAAGACCAAATTGTATCCGATAACTATGTTATCGGTTATTAATGGAATTTGTGCATTATGGGTATTGTATTTTTCCCTTACGTTAATTTCATGTTTAGCAGACAAGTGATTGACTTGGAATACAGTTAATATCAGTTTGATTGACTTACGATTAGACAATTGTTCATTTTAATTTTGCAGCAAACAAATGCACTGTATTCTATTCTCAGTAGGTATCATTTTTGTATAGAGGGGAAGAAGAGTTCGATTCCATGGAGTCCTTTAGGCATAGAGAGAAATTAAGAAGAGGAAATATGAGAAAAGTGAGAGAACAGTCCGCTGCCATTAGTTTTGGGACTTTCACTGTTAGTTCAGTAAGCCCCGTTAAAAGTTAGACTAAACTTATCAACTTTTGCAAACTTAAGAGATGATTCATATTAAGTACATAGATAATAAAAAACAAAAATACTCCTATAGCTATACTCAGAGGACTATCTTTGTTTTTTCCTCTATAAGAAACAAGTATTTTCAAAAATATTCACCTAACTATAAACTTATCTTAATAAATGAGGCATATACCAACCATTTAGAAGGTGTGGTTAAAGTAGATGCCAAGCTAAGCAAGTAGTTTTGCTCATTTTTTGTTTATAGAAGAGTGATGTGCATAGCTCTTTGGCCAATGATCCTCATTTTTTTCCTCTTTTCCACACTTCTCTTTTCCAAGCTATTCAATTCAATCAACTAATATGAAAGCAGCTTCTCACGCTTAATTATTCATTTTCTCACCATTATATTTATTTATTGTGCAATTAGAGAGAGCAATTGAAAGTTGTAACTGAAAAGATTATAACTTCTTTTTGGATATGATAGAAAAAGGTGAAAAGTTGTAACGATTGTGAAGAAGTTATTGCTACCAAATTAATTAGAAATAGAAAAGGGTACAAATATAGGTACAACGGCAGAAGAGCTTCATGAACAAATAATCTTTTACATAATAAAGTAAAGTAGCTAGCCTTAGGTCGACGTATATAATTAATATTGCATTCTTATACATTAAAACTTTATCTTTCTATCTTAACTGAGTTATAACAATCTAGAGTTTGAAGAAATTGTAGAGGAAGAAAAAGATCGGTGAAAATACATAAATAAATAAATAGAAGATAAAAAACTTTAAAAAAATTACGAGAAGTACGTGATGGGATACTATTCCTTCAATTGAATAATCTTAGGTCTTTTTAGTTACCTACTCTATTATGCTCTTAGAAGTACTTAAAAGCAATTAAATTTATACATCAGCATAATAATATTCTGAGTCTCTTTAAATACTGACAATTGTAGTTGTTTTAATACATTTTTTTTAGTAGTATTTGTCATTTTCTTATATGATGCACAATGTATATTAAGGTATAAGCCATTGATTTTGATAAGAAGTATTTTCTACCGAGTTTGATGTACATGTAACAATATTGCTATTATCATATTTATTTTAACTTTTCTATATACAAAATTATATATATTATTCAGTGAATTTAATATTTCAATATTAATATTATCATGTAACATCACTTGCCTAGTGATGTGACATGCCTCAATGGTCAAAATTCTTTATTTTGGCCTATTTTCCTCACTTTCTTCTTTTCGCTCAAATCAATCAATTTAGCCCTATACAATTCTCATTTTTATTTTATTCGTTCCAATTAATGTTGCGTAATTTTCTTTTTACGTTTACATTTTTATGCACTTAATGACGGCAGTCAATTCCACGTTTCAATTCACTCAACTTTAATTTCCAATTCTTAACTTCAGCCTTTCGGTTACAACTCTATGCATGCATCTTTTTTATTATAGAATTTAAAAGGATTCCTCACCATTAAATTTTGGAAACTACTATATAAACAGGCACAATATTGGATTCACCATGTCAACTTTCCACGGTATAAACCAAATATTGCAGTGTGGATTAGCAGAAAGAATTTGTAATTTCAAATCATCAACACCACTATTATCTCGCGCTCATGTTGTATCATCAGCTGATTAAATTATATAAGTAATTGTTCCTTCACTTTTCAAGTCACACAGAACAGTTGACAAGGGACATCACAGGAGTCAAGCTTCTCTCGAGGGGTTTAAAGTTTCACTGATATTATAGGGTAAAGCAAGAAGAAGTAATGAAGTAGGGGTAAAAAGCTATGTAAAAGTTGGCTGCATGAATTCTTATATGAATGTAGTTTTTCTTTCTTTCTCCTGTACTCTCTCCCTTTTTACCATTGAGAACCTTGGTTCTCTTTATTATGTGTATTAGTGCCTTGAAGTTCATGCAGAAGATTCAATTCGGCAGTGCAACATGTGATAGCTACATCAGTTGGAGTAGAGGAAGGTAAGAATATGTTAGTATATAGTATTATTCATTGTTATTGCTCATGATCTCTTCTTCTTAATACGGTTTTAATTTCCTTCTTTTCAGTTTTTCTATTAAAGAATCAAGTGCCAATGTCCATTTACGTCATAATTCTTATAAACATAACGCTTAGTTTTTATTTCCATTACTCACGCACACCCTATATTGTCATAACCCCTAAATAATATTAATAGCCATGTTTATGACACCTAAAATTGGTGGTCTACAATGTGATCACATAAATAGAGACATTGTAAATAATCTTTGTTAATTTAAACAAAAGCAGCCAGGTATATTGGAGCACCTACAGAAAATGGGATGGAAAGAACATATCACTGGATTATGAGGAACACCTTTTGCAATTCTGGAGCAAACCATTTCAAATCCATTTTGATGTACTATATTGTTACTCATCTTATTCAAATGCAATCAAATGTGTATGTTAGTTTCTCACTCATTTATCGAATTTCAGTTGCCGCTTCAAACGTCTATTATTAATTTTATTACATTTCAATCAAGTTCATGTCGGGGTAAAAATCCCATTATATTACAATTACTCAATATCTGTTATATATAATCATATGACTCAATGCAAGTCACTAATTGTATTGATCACTATACACTACTAAAAAAACTGTATTTTTCGACTACCAGTGTTCGACCGAAAAATCGGTCGAACAGCTATTTCGACCGATTTTCGGTCGAACAGTTAACTTAGTCAAAACTGTTCGACCGAAAATCGGTCGAAATAGAAAATCGGTCGAACAAAAAATTTTATTGTACCTATCGACCGAATTTTCAGCATACCCCTTCTTCTCAGTCGATAGGTCGGTCGGAGCACCCGTTATATTTTCAGCATACCCCTTCTTCTCCATTTCTATCTTCTTCCCCAATTAAAAAAAAACCCTCTAACCACTCCCCCAAACGTGCCCACCCGAAAACCACCATAACCCACCCCCAAAATCAAAAATAAAACACATTCTACCCTCCTAAACACTACCTATTACAAGAAATTCAAGGTAAATTCTTAATTTTAGGGTTATTTTAATTACTTTGTAAAACTTAAACCCTAACTTTTTAAATCAATTTTTTTGTAGTTTTGAAGCATATAACTAGTGGGGAATCATTAGTAGGTACTATTGGAGCATAAATCAACCTCGAGGTAAGGTTTTTTTTTTTTAATTAAATCCAAATTTAATTATGTATTTAATTATTTTTTAACTTTGGCCTATAATGTTGCATAGGTAGTTAATTATTAGTTAGCAAACTTTATTGTAGTTATTGTTGATGTTGAAGAACTTGTTTGGTGTTGTTAGATATTATAAAGTTAGGATTGTGTTATTTGGGATTGTTGTAGTTGTTGGAATTGTTTGGCAGTGTTGTTTGGAATGTGTTGTTGCTTTGGTATTGTTGAGAAGATGAACATGTTATGCCTAAAACGAATAAGCTTTTGTTGGTTTGAATTGCTTTGATAATAGTAATTAATAGGGTGTTATTAGAAAATATTATTTGTTTGGGGCATTCCATCAAACAAGTTGCGTGCATTAACAAACCCGACGATATTAATCTTGCTATAGTGATTACAAAAAAGTGGCAAACTATTATAAAAAAATCATACATATTGTTTCTCAATCTTGCAATGTTTGTGTAGATATGGACATTAATCGACGTCGTCTGTGGATGGATAATAGAAACTTTCCCGAGCGGTGGGGGTTGAGGCCTTCGTTTGTAGCGGGTGTTATGGAATTTCTTGATATAGCCCGCAACACAGACGATTATTTAAGGCATGGCAAAATTAGGTGTCCATGTGAAAAATGCGAATGTGTAAAGATACAAGATTTGGAGAATGTCGAGGTACATTTGTATAAGAAGGGGTTTATGCCAAATTATTACGTTTGGTATAATCATGAAGAGCCTTGGGACTTGCAGCAGCAACTTCAAAATCTTAAAAATATTCATGGCGCTAGGAGTTCTCCGGTTGTGGAACCAGACCAAGCAGTCGGGTATAGAATGGAAGATATGGTGAATGATGTTTTTGGGATGTACCCGACTAATGATCCCCTTCAGCCGGATACATCACAGCCAAACATTGAGCACATTCCCAATGCCGAGGCAAATCAATTCTATGAACGGTTGGAGGAAACAAGTCGTCCATTTTATGAGGGCTAGGTGCATTCCCAGTTGTCTGTTGCTGTTAGATTGATGAGTATCAAATCAGATTTTAGTATTTCTCAAGCTGCCATGGATTCCATCATTGCCCTTATGAATGAACTAAATCCGACAAATATGGCCTTACCAACTACTTATTACTACACTAAGAAGTTGGTTTCCTCGTTGGGGCTTTCTGCCGAGAAGATTCATTGTTGTGTTAATGGTTGCATGTTGTATTATAAGGATGATGCAGACCTGCAGACATGTAGATTTTGTGAGGAGCCTCGGTACAAGCCTGAGCCAGATCCTAAAAAGAAGCCGAAGCCTGTTAAGTGGATGCATTACTTGCCCCTTATACCACGGTTAAAGAGGTTGTATGCTTCGATGAGTTCTGCTCCACACATGAGATGGCATCATGACTGTACCAAGCAGCCGGGTATTCTATCCCATCCATCTGATGGGGAGGCATGGAAACACTTTGATCAAGTGTATCCGGCATTTGCTAGTGAGCCAAGGAATGTAAGGTTGGGTCTATGTTCTGATGGGTTCACCCCTTTTGATGTCTCCTCTACGCCCTATTCTTGTTGGCCCGTATTTGTCACTCCTTACAACCTGCCTACTGGAATGTGCATGACCAGTCCTTATCTCTTTTTGAATTGTATAATACCGGGTCCACATAACCCGAAAGCCTCTATTGATGTATATTTGCAGCCTTTGCTTGATGAGTTGCAGATACTTTGGCATGAAGGAGTTGAGACTTATGATATATCAACGAAACAGAACTTCCAAATGCGTGCTTCTTTGATGTGGACTATAAATGACTTTCCAGCTTATGGGATGTTGTCTGGGTGGTCCACAGCAGGTAAGCTCTCTTGCCCTTACTGTATGGAAGATACAAAAGCCTTCACTTTGAAATATGGAGGTAAATGCACATGGTTCGACTGTTGCCGTCGATTCTTGCCAATGGACCATCCTTTCAGGAATAACACTAGTGCATTTATGAAGAATCAGGCTGATTTTGAGGAGCCTCTGCGAAGGTTATCAGGCATAGAGATATGGGACAGGGTCAAGGAGCTTCCTAAGGTAACTGAACAACTGCCATCTAAAGCACCTGGTTATGGGGTTGAACATAATTGGACTAAACAGAGCATTTTCTGGGAGTTGCCTTACTGGAAGGATAATCTTCTTCGCCATAATCTGGATCCAATGCATATTGAGAAGAATTTTTTCGAGGCCATCCTTAATACTGTGATGGATGTCCGGAACAAGACAAAGGACAACTTGAAGGCACGGTTGGACCTACAGCTACTTTGTAGGCGACCTGAGTTACAGGTAGTCCACGAAGGCAACAACATTTTCCTGCCAAAGGCTTGTTATACATTCGATGAGGATGAGCGAAGGATGATTTGTGAGTGGGTGAGTAATTTGAGGATGCCTGATGGTTATGCTTCAAACCTAGAAAGGTGTGTTGATATTACTGGTGGGAAACTGCATCACATGAAAAGCCACGACTGTCACATCTTCATGGAAAACTTGCTCCCAATTGCATTCAATGGCTTGCCTGATAAAGTTTTGAAACCGCTAACAGAGACGAGCCTATTTTTTAAAGAGCTTTGCAGTAAGACATTGAAGGAAGAGAACCTTAACTTGTTGGAACAGAACTTTCCTGTAGTCGCCACTAAGCTGACAAAGATCTTTCCCCCCGGGTTCTTTAACGTGATGGAGCATCTTCCGATTCACCTAGCTGAAAAGGCTCGGCTAGGAGGCCCGGTGCACTGCAGATGGATGTACCCTTTCGAGAGGTAAGCTTCCATATCTTAGTAACTTTTATTTTTTTAATTAATCCAACTTAATTCCACTAACACAATAATTATTGCAGAATTATTGGTAAGTGTAAAAGGGACGTGAAAAACAGGAACCAAATCGAGGGGTCAATATGCGAGGCATATCTGGCTAGAGAAACTTCTCATTTTTGCTCTTACTACTTCGACAAGGATGTTCCATGTTTGCGCACTAGCCCGGATCGGCATGATGTGGGCGATAATAATGATCCCAATTACCCAGCGTTCTCTGTATTCAATCAACCAGGCAGGGGAAATACATCTTCCGAAGTATGTCAGTTCAATGAACTGGACAGGAAGGTAGCTACAACACATGTGCTGTTGAACTGTCCCGAGGTCACGCCTTATTACAAGTATGTTGTATTTTAACAATACAGCCTAATATTCGCCGTTCATAAGTATATTCAGACTAACGTGTATTTCCTCGGCTCATAATGCAGTCACTTTGTCGCTGAGTTCGGTGATGCGGAAGTTTACGAAAATTTTACAAATTGGTTTACAGAATTTGTAAGTGTTTAACAAACTCTTAAATTTTCCTTATATTTAGATAAAAATATTTATTTACACAACTTCATTAAATTTTTATATAGGTGAACAATCCGGTGAATGGCATCACCTTTGATTTTCTGCGAGATATATGTCATGGCCCATATTATAAATACAAAAGGATGAATACGTACTTTGTAAATGGGTACAAGTTTCATACAAAGCAGCGGTCGGAGGGTAAGAAAACATACAACTCTGGTGTGTCCGTAAAAGTAGGAACCGGTGATCAAGGGGGCGAATTTGAGTACTACGGTGTGATTGAGGAGATGTTAGAGGTAGAGTATAGTGTCGGTTGGCCTCATAAGAAATTGGTTCTTTTCCGGTGCAAGTGGTTTGATCCCAGTAACAGAGGTACGAGGGTAGACCCGTCTTCTAAGTTAGTCGAGGTTAATCACAAAAGGTCATATGGACACTATGATCCTTTCATCATTGCCCAGAAAGTAAAGCAAGTGTGGTTTGTTCCTTACCCTCGGACAAAGAACCCAGCAAGATCAAAGGCCAAAGCCCATTGGTGGGCAGTTATAAAAGGAAAACCGGTGGGATTAGTTGAAGTCCCTGATCTTTTAGATGTTGCATACCAGAACGAGGTCTCAACCGTTCCATTGATAGTGGACAATGAACTAGCTGACCAGTTACAACATATTGATGGCATATATGAGTAGTTAGATGCATCTGTAGCTAGTCGAGGAAAAAACCCAGTTAATTTTGGAGAAGGAGCTTCAAGGGCAAATGATGATGATGAATATACAGATGAAGAAGAAGTTAACGATGAGGATGAGGAAGAAGAATTGGCTGATGATGATGATTGACCTTATATGTACTTTGATGTTTTGTTTTTTTAATAGGCTAGTTTAATGTACTTATATAATTATAAACATAAGAAGATATTTGTATTCTTATTTTTGTGCAATGAATGTGTTTATTTAATCTATTTAACCCGCCTAATTTTTGTGCAATGAATGTGTTTATTTAATCTATTTAACCTGTTACATATTTTTGTGCAAGGAATGTGCTAGTATGTTACATATTTACTTGTTCCTTAAGTAATGTGAATGTGTCAACAGGTATGAAGAAAGTGTTTACAAGAAGGAAGGGGCCTAAAAAGGCAGGTGAGCCTTCAGGTGAGCCGGCACAGGACACTCCTACCTCTCAGGTGCCGCATCACCTTCCTACAGGAGCACCTGCAGGATACAGTCCAGATTTTTTCAGGCCGCCCGGCATGTCTCAGGTGCCGCATTTGCTTCCTACAGGATCATCTGCCGGATACAGTCCAGATTTTTTCAGGCCACCTGGCATGTCTCAGGGCCATCCTGGTTGGCGGCATAACTTCAGTAGTTATGACATGACTGAGACCCAGGCCGGTCCATCCCAGGGCGTTCCCAGACTAGGCGATCCCACACAGTCCACTAGTCCGTCTGGGTCGACTCAGCCGCCTTCCGACCCATCTAGCCCTACCTGCCCTTCGGTACAGCAGGAGATTCCTTACTATGATCGGAGATCGCCCTATTACATCGGTGAGCCTGGCACATGGGAAGACGGGCAGTTGATTATTTATCCCGAGGGAGATAACAGGTAAGTATAGTATTTTTGAAGTTCATATCTATTTAGTAGTAAGTTTTTAAATGTTAGTATTTCTATTAACCCTTCTGTTTTTTTATGTAGCTTTTGCCCCAACAATGATGCTACTCCTGTGGTGACGAAATGCATGAAATCTCAATGGAAAGAATCGTGGCCATCCTGGGGCGCTGTGCCCCCTCAAGTAAAGCAACGGATAATGCAGGCTTTTGAGGTGCTAAATATGCATACGGTTTATCACTAATTGCAGGTTTTTTTAATGATTATATTTAAATAAAATATTTTGATGAATATTGCAGGTTCAGTGTAAGTGGCATCCAACTCTGGACTATAAAGTCCGTTCTAACTTCCCCAAAAAATACGGGGAGTTATTCAAGAACGCAATGTATACTGCGCGCAAAAAAGGGAAAATGCGCGGCTTCCTCTATGATCATCAATGGAGAGAGCTGCAGCAATATTGTGATACTCCCGAATTTCAGAAGAAGAGCGAACAAGGGAAGAAAGCGCGGGCATCAAGTAAGGGTGGATCGCTGCATACCGGTGGCTCAGTTAGCGCTGCGACACAGAAGATGCGCTTGGTAAAGTAATTTAATTTATAAGAATTACTATAATAGTTTATTTTTTATCTAACTTGTTCTCTTCTTTAATTTGTAGGAAAAGCAAGAAAATCGGACTATTCCACTCTCTGAAATGCACAAGATCTGACATATCAAGAAAGATAAAAAAGGGCGGAGAAGCATGGGTCGAGCCCCGCGCACAAGAGACCTGGGTAAGTAATTAAATTCAAACTAAAGTCGCGCCAATCCTTCAACTTTTAAACTTCATATTTGTACCGTTGATATATTTCTATTTTTCAGGAAAGAGCTACAAAGGCCGTTGAGGACTGGACCGCGACTCAACAATCTGAATGCGGAAGCAGTACCCCAGCACCACTAACGCTCGAGCAAGAAATCAATTTATGGTTGGAAGCGGTCGGAGGGGTGAAGAAGGGGTCCGCGTATGGCCTTGCAACTCTGTATTCATCTGGCAAGCATAAATCGAACTATTTGGGCTCGTGTTCTACTGCGCCTTCAAGCTATGTAACTCCTGAAAAAATGACTCGGATGGAACAAGAGATTGAAGAGCTGAAAAGACAAAATGAAACTATGCGCCTAGCACAGGAGGCTCATCAAAGAGAAATGCATGAAATGATGCAACAGCTCCTCAGGAACCAAAAAAAAAGGCAAAGGAAAGCGTGATAGTTCGGGAAAAGGAAAGAGCAAGAGCAGACGTCGCCACCATTCGCCGTCTGAGTCTGATGCCGAGTCTAGTTCGGCTTCTAGCCAGTAGTAGTGATTGTTGAACTTTAAACTGTTTGTTAAGTTTGTTTGATTATTGTAACACTTGAACTAATGTTGAAAGACTCCTTTCTATTGTTTGGCTTTGTTAGCCTTGTTTGAATATCGTTTATGAATGTGTTTTGTCTGGTTTTTCTGCGTGTTGCTGAATTTACAGGTGGTGTAGGGCTAATTTCAGATTTTATATTGCAGGTTTTTACAGGTTTTCGACCGACTTTCGGTCGATAGTTGGTCAAAAAAAATTACCAGCCTTTCAACCGAATTTCGGTCGAAATTTTGTTCGACCGAATTTCGGTCGATAGGGCTTCGACCGAAATTTTCGGTCAAACGTCGACCGACGTTCGACCAAATTTCGGTCGAAGGGAGATTTTCGACCATAGTTGTGTCGACCACCACAATCGGTCGAAATGCGGTCGACGTTTCGACCGTATTTCGACCGATTGGGCGGTCGAAAAAGACAGTTTTTTTAGTAGTGATAAATATCGAAGCACATAGTCTCTGCTCCACATAACTTTCTCCATTTCTTATTCCTCAATCATTCATCTTTTTTTCACTCTGTAATCCTCTGCATATTTTAATCATCTTTCAGTTGTTGCTATTTTTTCCACAAGTATTGTTTATACACGATTTTTGTGCATACCTTTCATTGGTTAAGGAATGGAGTGAGAGAGTAGTTAAGCTCGCAAATGACATTATATGCAGAAGTATGAGAATCAAATACAATCTTTCCAAGGACGCTACCATCAACTACATATACTATTTGTTACTTTTTTAAGTTTATTGTAGGTTGTAGTTATAATGTGAATTCATAGTTTTGTCCTTAAAAAATAAAACGTAATTTTGGGTTTAGGAGTGAGGCATACTACCATGTTCATCTTGGATTTATGTTTCAATTTTGTTCCCAAGAAAAGGAGATTAAGAAAGCGTGATTTTCTTCCTTATTCCAAAACAGTTGATATGATCTGTGAGCATATTAAATTACAAACCTAAAAAGCACTCTACTTCCTTAAATATACTATAGACCTTACAAAATTCCTTCATATCTGCTATGCTTCAAAGGGAAGATTTGAAATAGGCGATAAATTATAAGAAAGAATAGGAAGGGAGGGAGGTATATGCAGATTTTTAAATATAGAACATAAATAAAGAATATTAAGGAAATATCAGTCAAGAGGAAAACCGAATTTGAGATTTTCATGAAGTAGTAGGATGATAAAGGGGGTTGACTTGGTTACTTTAAGGATGAATAATAATAAGGATTGTCGGGTGTGAATATATGAGAGAAAACGAAAGAATAAAATACAAAAAGGTTAAGCAAAGATGAAGAGATGAAAATGTTGGCCGACCTCCACAGTTTTTTCAATCTGTCGTCAACAACTCCAAAATTAGTTATCAGTAACACTTCATATTCCAGCTGGGAGTTAAACATTAGAAAAATGGATGACTGCGGCATTGATGAACTTTCATGAAGTTTCTCCCAATAAAATTAGGATTTTTTACATAAAAGTAGAAGTTTTAGAACTTAATTACCAACGTAGCAACATTTTAGCAAAATAACCCTATATAGAGGAAAACACAAGTTAATTACAAATATAACAAAAACATAGCAATATTTTTCCATAACATACCAAACCCTTACATTCTTCCTCATATTTCTCCCACTATTTCAATTTTCCTCCCACCATTTCCCCCAATTTCACTTTTATTCCTATCAATTCCCCCAATTTCACTTTTTCCTCATCCCATCCTCGATGTATCTCGCTGTATCTCACCGTATATCAACTGTTTATGCACCATTTCAACTGTTTCTGCATCACCGTATCTAACTGTTTCTGCACCGTTTCAACTGTTTCTGCAGCACCATATCTAACTGTTTCTGCACCGTTTCAACTGTTTCTGCAGCACCGTATCTAACTGTTTCTGCACCGTTTCAACTGTTTCTGCAGCACCGTATCTAACTGTTTCTGCACCATTTCAACTGTTTCTGCGGCACCGTATCTAACTGTTTCTGCACCGTTTCAACTGTTTATGCAGCACCGCATCTAACTGTTTCAATGTTTCAACGATGTTTCAAACTGTATCATATTATTTCAATGCCATTTCAAACTGTATCAGACCGTTTCAATAATAAATATAAAGTAATCTAACTCTAATAATTTTTTATTTTAATAGAAATTTAAAAGGCTAAGTGTACAAATTAAAAATATAGAGTGTTAACAGAGAGAAAGGATGTAGTGAAAATTGCCACCGCCGTGAAACACCACTGTCGAAAATCCCTATTTAAAGCCAAGTTCAGGCAGAAGTCTGACAAATATATTAAGATCAAGTACATTCCGAAGCAAAAAAGCATAAGCTAGGATAAAATTACTTCCCGGTTATACTCGATTGTGCAGCTTTTATAACCAGTCCAGCAGAGGTTCCGTTTTACCTGTGATCTTCTGTCAGAACTGAAAGGTTTTCCAGTAGTAACTTCTAAACACTTACATGAACACAGAAAAAGATGCTAACTATTGAAAACGATAGTGCCTTTTTCGATGTTAAAAATGATACTGACTACAAACATGAGTCTGCCTCTCAGCAACAATCCCTTTCTTCCAACTGATTCGAGTTTAGGAGCTACACCACCAGTAGCGGCACACAAAAATGGAGAGCAGAAATAAGAGAGAGATGGGGATGGGGGTGGGTGATTGCGCTAGGGTAGTGGGGGTGGGGGTGATGGGCGGCGTGGGGGTGTATGTAATTTGGGGAGTAAGAGAGAGTAAAGGTGAGGGTAAAGATGAGAGATGTTGTAATTTGAGGAAATTAAAGTGAAATGTATTAGATTATTGTTAAATGTGTTAGAAAAATAATGCTATGCATTGTAATTAGAGAAATATTGCTATTTTTTGTAATTAAGGGTGAAAATTTGTATATTTATATAAAAAATCCATAAAATTAGCTAATACAGATCCAATCAAACTGTGTTATTACTCATGAGAGTTAGAATTCTTCGATATAATAGTTCATGAATTTTAGCTCAAAGTTGACGTAAATTATTTTGTTGGAATTTGATTCAAACTTTCCAAAAATTTGCCTTTGCAAACATAGACCTCGATGATTCGAAAAATTCATTGACCACCAACCAGTACAGTTGGATAAAACTTCAAATCAACAGTGACCCGATAATATCTTCAAGGCTGCAAATAAATATTTGCACACCACGAGAATATTGGAGTTGTGATAGGCTGTCTTTTTCGTAGAAATTGTGCAAACTTTTTGCTTACAATGAAGTCCTTATCTTTATTAGACTCTTATGGAATGATGTAACTATAGCACGTATTACTTTGTTCATTGTTTTGTTTCTATTTTTGAATTAGAACAGAGATGTACATTCGGAGTTAAAAGTCGAAATCTTCCTACAACTTAAGTTCTTATAGTTTAGTTCATGATCAGTAAAAATTAACGTCTACACTTGATTTTTGTTGAAGCATCTGTATAATTCGTTGACTGCCGGGGTCACTTCTTCACTATTAATAGTGGTGAAATTGTTCACTCATAACAAATTAAAAAAACTCAGAGACTACCGAATGCAAAGCAACAAAAAAATCATAGTAAATAACAGTGAATTCACAACACTATAAATTGAGAATTTACTATAGAATAGGGAATTGCGCACATACGCCCGCGCAGTTCCCTAGTTTAACTTTTAATAGAGACAAAAGTTATTGGTGATTTTTGTCCACTCGTTGATATGATACTCGACAGATTAATTGCAGTGCAGACAAATTAGTCCAATACAACTGTTGTAAGAGGATTATCATTGTTGTCCAATGAAAAAAAAAAAACATTTTGCCACTCTATGTTCACTTTCCGATTTGTAGTCAGACTAACTTGGAATGAGGTAGAGAATCACTACTATAGCCAATTTAATTTTAAAAATTCGAGCTCGAGACCGCACGACAATCTTTGATGGCTAAAGTAAACTTTCACTACTACTGCAATTTAACTATATCTTGAGCCCGTTTGGGGTGAGCTTATTATAAGAGGGTGTTTTGAGTAAGCAAGTATTTTTTGGCTTATTTACGTGTTTGGTAAGTATCAAAAGTGTTTATATGCTTAAATCAGCCATAAATCATAAGTTGGTCATTTCCAACTTATTTTTTTCAGCTTATAAGTACTTTTTATTTTGACCAAGTATTTTACTATTTTATCCCTAAAATGTTTTGTAATCCATGAAATATAAAATTTTCAACCTCCTCTTCATTTTATATTCGTCATTTTTAATGTAAAAATATTTTTAACTTTTTTTTTCATAAATAACTTAAAGGTCATTTTAATTAAAAAATGTACTTATCAGCACTTTTTTACTAAACACTCAACTGCTTATTACTAGTTTCAGCACTTCTACCCAAACACATAACTACTTATTTATAAAATCAGCTTCAACAACTAAAAGTGCTTTTCAGCACTTGATGCTTATCAGCCACTTTAAATCAGTTAATCCAAACGGGCTATAAGTACCTTATAAGTCATAAGTTGCTTATAAGTCACTTTTGAGAAGTTACGATTTTCTAACTTCTCACTTTTGGCTTATTTATGTATTATGTATTTATAAACCCATGACTTTTTGAGTTACCAAACACCCATTAATAGGCTTATAAGCACATAGGTGCTTTTAGCCGCTTTTAAGCTTACCCAAACGGGCTCCTTATTTAGAGCTTGTTTGTGGTTATTTTGATAACTAGCCAATTTTGGACGCTCTAAGTGAGTTTTATCCACCGTTTTAAAATTAATAGAGAAATAGCCAAAAATTCACGCGCACACTTACACTCCATTAGCATTGGCAAACACCCCTGACTAGTCTCAGTGACTAACATGTTCAAAGTCCCAATATTTTATACTGGAATTAGTATTTAAGTGATTTCAGTATAAAATACTGGGACTTTGAACTAACCTTGAACATGTTAGTTCAAAGTCCCAGTATAAAATAGTGGGACTTGTCTGGAACTGGCTAGTTTTCAAACAGTTCTGCACCGCTGACTAGTATTCATTTAGCGCGGTGCAAACATGTTACGAAGCCAAATTTTTATGCTTGTTTGTCCAATCTATCAAAAAACTGCTTATTTTGAAGGTTTTTTACACATATACAAACTCACAACCCTTATTACAAAAAAATAGAAACATTATACAAATTACAGGGCATAACAATATTTTTCCTAGCACAAATATACAACTTGAGTCTCCTGATTACCAAAATAACATCTCCACGCCTGAATACCTCCACCGTCCAAAACCGCCACTGTGCCACCGCGCGCCACCGTACCCTGCCAAATTCGCTGGCAAGATCACGAGTTATAGCATCAAGCAGAACCAGCAACCAAATGAATGAGGAGGAGCGACTGCCGTCTTGCTTCCTTATTTCAGAATCACAGCCAAGCAGCATTAGAGAACAAATCAGGTGATAAAGTTCCCATTTTTATCAAAAAATTGCCACTAGGGAATCTTCTTCACGCTGTTACACAAAAACATCGGCCAAGGTTCGCCAGAAATTACTTTCTCGTCCAAGTCCACTTTGGTCGTTTTCACTCGTTTTGAACTGTTTTGTGGTGTGTTTTGTGCTTCTCCCTCCTTGGTGGTGATACCACCGTTCTTCTCTATCCGATCTGTTTCAATGGTATGAATGAAAAAATTATGAGAAAAGTTCTTTGGAATCAGACCGTTTAGTCTTTTGCTACTGGTTTTGATCTTATTTTTCAATGTGTCTCTGTTTCTATTTGTGTATGGGTGTATGTGTATGTGCCTTTTCTGATATGTATCAGGTGAACATTGCTGAAACAGTCTGAAACAGCCTGAACAATGCTGAAAAAGTCTGAAACGACTGCCAAAACAATCTGAAACAGCGCTGAAACAGTCCGAAACGACGCTAAAATAGTCTGAAATAGTGCTGAAACAGTCTGAAACAGTCTGAAACAACATAGATACAACGAGATACAGTTAGATACGGTGCAACAACGGTTTAGATACAACGATATACAACGCTGAAACAGCTAGTGAAAAAGTCTAAAATAAAATGTAAAAAATAATGTGAAACAACGCAAAAAATTGTGAAATAGTTCGGAAACAATGAGAAACAACGCACAAACACGATGAAACAATGCTGAAAATAGTCCAGAAACAGCTAGATATAGTCTAGAGACAGTTAGGTACGGTGCAAAATAGTGTAGATATATCGAGATACAACAAGATACAACGAGATATAACGAGATACGAGGTGACTGGTAGTTGAGATACATCGAGATACGAGGTGGATGGTAGTTGAGATACATCGAGATACAACGAGATACGAGGTGGTTGGGGAGGGTTGGAGGAAAAGTGAAATCTGGGGAATTGGGAGGAACAATGTAAGGTTTTCATATGTTATGGGGGAAATGGGATGAAGAATGTAAGGTTTTTCTATGTTATGCTATCTTTTGCTATGTTTTGTAATTAACTTTTCTTTTCCTATATTGGGTAATTTTGCTAAAATATTGCTATGTTTTGTAAATAACTTTTAAAAAGTATACTTTTATGTAAAAAATCATATTTTGAAAATAATGTTTGTACTTT
Source organism: Petunia x hybrida (assembly GCA_037355625.1). Classification (NCBI taxonomy): domain Eukaryota; kingdom Viridiplantae; phylum Streptophyta; class Magnoliopsida; order Solanales; family Solanaceae; genus Petunia; species Petunia x hybrida. Next base: position 8,326,691 of record JBBBVM010000082.1, read on the forward strand.
ACAGATAAGTACTTTTGAATAATAAACAGTTTGTGTTTGGCCAATATATTTAAAAAGTATTTTTTTTAAATAAATGTATTTGAATAATTTCTATAAAAAGTACTTTTCTGTGTCAAATTACGAAGAAAGGGACAATGTTAAGATTTATTTTGCGACTAACATTATTTAAAGATAAAAAGGTTTAAATATTTTTCATGAAAGACTTAATTTAATTTTTTATATTAATTTAGTTTAAATACAACAACATACCCAGTGATATCCTACAAGTGGGATCTGGGGAGGGTGAGATGTACGCAGACCTTAACCCCACCAAGATGGAGAGGTTGTTTCCGAAAGACCCTCGGCTAAATTGAAATATCTATAAACATGTTTAAAAAGAGAAAACAGAATAAAAACACAAGGGATTTCCACATAAATAGCCCTCAATATACCATATTAACAAGTCATCTTGCACTAACATAATATAGGCACAATATTTATATTTAAAATTTGATTTATAATTAAAATATGGCATATAAATAAATTGATATTCTTTATATATAGCTTCTATACATATATATTTATTTTATATTTTTTAAATATTTATAAAATCAAATTATATCTAATAAATATGCTAGAAAAAGAAAGAAAAGACAAAATATGGTTACAATAAGTGGATAAGAGTTGTGAATGGTTATGTGGTGTAATAATTCTAAAACACAATGGAAAGGCAAAATAGGAACTAAAAATAAGATATGTGTACAGGGAATACCAAAGCAACTTAGTAGAAAAATATGATAGGAATATCAGAGATATTTTAATCATCCTAATGCTAATACAAAAAAGTCTCTCGAATTATCTAACATTATGCCCTAATCCTCGACTTTTATACCTTCCTATCTAGGGTCATGTCCTCGGTGATATGGAGTTGAGCCATATCATGTCTAATCACCTCGGCCCAATTCTTCTTTGGTCTACCTCTACCTTTCCGCTGACCCAGCACTGCCAACCCTCGCACCTCCTCACCGGGGCGTCGGTGCTCCTCCTCTTCACATGACTGAACCATCGCAGCCTTGCTTCGCGCATCTTGTCCACTACTGGTGCCACTCCCACCTTGTCACGAATAACCTTATTTTTAACCTTATCTATCTTAGTATGCCCACACATTCATCTTTGCATCCTCATCTCTGCAACGCTCATCTTCTGGATGTGAGTGTTCTTGACTGACCACCACTCCACCCCATACAACAAAGCTGGTCTAACGACCACTCTATAGAATTTACCTTTAAATCTATGCATCACTTTCTTATCGCATAGGACCCCAGAAGAGAGCCTCCACTTCATCCACCCTATCCCTATACGATGTAAGACATCATCGTCAATTTCTCCATTACTCTTGAGCCAAGATACTTGAAGTTTCCCTTCTTAGGGATGACTTGTGCATCAAGAGTCACTTCCACCTCGGACTCATAAGATGCATCACTGAACTTGCACTCCATATACTCTGTTTTCGCCCTGCTCTGCCCGAAATCTTTAAACTCCAAAGTCATTAATTTAGTTTAAATGTAAAATAATAAAAAATATATATATATTATGGTTTTCAAAGATATGAATAAAGTTAAATCAACATGGGGAGCATACAACAAAATTTTAAAATAGAAATAGTATGAAAATTACATATTTTTGTTAAGGTCATTTTTTTCTTGAAAAATTAATTAAATTGCTTCTATTTCTAGAAAGAAGCAACAATTTGTAGCTTTTGTGCAATAGTAGGAAAACTGCTTCAGCTTATTCTCAAAACACTTTTTTATATTGGACAAACACCTCAAATTTCCTGAAGTTTTTTTTTTTCTAAAAAAAAGTACTTTTAACTTATGAAAAGCTTGACCAAATATGCTGTTAATTAAAAATAAAATTTAAGTAGTTATTGTTTATACCATATTCTGTTAGGATTTTATTTTTATACTACTCCCTCTGTTTAAGTTTACTTGTCCAAATTCAACTTTGCACTACAACTAAGACAAAATAAAAAAAATTAAACTTGACAAATCTACCCTTATTTATTATACTTTGTTGTAGTTTCCAATTAATTGGAAAGGGATTTTGAAGAATTTGACCATTTAATGTCAAGGGTAAATTAGGAAGAACATAGTTAATTTTATCTTGAATTGCTAAAAAGATAAGTAAATTAAGAATTTGATTTTGCTAAATTTGGACAAATAAACTTAAACGAAGGAGTATTAAGAAAGAGAACATAGATTTCGGAAAACAAACCTTTCCCTCCAGCTTTAACCTCGAATTAGTAAAGCGGAATTTCTGTGACAGATCCCATTTACCCAGTAACTTTATGTGCACCTTCACTCTTTGTTATTACTACTACTATTATACTCCTACTAAATAAATATATTGTCCATACGATAAGGGTGATATAAACAGATATTTTTACCCTCAAATTAGTAAAGTAAATTTTTATGACAAAATCCCATGTTCCCATATACTTTATGTGCACCTTACCACTTACTCCACCTTACTACACACACTATATTCTTTCATCACTTTTTAACCTACACAAAGTACGCACTTCTTTTCTCTTTTCTGATTATAGCGTCGTTGTACTATACCATACTTTATAGGATTTTCCTTTTTTTTTTTCCATTATTATAAATTCTTTCTTTTCTTTTCTCTTTACAGTCTTCCCTTTCCAAATCTTTCATTAGATTTGACTGCCAACAAAATAAAAGAGTTAAATAGAATTAAAAAAAAAATAAACCAACAATTTTCATAAAATCTTCTCTTTTCTTCACAAAAGCTTCGACCCCACTATACTACTACTTCAATTTCTAGGGCTTTTTTTAAAAACTCAATAAATAAAAAAATTTCCCCCTTTTTCCTAATTTTCCCAATTAGGGTTTTATCTTTTTTTTTTTATGGTAACTTTGAATTAATGGGGTTCTTGTTGGGGTTTGAAAGTTAAGAACTTTAGTGAAATTTGAGGGGTTTAAAGTGAAAAAGTTTGAGTGTTTATTAGTAGGAAAAAAGAGAATCAAGAATAGTGAAAAAATGATAGCTGAGAAACCAAGTTGGATAAGACATGAAGGTATGCAGATATTCTCTATTGATATTCAGCCTGGTGGTTTAAGGTTTGCTACTGGTGGTGGTGATCACAAGGTAACTCCTTTATGTTATATACACTCTCACTTAGACCTTGTTTGGATGGTGGTTACGTATCGTATCATAATGTATCGTATTGTGTTATTTTTGTTAGTGCAACATTTGAATAGATGGTATCGTTTCGTTTCATAATACCACACACTAGTAATCTGAATAATGAGCTTACAATATTGCGGAAAAAACGTTGGATACGTGGTAGAGTTAGTTAACGGTAAAATAGGATTATTAATTAATAAGTAAGGTCAAGATGAGAACGAAAAAAGGTAACTGTTTTTTTCACTCTTTGTCAACGTATATTAGAGCTTACGTTATATACACTGTCAATCAGACCTTGTTTGGATGGTTTTAACATATCGTTTCATAATGTATCGTATTCTGTTATTTTTGTTAGTATGACATTTGAATAGATGGTATCGTTCCCGTCGTTTCGTTTTATAATACCACAAACTAGTAATCTGAAGAATGAGCTTACAATACTGCCAAAGAAACGTAAGGTACGTGGTGGAGTTAGTCGCGTAAACGGTAAAATAGGATTATCAAATAATGAGTAAGGTCAAGATGAGAAAGAAAAAAGGTATTTTTGAGGTTACACCAAATCGGTCGTTACATAAAATGACACTTTTCTAACGACGGATTAATAATACAGTACAAATAAAATTTAAGTAGCAAGCAAAACAAATATTGTATTTAAAGTAACAATACGGTACAATATTATAGGTAATGACGATTCAAACAAGCCGTTAGTTCACTATCAGGTCATCTAAAAGTATCTAACGGTAAGCCTCCTAAATAAGAAAAAATTTGTAATATTGAAAACAAGACATGTTACCTACTACAACAGTAAATATAATGTAAACTCTTGTGTATATTCTGCTATTTGTTCTGCCTCCATTACCATTTGATCTATTTATAAGTTTCGTGAAGAAATAAAATTAGTTCATGTTTTGTGGGATCTGAACTAGTAGTTTTAGTAGTTGAGGGACTTCTTTTAGTTGCTCATGGGTTTTGAAACCTCAACAGTTGAAGTTGGTAATAAAATTCAAGAAATTCATGTTTTATGGAGCACTAACTTGTTATTATTTCTTCTTAAGTTGAAAGATAACGTGGCAATCAAAGGTTATTTTGGGATTCTCATAGTGAAATGAAGGTTGAGATGTTATCTGGGCATGATCAAGATCTTTTAGTAGGGCATGAATTTAAAGCTGTGTATTTCCTCATAAAAAAAATACTATTGCATGAAAGCATTCTGCGATTAGCTACTTAACCGGGAGAATGTGCAATTATATTAAGTCCAGCATTCGGTCATGCTTCTGATCTTTGTGAAGGCATTTTTCGTCTTGTATTGGACCGAGAAGCTTCTATCTTGATACTCGTATTATGCATATTGCAATTAGTGCTACTATTATAGTACTTCACATAATGTACATATAACGTGTCTTCAGGTTCGGATATGGAACATGAAATCTGTGGGTAGGGACTTGGAAGCAGATGAATCTATACCAAAACTTCTTGCTACACTACGCGATCATTTTGGGTCAGTGAACTGTGTTAGATGGGCAAAACATGGTCGATATGTTGCTTCTGGCTCTGATGATCAGGTGATTCTAGTCCACGAGAGGAAACCTGGCTCAGGAACCACAGAGTTTGGCAGTGGGGAGCCCCCTGATGTGGAGAACTGGAAAGTTACCATGACATTGAGAGGACACACTGCAGATGTGGTAATAAGACTGATCTTAACTTCTGAATAACTATCCTGTTTGCTATCAGATGATATTGTTTTTTGACAGACCTCTTTCTTTGTTTTCCTGTTTTCGGCTCTCAATCACGATAGCAACATCTGAAAACTAGTTCACTGAATCGACCTTAAAATCATTTGAATTCATATTTGATTCTGAATCTCCTATATAGATGCCTATATTGTCTAAGCATGCACTTTCTAACCAATTGGGTTGCTCTTTCCATGTATAAAGTAGGTGGATCTAAATTGGTCTCCAGATGACTCGACGCTTGCGAGCGGTAGTTTGGACAACACCATCCATATCTGGAATATGAGCAATGGTATATGCACGGCTGTTCTGAGGGGTCACTCTAGTCTTGTTAAAGGGGTCACCTGGGATCCGATTGGTTCATTTATAGCTAGTCAATCGGATGACAAGACTGTCATAATTTGGCGAACAAGTGACTGGAGCCTTGCTCATAGAACTGAAGGTCATTGGGCAAAATCTGTGAGTTTTTTTTCTCTATTCAGTTAAATTTTTCCACTGAACCTATATCCTTACAAGTGTGTCTTTTTCAGCTTGGATCGACCTTCTTTAGGCGGCTTGGTTGGTCACCATGTGGACATTTTATAACTACTACTCACGGTTTTCAAAAGCCTAGGCATTCTGCTCCTGTTCTTGAGAGAGGGGAGTGGTCTGCCACTTTTGACTTCTTAGGACACAATGCTCCTGTTATTGTGGTTAAGTTTAATCATTCTATGTTTAGGAGGAATGTGGCTAATGCTCAGGAAGTGAAAAATGCTTCTCTTGGATGGTCAAATGGTTCATCAAAAAATGGAGGAAAAGAGTCCCAACCCTACAATGTTATTGCTATAGGAAGTCAAGACCGCACTATAACTGTGTGGACAACAGCAAGTCCACGTCCTCTTTTTGTTGCTAAGCATTTCTTTTCTCAAAGTGTTGTGGATTTATCATGGTAAGTTAAGCTCTTAGCATCAGAAACATCGTCCTTTCACAACAGTGAAAGCATTTTCCACCTTGAATCTTCTTTCTGCTTTTTTGGCCTTCTTTCAGGATATTATTTCTCTGTGCAGGAGCCCTGATGGATATTCACTATTTGCATGTTCTTTGGATGGAAGTGTATCCACTTTCCATTTTAATGAAAATGAACTAGGTCATCGTCTATCTGATGTTGAGTTAGAGGAGTTGAAGAGAAGCCGCTATGGTGATGTTAGAGGTCGGCAGGCAAATTTAGCTGAAAGTCCCGCGCAGTTGTTGCTTGAAGCAGCAGCTGCAAAGCAGAGTTCGAGCAAAAAACTAACTTCAGAGCTTACACAAGTTCAAGCAACCTCAAAATCTTCTGCTGATTTGGGGAGTGCGGTGAAGGTTCCAAAACCACAATCTAATAATGGGAAGAAGACTGAAGGAGTTAGCAGTGATAGATTAAATAAACCTGCAGCTTCAACCCGCTTGTCGAGCCCCGTGAAGCAAAGAGAGTACAGGCGGCCTGATGGTCGAAAGAGGATAATTCCAGAAGCAGTTGGTGTGTCTACCCAGCAGGAAAACATCTCTGGAATTGCTCAATCTCCTGCCGTTGAATTCCCTAATAAGACAGTGGATCATAGAAAAGATGAGAATGGTATAGTACTGGCTGATGCAAATGTTAGGGAAGGATTTGTAAGGAAAACAGTTAGTGTCAGTGCTGACCAAAAGGAGCGCTCAGGTGTTACTGCTAGAGCTACCATCAGTGAGAGCCTCATCATTGAGAAGGTTGGACCTTCTGCAGGAAAGGATGGAACCATCAGCATAGAACAGATGGGAGTGGTCAAGGATCCATCTTATTTGGGTGCTGGTGGTACTCTTTTAATCAGGGTTTTTGATAATAAAGAAGGGGAGGACACTGGTCCGATTTGCTTAGAGGCTCAGCCCAGAGAACAAGCTGCTAATGATATTTTAGGGGCAGGAAACTCATTTGTAATGAAAGAAACTGAGATACTTTGTACAAGGGGGAGTAAAAATCTCTGGTCTGACCGAATTTCTGGAAAAGTCACTGTTCTGGCTGGAAATACCAACTTTTGGGCCGTGGGATGTGAAGATGGCTGCATTCAGGTGAGTTGTTAAAAAAACCTGAACTTGTACATTACAGTGTTTTCTGCACAAGTGAGACGTCATTTTTACAAGTATTTTAGATGTTGATTAGTGGAATACCTTATCAAAAAATAATGTCGATTAGTGGAACGAATCTGCTGCTTTTATTGCTTCTCGTTCTTTGATTTCTTTTGCTATTATGTGTTGATTTTGTAGAGACTAAATACTAAATGTCCCTCCCCAAAACCCGAACCCATACGTATAAAATGAAAAGAGTAAATGTATAGATTCTGCTTTACTTGTTTCTTTCCGAAAATTACCAAATATGAGAATTCTCCCCTCTTCAGACGACTGGTAGAGTCAGCAGTGATGCAAATTGTAACATCTCACACTTCCAACTTGACCATGTCTCCTTTTTTCATGCCATTTCCTTTCAACATTTGTTTTCCTCATTTCTGTCATTCTCTTTGCCAAGTGATCACTCCTAGTTTCTTGCTTCTTCCCCCTCTCCAAATCCCTGGGTATTGACTATTGTGCATGTTAATTGACCTGGGCATGATTGAATACTGTGATTTGTGAGCTAAAATTTTGTCATCAAAGCCTTTACCTGCTTTTTTGCTGCTTCTAGAAGAGAGAACATTTATTATTTTTCTGTAGTCTCTCTCTTTTCGTTTTTGTCTGTTGTGACTTTGTCTCTAATATATTGACCTGTCTCCTCTTTACGGTTGTCATCACCTTTTACATTATTCAGGTATCTTTCCCTATATGTATTACTGCCTCCATTCCACAAAGGATGACATAGTTTGACTTGGATCGGTGGTAAAGAAATGAGAGAAGACTTTTGAAACTTGTGGTCTAAAATAAGCCATAGATAAATGCGTGGCTATAAAGCATCTCATTAAGGGTAAAGTGGTAAATTTGAAGTTAAATTGTTTCTAAATTTAGAATTGTGCTATTCTTCTTGCAACAAAATAGTGCCATCTTTTGTGGAACGGAGTACCATTTATTAACTTGAAGATTTCTGTCCTCCAATCCACTCCATTCTCATTTCCAATGTGATCAATTGATGTTGGCAGCAAAGAACAATAATTGACCATTACTAGTATATGAGATGTTAAAGTGACAAGATCAGTGCTTTCTTTCTACTTAGAGGAAGAATACAAGCTTTAAGGAAAGGTTGACTTTTCCCCCCCTGAGTTTCTAGGAGGAGGATGTAATCGAATGAGTAATTACATAAGGGATATTTAGTGGTTTGCAGCCACTGGTGCATTGTTTTCCAGATAATAATGTTGAATTTTTCTGTATAAAAAATTGTGTTCACTTCTTCTCATTGACCTTGGTGTGTTTTATTAGATTTTCTTTTTGTAAAATTCTTCCCGCATTTGTTAATCTCCTATGTGTAATGAAATTGTGTCTCATAAAATGCATTCGGGGGTTGTTTTGAGGACACAGAAAGTCACATTAAAATACAGATTCCAGTTGTTTCTTCATGCTGCTAAGGTTGCTAGCTAACTTCAAGTATTCTTTCCCATATTTTCTTGTGAGAAGATTTATACGAAGTGTGGACGACGTGCCATGCCGACCATGATGATGGGGTCTGCTGCAGTATTTGTTGATTGTGATGAATCTTGGAAGTTTTTGCTCATCACGAGGAAAGGGTCTTTATATCTTTGGGATCTATTCAATCGGAAGTGTCTCCTTCAAGACTCGTTGGCTTCGCTTGTCACTTCAGATCCAAAGGCGAATGCAGGTTAGATTAATCCAGATTAAATTTATGTTTCTTCTGGCAGAGAATTGTTTCCTTTCAGTTTTTAGCATAGTGGGTGGAACTGTGTTCTTCCTCTTCTAACGTCTATAAGAGTCTTCCTGAAGAAGTTGGCTGCACTCAAAATTTCGAGGGGATATTACTTAGCTCCATACAAGCTGACTGTTGTCCTACTATTAGCGCTGGTGGGAGTGACAGTTTTTATTATTTCACTGCATAAGAGCTGCTGCCAATGATATTTTAAGTTCATTATTAATTCCAAAATTTAACCAACAAATTCCACTCCCTTAGCTGCTTTAATTTCTTATAACTGTCCCTGAACTTGTTAACAGGTACCATCAAAGTGATATCAGCAAAACTATCAAAATCTGGTTTTCCTCTTGTTGTCCTGGCCACACGGCATGCCTACCTCTTTGATATGAGCCTCATGTGCTGGCTGAGGGTTGCAGATGATTGTTTTCCTGCTTCGAATTTTTCAAGCTCCTGGAGTTCGGGCTCATTGCATGGTGGTGAGCTAGCGGCATTGCAGGTTGATGTTAGAAAGTTCCTGGCTAGAAGACCCGGTTGGAGCAGGTCATTGTGCATTTTCTTTTGTTTTGGGTTATCTGATCATATTATTTTTTGTCACTATCCCTCAAAACATTTTCAACTTGTTTATTCTTGAAATCTTATTAATTTCCTCTTAGATGTTCGTTGCTAAAATTTCCCAAGAGATGTTGAGTGTTCCAATGATTTTTTAGTCTGTATCTCGAGTATATTAGCATGTCGAATTGTTGCTAGCAGTAGAGTAACTTTTGCTGTTTGAAAAACTGTACATGTGGCATGTATGTGTAAGTTTCTTGCCTGGTACTTATTATTTTTTAGTTCAATCTCTTACTGAAGTGGTGCAAGTAAAGTGTTAACTTATCTTTGTTGAACATCTGCAGAGTCACTGATGATGGGGTACAAACACGTGCTCATTTGGAGGCTCAGTTGGCTTCTGCTCTGGCTTTGAAATCTCCTAGTGAATATCGTCAATGCCTTCTATCATACGTTCGGTTTTTAGCAAGGTCTGGTGGCTACTCCTCTGGTGACATGAGATCTTCATTTAATATCCAGTTTTAATCCATTGTTTGATGCTGGAGCTTCATCCATTAAAGTTGAATGTTTATGTTTAATTCATTGATTATGAAAGATGCAAACTGAATTTTTACCGCTAAATGTAAGACATGAGGGATCTAAAGGCAACTCTTGAGTCTCAAATCGTTTTGGCTCCATGTTTGGCAGGGTTTGGTTCGGATAAAGCAATGATTCCAGTGTAATAAATATTAGTTCTAAGAACTGAATAACTGGATCATAACTGGTGCTATGTTTTTGTTTGTTTTAAAAGGTTTCATGGTTTAATTTGTTCTGTTATGTATTGAAATCTTTGAACAACATTTGTTTCCACTAGTGCAAAATTGTCTTAGTCGGTTTATGTAGAGATGAGATTCCACCTTATTTGAATTCTCTAGTATCAAAATAACTCATAAACTGCTCTTTAAATGCAGAGAGGCAGATGAGTCACGGTTGAGAGAAGTTTGTGAGAGTTTTCTTGGGCCTCCTACAGGGATGGCTGAGGCTGCATCATCTGATTCAAGTAAACCTGCTTGGGATCCTTGTGTACTTGTAAGGATTTCTCTCTTCTCCATTTTCCTGTATATTTCTTTTAGGGATGAGCCTAACTATTGCTCAATTCTTAAAGTATCTCCAAATAACTGTTGGCTTTTCAAATGAACATGACCTTCCATTTTCTCCCATTCTTTCTGATCACTTCTCAGTTCGTCACTTCTGAGAGGAAAAGGGTGATAATTGTATTAGCTTGTAAATATGTTACTTTTCTGAAGTGTTTAGTAAATCATTTAGTATTTCTTCTTCGTGAGAATGCGGAGTTACAGTGCACCAATGGCTCAGATAATGCTCCATCATTCTTTCTTCCTTTTTATAGAATGCAATATGAAGAACATCTTCACTTGTGGGATGACACTGGGTATGTTGTTGTAATATGATGAACACCCCTCGAGAAAAAAACTTCGTTTATATGATCATTTCGTCATTGTGAACTGTGATAATTGTAGATCAATTACACTTTGTTTAGTTAGTTTCTTTTTTAAGCAAGGGAGTTTTGGATTCAGCTCTCTTTCTTCAGTGTTCCTGGGGGAAGTTGTGTTTATAGAATATTTCATTGTTGTGGACTATATGATCCTTTTAACTGAAATATGTTCAGACTCTAATATCAAATGCATTGTAAGATTGGACTTGGCATGTTATCTATGAATAATCTGAGATATCTTCAAGTAAAGTTGGAAGATGAATGACAAAAATAAGATAATACTAGAATATTATGGCATCCAATTGAAGTTATGCCTGTGGTATGGCTTTTCGCAATGTCCACCTTATTTTCCACATCTGGTGAACTATGTCAATCTTTTCAGAGCAGCTCAAGCTTGAAAATAGGTTCTATAATTTAGCGAGCTTGTGTTAGATTGTGTCTTCCTTGTAACCTCTCAATCTTTTCTTTATCTGGCGATATCAGGGTATGAAAAAGCACAGACTCCTTAGAGAAGATATCCTTCCAGCAATGGCATCAAATAGGAAAGTGCAGCGGCTGCTTAACGAATTCATGGATCTCCTTTCAGAATATGATGATATAACCGACCCAAATCTTGAGCAGAACATTGTTGTAATTACCACATCAACTGAAACGAATCTTGAGCAGATCAATCTTGCAACCACTACATCTGTTCTGGCTACAGATAAGATGGATACTGATGTCCCTACCTCTCAAAGAGCTGTTCCAAAGACAACACCAGTAACTAATCCAACACCTTCCACAACTTCAAATGACCAAGAGGATCCTGCTCCTCCTGCATTACAATCAAACAATCATGATGAGGCTTCTCCACCCCCGAAAGACCCAATGGACTCGGTTCAACAAGAAACTGATGAAGCTAAATCTTTACTGCCTCCAGTAGATCAAATGAACTTGGATCCGCCTGCATCAGTTGAATCAGAACCATTTCCTTCAGAAAAGGAGAAGGTTTCTTGATATCCATGTCGTAGATTAGACGTGATAATCAACTTAAAGTACTGCTGACACTACAAGCGATGCTGTGGACTGTAAAAAGATTTTCTTCCACATGCAACTTCCTGGCTGTAAAGAATGTCTTAGTGGATGCACCTGAGGACACCTTCCTTTGATGCAAATTCTGAGGTATGTAACATGATAGAATTTTTGTTAATCAAAACAAGTAGTGGAGTTGATTTTTGTATGACCCTAGAGTATATTTTCATTTTACTTAATTCTAATCATTGCTCTGTTATAGTTTCTGCTCCGTGTGAAGTGTAGCTTGAGAATAGGAAAACTTGGATGTTTCCACAAAAATTTACCCGTTACGAAATTAAATATAGTTTCATTTGAATCTTCTGTTTTATTTTTTAGGGTGGTGAATACGTGTAGTTCCTAACGGTCATTGAACCAAGTAAGTTGGACAGTCGAATGACTAGAACTAACGTAAGACATCACTTTTTAAGGGGCTAATGCTTATCAAGCTTTAGGTTTTCGTATGAGATCACAGATTTTGGTGGGATATAGTATATTTGCGGTATGAAACAAATCTACAACAAGTGATGATATCTTGTTTCTTTCAATAGTGTACAACATTCCTTATCAAAAAATAGTGTAAAACATCAAGTCTAATGCTCTATTTACAGGCTGAGCACCAAGGGTTTCATGTAGATTAATTTTTTGGGTGCGGTGGGGTTATGAAAATTATGGTGATAAGCAGAGGTTCTGAAGAAACATTTACGGAAAAAAATCATGTAGTAAGGGAAAAAAAGGGTACAATGGATGTGTCATAGTCTCCCTAATGAAAACATCCATTGGAATTGTTTAAGCTTCTCACCTCAATTCAGAACTGCAATAAATACTTTATTTGGCAGAGCAGATTATCATTTGAGTAGCTATGGTTAGTTCTGGCCATATTCTTGAAAATCATCGAGTGATGAATAAAGTCTGTGAAATATGTTTTCTCGTCTCTTTAAATGATTAACGGTTCCTTCAGCTGATTGACTGTGCACGTGTACGTGTACGCACATGTGTCGTTAGCTTAGTGCAATATTGTTGTTGGTTCCTTGTTGACAGGTCGACCATATTTATATCGAATATGTTAAATTATTGATCTTAATTAGAAGCAATCTCGCCTTTCTTAATGAATTGTGAATTTCTGCCATGGTTAGAAGCAGCAGCAACTTTTTGTTTGTTTTATGTGGGAGTAAAGAAATTCGTACACTACCCTATTATTGTATGTTTTTGTTGCAAGAGAATTTTTGTTGCAACTTTTGAAATCTTACGCCTCAAGCGCCCAATTTTTGTCTGATGCTCAACGCTTGTGACTTGTCCAATAGTTTCCCCACAAATCTTGTGTGGAACTCCTAAATTAGCACATCGGCATTTAAAATTCTTTGACTTGTGACTCAAAAGTATTCTATCGATACATGAATTCTGAGAGTAGCTATGAATCAGGATAATGACCCCGAAGTATCACTTTCTTTGAGTCAGAACGTCATACGCTTCATTTGAACTCTATGAATGGATAACTGAAGTTGTTCTCTTTATTTGTTGGTCTTCCGGTTTTAGTTTTTGTATATCTCAAAACTATTGTGTTTTATTCTCTTATATTGAAAGCAATTTCATGTTTATTCATGAAAAAGAAGCTAATTGTACAATTTTTAAACGTTAACGAATGATACCCTAAATAAACGAGTGATAACCTCCAAATAATTGTCTTCATTATTTACTTTCTGGTAAGTGGTAAGCATATAATAAGTTTTTTATTTGGGACGAACGATTATATTTTGTTTTATCTGAATTTTAATTGCATCACAAACTAGAAGTTCAAATATTGAAAGCAGCAAGATTTTGAATGATGGCACTAAAGAATTTAATTGATTACTTACTTATAGGAGTGTAAAATATATAGTCTAATGACATGTTTAATGAATTTTGATTATTTGGTTGTTTAAAAGTTAAGACGTTACGGCTGATTTGCAATTCATTGTAACTAAATATATACTATTGCTTTTGTTTGTACTTACATTAATATGCTAGATAGTGTATTTTCAATGAGTTTCTTTGATCATTTTCTAAAACATTTTGATGTATTTTTCTATATTTTCTTTTTCCTTATTAGGCTATTTTACTACTATTTCAGTACTAAAAATATTAAAGATCAATAGGCTTACGCCTTATCCTGAGGCTTACCTTCACTCCTCAGTGTACTCACTAGAAAGATACCTAGGAGAGTGGCATGATAGGACTTGTCAAGTTATTTTTGAATGGAAAAAGGCTCAAGTTTTAAACATGAAATATAGGGTCCTCATTTAATTAATGACATTAACTATCTAACATTCTCACCCCAAAGTTTTGTATGTTACACAATAGTCCATGTATAAAAGCTAGTTTTTTGTCAAATTTGGCCATTATACCTTAATCAACCCGCTGCTTCCCTCTCTCATCTCCCCCGTTTTCCCTCCATTTTTTCCCATTCCATTCCCGCTCAAAATTCCACCATAGCTGCTGAGCTTCTTTTCCTAAATCGAAATAATCAAAATTCCACCATAGCTGCTGAGCTTATTTACTGAATATCCTTTCCAGTTTTAGGCAATACAAGCCGAGACCACCCACATTTGGGTTATACGGCATTTCGTTAAATCTGGTTGTTTCTTATCCATTAAAGGGAAAATCTTGTTCCTTTAATTTTAATCGTATCAATCCAATCATCTCCTGTAAGTGTACTAACTTTAGAACATGTTTTTAGCCGTTTTTGTTGATTCGAGGTTGTTACGGATTCAGTTCCTCCGAACAATCTGCCTGAAATTCCAAACATCATTTTGACGTTCTTATGGTCGTAACTGTAATTCCAAACATATCGCTAGCATTTTACACGGCGTATGTATTTATTGGAATTTTCACAGATAATGTTCAGAACATTTGAGCATTCTGTTAGCAGTTTGGAACATCCTATCAGGATGTTCCAAACACAGTATGTTCCAAACGAGCAACATTGAGGTTTGGAACATACTGTGTAAATATTATCAATTTGATAGTAATACTAATAGTTGGTCATTCCAATTTATTGCAGGTGACCATCGATGGGTGAGGTTATATTAGGAGTTAATTATCAAGGTGAATGGGTGGAGCGTTCTAAATGTTATGCTTGGGTTCCGAAGGTTAAAGAGTCAAGACCCATTCTTGTGCCTAGAGATGTTACGTATGATGTTCTACTTAACAAAATCATCAGAAGTTGGGGGATAAGAGACAATCCGAGGGGCATTTGCATTACTTACATGCTGAGTGTTGCCGCAAATCAAAAGACTCCTCCCGTTGCAATAAGAAATGATGATGATGTATGCCTTTATATAGCTGATGTTGATCGTAATGGTGCTAGGCTCACTCTAAGGGTAATTGTGGTTTCTATGACGGAGGAATGTGTTGGTTCTAATGACCAAGAAATGCCAAATAGTGGAGGGCATGATTTTAGTCAGCGATTGGATGACTTACATGAAGAAGTAGAACAAGACAAAGGAGGAGGGGTAGAAGAAGACAGAGGAGGCGTAGATGTAGATGAAGAAAAAAAAGAAGAAGTAGAAGAAAAATATGTAGAGGAAGATCCTGCCATGTATACCCCTGTGTTTCCAACACAAAGCAGCGAGCCGATATTTCACTTCTTCGATGGCACAGGTTTTGAAAAAGGTATGACTTTCGCCAATAAGAAAGAACTGGTCACCAAATTGAAGATTGCAGTAGTTAAACATCGTTTTAATTACAAAGAAATGGAGAATACTGCAAAGATTTTAATTCTAGATATTTAGATGTGAAATGCAAATGGTGGTTAAGGGCAATGAGGTATAAAAGTAATGATAGGTTCTACATTAGTGTTTACAATAACTTGCACACATGCGGTGTCCAACATCATTCCAGTCATAATTCACACGCCTCTACCCAGATAATTGGTAAGTTCATGAAAGGTAAATATTTAATGGGAAAAGGTCCAACCACAAAAGCTGTCAGGGAGTCCCTTAACAACGATTTCGGTTGCAAGGTTAGCTACTGGAAGTGTCTTAGGGGCTGTCAATTTGTAAAGGCTTTGACACGGGGAACACATGAGAAAGGTATTGAAATTCTTGATGCTTATGCTTATATGGTTAGGAGTAAAAATCCAGGAACCAAGACAGATTTGAGGCTTTCTAGCACAGGGAAGTTCTTGTATTTTTTTCTCTCTTATGGAGCGTGGATCAGGGGATTAACTTACATGAGAAAAGTCCTAGGCGTTGACGGTACACATTTGTCTGGCGAGTATGGAGGGGTGTTGTTGTCTGCTGTTGCTCAGGATGCAATGAGTCACGTATTTCCTGTTGCTTTTTGTGTTGTAGACAAAGAGTGTGACACCTCATATGAGTACTTTTTCGAATAATTACGCAGAATAGTTTCAGATAGTTAAGAGTTGTGCATTGTTTCGGATAGACATCCGAGCATCTCGAAGATGGTCGCCCAAGTGTTTCCTTCTGCACACTATGGAGTTTGCATGTGGCACCTTGGTGAAAGCATCCGAACAAAGTTTCAGTTTGGAATCAGTCTTCATAAATACTGCACTGCAGCAAAGGCATATAGGGTAGAGGAGTTCACTGATGCTATGAATGAGATCAGGACTATTGATTGGAGGGTAGCGGATTGTCTTGAAAATGTTGTTGGCTATCATAGATGGAGCAGATTATATTTCCCATGAAACAGGTAAATATATTACTGTCATGCTTTCAATCTGTTCCAAACGTCTCACAAGGCGTTCCGAACATATCATTGATGTGTAGAACATTATTAGGAAAATTTATTTTCTAACGATGTTCCGAACTTCTTATTGTCTCTGAACTTGTGCTTCATGTTAGGAACATCATGAATGTTCCGCACTTCTTATTCCTATATCTGCACTTGTGCTTTATGTTAGGAACATCTTTGGATTATTATACTATTTATCCTTTTTAATAGGTTTCAAGTTATGACATCAAACATATCTGAGTCCATTAATTCCATGCTGAAGGAGCAAAGAGAATACACCATTGCTGCCCTCTTGAAGGATATAGGTAGGAACTTTGCGGATAAATTCCACAGTAGGGCTATGAAGTTAATCAACCACCCAAATTTATGCATCCCAAATATTGAAATAAAAATAAGGAAGAATAAAGAAGTGGGAGACAAGCTAGTTGTCAACAGGAAGGGAACTTATGGTTTCGAAATCATTAGTCCAGGGTTTGAGACAGAAGTTGATCTATATAAGAGGACATGTACATGTAGGGAGTTTGATCTTGATCAGTTACCTTGCGTACATGCTATGGCAGCAATTAGGGGGTTGCATAGTGATGAATATGGAAGTATAGTGTATGAATACACTTCTGAATATTACACAACACAAGCATACATCCTTGCCTATGCAGAACATGTCAATGCAGTACCTCCTGAAGAATCATGGGTCGTCCTTGCTGAAGAGATACTTTATCCAGTGCCTCCACCCCTAAAGCCGAACAACTGTGGAAGGAGAAGGGTTAACCGGATTCGATCTATTGGGGAACATCTTCCAAAGAGGAAAAATAAATGTGGCAACTGCAAGAGATATGGTCACAAAAAAACTACATGCCCCGTTGTTCGTAGTGGAACTGAAGCTACAAGTCAGCCTACAAATTGAGTTTGTGAATTGGACGAAGCATCGTCCTCGTTATAATGTTTGAACAATTTCGTTTATTTGGATTTCTATTTGAATTGCATATGGACTTTTCGTCCTACTTGTATAATTTATATTATGTACATATTTGTTTTACTACAGTCTTAATTTATGTTGTGCACATATTTGCTTTACTGCATTTTTTGCAATTATGTTGTGCACATATTTGCTTATTGTTCGCAACACATCTTGTGTTTAGGATATTACAAATTGATGTTCCGAACGATGTCAAGGCATGTGAAAGCTTGTGAGGTCCTTCGATCACAATTCATAGTCGTAGCATTTACCAAGTACTACCTTCGAGAAGATGTTCGGAACATCTTGTCAAGGATATTATATTATACTTGTATACGTGACGTTCCGAACAAGCCATTCAAAATTTGAAAGACACAAACGGCTACAATGAACAGTTGCCCAAATACCAATACACCAAACGGCTAAAATACAAGTTGCTGCAACAGTCACGTCAAAACACATGCATACTTGTAAATATGTGTCCCTTCATTTGCTTCGGCTACTGAAAAGGCGTGCACTACAAATGGAAAGCCACTACAAAACATCTATAAATACCCCCTTGATGAACTAAATTCACAATTCATAGTCTTCGCATTTACCAAGTATTACCTTCATTTTCTACATCAAGGAAGAACAAGTTGAGGTACTCAATTTTTTCATATTTTCTAAGTATTTTTTGTGGTTTCCATATATAAAGTTTTTCCTAAAATAATTTCAAAATCTAATCTGTTTATATTTCCTTAAACATAACTCCACTTTGATTCTTTTTACGTTTTAAACAGCTTTTGATGCAGATGGACAATGATGCATTGAACGATCCATAGAATAAGTACCACTGAGTCCGAGACCCTCCAAACAAGTCGCTTCCTGCAAGACTGCTAGACGTGCACTTTGAAGTCGTGGACATTAAGGAGGTTGCATATAATTGTGAGAGGTCCATTCAAACACTTGAGACAAAACTTGAACATATGCAATTGCAGTTAGATCGGATTGAGAGGCTTTTGAAAAATCACTTCGGTGGAGGCCAAAATAATAACGAAGATGCTATTATATATTAATTGTTTAAGTAGTTGTACCATTTATGAAGATGCTTTTGTTATCTTTTTTCAATTAATATTATTATGAAGGTCTTTAATTAGTACTGTTAAATTATCTCCAAACTATCATATTTGCTTATAGTTCGCAACACATCAACTGTCGTTTAGGATATTACAATACGATGTTCCAAACGACAACTTGTTCTAATCCTCCATTTCTGGAAAAGTTAATAAATTCATACAGTTAGTTCGGAACATAAACAATGTGTTCCAACACTAAACTATATGTTCGGAACGGCACTGGTATGTTCCAGTGATAAATGATGATCATTATCACCATACATGACCAAATTTTCCGATTAGAGTGATAAATGATGTTCATTTTAACTAGAAAGGACCAATTATACTTGTTAGAGTGTCAAATGATGATGATTATCACTAGAAATGACCCACTACAATTGTAAAAGTGACAAATGATGCTCATTTCGCTTAAAAAGACCAATTATAGTTGTTAGAGTGAGAAATGATGACAATTATCAGTAGTAATGACCAATTATACTTGTTAGAGTGATAAATATTGACAATTATCAATAGTAATGACCAATTATACTTGTAAGAGTGACAAGTGATAATCATCTATCATAGGGTTGTTTCAAATAACATGTTGATGTTCGTCGCATTATACTGTCGTTCGGATTAGGCAATTTTAATGTTGCTATCTTCATCGTATTGTTTTCCAATTAGAGTTGTTAGAGTGACAAATGACGATCATTGTGGCTAGAAATGACCCACTATACTTGTAAGAGTGACAAATGATGATCATTATCACTATAAATGACCAATTATACTTGTTATAGTGAGATTGACGATCCATACATATAGTCTTGTTTCGAACATCAAATTGATGTTTGTCACATTTTATGTGTCGTTCCGAGCGCGGTCTTCAATTGTTTCTATCTTCATCATATTTTTTCACAATTAGAGTAGTTAGAGTGACAAATTATGATGATTATATCACTATAAGTGACCAATTATACTTGTAAGAGTTATAAATTCATCAACTTTCATCACAAAAAACCACTTAGTTGAGTTAGACTGAGAATTGATGATCATTGTCACCAGAAATGGTCAATTACACTTGTAAGAGTGACAAGTGATGATCATTGTCACTAGAAATGACTTACTATACTTGTTAGAGTGACAAATGATGACGATTATCACTAGAAATGACCAATTATACTTGTTAGAGTTAGAAATGATGATCATTATGAGTAGAAATGACCCACTATACTTGTAAGAGTGATAAATGATGATCATTATCACTAGAAATGACCAATTATTGTAGTTAGACTAATAAATAATGATCATTATCACTAGAAATGACCCACTATACTTGTTAGAGTGACAAATGATGATCATTATCACTATAAATGACCAATTATACTTGTTATAGTGAGATTGACGATCCATGCATATAGTCTTGTTTCGAACATCAAATTGATGTTTGTCATATTTTATGTGTCGTTCCGAGCGCGCTCTTCGATTGTTTCTATCTTCATCATATTTTTTCACAATTAGAGTAGTTAGAGTGACAAATTATGATGATTATATCACTATAAGTGACCAATTATACTTGTAAGAGTGATAAATTCATCAACTTTCATCACAAAAGTCCACTTAGAGTAGCTAGACTGAGAATTGATGATCATTGTCACTAGAAATGGCCAATTACACTTGTTAGAGTAACAAGTGATGATCATTGTCACTAAAAATGACCCACTATACTTGTTAGAGTGACATAACAAGTGACAAATGATGATGATTATCACTAGAAATGACCTATTATACTTGTTAGAGTGAGAAATGATGATCATTATGAGTAGAAATGGCCAATTACAGAAATGGCCAATTAGAGTTGTTAGAGTGACAAATGATGATCATTATGAGTAGAAATGACCCACTATACTTGTAAGAGTGACAAATGATGATCATTATCACTAGAAATGACTAGAAATGACCCACTATACTTGTTAGAGTGACAAATGATGACGATTATCACTAGAAATGACTAATTATACTTGTTAGAGTGAGAAATGATGATCATTATGAGTAGAAATGGCCAATTAGAGTTGTTAGAGTGACAAATGATGATCATTATGAGCAGAAATGACCAATTACACTTGTTATAGTGAGAAATGACGATCATTATGACTAGCAATGACCCACTATACTTGTAAGAGTGAAAAATGATGATCATTATCACTATAAATGACCAATTATACTTGTTATAGTGAGATTGACGATCCATACATATAGTCTTGTTTCGAACATCAAATTGATGTTTGTCATATTTTATGTGTCGTTCCGAGCGCGGTCTTCGATTGTTTCTATCTTCATCATATTTTTTCACAATTAGAGTAGTTAGAGTGAAAAATTATGATGATTATATCACTATAAGTGACCAATTATACTTGTAAGAGTTATAAATTCATCAACTTTATCACAAAAAACCACTTAGTTGAGTTAGACTGCGAATTGATGATCATTGTCACTAGAAATGACCAATTACACTTGTAAGAGTGACAAATGATGATCATTGTCACTAGAAATGACTCACGATGATCATTATCACTATAAATTACCAATTATACTTGTTAGAGTGACAAATGATGATCCATCTATCACAGTTGTTTCGAACATGCTGTTGATGTTTGTCACATTAGGCTTTCGTTCGGAGCGCCCTCTTTTCGATGTTGCTATCTTCATCGTATAGTTTTTCAAAATGTTCAGAACGGATAGCGATATTATTGAAATATATAGTGTGTCGTGCGGAATGACTTAGGGTACAATGGTAATTTACTGGACAACATAACAAGTTCAAATAAAATTTCTTGATCATTAGTACACAAAACATAACAATTGGAAATAAATAGAACCTAAGCTATGAACCAACACTTGATCCAAGTACAGAATATGAGAACAATTAGCACCACAACTAGCAGTACCACAACACCCAATTTTTTCCACCATAACCGTGCCTCTTTCCTCTCTTCTTCAACAGCTTTCAACTTCTTAAGTAGCCCCCATATTACTCTCTTCGCTTGATCTGACATCTCTTCATCATGCCATCTAAAGTAGTTGCAGCCATTTCCCTACATAAAAAGAAGAAAATAAATACAAGAGTTGAAGGAAAAAATAAATACAACAAACAAATAAATACAAGAAAAAAATAAACCCATCAACTAACCTGACCATATTTGCATCTGTAAAACCTCCTTCCTGGGTTTACTTGAGTCCACGATGTTGTTAACTTCACATAATCTCCACATCGACAAAATAGTACTACACTGCCACTATTAACAGATCTACTAGATATTTTAATCTGGATGTTTGATTTAATTTTGTAAACTGGTTTGATAAATAATAAACGGATATATAATGTGTTGGGTGGTATATTTCACGCGCCCAATGTAATAATTGATCTCGAGTTTGGGCTAGATCGAAAGGATGTTCGGAACATCTTGTAAAGGATAAGTTACGCGAATTATACTTATGTACAGTGACGTTCCGAACTATACATTCAAAAATTTAAATTCACAAACGGCTACAATATAAGTTGCAAATACCAATACACCAAACAGCTACAGTAGTTTGTAGCTAGGTTGCAGTGATGTTCGGAACATCTTTTCAAGGGTACGTTACACAAATTATACTTATATAGCCTGACGTTCCGAACCACACGTTCAAAATTTGAAATACACAAACGACTACAATACAAAAGGCACACATATACCAATACACCAAATGGCACAAATTGCTGACCAGTCACGTCCAAACAAATGTTTCGGTTGCCTCTCTTTACTTCTATAAATACCCAACAATTCAAATCATTTCAATCCACATTAATCAACTTACAATTCAAACCATTTAGATCCACATTAATCAACTAACAATTCAAACCATTCATCAACAAAAATGGCACGTCAACCATCTTCAAGAGGAGCACGAACAAGAGGTGGTTCCACGGCTAGAGGAGCCTCCACCTCTAGGCAAAACACTGCTGTTGCATTATCATTTGCAGACTCACCATAAACTAAAAGGGCGATTGACATATTGGAACAACTAAGGGCAGAAGTGTGGGGTTGGAAGTTCCAGTTCGAGGGCTTCCTACATGGCTACAAAAAGGACGTCAAAAAGATGACGAAGGAAATGCAAAGGATGAAAAGAATGCTCAAAGGGGTACTTGCTGATAAGGCGATGCATTACCTTGACTTCTACTCCTTTCATTCACGCTAGATTTGGATGTTCATATTAATGTTCATTATATAATTTTTTTGAATGTTTATCATCTAGTTTCTTTTTTTTTAGAATGCTATTATAACTAGCATTCCTTTTGTAAAACACTGACAATGATGTGCAGTTTCTCTGTTTGAATGCTAATATAACTAGCATTCTTTTTGTAAAGCGCTGACAGTGATGATCAATGAAGGATATGTTTGCCTAGTTCCTGTAAATAAGTGTATAATCCGTTTAGAACATTTATATGTTCAGAACATCAGTGTTATGTTCAGAAAGTTATTCTGGCGTTCTAGAACATAAACATCATTTATACAATGAGATATTCATGTTTGGAACATCAAAGTTACGCGAGGAACACCATCATGTCGTTCTGAACAAATGATGAAAAATTTATATACTCTGTTCATTTTCTAAAAAAGTAATCCATCTATAATTAAATAAGCACAATATACCGAACGACATTAAAATGTTCCGAACTTCAAGTTAAAGTCTAAAAGGCACAACGGTTACAATTAGCAGTGGTACTCGTTTGAGTAGTACATAATTGTTACGAGTTTCGTCAAAAGTCACTTTCCAGAAAACCAATCCCAACAGACTCGTCGATTGGCACTTTACTCTTATAGATACCCAACAGTCACACATTGATTCTACACATTTCAAAATGCCTCGTCGTCCAAGAACAAGGGGAGCACCGATAAGAGGAGCATCGAGTTCAAGATGGCCTAGAATTCCTTCCTCGAGTTCACATTCAGATTCTGAAAATTCGAACGATGGCTTGGACCAACTAAGGTATGAAGTGTGGGAGTGGAAATTCAAATTCGAAGAATTCTTCCATGATTACAGAAAGGACATAAGAAGGATGAAGAGAATGCTTAAAGGGCTGTTTGTTGAAAAGGGAATTGATTATGTCCCATACTCCACACCACCAGGAACACCACCTGAAGCACCACCACAAGCTCCACAATATGCACCCTAAGTTCGATTGCTTATGTTTATTTTAGTTATAATTTTATATGTTTATTATGTTATTGTGCCATTTGTGTCTCAATATAATATGTATTTTGCATTTTCTAAAGAACATTAGTGGAGGAGTTGAATGACGTTGGTAACATCAGTGGTTATATTAAGGAACGACTTATCGTTCCAGAACGACATAATATTGTTCCAGGGTAAACTTAAATAAATATTGCAGATGTTTGGAACATCCCATTATTTTTCAGGAACAACAATATGTCGTTCTGGAGCATAAGTAATAATCATCTAAATTTTACTATGTCATTTCTGTTGAATGCTGAACAATTGATCAATATATTTGAATGTTTGTTTTAATTGCGACTAATTAAGCTATCCTTTTAAGCACATCAAAAGCTATTACTTGGCTAAGAAAATAAAAGTCATCCATACCTAATTACATAACCAAAATAAAAGTTAAAAGATTATCCAAATATTACATATACCCAAATCAAGGTTTCATTTTGCCATCAAAAATACAAACGGCTAAACGTCGCCTCCACTGATCAGCCACATTGTCACAAATTTTGTCCGTGGAAGTGTTTGTAATAAGATGCTAAATGTACATCACCGCGAACACTCCACATAATTTCGCTGTTAGATTTTGTGGACAAAGTGATCTTGGCACTCTCTCAAACGACCACATGTCTCCTTCCTTACACTTCGGATCCAAGTCTTTGAATAGCTTAGAATTTTTGACATAGATCGGGAACATTGAGAGAATAGGGATAATTATTGGCAAGAAGTGTTCATCATTATTAACACCATGATTGCAATCATACACCCAAACCTTTGCATCAACTATGTCAAACACAACCGTCACGTAGTGATTATCATTGATGCTGAAGACGGCGAAGATCCTCTTAACACCGGCCCAACACCTACCCCCTGGGTAGGGTAGCCTTCCATCTGCATACTTTAGAAAATCATCATCAAACTCATACGTCTTCAATGCCACATCAAGCGGTATCTTATTATCTTGCGCATCTACTTCCAGTTGGTAGTGGTGTTTTTTCATGTTTGTCAAGAATGCCATATCCAAAATGAGGTCACTTTGATCGTAATGATAGGGGTAATTCAAATGCCTCTCCCGCATCATTTTCATCGCAGCTTCAACATACTGCAGAACATATAAGAGACAAAAATAAATTGGGGTATAAGTGAGTGAAAGAAAGGTTTGTCTTTCCGAAAATCTCTCCATGTTCAGAACGACTGTGCGATGTTCTAGAAATCTATGAGAAGCTAGAAATGCGTGAGTTGTTGCAAGCATAAGAACAATGTTCCGAACTCAGTTAGTATGTTCCGTACAACTATGTGAAGTTCAGAAAATCATTCAAAAATAAACTTACAATGTCCCACAGCCACTGAGTCTTGTCCATCAGGGTTTTGAAATCTTTGAAATTCATCGGCAATCCAAGAAAAAGATCTTTTTGTTGCTTCCTTTTTTTGATAAATGCGTTCATAACCTCCACTTTTTTCCGCTTCAATGGCTTGTAAATATCCACTTGAAACCACGGAGCAACTTCTTCCTGCTTCTTCTTCTCTTCTATTTGTGGTGATTTCACATTCTTTGCAGGTTTTATAATTGTTTTGTTCTTCAACTGCTCAATTGTCTTCTGCATGGCCGCCATCTCCATCTCCATGCCTTTACGCCAATCATTTCAATCTTTGCAATTGCAACTGCTATATTTGGAGATGTCGAATCCATCTCCACCAGAAGAATCACCTTTGCTTTGCTCAGAAGCCACAATATTTGTCTCATAAGCCACGATCTTTTGCTCATAAGCCAAAATCTTTTGCTCTATTGCTTCCCTCCATCCGCTGCATTCATCACATTTGCAGCCTCTGCAATTGGAGCTCCTCTTCACTGTACCAACTTCAGTGATACCAGCAACTTCAAACTCACCAGCAACTTCACCATCAGCTTTGTTTTCAATGTCAATATTTACATCTTGCAGGCCATCAATTCTCTCTTCATTATATTCACCATCACTTCCAAACATCATCGCTTCTACTCCTTCCTTAGCTTTAATTTCTATCACTTGTCTTGGAGGGGTTGCAGGATTGTTTTTGAAGATACAAATTGTAGTACCACCAATAAGACCAACACTGGAAGCATCCGCAAACACTTTACAAAAAGGATCCAAAGTGTCGTCCTTAGAGTCTTCAAATGACACAAGGTCTAGAAAGAAATCCATCTCTAGCTCATCATCAATAGGAATGAGGAAATGGTGAAGAACCTATTAATATACCCCACAACATTAAATAAATATCAACTAAATTTTAAAAAGCTTTTCAAGTTGTTCGGAACAAAGTTGAGTTGTTCGAAAACATCAAGCCATGATGTTCCGAACATCGTAGAGTGAAGCAGTTGATGGTGCTTCATGTAGATGTTCCGAACATCAATTAGAAATATCTCAGCAAACACGAAGTTGTTCCAAACATTACATAACATATATGGAAAATGGAATATTTACGGGAACATCATGTTGCTCAAACAACCTGTCCGTATCTCTTTCACAAATTTCAGTAAGCCTGTTTATGATCCTTGGGATTGTTTTATATTTTGGAAAATCCTTTGGCCTCAAGACAGGTATAGCTTCACGAGACCAGGCCATGAATACCCATGGAAAGCCATAAAGATTGTAAGTCTGGCTTCCTTCTGCACGAGGTTCCATTGGCTTCATCAGATATTCCATTGTTAATTCAAAACTCATCCTACCCTAAGGATAATGCTGGAATGCCTCAAGATCGGTGGTCAAGCACACCACCCATTCCTCTATTCCATATTTGGAATCCCTCGCACAAAGAATAGTATGAACAAACCAAGCCATGCACATATTTAAATACCACTTCTTGGGACAGGTTCCAGAACATACCAAGTCTAGCAAGTCACCAGACTTCACAACTTGCTTTTTCTTTAGCTGTTTTTATTTTTTGGGCTTGTTGAACTTCCTCTTGGCGGGTGAAGGTGAGGGTGAGTGTGAGGGTGAGGTTGCGGGTGACTCCTCCACCTTCTTCTTCCCCCCTTCCCTTCCGCTTCCCCCTCCCCTTCTCCTTTTCCTTCTCCTCCTTTACCTTCTTCTTCTTCTTCTTCTTCTCCTCTTTTTCCTTTTTCTCTTTCTCCTTCTGATTCCTCTTCTTCTCCTTGAAATAATCAACAACATACTTCCACAATTCCTTCCCCTTTTCATTCATTTCTTCCATGTACTGCTTACTTGAAAAGGCACCACAGTTTAGCCCTGTCCTTAGTGCAAACTCGGATAGGCCAAAACGTGCTGGCAATCCATTGAAGGATATCCAAACCTCTCTCTGCTTCTTGCAAAGAATCTTCGCATGAGGAGGTTAAGCACAAACTTGGTACCAAACAGTGGATGTTCTGGTAATTGCAAGAAAGGACCGAAACAACTATGGGCAAAGCTCTTTCTCACCTGAAATCTTTTCAAAACCTCCTTGAACTGTATCATACCCCTAGCCAACGAAGATCGAACAGTAATCTTCCCATTAAAAGGTTCATTGTTGGTTAGGAATGTCTTAAAGAGACCCTCAACGTTACTCTTAAAAATAGCATGACCAACGTCTTCATACTGCACATAATTTTAGCATAAAATTAATAAAATGAATCACAATGATAGTAAATCACATTAAAGGAAAAACAGAAATGTTCGGAACATGCTTATTATGAGGTTCTGAACGACAATAATAATCGTTTGGAACATCACGTAATGTGTTCAGAACGACAGCTACCAGCCTTAATGCTGATGTTGGGAACATAAACATGTCGTGTAGAACATCAACATAGTTGTTCCGCACAATCACGAGTTTCATTCAACTATCACCTGGTCTTCCTCCCGTTCCAATCCAGATGTTCCTTCAGTTTCTTTCTCTTCACCTGCTTCCTCTTCAATATTTCCACATGCATTATTTACAGTTTCCCCATCTATTTTAACTCTTTTTACACGATCCTTTTAAAAGTTGCTTTTTAAAATTACATCCTCCGCCTCTCTTCTACTTCTTTTACTGCTTCTTGGACTCTCCCCTGTCTTATCTGCTTTCCCCTCTACTTCTTCTCCTTTTTCTCTAATTAAATCATCAACTTCTTCATTGTTTTTACCACCATATTCCTCTTCCCTTTCACAATCACCATCTTCCTCTCCAGTCCTCAAAAAGTCACTTTTTAACAGTTCATCAATACCGACGTCATCTAAATCCACCCTTCTTTCACCCTCATCTGCAGCCCTCTCCAAATCCTCCCCACCTTTACTTAAATCGTAACTTCGTGCTGGACGAAGGGGTCAAAGGTTGCGCTTGCGAGAATCCGAAGGTTGCACAAGACCCCTTTGGCTTTCCTCTTATTTATCACCTTTGTTTCGTGGACCTACTACTTCTCCTTGGCTATCGTCACTCTCCACAACTAATTTTCTTTTAGTTGTTCTAGTTGTTCTTGGGCGTTTAGGACTAGGTTTTAAATATGTAGGAGTACGTTCCGAATCTAAAGTAGTAGACTTCTCAGGTTTCTTCTTCGGCGAAGGACCCTTTCTTTTAGAAATTCCCTTCTTGGGAGTCTTTGTAGGCTTCTTCTTCTGCTCATATTCATCTTTCAATGTTAAATTTCTCGGTCTTAAATGTACCATTTTCTGCAAAGCAAAATAAGGGGGGATACAAAATTTAGTTACAGAAAATCACGAACATCCAATGAGATGTTTAGAACCTCATATGAACTGTTGTGAAGCTACTATGGTGTTCGAAACATCAAGGCACATAACAGCAATAACTTCAATTTGCAACTAAATAAAGCAGCGTTGGTTCACAGAAAACCCACAAATCGTCACAATTTAACAAAAAAAATGTAAAAAGCCTAAAAATTTTAGTTGAATATTGAAAATCCCCTTTGTAGTTCGGAACTACTTTACCCATTAAAACACATAATGCCATTCAATTTCAACACAATATTACACCTTTTGTACAAAAATAAACACCCAAAGCATCGTTAATCACTGTCGACGAAAAAATTAAAAAAAAAAAACTAGGTTCAAGATTTACACTACAGTTTAAATGATCATGACATTGTTTACCTTTTATATTTAATACTTTGTTGTATTGTTGGTCGGATTCCTTGAAAAACCACAGAGAAGTTGAGAGTATTTGGTTGAGATTTGGTGTGCAAGAGGAGATGAAGTGAAGGAAGATGAAGAAGCTACGCGGGGGGGGGGGGGGGGGGAGGTTATGTTGTTCCCAATGTTTGAAATGATTAATATGTATGTTTTAAGAAAAACCCTCAAATTTTAAAAATGTTAATTCGGTCCCTGATTAGTCTTAATCAGCTTTAGAAAAAAAAGAAAACGGAAAAGAAAAGACGAGGCTCTTTTCTGCTAAAAAAGACTTGAGAAGTTCTGGAACGCCACATCTCACAAGATACCTTCAGCTCCCGCTTGTTGAAACACCGATTAAATGAATTTCTTCATATGTTTCCCGAGGTCAACAGGGATTACGTGCTGCATCAGATTACCTTGCGGCCAACGGGTGCACTTATTAGAAGTGTTTTAACCATAAAAGACACATTTATTACATTGTCTATATATATAAGTTGATTGACGCCAAAAAAAAAAAAAAATCATGTTTTCAATGCTGTATTTGCAGGTATATAGTAGTCTGTTGGCTAAATTTTTTGACAAGTTTTTCCTCGTGTGATTTCTATTTCATATTAATACGCGAAGCCCAGAAATTAACCCGCTCTCAAAATCAAAGAATTTAAGTTGCAACTAGTACTTGTAGGATGTTTTCTTGCTATCATTATCTTGAAAGGCACAAGTGATTTGCCCCCTTTCAGACCATTATTAAATGTCATTAGCTGGCCAATTAAACCAACCAACAACTAACTTGCCCAAAAAAACTAAATACAATAGGCTCTTCCAAAAAGGTTTAAGATGCCCACTTCTATTAAATCATGCTACAAATTGGTTGAGTGCATCTTACAATATTAAGATTCATTGTTTTCTGTGAATTGAGCATTTTTGGACTTATTTTTGAAATCCTGAGCACTTTTTTTATGGTTTGAAGTTTTGAACACTTTTTCAATAAATAAAAAAATAAATCTTTTTTTTTTTTAAATAATCTAAAATGCCACTGCAACTAATTGTCACCGCCACCGCTGAGTGACACAACCACATTTGACAACAATTCCGTCATCAATACAGAGATGGACTATTGAGATCCGGTGATTCTTCGGCTACCGCCCATACCTCCGGTGAAATTCGTCGCCGCAGAAGCTGTGACTGCTGTTACTTTGGTAACCAGAAGCAAAATTGTTAATGGTGAACCCATAAATGCAAATGTCAATCTTGGGCATCATAAACGATTCCCATTCCATTCCTGATGCAAAGCCTGAACTGCGCAAAAGTTCTCTGTTATTAACTTCAACTCCGTCATTGATACAAATTTCACCTTGCAAATAGGAATCCCCACGAGTATGTGTTAATGATAGCCCTAAGAGTCCTCAAATTGTAATTAATTATTTTAGCAAATCCCGCAAAAATGTAATTAATTATTTGTTTAGCAAAATCCCTGCGACTATCAAGTAAAAAATTGGATTGCATTTAGGAGAAAAAAATGAAGGATGTGTGTTTTGAATTTATTAGAAGTGGTGACAAATTGGACTCATTTATTTACAAAATATATATTTTATTTGACTCACAATTTTCACCTTGCGAATTGGAGTCTACACGACTGTTTTAATGATAGCCCCAAGAGTCCTCAAAATATAATTAATTATTTGTTTAGCAAAACTCCTATGACTTCCAAGTAAAAATTGGATTGCATTTAGAGATAAAAATTAGAGGGTGTGTGTTTTGACATTTATTGAAAGTGGTGACAAATTGAGCTCACCTGTTTACAAAATGTATATAGTATTTGACTCACAGTATGAATAAATGATGCCGAATTGGCCTTATGTTTTTTTTTTTTTAGATTTTTTAGTATGAGCGAAGTGATGCCGATTTGGACTCATTTATTTGTAAAAATGAAATAATAGTTTGAATCACTATTGCTGTGATTTTATGTTTTCATATATTTTTTGTGGATGAATGAAGTGAGAAAAATTCGGCCTCATTTATTTACAAAATATATTTAATATTTTTGCTCATTGTATGAATGAGTACGATCGGAGTGTAGATATTTCTAAATATTAGCACTTGAAGTGATGTTTTTGTGGATGTGCGAAATGACGCCGATTTGGCCACATTTATTTATAAAATGGGCATAAATTCTTGTTAACTACATGAGTAAATAACGACAGATTGGCCTTGTTTTCTCCTTTGAAGGGGAACAGTGACATTTTTGTAATTATGAGTTTACTAAATGTAAAAGGTTGGGTGACATTTCTGTAATTACGGCTTTATTAAAGGGGAATTTACACTCCATGCCCACAAAAATAAATTGTTTACGTGTTTGTGTCCAAAAAAAATTTGTTTACATGGAATACCCATGCACTTCATTTTATTTACAAAAATGCTCATCTAGCATGTTTTATTTACACTATGTGCCCACCCTCCCAATTTTAACTGTATACCATTGCATTATATTGTATACCTTTTTAGTATACCAAATTAAGTATACTTCTTTTAAGGATTTGAGAGTATAGTGTAACAAGTATACCATGGGAGTATACTGTATACTAGATAGGTATACAGAAGGATTTGACAGTATAGTATAACAAGTATACCATGGGAGTATACTGTATACTAAATAGGTATACAGAAGGATGGGTATATAGTGTAAATAAGTTTCTGGGTAAAAATGTAATGGGTATGAAGATGTAAATAAGTATGGTTTGATGGGCATTTTTGTAAATCCCCCTTTATTAAATTCAAAACGTGCGATAACATTTTTGTAATTATAAAAATTGCTCAATTTTTAAAGATTACTTTTAAAGTGCTTAGAATTTCAAGACCATAATTACTTTGACCTATTTGTGTGAATCAACCTATTAAGGTGTGATTTCTTGACCCGAATTCGAGGCACGACTGAGTCCAAGGTCGCATCAGCAAAACTTGTCTTTAATGTATTAGTTGCTTTCCCTGTTAATACCAGAAAATGTAGTTTACATCAAATTAAATATTTTAATCATTGTAGTTAAAATTTGAAGTGAGACCATATATCATGATTAAGTAATAGATATTCATATGAAATAAACATATCTTGTGTTTACTAGTTTGATTTGAACATGTTCGAATACATTTTTACCCATGTTAGCTTGAAAAATCTCATCCAGTATAAACGTTAAAAATTGTGGAGGGAGGTACGGGAAGGCGTCGGGAGGAACATCATCTATGCCTTATTGAGGGACCATAAATCTAATTTATTTCTTTTCTATCAAATTCTGTTTTCTTGACATGTTGAAGGCAAATACATTATATGAATTCAATAATATTAGAGCCTGTTTGGCCAAGCTTCTGGGAAGCCAGAAGTGCTTATTTTTCTCCAAAAGTGTTTATTTTAAAATTTTGGGGTGTTTGGCCAAGCTTCTAAGGAAAAATAAGTGCTTTTGAGTAGCAGCAGAAGCTGTTTTTCTGTTGTGAGGAAGAAACTGAAAAAATTAGCTTTTTGAAAAAATAAGTGCTTTTGATTATTTGGGACAAGAATACCCATTTCAAACTTCCATATTTAATCAAATTAATATTATTATATATCCATTTTCGTAATTTGATATTTTTTTCAAATATTTGTCAAAAATAAATTACTAGCAAAACCACTTTTCTAAAATTTGGCCAAACACAAACTGCTTATCTCGTAAAGCACTTCTTTGAAAAGCACTTTTGATAAAAAGCACTTCTCAAAATAAGCTGATTTTGACAGCTTGGCCAAACAGGCTCTTAGTATTGACACAACCCGGAATCCGGTTAGGCCGTGCGGGCACCCGACATCCTCCCCTAGACCCGTCGGGCGAACCCTTACCAATTAAATCAGGAAAATAAATATAACAATTCACAAATAAGAAAAAGACTGAAAAAAATACAGACATACTGATACCCCTAAGCTGTACAAAAGAAATTACAGCTGACTACCCAACATACTAGGTTTAGGGCTATCCAGACTAGACATCTAAGAGTACAAAAGAAGACAGATACCTCCTGAAGGGAGCAAAATACAACTGAAATAATAACCAATAAACTGGTGGCCATCCGGAATAAAAGCTGGCTCACCCTAACAGCTGAAGTCTTCTTCGCTCCTTCACAACGTGGCCAGCTCAATCCTGGAGCGAACCTGCCGAAACGAAATAGATAGACAAGAAACAAAAACAAACAAGGGTGAGTCAAAAGGACTCAATAAGTGGGGGCAGACTAGCCACCTCAAAGAATAGGATGGCTAGCCAGGGAGAAAAGAAACAGATAAACAAAATTCCTCTTATTTAAATTATGAAAAGGCAGAGCCAGATAATAACTAGAAACACGTATGGAATCACAAAATCATTAAAGCCAGGAATGTAATATAACCAAAACATATAGGTATCCCGAACACATCAACAATCAGAACTACATCCTGTTGCGGCTTGCAACCCGATCCATATATTTATACCTTTGCGGCGTGCAACCTGATCCCCGTAACCCAGAATACAAGCCAGAAATATATAGGCAAAATGAAATATGTCTACAACATAGTATACATACCGCATACATAAAACACAACACAATACACACAATAGTTACCGCATACATAAAACACAACACAATACACACAATAGTCATTATGCAGTGCAATGAGATGGGATGAATGCAGTACGATGCAATGCAGTCGCATATGTCTGATACCTATCTCCGGCGCGGGACTCTCATCGTCTACCAGGAGATCTATGCAATGATGACCCTTCACCGGCTCGGGACTCTCATCGATTACCGGGAAGTATATGCAATGATGACCCTTCGCCGGTGCGGGACTCTCATCGCCAACCGGAAAGTATATGCAATAATGATCCTTCACCGGTGCGGGACTCTCATCGC
This sequence comes from Petunia x hybrida, assembly GCA_037355625.1. Classification (NCBI taxonomy): domain Eukaryota; kingdom Viridiplantae; phylum Streptophyta; class Magnoliopsida; order Solanales; family Solanaceae; genus Petunia; species Petunia x hybrida. Next base: position 8,360,561 of record JBBBVM010000082.1, read on the forward strand.
CAATCGGGAAGTATATGCAATGCTCAAAACCAGAGTGCAATGCTCATATGCTCAATGCAATACCAACAACAGGGCATAACAAATAATATACAATGTAAATTCAAAGCTAAGGCGTAATGAGTACGCCTATCGGCAGCTACATACGTAAGGAACACGTGGTAGAAAATCCACGAGGCCAGGTGCCTCCAAAGAAATGGATATAAACACTTACCTTGTTACAATGTTAGTACAGCCACTCAATAACCGCTTTGTCCTTTGGATTCATTGCCAAACGATCCCACTGTGTTCAATAACCAGAAAAATATATCACATAAGGCTAAAGGCTTCATTCCTCACATCTTAGGGCAATCCGGTTAGGAGCCTGATACCCTATTCGCATACGCAATACGCAGGCCAGGCCTATGTACGGGGTTTATGGTCACATAACCAAACCTTAAATAAATTACATTTATAAGTTGCCCATAACTCCCTGAGTACGAATATATAATCAATTTCATTATCAGGGTCCATTTGACCCTTTAAACTATTAATTGAACTTATTAAAATGATGTATAATATTCCAAGTTTTACCGTTAAAACATATTCAAACACACGTAATAAACTCAAATAATATATTAGGATCATTACCTGAATGTTTCAGGGTGAAAATTCTACTTTTCTCCGGCCCCTTTTCGCATTTTCTGGCATTTTTTCCACTGTATTTCCTCTTTATGTTTCTGATGTATGTACGTATGTACATCTGTTTCTGTTGCTACACAAAGCTTAAGGACCAAAAAGGTCCACCGCCTTTCTTTTAAGTTTTTGTCTTTTTGTCCTTTTTTTTCTTTTTCTTTTAAAATTCGCTGTTATGGTAAAAATTAAAACGGTACCCTACGATATTCGAAATAATTCCTACTTTTGCATACAAGTTATACAAAATATATGTAACATACTCGCGAAGGCGGATCTCAAATTGGACTCCCAAAACTCAAGATGCGAATTTAAATGAAAAGAAGTCAAATTATTTAACTTTCGGCATTTTAGCGGAAACTAGCCGAACAACATCGAAATTCACTTTCGAAAAATCACAAAAGTCACAAATAATCATACGATCCTAACAGCGCTTTCGAATTTCGATTCGGAGCTCGTTCGCCAAAACCGAGCTCGAAAATCCCTTTTTAATTTTTATTGACAATAAAAACTGAAACCTTCTTCCGATGCCTACCAAACGATGTCTGATTTAGCTCAAATTTTACAGATAAGTCCCAATGGATATTACGAATATTTTAAAATTATCGGCACGCCAATCGGAGTCCTAACTTCCGAAACGACTAACCGAGGTCGTTTCATTCTCCTCCACTTAAACTCTCGTTCGTCCTCGAACGAGCCTAAGTCTAAAGAAAAATTTGCATAGATAACAAAAGAACTTGCACGACCTTCATAAGCTACTCCACGGGTTTTATTTCCTGATTACAGGATCAGAATTATAACACGCATATCGAACTTTTGGAACAAAATATATCTGGATAATATGATAACAACATTGCCCAACTTATTTACAGTAAACTGACCCTTCCTCGATCACGAGAGGAAAGTTTTACTTTTTCGAAACAAAGATACATGAAACCTTGAATGGGTTAACATGATTCAGCCGATAATCACCCCTTCGATATACCTTTTGATATAGAACAGGTCGATGGAACTAAAAATTAGCTCACGCTTGATGCAATAGGGGAAGCTTTTGAAGTACCTTGTTACTACACACTATAGAAGATTTGATGCAAGCTATATTATTTTTTACGAACGCACTATGCAACATCTCAGTTGATGTTAGTGTTGTTCCGCAAGCTCCTTGTGGGAAGATAGTTACTCATATCCTAATGTATGTCAAAGGTTCATCTGAACAGGGTCTATCATATAAGGATAAGGATCATGCAAATACTACTGGATAGTATGATGCAGACCAGGAATGATCTTAAGCAGATTTATTAGTGGGACGAAATGAAGTATGATATAGCAGAATTTGTGGCTCACTGTTCTAATTGCCAGCAAGTTAAAGTCGTGTCATCTTTCCAGAATTTATGTTTTCAGCAGATAGGTACATATATATGATCCAGTTGCCAGCTTATCTCTATCATTAATAGATTATTAGTGGGTTTAGCAATGATCGACACTCATTGTAGGTTTCTGTCGTGGCCTTAGGTTGGGTCGTGACAAAAGTGGTATCAACGCCTTAGAGATTTAGTATTACCATTCAGTATTTGGAGGAAGACTCATCCACTTATAGCACAAACTCATGCAGCTATTTGAATAGGAATACCCATCCCCGCATAGTCTGCTGGACTAAAGAAGATTTAGCTAAAAGCTGAACGTAGGCAGACCTAAGCTACCAACTACCCTTTCGAGTTGCCAAACAGCTGTAACTCTCAAGTTCACAACTCCATACCTTTGCCGTAAACACCACTGCCTGATGGATGGTACTTCTATATAAAAATTTCGGCAGAGTTTCCCCTGAAACTGGATGATCCGCAAAAACAGAACCAGCACTATACTATACATAATGGATACCCGGATAAACTGATATCCAAAATAATAATATGCTTACCCTGCTACACTAACACATACTCTGGCTCAACACAGGGAACATCACAAGCGGCTACCAATCGCCCAAGCTCACTAGTGTCGGACGAAGAAGAAATGGAAATGGATCGAGGATAGAAATAATTAGAGCTTCAGGAAGTTCATCTTCTTCTTTTTTTTGCTTGGCTACCAAAGCTAGACTACTTCCGAGTCAGGCGAGCCAAAGAATCTCAATTGAAGAGATAGACATTAAATAAGCTTTATGGAAAAACATCCATACCAATTTAACCTTCCAATAAGAAGGAAACTCTGACAATTTACCAGATTACCCTTTTATAACTAAGACAAGCTCATAGAATAACATGACTCTACTAGAATCTCAAACCAAGAGGAGACACATTGATCGAGCATTACTTACCAGCCACTTTACACCGGAAGAAACAACGACACTTCCTGATGGTGACGAATAAGAATCCCATCATCCTACCAACACTGATTTCCGAGGAGAGGTATACTGAATTGACATAATAACATAAGGTGGCGTAACAAGATGCCAAGCAGAAAAATACCGATACTCACTCACTAATCCCTCACATTTAAACCAGATAAACTAGTAGGGTCATCATAAATGCCAGGAATAAATCATATCAGAAGCTCACCCCTCTTCCGCAACCTATTCTTAATAGAAACGACATCCAAAGAAACCATCGAAACATGATAAGACACACCATTTCCAGATCGATCGAAAGAATCAAATCTTACTCACATATAAGGGAAGAAGAAACACATGGGTCCACTACATCGGATGCCTCAGCATCCTGCCAGGCTGGCAGTTCATAAAACTGCCTCTGCGGCTGAACTAAGCCGCTACACTGATAATTACCTTCTGAAGAACCACTGCCACCACGCTCTCAACCTCTACGGGATGGTGGCATTTCTCTGGATGATTGAGATCTAAATAAAATTCCCTGCGACTGCGCAGATACCTGATGACGAGAGAAAAGACGACTGCTAACTTGTCGGAGTAAGGGAAAACTCCTCAAAGGATAGCCAGACTCACGACAATGATAACAGAAAAACTCTTCAAAGGATAATCAGGCTCACGACAATGATAACACCCTTTCGCTGAACATTGAAACTGGGCAGATTGTTGATAGTTGTAAAGAAAAGACTGAATCTGATCTTAACGAGCTACTGGCGCATTCTAAGAATCAAGTGACACAAGCTGAGATAACCTGGAAGGTGACCTCCCAACATAATCAGAACTCTTACCTCCAAATGAGGTACCATGGTTACCCACTAGGGCCACGAGATCTCTTGCTCTCCCGCTCTAACTCTTCCCGCTCTAACTTATGGTATGCCTAATACCTCTGAGCAATATCAATAACGACATCAAAGGAAGTCCCAACCTCAATTTTTCGAGCCATCTGGGATCTCAAGGAAGGAGAAAGGTCATCAGTAAATCTCTGAATCTCTCGAAAGGCTCATGGACTAGTTCTAATGCATATTCAGCCATTCTATAGAATTCAATCTCACATTCTAAAACACCAACAGACTAACCGACAGGCTACCCTGTCCAATCCACTCAAACTGGCAACACTTTTCATCTCGCTCGCTACTCGAAAGGAACTTTCCACGAATCTAGAAGAAAAACCGAGCCAAGTTAGTTAATAAGAGAGCGGCCCACCAATTCAAGGCTGGACCCCTGAAACTGGAAAGCAGAATAATCAACACCATACCGCTCGATATAATAAAGAGCCTGAAAGATATGGTGACATCATTTTATTTTAAAAAGAACCACGAGGTTTATCTGATGCATTGCTTAACAATATCAAAAGGTTCATCCGCGTAAAATAATGCAACCTCTTTAGGCACTCGGACCGAACTGATACCTCGGCTGGCTAACCAGCCAGAACAATTAGAGGTACAGCACATACTACCTCCGGAATATAATTTACTGCAACAATATCAAGAACTCGAATAGAAGCTCCCTGAGACTAAACATCTGCATCTGCGGTAACCTGATAAGCTGCCTAGCAAATAATAGGTTATTGCGGTATCTGCGTCGCCAAGATTCTCGTAAAAGCATTGTAGAGCCAAGGGAACCACAAGGCCCTGCTCCCTTGCCCATCGCGAGCTCGTACAGCTGGGACCTCCATGACTAGATCGTCAGCACGATAAAAAAAACTCTCGGGGCTTCGTCAGTGCTAGCCCCTGGCTAGACTGCTTCGTCTTGAACTCATACCGTTTGCTGATTTGTCGCACGGGGGTTCACAATTACCACGAAGGAATTAACAAATTAACGAAATACTTTTGAATCCTTGACCGACGCACGATCAGAAAAGAAGGAAGTGAAACTTCCTAAATGCCATCATAGCCTCTCGTAGATAAGTACGGACGTCTACGTACCCATCAGCGAGACTCTACTAGAAACTGTCTTAGTCTGGATAGACTCTAAACCAGGCTCTGATACCAACTGACACGACCCAGAATCCGGTTAGGCCGTGCGGGCGCCCGACATCCTCCCTTAGACCCGTCGGGCGAACCCTTACCAATTAAATCAAGAAAATAAATATAACAATTCACAAATAAGGACAAGACTTAAAAAAAACACAGACATACTAATACCCCTAAGCTGTACAAAAGAAATTACATCTGACTACCTAACATACTAGGTTTAGGGCTATCCAGACTAGACATCTAAGAGTACAAAAGAAGACAGATACCTCTTGAAGGGAGCAAAATGCAACTGAAATAATAACCAATAAACTGGTGGCCATCCGGAATAAAAGCTGGCTCACCCTAACAGCTGAAGTCGTCTTCGCTCCTTCACAACGTGGCCAGCTCAATCTTGGAGCGAACCTGCCGAAACGAAATAGATAGACAAGAAACAAAAACAAACAAGGGTGAGTCAAAAGGACTCAATAAGTGGGGCAGACTAGCCACCTCAAAGAATAGGATGGCTAGCCAGGGAGAAAAGAAACAGATAAACAAAATTCCTCTTATTTAAATTATGAAAAGGCAGAGCCAAATAATAACTAGAAACACGTATGAAATCACAAAATCATTAAAGCCAGGAACGTAATATAACCAAAACATATAGGTATCCCGAACACATCAACAATCAAAACTACATCCTATTGCGGCGTGCAACCCGATCCATATATTCATCCTGTTGCGGCGTGCAACCCGATCCATATATTTATACCGTTGCGGCGTGCAACCTGATCCCCGCAACCCAGAATACGAGCCAGAAATATATAGGCACAATGAAATATGTCTACGACGTAGTATACATACCGCATACATAAAACACGATAAAATACACACAATAGTCAGTATGCGGTGCAATGAGATGGGATGAATGCAGTACGATGCAATGCAGTTGCATATGTCTGATACCTATCTCCGGCGCGGGACTCTCATCATCTACCAGGAGATATATGCAATGATGACCCTTCACCGGCTCGGGATTCTCATCGATTACCGGGAAGTATATGCAATGATGACCCTTCGTCGGCTCGGGACTCTCATCGATTACCGGAAATTATATGCAATGATGACCCTTCACCGGTGCGGGACTCTCATCGCCAACCGGGAAGTATATGCAATAATGACCCTTCACCGGTGCGGGACTCTCATCGCCAACCGGAAAGTATATGCAATAATGATCCTTCACCGGTGCGGGACTCTCATCGCCAACCGGGAAGTATATGCAATGCTCAAAATCAGAGTGCAATGCTCATATGCTCAATGCAATACCAACAACAGGGCATAACAAATAATATACAATGTAAATTCAAAGCTAAGGCGTAATGAGTACGCCTATCGGCAGCTACACACGTAAGGAACACGTGGTAGAAAATCCACGAGGCCAGGTGCCTCCAAAGAAATGGATATAAACACTTACCTTGTTACAATGTTAGTACAGCCACTCAATAACCGCTTTGTCCTTTGGATTCATTGCCAAACGATCCCACTGTGTTCAATAACCAGAAAAATATATCACATAAGGCTAAAGGCTTCATTCCTCACATCTTAGGGCAATCCGGTTAGGAGCCTGATACCTTATTCGTATACGCAATACGCAGGCCAGGCCTATGTACGGGGTTTATGGTCACATAACCAAACCCTAAATAAATTACATTTATAAGTTGCCCATAACTCCCTGAGTACGAATATATAATCAATTTCATTATCAGGGTCCATTTGACCCTTTAAACTATTAATTGAACTTATTAAAATGATGTATGATATTCCAAGTTTTACCGTTAAAACATATTCAAACACACGTAATAAACTCAAATAATATATTAGGATCATTACCTGAATGGTTCAGGGTGAAAATTCTACTTTTCTCCGGCCCCTTTTCGCATTTTCTGGCATTTTTTCCACTGTATTTCCTCTTTATGTTTCTGATGTATGTACGTATGTACATCTGTTTCTGTTGCTACACAAAGCTTAAGGACCAAAAAGGTCCACCGCCTTTCTTTTAAGTTTTTGTCTTTTTGTCCTTTTTTTTCTTTTTCTTTTAAAATTCGCTGTTATGGTAAAAATTAAAACTGTACCCTACGATATTCGAAATAATTCCTACTTTTGCATACAATTTATACAAAATATATGTAACATACTCGCGAAGGCGGATCTCAAATTGGACTCCCGAAACTCAAGATGCGAATTTAAATGAAAAGAAGTAAAATTATTTAACTTTCGGCATTTTAGCGGAAACTAGCCGAACAATATCGAAATTCACTTTCGAAAAATTAAAAAAGTCACAAATAATCATACGATCCTAACAGCGCTTTCGGATTTCGATTCGGAGCTCGTTCGCCAAAACCGAGCTCGAAAATCCCTTTTTAATATTTATTGACAATAAAAACTGAAACCTTCTTCCGATGCCTACCACACGATGTCTGATTTAGCTCAAATTTTATAGATAAGTCCCAGTGGATATTAGGAATATTTTAAAATTATTGGCACGCCAATCGGAGTCCTAACTTCCGAAACGACTAACCGAGGTCGTTTCAAGTATGTGGTCTCCTTCAACAAATTTCTGATTTATATGGTCCCAACTCTTTGTACCAAAGTCTAACATTTGATAATAATTAGAGAGAGAAAAAGATTTTTAGGTAAATATTTACTATGAGAGAATTATTATCTTTTTTCAGTCGCTATACACTACGAAGTGATGGAAATGGACGAGGAGAATATTGAGCCCTTTAGAATATATAAAGGAAAAAGAACGTTTTTTTACCACTGAATGTAACACGTTCCAAACAAAAGACTCTTGATGAAGATAAGGGAAAAAAGATGAAAGGCAAGAGAAGAGTTCAAGGACTCATGTAAGACGAGGTTGAGAGTTTATTTGCTTTTGCCAAGATGTTCAAAGATTCCTGTGAGATGTGGCGTTCCAGAACTCCACAAGTATTTTTGGCAAAAAAAGTCCTCGCCTTTTCTTTTTCATTTACTTTTTTTCTAAGCTGATTAAGACTAATTATGGACCAAATTAATACTTTTAAAACTTGAGGGTTTTTCTTAAAACATACATAATAATGATTTCAAACATTGGGAACAACATACATTTAACCTCCACCCTTCCGCGCGGCTTCTTCAACTTCTACACTTCATCCCTTCATCTCCTTTTTCACGCCAAATCTAAACCAAATACTCTCAAGTTCTCTGTGGTTTTCAAGGAATCCGACCAGCAATACAACAAAGTATTATATATAGAAGGTAAACAATGTTATGATCATTTAAACTGTGGTGTAAATCTCGAACCTAGGTTTTTATTTTTATTTTTTTCGTCGACAGTGATTAACGATGCTTTGGGTGTTTGTTTTTATACAAAAGGTGTAATATTGTGTATAAATTGAATGACATTATTTGTTTTAATGGGTAAAGTAGTTCTGAACTACAAAGGGGATTTTCGATGTTCAACTGAAATTTTTAGGATTTTTACATTTTTTGGTTAAATTGCGACGATTTGAGGGTTTTCTGTGAACCAACGATGCTTTATTTAGTTGTAAATTGAAGTTATTGCTGTTATGTGTCTTGACGTTCCGAACACCATAGTAGCTGAGGTTTCAAACATCTAATTGGATGTTCATGATTTTTTGTAACTAAATTTTGTATCCCCTTGTTTTGCTTTGCAGAAAAATGGTAAATTTAAGACCGAGAAATAAAGATGAAGATGAGCAGAAGAAGCAGCCTACAAAGACTCCCAAGAAGGCAATTTCTAAAAGAAAGGACCCTTCGCCGAAGAAGAAACCTGAGAAACCTACTACTTCAGATTCGGAACGTACTCTTACAGATTTAGAACCTACTCCTAAACGCCCAAGAACGACTAGAACAACTAAAAGAAAATTAGTTGTGGAGAGTGACGACGATAGCCAAGGAGGAGTAGTAGGTCCATGAAACAAAGGTGAGAAACAAGAGGAAAGCCAAAGTCCAGCACCAAGTTACGATCTAAGTAAAGGTGGGGAGGATTTGGAGAGGGCTGCAGATGAGGGTGAAAGAAGGGTGGATTTAGATGACGCCGGTATTGATGAACTGTTAAAAAGTGATTTTTTGAGGACTGGAGAGGAAGATGGTGATCGTGAAAAGAAAGAGGAAGATGGTGGTAAAAAAAAGAAGAAGCTGATGATTTAAGTAGAGAAAAAGGAGAAGAAGTAGAGGGGGAAGTAGATAAGACAGGGGAGAGTCCAAGAAGCAGTAAAAGAAGTAGAAGAGAGGCGAATGATGTAATTTTAAAAAGCAATTTCTGAAGGATCGTGAAAAAAGAGTTAAAATAGATGGGGAAGCTATAAATAATGCAGGTGGAAATATTGAAGAGGAAGCAGGTGAAGAGAAGGAAACTGCCGAAGGAACATCTGGATTGAAACTGGAGGAAGACCAGTTGATAGTTGAATTGAAACTTGTTATTGTTCGGAACGCCTATGTGGATGTTCTAAACGACATATATATGTTCCCAACATCAGCATTAAGGCTGGTAGCTCTCGTTCTGAACACATTACGTGATGTTCCAAACGATTGCTACTGTCGTTTAGAACCTCAGAATAAACATGTTCCGAAAATTTATGTTTTCTCTTTAATGTGATTTAGTATCATTGTGATTCATTTTATTAATTTTATGCTAAAATTATGTGCAGTATGAAGACGTTGGTCATGCTACTTTTAAGAGTAACGTTGAGGGTCTCTTCAAGACCTTCCTGACCAACAATGAACCTTTTAATGGGAAGATTACTGTTCGTTCTTCGTTGGCTAGGGGTATGATACAGTTCAAGGAGGTTCTGAAAAAATTGCAGGTGAGAAAGGGATTTTTCCATAGCTGTTTCATTCCTTTCTTGCAATTACCGAAATATCCACTGTTTGGCACGAAGTTGGTGCATAGCCTCCTCATGCGAAGGATTATTTGCAAGAAGCAAAAAGAGGTTTGGATATCCTTCAATGGATTGCCAGCACATTTTGGCCAATCCGAGTTTGCACTAATGACAGGGCTAAACTGTGGTGCCTATCCAAGTAAACAGTACATGGAAAAAATGAATGAAAAGGGGAAGGAATTGTGGAAGTTTGTTGTTCATTATTTCAAGGAGAAGAAGAGGAAGGAGAAGGAGAAAGAGATAAAGGAAAATGAGGAGAAGGAGAAGAAGGAAAAGGAGGAGAAGGAAAAGGAGAAGGGGAGTGGGAAGCGGAAGGAGAAGAAGAAGGTAGAGGAGTCACCCTCACCCTCACCCTCACCCTCACCTTCACCCGCCAAGAGGAAGTTTAACAAGCCCAAAAAATAAAAACAGCCGAAGAAAAGCAAGCTGTGAAGTCTGGTGACTTGCTTGAGTTGGTATGTTCTAGAACCTGTCCCAAGAAGTGGTATTTAAATCTGTGCATGGCTTGGTTTGTTCATACTATTCTTTGTGCGTGGGATTCCAAATATGGAATAGAAGAATGGGTGGTGTGCTTGTCCGCCGATCTTGAGGCATTCCAGCGTTATCCTTGGGGTAGGATGAGTTTTGAATTAAAAATGGAATATCTGATCAAGCCAATGGAACCTCGTGCAGAAGGAAGCCAGACTTTCAATCTTTATGGCTTTCCATGGGCATTCATGGCCTGGGCTCATGAAGCTATACCTGCCTTGAGGCCAAAGGATTTTCCAAAAGAAAAAATAATGCCAAGGATCATAAACAGGCTTACTGAAATTTGTGAAAGAGATACAGACAGGTTATTTGACCAACATGATGTTCCTGTAAGTATTCCGTTTTCCATATATGTTATGTAATGTTTGGAACGACTTCGTGTTTGCAGAGATATTTCTAATTGATGTTCGGAACATCTTCATGAAGAACCGCCAACTGCTTCAGTCAATGATGTTCGGAACATCACGGCTTGATGTTTTCGAACAACATGACTTTGTTCCAAACAACTTTAAAAGATTTTTAAAATTTAGGTTATATTTATTTAATTTTGTTAGGTAAATTAACATGTTGTTTACCCTTTCCTCATTCCTCCTGATGACGGCCTGGACATGGATTACTTTGTAGACATTGTGCCATTTGAAGACTCTGAGGACGACACAATAGATCGTTTTTGTAAAGTGTTTGAGGATGCTTGCAGCGTTGGTCTTGTTGGTGGCACTACAATTTGTATCTTCAAGAACAATCCTGCAACCCCTCCAAGACAAGTGATAAAAATTAAAGCTATAGAAGGAGCAGAAACAATGATGTTTGGAAGTGATGGTGAATATAATGAAGAGAGAATTGGTGGCCTGCAAGATGTAAATATTGACAATTGAAACAAAGCTGATGGTGATGAAGTTTCTGGTGAGTTTGAAGCTGCTGGTATCACTGAAGTTGGTATAGTGAAGAGGAGCTCCAATTATAGAGGCTGCAAATGTGATGAATGCAGTGGATGGAGGGAAGCAATGGAGCAAAAGATTTTGGCTTATGAGCAAAAGATCGTGGCTTATGACCAAAAGATCGTGGCTTATGATCAAAAGATCGTGGCTTATGAGCAAAAGATCGTGGCTTATGAGCAACAGATCGTGCCTTATAAGAGAAATATTGTGGCTTCTGAGCAAATCAAAGGTGATTCTTTTGGTGGAGATGGATTCGACATCTCCAAATGTAGCAATTGCAATTGCAAAGATTGCAACGATTGGCGTAAAGGCATGGAGATGGAGATGGGGGCCATGCAGGAGACGATTGAGCAGTTGAAGAGCAAAACAATTATAAAACCTGCAAAGGCTGTGAAATCACCACAAACAGAAGAGAAGAAGAAGCAGGAAGAAGTTGGTCCGAGGCTTCAAGTGGATATTTACAAGCCATTGAAGCGGAAAAAAGTGGATGCTTTGAACGCATTTATCAGAAAGAGGAAGAAACAAAAAGATGAATTTCTTGGATTGCCGATGAATTTCCAAGATTTCAAAGATCTGATGAACAAGACTGTGTGGCTGTGGGACATTGTAAGTTTATTTTTGAATGATTTTCTGAACTTCACATTGTTGTAAAGAACATACTAACTGAGTTCGGAACATCGTTCTTATGCTTGGAAAACCTCAAGCATTTCTAGCTTCTCATAAATTTCTAGAACATCACGAAGTCGTTCCGAACATGGGGAGATGTTCGGAAAGATAGACCTTTCCTTCACTCACTTATACCCCAATTTATTTTTGTCTCTTATAGATTCTGCAGTATGTTGAAGCTGTGATGAAAATGATGCGGGAGAGGCATTTGAATTACCCCTATCATTACGATCAAAGTGACCTCATTTTGGATATGGCATTCTTGACAAACATGAAAAAACGCTACTACCAACTGGAAAAAGAGGCGCAAGATAATAAGGTACCGCTTGATCAGGCGTTGAAGACGTATCAGTTTGATGATGATTATCTGAAGTATGCACATGGAAGGCTACCCTACTCAGGGGGTAGGTGTTGGGCTGGATATAAAAGGATCTTCGCCGTCTTCAACATCAACGACAATCACTACGTGACGGTGGTGTTTGACATGGTTGAAGTGAAGGTTTGGGTGTATGATTGCAATCATGGTTGTAATGATGAAGAACACTTATTCCTAATAAATATCCCCATTCTCTACTTGTTCCGGATCTATGTCAGAATTCTAAGCTATTCAAAGACTTGGAGCCGAACTGTAAGGAAGGAGACATGTGGTTGTTTGAGAGATTGCCAAGATCACTTTATCCATAAAATCTAACAGGGAAATCATGTGGAGTGTTCACGTTGATGTACATTGAGCATCTTATTACAAACACCCCCATGGAAAAAATTGATGACAATGTGGCTGATCAGTGGAGGCGACGTTTAGCCGTTAGTATTTTTGACGGCAAAATGAAGCCTTGATTTGGGAATATGTAATATTTGGATAATCTTTTAACTTTTATTTTAGTTATGTAATTAGGTATGGATGACTTTTATTTTCTTAGCCAAGTAATAGCTTTTGATGTGCTTAAAAGGATAGCTTTATTAGTCGCAAGTAACAGTTGTTCAGCATTCAACAGAAAATGATATAGTAAAATTTAGACGATTATTACATAAGCTCCAGAACGACATATTGTTGTTCCTGAAAAATAATATGATGTTCCAAACATCTGCAACATTTAATTAAGTTTACCCTGGAACAATATTACTTCGTTCTGGAACGATAAGTCGTTCCTTAATATAACCACTGATGTTACCAACGTTAAAAGAACTCCTCCACTAATGTTCTTTAGAAAATGCAAAATATAAAATAATAAACATAATAAAATTATAACTAAAATAATCATAAGCAATCGAACTTAGGGTGCATGTTGCGGAGCTTATGGTGGTGCTTCAGGTGGTGTTCCTGGTGGTGTGCAGTACGGGACATAATCAATTCCCTTTTCAGCAAGCAGCCCTTTAAGCATTCTCTTCATCCTTCTTATGTCCCTTCTATAATCATGGAAGAATTTTTCGAACTTGAATTTCCATTCCCACACTTCATACCTCAGTTGGTCCAAGCCATCGTTCGAATTTCTAGAATCTGAATGTGAACTCGAGGAAGGAACTCTAGGCCATCTTGAACTCGATGCTCCTCTTATCGGTGCTCCCCTTGTTCTTGGACGACGAGGCATTTTGAAATGTGTGGAATCAATGTGTGACTGTTGGGTATTTATAAGAGTAAAGTTGCAATCGATGAGTCTGTTGGGAATGGTTTTATGGAAAGTGACTTTTGACGACACTCGTAACCGTTATGTACTACTCAAACGAGTGCAACTGCTAATTGTAACCGTTGTGCCTTTTAGATTTTAACATGAAGTTCGAAACATTCTGAATTTCGTTCGGTATATTGTGCTTATTTAATTATAGATGGATTTGTTTTTTAGAAAATTGACACGACCCGAAATCCGGTTAGGCCGTGCGGGCACCCGACATCCTCCCCTAGACCCGTCAGACGAACCCTTACCAATTAAATCAAGGAAATAAATATATCAATTCACAAATAAGGACAAGACTTAAAAAAAAACACAGACATACTGATACCTCTAAGCTATACAAAAGAAATTACGGCTGACTACCCAACATACTAGGTTTAGGGCTATCCAGACTAGACATCTAAGAGTACAAAAGAAGACAAATACCTCCTGAAGGGAGCAAAATGCAACTGAAATAACGACAATTAAACTGGTGGCCATCCGAAATAAAAGCTGGCTCACCCTGACAGCTGAAGTCGTCTTCGCTCCTTCACAACGTGGCCAGCTCAATCCTGGAGCGAACCTGCCGAAACGAAATAGATAGACAAGAAACAAACAACAAACAAGGGTGAGTCAAAAGGACTCAATAAGTGGGGCAGACTAGCCACCTCAAGGAATAGGATAGCTAGCCAGGGAGAAGAAACAGATAAACCAAATTCCTCTTATTTAAATTATGAAAAGGCAGAGCCAGATAATAACGAGAAACACGTATAGGATGACAAACTTATCAACAACCAGGAACGTAAGATAACCAAAACATATAGGTATCCCGAACACATCAACAATCAGAAACACGTCCTGTTGCGGCGTGCAACCCGATCCATATATTCATCCTGTTGCGGTGTGCAACCCGATCCATATATTCATACTGTCGCGGCGTGCAACCCGATCCATATATTTATACCGCTGCGACGTGCAACCCGATCCATATATTTATACCGTTGCAGTGTTCAACCCGATCCCCACGACCCAGAATACGAGCCAGAAATATATAGACAAATAAGCAATGCACGTATAAGCAGAACAGTAGTTATGTACCTCAAGTCCATACAATGGTATGAAATGAAATGAAATGAGATGAAATGAAATGAAATCTGATGCAAAGGGTTACATGTGTCAAATGAATGGAGCGGAATCCTACTACCGCAGGGCGGAATCCTCCTACCCTCAATATGATGCAATGGAGCGGAATCCTCCTGCTCCTAGGGCGGAATCCTCCTACCCTCAATATGATGCAATGGAGCGGAATCCTCCTGCTCCAGGGGCGGAATCCTCCTACCCCTCAATATATGCAATGGAGCGGAATCCTCCTGTTCCTAGGGCGGAATCCTCCTACCCCTCAATATATGTAATGGAATGCGTATGAATGCAATATTATGCCATGCAGTCACATATGCCTGATACCTATCTCCGGCGCGGGACTCTCATCGTCTACCAGGAGATATATGCAATAATGACCCTTCACCGGCTCGGGTCTCTCATCGATTACCGGGAAGTATATGTAATGATGACCCTTCACCGGCTCGAGACTCTCATCGATTACCGGGAAGTATATGCAATGATGACCCTTCACGGGTGCGGGACGCTGATCGCCAACCGGGAAGTATATGCAATGCTCAAAACCAGAGTGCAATACTCATATGCTCAATGCAATACCAACAATAGGGCATAACATATAATATAAAATGTAAATTCAAAGCTAAGACGTAATGAGTACACCTGTCGGCAGCTACATATGTAAGGAACACGTGGTAGAAAACCCATGAGGCCAAGTGCCTCCAAAGAAATGGATATAAACACTTACCTTGTTACAAAGTTAGTACATCCACTCAATAACCGCCTGTCCTTTGGTTTCATTGCCAAACGATCCCACTCTATTCGATAAGCAGAAAAATATATCAAATTAGGCTAAAGGCTTCATTCCTCACATCTTAGGGCAATCTGGTTAGGAACCTGATACCCTATTCGCATACGCAATACGCAGACCAGGCCTATATACCGGGTTTAAGGCCACATAACCAAACCCCAAATAAACTACATTTATAAGTTGCCCATAACTCACTGAGTACGAATATATAATCAATTTCATTATCGGGGTCCATTTGACCCTTTAAACTATCAATTTACGTCATTAGGGCGATGTCTAATATCCCTATTTTTACCGTAAAAATATATTCAAACATACGTAATAAACTCAAATAATATATTAAGATCATTACCTGGATGTTTCGGGGTAAAAATTCTATTATTTTCCCGGCTCTTTTCTCATTTTCTGGCATTTTTTTCCCTCACTGCGTTTTTTCATTTCTCTATGCTTCTGAATCATTTTTCTTACTATTTTCCGTACTTAGATATGCTTAAGTAGCATATATGACTAGCATATATGCCACCGCCATTCATTTTAACTTTTTGTTTTTTTTTGTTTTATTTTATTTTATTTTATTTTATTTTATTTTCTTAACGAAAATTAAAACGATGCCCTACGATATTTGAAATAATTCCAACTTTTGCATACAGTTGTACAAAATATATGTAACATACTCGCGAAGGCGGATCTCAAATCAGACTCCCGAAACTCAAGATGCGAATTTAAATGAAAAGAAGTCAAATTATTTAACTTTCGGCATTTTAGCGGAAACTAGCCGAACAACATCAAAATTAACTTTTGAAAAATCACAAAAGTCAGAAATAATCATACGAACCTAACGGCGCTTTCGGATTTTGAATCGGAGCTCATTCGCCAAAACCGAGCTCGAAAATCTCTTTTTAATACTTATCGATAATAAAAATTGAAACCTTTTTCCGATGCCTACCAAACGAGGTCTGCTTTAGCTCAAATTTTACAGATAGGTCCTAATGGACCTTACGAATATTTTAAAATTATCGGCACACCAATCGGAGTCCTAACTTCCGAAACGACTGATCGAGGTCGTTTCATTCTCCTCCACTTAAACTCTCGTTCGTCCTCGAACAAGCCTAAATCTAAAGAAAATTCGCACAGATAGTAAAAGAACTTGCACGACCTTCATAAAATATCCCACGGACATTATCTCATGATTGCAGAATCAAAATTATAACACGCACCCGAACTCTTTGAAATAAACATATTTGGATAATATCATAACGCCATTGCCCAGTTTATTCTGACTAAGCTGATCCTTCCTCGATCACGAGAGGAGAGCTCTACATTTTCGAAACAAAGATACACAGAACTCTGGATGGATTAACATGATTCTGTCGGTGAATCACCTCGTCGATATACTTTTCGATATAGAACAAGTCGATGAAACAAAGAATTAGCTTACGCTTCAACAACGCCTTAGAGATTTAATATTATGATTCAGTATTTGGAGGAAGACTCCTCCACTTAAAGCACAAACTCATGCAGCTATTTGAATAGGAATAACCATCCTCGCACAGTCTGTTGGACTAAAGAAGATTTAGCTAAAACAGAATGCAGCTCCGACCTGAGCTATCAAATTACCCTTTCGAGTTACCAAAACAGCTGCAACTCTCGAGTTCACAACTCCATACCTTTGCCGTAAACACCACCGTCTGATGGATGGTACTTCTATATAAAAATTTAGGCAGAGTTTCCCGTGAAACTGGATGATCCGCACAAACAGAACCAGCACTATACTATACGTGGGAATGGATACCTGGATAAACTGATAAAAAAAACATGTTAAACGGATAACAAGATGAGACAACTGGATGACATAACAAATCCACAGATAGAATGTCTAGGCAGCACCACTGTCCTGCCTTTCGACCTAATTTTCAAAGTGTAGATCAAAGTTATAGACTTCATAGTCTGCATAAAAGTTTTAGATATATGTCTTAGGGTTCCAGAGAATCTTGAAGCATCTCAATATCAATTTTGTACAAGGAGTTATGCGCAAACTACTAACAGCTGTACGAAGATAAAAACAATTCTCCAGACTTTGAAACATTTTGTGCTACTATTTTGGACATCTTTTACCGTGGTTCTTAGCAGTGCTATCTTTTGAAAGAGGTAAGTGTTTTTTTGTATCCAAAACACTAATATGCTTACTCGGCTACAATAACACGTACTCTGGCTCAACACTGGGAACGTCACAAGCGGCAACCAATCGCCCAAGTTCACTAGTGTCGGACGAAGAAGAAATGGAAATGGATCGAAGATAGAAACAATTAGAGCTTCAAGAAGCTCATCTTCTTATTTGCTTGGCTACCAAATCTAGACTACTTACGAGTCAAAGTAGCCCAAGAATCGCAATTGAAGAAACAGATATTAACTGAGCTTTATGGAACAACATCCATGCCAATTTGACCTCCCATTAAGAAGGAAACTCTGACAATTTACCAGAAAACCCTTCTATAACTAAGGCAAGCTCATAGAATAACATGACTCTACTAGTGTCTCGAACCAAGAGAGGACACATAGATCGAATATTACTTACTAATCACTTTGCACCGGAAGAAACAATAATACTTTCTGATGGTGACGAATAAAAATCTCATCATCTTACCAACACTGAATTCAAAAGAGAGAGGTTGACTAACTTGACATTATAACAGAATGAGGCATAACAAAATGCCAAGCAAACAATACCGATACTCACTCACAAATCTCTCGCATTTAAACCAGATAAACTAGTAGGGTCATCATAAATGCCAGGAATAAATCATACAAGAAGCTCACCCCTCTACCGCAACCTTTTCTTAATAGAAACGCCATCCCAGGAAACTATGGAAATATGATAAGACAATCATTTCCAAATCGATCGGAAGAATCAAAGTTTACACACATATAAGTGAGCTAGAAATACTTGGGTGTACTACATTGGATACCTCAGCATCCTGCCAGACTGGCAGCTCATTGAACTGCCCCTGCAGCTGAGTTGAGCCACTACCCTGATAATTACTTCTAGAAGAATCACTACCACCACGCTCTCGACCTCTACTGGATGGTGGCATTTCTATGATTGATTAAAATTTAAATGAAATTCCTGCGACTGTGCAGGTGCCTGAGGGCAAGAAGAAGGACGGTTGTCTACTTGCTAGAGTAAGGAAAAACTCCTCAAAGGATAACTAGACTCATGACAGTGATAACACCCTTTTCCATAAAAATAGAAACTGGATAGATTATAGATAGCTACAAAGAGAAAACTGAGTCTATCTTGATGAACTACTAGCGCACTTTGAGAATCACGCTCTACAAGCTGAGATAACCTGGAAGGTAACCTCCCAAAATAATCAGAACTCTTACCTCCAAATAAGGTACCATGGTTGCCCACCAGGGCCACAGGATCTCTTACTTTCCCGCTCTAACTTTTGGTATGCCTCGAACCTTCGGGCAATATTAACAACAACATCAAATAAAATCCAGACCTCAATTTCTCGAGCCATCTGGGATTTCAAGGAAAAATAAAGGTCATCAATAAATCTCTGAATCTCTCGAAAGGCTCATGAACTAGTTCTAATGCATATCCAGCCATTCTATAGAATTCAATCTCATATTTTGAAACACCAACAGGCTAACCAACAGGTTACCCTGTCCAATCCACTCAAACTGGCAACACTTTTCATCTCGCTCGCTACTCGAAAGGAACTTTTCCATGAATCTAGAAGAAAATCCGAACCAAGTTAGCTAATAAGAGAGCGGTCCACCGATCTAGGGCTGGACCCTGAAACTGGAAAGCAGAATAATCAACCCCATACCGCTCGATATAATCAAGAGCCTGAAGGATATGCTGACATCATTTTATTTTTTTAAAAAGAATTACGAGGTTTATCTGATGCATTGCTTAAGAATATCAGAAGGTTCAACCGCGTAAAATAATGCAACCTCTTCGGACACTCGGACTGAGCCATTACTCAGGCTAACTAACCAGTCAGGATAACTAGAGGCACAACACATGTTGTCTCCGGAGCATAATTCACTACAGCAATATTAATAACTAGAATAGGAGCTCCCTGAGACCAAACGTCTCCATCTGCGGTAACCTGATAAGCCGCCTAGCGAATAATAGGTTCTTGCGGTATCTGCATCGCCAAGATTCTCGTAAAAGCATCGTAGAGAGCCAAGGGAACTACAAGGCCCTACTCCCTTGCCCATCGCGAGCTCGTACAGCTGGGACCTCCGTAACTAGATCGTCAGCACGATCAAAACTCTCGGGGCTTCGTCAGGTCTAGCCTCAGGCTAGACTGCTTTGTCTTGAACTCATACCGTTTGCTGATTTATCGCACAAGGGTTCACAATTACCACGAAGGAATTAACGAAAATAGTTTTGCATCCTAGACCGACGCACGATCAGAAAAGAAGGAAGTGAAACTTCCTAAATGCCATCATAGCCTCTCGTAGATAAGTACGGACGTCTACGTACTCATCAGCGAGACTCTACTAGACACTGTCTTAGTCTGGATAAACTCTAAACTGGGCTCTGATACTAATTGACACGACCCGAAATCCAGTTAGGCCGTGCGGGCACCCGACATCCTCCCCTAGACCCGTCGGGCGAACCCTTACCAATTAAATCAGGAAAATAAATATATCAATTCATAAATAAGGACACTTAAAAAAAAAATACAGACATACTGATACCTCTAAGCTGTACAAAAGAAATTACGGCTGACTACCCAACATACTAGGTTTAGGGCTATCCAGACTAGACATCTAAGGGTACAAAAGAAGACAAATACCTCCTGAAGGGAGCAAAATGCAACTGAAATAACAACCAATAAACTGGTGGCCATCTGAAATAAAAGCTGGCTCACCCTGACAGCTGAAGTCGTCTTCGCTCCTTCACAACGTGGCGAACTCAATCCTGGAGCGAACCTGCCGAAATGAAATAGATAGACAAGAAACAAACAACAAACAAGGGTGAGTCAAAAGGACTCAATAAGTGGGGCAGACTAGCCACCTCAAGGATTAGGATAGCTAGCCAGGGAGAAGAAACAGATAAACCAAATTCCTCTTATTTAAATTATGAAAAGGCAGAGCCAGATAATAACTAGAAACACGTATAGGATGACAAACTCATCAACAACCTGGAACGTAAGATAACCAAAACATATAGGTATCCCGAACACATCAACAATCAGAAACACGCCCTGTTGCGACGTGCAACCCGATCCATATATTCATCCTGTTGCGGCGTGCAACCCGATCCATATATTCATACTGTCGCGGCGTGCAACCCGATCCATATATTTATACCACTGCGACGTGCAACCCGATCCATATATTTATACTGTTGCAGCGTTCAACCCGATCCCCACGACCCAGAATACGAGCCAGAAATATATAGACAAATAAGCAATGCACGTATAAGCAGAACAGTAGTTATGTACCTCAAGTCCACACAATGGTATGAAATGAAATGAAATGAGATGAAATGAAATAAAATCTGATGCAAAGGGTTACATGTGTCAAATGAATAGAGCGGAATCCTCCTACCCCAGGGCGGAATCCTCCTACCCTCAATATGATGCAATGGAGCGGAATCCTCCTGCTCCTAGGGCGGAATCCTCCTACCCTCAATATGATGCAATGGAGCGGAATCCTCCTGCTCCAGGGGCGGAATCCTCCTACCCCTCAATATATGCAATGGAGCGGAATCCTCCTCCCCCTCAATATATGCAATGGAGCGGAATCCTCCTACTCCTAGGGCGGAATCCTCCTAACCCTCAATATATGTAATGGAATGCGTATGAATGCAATATGATGCCATGCAGTCACATATGCCTGATACCTATCTCCGGCGCAGGACTCTCATCGTCTACAAGGAGATATATGCAATAATGACCCTTCACCGGCTCGGGACTCTCATCGCCGACCGGGAAGTATATGCAATAATGACCCTTCACCGGTGCGGGACTCTCATCGCCAACCGGGAAGTATATGCAATAATGATCCTTCACCGGTGCGGGACTCTCATCGCCAACCGGGATGTATATGCAATGCTCAAAACCAGAGTGCAATGCTCATATGCTCAATGCAATACCAACAACAGGGCATAACAAATAATATACAATGTAAATTCAAAGCTAAGGCGTAATGACTACGCCTATCGGCAGCTACACACGTAAGGAACACGTGGTAGAAAATCCACGAGGCCAGGTGCCTCCAAAGAAATGGATATAAACACTTACCTTGTTACAAAGTTAGTACATCCACTCAATAACCGCTTGTCCTTTGATTTCATTGCCAAACGATCCCACTCTATTCAATAAGCAGAAAAATATATCAAATTAGGCTAAAGGCTTCATTCCTCACATCTTAGGGCAATCTGGTTAGGAACCTGATACCCTATTCGCATACGCAATATGCAGGCCAGGCCTATATACCGGGTTTAAGGCCACATAACCAAACCCCAAATAAATTACATTTATAAGTTTCCCATAACTCACTGATTACGAATATATAATCAATTTCATTATCGGGGTCCATTTGACCCTTTAAACTATCAATTTACGTCATTAGGGCGATGTCTAATATCCCTATTTTCACCGTAAAAATATATTCAAACATACGTAATAA
Organism: Petunia x hybrida; assembly: GCA_037355625.1. Taxonomy (NCBI): domain Eukaryota; kingdom Viridiplantae; phylum Streptophyta; class Magnoliopsida; order Solanales; family Solanaceae; genus Petunia; species Petunia x hybrida. The sequence goes on from JBBBVM010000082.1 coordinate 8,382,864, forward strand.
ACTCAAATAATATATTAAGATCATTACCTGAATGTTTCGGGGTAAAAATTCTACTATTTTCCCGGCTCTTTTCTCATTTTCTGGCATTTTTTTTCCTCACTGCATTTTTTCATTTCTCTATGCTTCTGAATCATTTTTCTTACTATTTTCCGTACTTAGATATGCTTAAGTAGCATATATGACTAGCATATATGCCACCGCCATTCATTTTAGCTTTTTTTGTTTTGTTTTATTTTATTTTATTTTATTTTCTTAACGAAAATTAAAACGGTGCCCTACGATATTCGAAATAATTCTAACTTTTGCATACAAGTTGTACAAAATATATGTAACATACTCGCGAAGGAGGATCTCAAATCAGACTCCCATAACTCAAGATGCGAATTTAAATGAAAAGAAGTCAAATTATTTAACTTTCGGCATTTTAGCGGAAACTAGCCGAACAACATCGAAATTCACTTTTGAAAAATCACAAAAGTCAGAAATAATCATACGAACCTAACGGCACTTTCGGATTTTGAATCGGAGCTCATTCGCCAAAATCGAGCTCGAAAATCTCTTTTTAATATTTATCGATAATAAAAATTGAAACCTTTTTCCGATGCCTACCAAACGAGGTCTGATTTAGCTCAAATTTTACAAAAAGGTGCTAATGGACCTTATAAATATTTTAAAATTATCGGCACACCAATCGGAGTCCTAACTTCCGAAACGACTGACCGAGGTCGTTTCAAAAATGAACATAGCATATAAATTTTTCATGATTTGTTCAAAACGACCAACTTATGTTCTGCGCGTAACGTTGATGTTCCAAACATGAATATCTCGTTGTATAAAGGTTGCATATGTTCCAGACGACAGAGTAACTTTCTGAACGTTTAAACGATGTTCTGAACATATTTACAGGAACTAGACAAATATATTTTTCATTAATCATCATTTACAAAAAGAATGCTAGTTATATTAGCATTCAAATGGAGAAACTGCACATCACTGTCTGTGCTTTACAAAAGGAATACTAGTTATACTAGCATTCTAACAAATGATACTAGATTATAAACATTCAAAAAGAAATTATATAATAAACATTAATAGGAACATTCACATCTAGCGTGAAGGAGAGGAGTAGAAGTCAAGCTAATGCATTTCCTTATCAGCAAGCAGCCCTTTGAGCATTCTTTTGATCCTTCACATTTCCTTCATCATCTTTTTGACGTCCTTTTTGTAGCCATGTAGGAAGCCCTCAAACTGGAACTTCCAACCCCACACTTCTGCCCTTAGTTGTTCCAATATGTTAATAGCCCTTTCAGTTTGTGGTTCGTCTGAAAATGATAATGCAACAGCTGTGTTTTGCCTTGAGGTGGAGGCTCCTCTAGCCATGGAGGCTCCTCTAGCCGTGGAGGCTCCTCTAGCCGTGGAGGCTCCTCTAGCCGTGGAGGCTCCTCTTGTTCGTGGTTGACGTGACATTTTTGATGATGAATGGTTTGAAGTGTAAGTTGATTAATGTGGATTGAAATGGTTAGAATTGTAAGTTGATGAATGTGGATTGAAATGCTTTGAATTGGTTGGTATTTATAGAAGGAAAGAGAGGCAACTGAAACATTTGTAGCCGTTTGGTGTATTGGTATTTTAGCGGCTTGAATTGTAGCCGTTTGTGTATTTCAAATTTTGAACGGGTAGTTCCAAACGTCAGCCTATATAAGTATAATTCGTGTAACGTATCCTTGAAAACATGTTCCGAACATCATTGCAACCTAGCTGCTACCTACCTGCAACCTAGTCTAGCTGATAGGTGTATCCCTGGTACATAAGTATAATTCGCGTGACCTATCCTTTACAGGATGTTCCGAACATCTTTTCGATCTAGCCCAAACTCGTGATAAATTATTACATTGGGCGCGTGAACAATATTTATTTACCAACGGTAGTAAAAATACACCACCCAACACATTATATATCCGTTAATTATTTATAAAACCTGTTTACAAAATTAAATCAAACATCCAGATTAAAATATCTAGTAGATCCGTGAATAGTGGCAGTGTAGTACCATTTTGTCGATGTGGAGATTATGCGAAGTTAACAACATCGTGGACTCAACTAAACCCAGGAATGAGGTTTTACGGATGCAAATATGATCAGGTTAGGTGATGGGTTTATTTTTTTTCTTGTATTTATTTGTTTGTTGTATTTATTTTCTTTTTTTTTTATGTAGGCAAATGGCTGCAACTACTTTAGATGGCATGATGAAGAGATGTCAGATCAAACGAAGAGAGTAATATGGGGTCTACTTAAGAAGTTGAAAGCTGTTGAAGAAGAGAGGAAAGAAGCACGATTATGGCAGAAAAAATTGGGTATTGGGGTACTGCTAGTTGTGGTGCTAATTGTTCTCATATTCTGTACTTGGATCAAGTGTTGGTTCATAGTTTAGGTTCTATTTATTTCCAATTGTTATGTTTTGTGTACTAATGATGAAGAAATTTCATTTGAACTTGGTATTTTGTCCTGTAAATTACCATTGTACCCTAAGTCGTTCCGCACGACACACTACATATTTCAATCACAACGCTATCTGTTCTGAACATTTTCAAAAACAATACGATGAAGATAGCAACATCGGAAAAGGGCGCTCCGAACATGATATTCATGTGACAAACATCAACAGCATGTTCAAAACAACAGAGATAGATGGATAATTATGTGTCACTCTAACAAGTATACTTGGTAATTTAGAGTGATAATAATCATCGCCCTTTAATTATCATGTGACAATGATCATCACTTGTAACTTTTACAAGTGTAATTGGCCATTTGTAGTAACAATGATCATCAATTCTAAGTCTAACTACTCTAAGTGGTCTTTGTGATGAAAGTTGATGAATTTATCACTCTTACAAGTATAATTGGTCACTTATAGTTATATAATCATCATAATTTGTCACTCTAACTACTCTAATTGTGAAAAAGTATGATGAAGATAGAAAAAGTTGAACATGGCGCTCGGAACGATACATAAAATGTGACAAACATCTATTTGATGTTTGAAACTAGAGTATATGTATGGATCATTATTTCTCCCTATAACAAGTATAATTGGTCATTTATAGTGATAGTGATCATCATTTGTCAATCTTACAAGTATAGTGGGTCATGTATTATCATATTGATCATCATTTGTCACTCTAACAACTCCAATTGGCCATTTCTAGTCACAATGATCATCATTTGTCAGTCTAACAAGTATAGTGGGTCATTTGTAGGTATAATGATCATCATTTGTCACTCTAACAAGTATAGTGGGTCATTTATTATCATATTGATCTTCATTTGTCACTCTAACAACTCTAATTGGCAATTTCTAGTCATAATGATCATCATTTGTCAGTCTAACAAGTATAGTGGGTCATTTCTAGTTACAATGATCATCATTTCTCCCTATAACAAGTATAATTGGTCATTTATAGTGATAGTGATAATCATTTGTCAATCTTACAAGTATAGTGGGTCATTTATGATCATATTGATCTTCATTTGTCACTCTAACAACTCTAATTGACCATTTCTAATAAAAATGATCATCATTTGTCAATCTAACAAGTATAGTGGGTCATATGTAGGTATAATGATCATCATTTGTCACTCTAACAAGTATAGTGGGTCATTTATTATCATATTGATCTTCATTTGACACTCTAACAACTCTAATTGGCAATTTCTAGTCACAATGATCATCATTTGTCAGTCTAACAAGTATAGTGGGTCATTTGTAGGTATAATGATCATCATTTGTCACTCTAACAAGTATAATGGGTCATTTATTATCATATTGATCTTCATTTGTCACTCTAACAACTCTAATTGGCCATTTCGAGTCACAATGATCATTATTTGTCAGTCTAACAAGTATAATGGGTCATTTGTAGGTATGATGATCATCATTTGTCAATCTTACAAGTATAGTGGGTCATTTATTATCATATTGATCTTCATTTGTCACTCTAATAACTCTAATTGGCCATTTCTAGTCATATAATCATCATAATTTGTCACGCTAACTACTCTGATTGTGAAAAAGTATGATGAAGATAGAAAAATTGAACATGGCGCTCGGAACGACACATAAAATGTGACAAACATCTTTTTGATGTTCGGCACTATAGTATACGTATGGATCAGCATACGATGAAGATAGCAACATTAAAATTGTGCGATCCGAACGACCGTATAATGCGACGAATATCAATAGGTTGTTTGAAACGACCCTACGATAGAGGATCATCACTTGTCACTCTTACAAGTATAATTGGTCGTTACTACTGATAATTGTCATCATTTCTCAGTCTACCAACTATATTTGGTCCTTTTAAGCGAAATGAGCATCATTTGTCACTTTTACAATTGTAGTGGGTCATTTCTAGTGATAATCATCATCATTTGTCAATCTAACAAGTATAATTGGTCCTTTATAGTTAAAATGAACATCATTTATCACTGTATTCGGGAAATTTGGTCTTGTATAGTGTTAATGATAATCATTTATACCTGGAACGTACATACCAGTTGCATTCCGAACATAGAGTTTAGTATTGGAACACATTGTATATGTTCCGAACGTAGTGTATGTATTTATTAACTTTTCTAGAAATGGAGTAGAACAAGTTGTCGTTTGGAACATCGTATAGTAATATCCTAAACGATAGTTGATGTGTTGCGAACTATAAGCAAATATGATGGTTTGGAGACAATTTAACAGTACTAATTAAAGACCTTCATAATAATATTAATTAAAAAGAGATAACAAAAGCATATTCATAAACAGTACAACAAGTTAAACAATTAATATATAATAGCGACTTCGTTATTGTTTTTGCCTCCACCAAAGTGATTTTGCAAAACCCTCTCAATCCGATCTAACTGCAATTGCATCTGCTCAAGTTTTGTCTCGAGTGTTTGAATGGACTTCTCGCAATTATCTGCTACCTCCTTGATGTCAACAACTTCAAAATGCACGTCTTGCAGTCTTGTAGGAAGCGACTTGTTTGGAGGCTCTCGGACTCGGTGGTACTTATTCCATGGATCGTTAAATGCATTATTGGTCATCTGCATGAAAAGTTGTTTAAAATTTAAAAAAGAATCAAAGTGGAGTTATGTTTAAGGAAATATAAACTGATTAGATTTTGAAATTGTTTTAGGAAAAACGTTGAAAATATGGAAAAATTCAGTACCTCAACTTGTTCTTCCTTGATATTGAAACTGGTGATCACTAGAAACTGAATGTAATACTTGGTTAATGCGAAGAATATGAATTGTGAATTTAGTTCATCAAGGAGGTATTTATAGATGTTTTGTAGTGGCTTTTAATTTCTAGTGCACACCTTTACAATACTCGAAGAAAATGAAGAGACGCATATTTACAAGTGTGCATATGTTTTGACGTGACTGCTGCAGCAACTTGTATTTTAGTCATTTGGTGTATTGGTATTTGGGCATCCCAACTGTTCTTTGTAGCCGTTTGTGTCTTTTAAATTTTGAATGGGTTGTTCGGAATATCACGTATAAAAGTATAATATAATATCCTTGACAAGATGTTCTGAACATCTTCACGAAGGTAGCACTTGGTAAATGCTACGACTAGGAATTGTGAAATAAAGACCTCACAAGCTTTCACATGCCTTGACATCGTTCGGAACATCATTTGTAATATCCTAAACAATACTAGATGTGTTGCGAACAATGAGCAAATATATGCACAACATAATTGCAAAAAATGCAGTAAAGGTAATATGTGCACAACATAAATTAAGACTGACGTAAAGCAAATATGTACACAATATAAATTATACAAGTAGGATAAAAAGTCCATTATGCAATTCAAATAGAAATTCAAATAATCCAAATAATCGAAATTATAACGAGGACGATGCTTCGTCCAATTCACGAACTCAATTTGTAGGCTGACTTGTAGCTTCAGTTCCACTACGAACAACGGGGCATGTAGTTTTTTTGTGACCATATCTCTTGCAGTTGCCACATTTATTTTTCCTCTTTGGAAGACGTTCCCCAATAGATCGAATCCAGTTAACCCTTCTCCTTCCACGGTTGTTCGGCTTTGGGGGCGGAGGCACTGGATAAAGTATCTCTTCAGCAGGGACGACCCATAATTCTTCAGGAGGTACTGCATTGTCAGGCTCTGCATAGGCAAGGATGTATGCTTGTGTTGTGTAATATCCAGAAGTGTATTCATACACTCTACTTCCAAATTCATCGCCATGCAACCTCCTAATTGCTGCCATAGCATGTACACAAGGTAACTGATCAAGATCAAACTCCCTACATGTACATGTCCTCTCATATAGATCAACTTCTGCCTCATACCCTGGACTAATGATTTCGAAACCATAAGTTCCCTTCCTGTTGACAACTAGCTTGTCTCCCACTTCTTTATTCTTCCTTATTTTTATTTCAATGTCCGGGACGCATAAATTTGGGTGGTTGATTAACTTCATAGCCCTAGTGTGGAATTTTTCTCCAAAGTTCCTACCTATATCCTTCAAGAGGGCAGCAATGGGGTATTCTCTTTGCTCCTTCAGCATGGAATTAATGGACTCAGCTATGTTTGATGTCATAACTTGAAACCTATTAAAAAAAATAAATATTATAATAATAAAAAGATGTTCCTAACATAAAGCACAAGTGCAGAATAAACATTCATGATGTTCCTAACATGAAGCACAAGTTCAGAACGACAATAAGGAGTTCGGAACATCGTTAGAAAATAAAATTTCTTAATAATGTTCTGCACATAAATGATATGTTCGGAACGCTTCATGTGGTGTTTGGAACAGATTGAAAGCATGACAGTAATATCAGAGCTTGTTATTATAGTTTACCTGTTTCCTGGGAAATATAATCTGCTCCATCTATGATAGCCAACAACATTTTCAAGATAATCCGCTACCCTCCAATCAATAGTCCTGATCTCATTCATAGCATCAATGAACTCCTCTACCCTGTATGCCTTTACTGTAGTGTAGTATTTATGAAGACTGATTCCAAACTGAAACTTTGTTCGGATACTTTCACCAAGGTGCCACATGCAAACTCCATAGTGTGCAGAAGGAAACACTTGGGCGACCATTTTCGAGATGTTCGGATGTCTATCCGAAACAATGCACAACTCTTCACTATCTGAAACTATGCAGCGTAATTGTTCGAGAAAATACTCATATGAGGCGTCACACTCTTTGTCTACAACACAAAAAGCAACATGGAATACGTGACTCATTGCATCCTGAGCAATAGCAGACAACAACACCCCTCCATACTCGCCAGACAAATGTGTACCGTCAACGGCTAGGACTTTTCTCAGATAAGTAAATCCCCTGATCCATGCTCCATAAGAGAGAAAAAAATACAAGAACTTCCCTGTGCTAGAAAGCCTAAAATCTGTCTTGTTTTCTGGATTCTTACTCCTAACCATATAAGTATAAGCATCAAGAATTTCAATACTTTTCTCATGTGTTCCCCGTGTCAAAGCTTTTGCAAATTGACAGCCCCTAAGACACTTCCAGTAGCTAACCTTACAACCGAAATCGTTGTTAAGGGACTCCCCGACAGCTTTTGTTGTTGGACATTTTCCCATTAAATATTTACCTTTCATGAACTCACCAATTATCTGGGCAGAGGCGTGTGAATTATGACTGGAATGATGTTGGACACCGCATGTGTGCAAGTTATTGTAAACACTAATGAATTATACCTCATTGCCCTTAACCACCATTTTCATTTCACATATAAACATCTAGCATTAAAAATCTTTGCAGTATTCTTCAATGCTTTGTAATTAAAACTATGTTTAACTGCTACAATCTTCAATTTGGTGACCAGTTCTTTCTTATTGGCGAAAGTCATACCTTTTTCAAAACCTGTGCTATCGACGAAGTGAAATATCGACTCGCTGCTTTGTGTTGGAAACACAAGGGTATAAATGGCAGGATCTTCCTCTATATATTTTTATTCTACTTCTTCTTCTTTTTCTTCATCTACATCAACGCCTCCTCTATCTTCTTCTACCCCTCCTCCTTTATCTTCTTCTACTTCTTTATGTAAGTCATCCAGTCGTTGACTAAAATCATGCCCTCCACTATTTGGCATTTCTTGGTCATTAGAACCAACACATTCCTCCGTCGTAGAAACCACAATTACCCTTAGAGTAGGCCTAGCACCATTACGATCAACATCAGCCATATAAAGGCGTACATCATCATCCTTTCTTATTGTAACATGAGGAGTCTTTTGATTTGCGGCAACACTCAGCATGTAAGTAATGCAAATGTCCCTCGAATTGTCTCTTATCCCCCAACTTCCGATGATTTTGTTAAGTAGAACATCATACGTAACATCTCTAGCCACAAGAATGAGTCTTGACTCTTTAACCTTCGGAACCCAAGCATAACATTTAGAACGCTCCACCCATTCACCTTGATAATTAACTCCTAATATAACCTCACCCATCGATGGTCACCTGCAATAAATTGGAATGACCAACTATTAGTATTACTAATATTTATACAGTATGTTCCAAACCTCAATGTTGCTCGTTTGGAACATCGTTACTGACGTTCTGAACATCACGTTACAGTTTTTCATTGCTTAATGAAAGATGTTCCAAACATCAATGTTGCTCGTTCGGAACATCGTTTCAGACGTTCTAAACATCACCTTACACTTTTTCGATGCTTAATGCAAGATGCTCCAAACTGTTAACATAACGCTAAAACATCCTAGCAGGATGTTCCGAATATTATCTGTGAAAATTTCAATAATACATACGCCGTGTAAAACGCTAGCGATATGTTTGGAATTACAATTATGACCATAGGAACGTCGAAATGATGTTTGGAATTTCAGGCAGATTGTTCGGACGAACTGAATCCGTAACAACCTCGAATAAACAAAAACAGCTAAAAACATGTTCTAAAATTAGAACACTTACCGGAGATGACTGGATTGATATGATTAAAATTAGAGGAACAAGATTTCCCCTTTAATGGATAAGAAACGACCAGATTTAACGAAATAATGTATAACCCAAATGTGGGTGGTCTCAGCTTGTATTGCCTAAAACTGGAAAGGATATTCAGTAAATAAGCTCAGCAGCTATGGTGGAATGGGTATTATTTTGGTTTAGGAAAAGAAACTCAGCAGCAATGGTGGAATTTTGAGTGGGAATGGAATGGGGAAAAAATGGAGGGAAAATGGGGGAGAGGAGAGAGGGAAGCAGCTAGGTATAATGGCCAAATTTGGCAAAAAACTAGCTTTTATACATGGACTATTGTGTAACTTACAAAACATTGAGGTGGGAATAGTAGATAGTTAATACCACTAATTAAATGAGGACCCTAGAGTTCATGTTTAAAACTTGAGCCTTTTTCCATTTTAAAAAAAGTTGGCAAGTCCTGCCATGCCAAAGCCCCAGGATTCCTGGGGGATTGGCATGGCAGGACCCTCCAAGTTTTTTTTTGAATGGAAAAAGGCTCAAGTTTTAATTGTGTAGTATAGGGTCCTCTAGTTCTAAATGGTATTAAAAGATTCTAACTACCTAACTATCTCACCCCAAAATTTTTTATGTTACACAGTAGTCCATGTATAAAAGCTAGTTTTTTGCCAAATTTGGCCATTATACCTAGATCTACCCGTTGCTTCTTCCCTCTCTCCTCTCCCCAATTTTTCCTCCATTTTTTCCCCATTCCATTCCCACTCAATATTCCACCATAGCTGCACTGCTGAGCTTCTTTTTCTAAATCGAAATAATCTCATCCTCCGTATTATTTACATAATATCCTCTCTAGTTTTAAGCAATACAAGCTGAGACCACCCACATTTGGGTTATACGACATTTCGTTATATTTGCCAAAGCTAGTCGTTTCTTATCCATTAAAGGGGAAATCTTGTTCCTCTAATTGTAATCGTATCAATTCAGTCATCTCCTGTAAGTGTACAAACTTTAGAACATGTTTTTAGCTGTTTTTTGTTGATTCGAGGTTGTTACGAATTCAGTTCCTCCGAACATCCTGCCGGAAACTCCAAACATCAATTTGACGTTCCTATGATCGTAACTGTAATTCCAAACATATTGCTAGCATTTTACACGTCGTATGTAAATATTGGAATTTTCACAGATGATGTTCGGATCATCCTACTAGGATGTTGGAGCGTTCTGTTAGCAATTTGGAATATCTTGCATTAAGCAATGAAAAACTGTAACGTTATGTTCAGAATGTCTGTGGTACCAGCAACTTCACCATCAGCTTTTTTTTCATTGTCAATATTCACATCTTGCAGGCCATCAATACTCTCTTAATTATATTCCCCATCACCTCACAACATCATCTCAATTTCTCCTTCCTTAGCTTTACTCTCTATCACTTGTCTTGGAGGGGTCGCAGGATTGTTCTTGAAAATACAAATTGTAGTGCCACCAACAAGACCAACGCTAGTAGCATCCGCCAACGATTCACACAAAGAATCCTTAACGGCGTCCTCAGAGTCTTCAAATGGCACAATGTTTTGATAGAAATCCAGCTCCAGCCATCATCAGTAGGAATGAGAAAAGGGTGAAGAACCTGTTAATATACCCCACAACATTATATAAATATCAAATAAATTTTAAAAAACTTTTCAAAGTTGTTTGGAACAAAGTTGAGTTGTTCAAAAACATCAAGCCATGATGTTCCGAATATCGTAGAGTGAAGCAGTTGACGGTGCTTCATGGTATATGTTCCGAACATCAAGTAGAAATATCTCAACAAACACAAAGTTTTTCCAAACATTACATAACATATATGGAAAATGGAATACTTACAGGAACATCATGTTGCTCAAAAAACCTGTCCGTATCTCTTTCACAAATTTTAGTAAGCCTGTTTATGATCCTTGGGATTGTTTTTGTTTTTTGGCAAATCCTTTGGCCTCAAGGCAGGTATAGCTCCATGAGCCCAGGCCATGAATGCTCATGGAAAGCCATAAAGATTGTAAGCCTGGCTTCCTTCTACACGAGGTTCCATTGGCTTTATCAGATATTCCATTGTTAATTCAAAACTCATCCTACCCCAAGGATAATACTGGAATGCCTCAAGATCGGCGGCCAAGCACACCACCAATTCCTCTATTCCATATTTGGAATCCCTCGCACAAAAAATAGTATGAAAAAACCAAGCCATGCATAGATTTAAATACCACTTCTTGGGTACTACTCCCGAACAGATCAACTCAAGCAAGTCACCAGACTTCACAGCTTGCTTTTTCTTCGGCTGCTTTGATTTTTTGGGCTTGTTGAACTTTCTCTTGGCGGGTGAAGGTGAGGGTGAGGATGAGGATGAGTGTGAGGGTGAGGGTGAGGGTGAGGGTGAGGGTGAGAGTGCGGGTGACTCCTCCACCTTCTTCTTTCCTCCTTCCCCTTCCGCTTCCCCCTCCCCTTCTCCTTTTTCTTCTTCTCCTCCTTTTCCTTCTTCTCCTTCTCCTTTTTCTCTTTCTCCTTCTGCTTCCTCTTCTTCTCCTTAAAATAATCAACAACAAACTTTCACAATTCCTTCCCTTTTTCTTTCATTTCTTCCATGTACTCTTTATATGGATAGGTACTACCGTTTAGCCCTGTCATTAGTGCAAACTCGTATAGGCCAAAACGTGCTAACAATCCATTGAAGGATATCCAAATCTCTCTCTGCTTCTTGCAAAGAATCCTTCACAAGAAGAGGTTATGCACCAACTTGGTTCCTCTTAAAAATAAGATGACCAACGTCTTCATACTGCACATAATTTTAGCATACAATTAATAAAATGAATTACAATGATATTAAATCACATTAAAGGAAAAATATTAAATGTTCGGAACATGGTTATGATGAGGTTCTGAACGACTACAACAATCGTTTGGAACATCACGTAATGTGTACAGAACAACAGCTACCAGCCTTCATGCTGATGTTGGGAACATTAACAGGTCGTGTAGAACATTAACACTGATAGTCAGAACAATCACGAGTTTCAATTCAACTATCACCTTGTCTTCCTCCAGTTTCAATCCAGATGTTTTTCAGTTTCCTTCTCTTCACCTGCTCCCTCCTCAACATTTCCACCTACATTATTTACAGCTTCCCCATCTATTTTAACTCTTTTTACACAATCCTTCAGAAAGTTGCTTTTTAAAATTACATCCTCCGCCTCTCTTTTGCTTCTTTTACCGCTTCTTTAACTCTCCCCTAACTTATCTGCTTCTCGCTCTACTTCTTCTCCTTTTTCTCTACTTAAATCATCACCTTCTTCATTTTTTACCACCATCTTCCTCTTCGTTTTCACGATCACCATATTCCTCTCCAGTCCTCAAAAAATCAATTTTTAACAGTTCATCAATACCGGTGTCATCTGAATCTACCCTTCTTTCACCCTCATCTGTAGCCCTCTCTAAATTCTCCCTACCTTTACTTAAATCGTAACTTCGTGGTGGGCTTTGGCTTTCCTCTTGTTTATCACCTGCTTCACCTTTGTTTTGTAGACCTACTACTTCTCCTTGACTGTCGTCACTCTCCACAACCAATTTTCTTTTAGTTGTTCTAGTTGTTCTTGGGCGTTTAGGAGTAGGTTCTAAATCTGTAGGAGTACGTTCTGAATCTGAAGTAGTAGGCTTCTCATGTTTCTTCTTCGGCTCAGATCCCTTTCTTTTAGAAATTCCCTTCTTGAGAGTCTTTGTAGGCTTCTTCCTCTACTCATCTTCATCTTCATCTTTCAGTGTTAAACTTTTCGGTCTTAAATTTACCATTTTTCTGCAAAACAAGGGGATACAAATTTTAGTTACATAAAATCATAAACATCCAATGAAATGTTTAGAACCTCATACGAACTGTTGTGAAGCTACTATGGTGTTCGGAACATCAAGACACATAACATCAAATAACTTCAATTTGCAACTAAATAAAGCAGCGTTGGTTCACAGAAAACCCAAAAATCGTTAGAATTTAACCAAGAAATGTAAAAAGCTTAAAATTTTCAGTTGAACAACGAAAACCCCCTTTATAGTTCGGAACTACTTTACCCATTAAAATACGTAATGTCATTCAATTTCAACACAATATTACACCTTTTGTTAAAAAAGAAACACCCAAAGCAGCGTTAATCACTGTCGACGAAGAAATTAAAAAAACCCTAGGTTCAAGATTTCCACCACAGTTTAAATGATCATGACATTGTTTACCTTTTATATTGATCACTTTGTTGTATTACTGGTCGGATTCCATGAAAGACCACAAAGAAGTTGAGAGAAATTTGGTTGAGATTTCTTGCAAGAGAAGATGAAGTGAAGTGATGGAAGAAGAGAGAGAGAGCCACGCGGGGAGAGGTTATGTTGTTCCCAATGTTTGAAATGATTAATTTGTATATTTTAAGAACGACCCTCAAGTTTTAAAAATGTTAATTCGGTCTCTGATTAGTCCTAATCAGCTTTAGAAAAAAAAGAAAATGGAGAAAAAAAGCGAGGCCCTTTTTTGCCAAAAAAGACTTGAGAGGTTCTTGAACGCCCATTCTCACAAGATTCCTAGTATAGTCAAGTGTTTCACAGGAAAAGAAAAAAAAAGGTAGTCTCATGTCACGACAGAAAGTTATATGAACTACTTGACACGACCCGAATTTTCGGCTAGGCCGTGCGGGCACCCGACATCCTCTCCTAGACCCGTCGGGCGAACCCTTAATAACTGAATTAGGAAAATAAATATAATTCAATTCATAAATAAGAACAAGCCTAAAAAAAATACATACTGATACCTCTAACATGTACAAAAGAAATTATAGATGACTACCCAACAGACTAGGTTTAAAGCTATCCAGACTAGACATCTAAGAGTACAAAAGAAGACAGGTACCTCCTGAAGGGCACAAAATGCAACTGAAATAATAAACAATAAACTGGTTGCCATCCAGAATAAAAGCTGGCTCACCCTGACAGCTGAAGTCGTCTTCGCTCCTTCACGAAGTGGCGAACTCAATCCTGGAGCGAACCTGCCGAAATGAAATAGATAGAAAAGAAACAAACAACAAACAAGGGTGAGTCAAAAGAACTCAATAAGTGGGGCAGACTAGCCACCTCAAAGAATAGGATAACTAGCCAGGGAGAAAAGAAACAGATAAACCAAATTCCTCTTATTCAAATTATAAAAAGGTGGGGCCAGGTAATAACCGGAAACACGTACGAAACAATAAACTCAACCGGGAATACGAGCCAGAAGCATATCAACAAATAAGCAATGCACGTATAAGCAGAACAGTAGTTATGTACCACAAGTCTACACAATCATATGAAATGAAATATGATGCAAAGGGTCACATGTGCCAAATGAATGGAGCGGAATCCTCCTGCTCCGAAGGCGGAACCCTCCTACCCTCAATATGATGCAATGGAGCGGAATCCTCCTGCTCCAAGGGCGGAATCCTCCTACCCTCAATATGATGCAATGGAGCAGAATCCTCCTGCTCCGAGGGCGGAATCCTCCTACCCTCAATGTGATGCAATGGAGCGGAATCCTCCTGCTCTTAGGGCGGAATCCTCCTACCCTCAATGTGATGCAAAGGAGCGGAATCCTCCTGCTCCTGGGGCGGAATCCTCATGCACCTAATATCATGCAATGGAGCGGAATCCTCCTGCTCCTGGGGCGGAATCCTCCTGCACCCAATATAATGCAATGGAGCGGAATCCTCCTGCTCCTGGGGCGGAATCCTCCTACCCCCAATATGATGCAATGTAATGTATATGAATGCAACATAATGCAATAATAACCCATCACCAGTGCGGGACTCTCATCTCAACCGAAAAGTATATGCCAACTCACAGCCAGAGTACAATGCTCAGATCCTCAATGAAATACCAACAACAGGACATAACATATTATATACAATGTAAATCCAAAGCTAAGGCGTAATGAGTACGCCTATCGGAAGCTACACAAGTAAGGAACACGTGGTGGAAAATTCACGAGGCCAGGTGCCTCCAAAGAAATGGATATAAACACTTACCTCTTCTAAAAGTTAGTATTGCTAATCAACAACCGCTTTATCCTTTGGTTTCATTGCCAAACGATCCCACTCTATTCAATAAGCAGAAAAATATATCAAATTAGGCTAAAGGCTTTATTCCTTACGTCTTAGGGCAATCTGGTTAGGAACCTGATATCCTATTCGCATACGCAATACGCAGGCCAGGCCTATGTACAGGGTATAAGGTCACATAACCAAATCCTAAATAAATTATATTTATATGTTGCTCATAACTCACTGAGTACGAATATATAATCAATTCCACTATCGGGGTTCAATCGACCCTTTAAACTATCAGTTGAACTTATTAAAATGATGTATAATATCCCAATTTTTACCGTTAAAATATATTCAAACACACGTAATAAACTCAAATAATATATTATGATCATTACGTGAATGTTTCAGAGTGAAAATTCTACTTTTCTCCGGCCCCTTTTCTTATTTTGCTGGCATTTTTTTCCTTCGTCAATTCCTCTGGTCCCGTTCTCGTTTTCTGTTCTAATATTTCTGTTCGTTTCATAGCTTTTATAAGCTAAGTACATAAGTACTCAGCACCGCCTTTAACTTTTGTCCTTTCTTTTTTCATTTTTTTTAAATTTTTTTTTCTCGACGAAAATTAAAACAGTATCCTACGATATTCAAAATAATTCCAAATTTTGCATACAAGTTATAAAAAATATATGTAACATACTCGCGAAGGCGGATCTCAAATCGGACTCTCGAAACTTAATATGCAAATTAAATGGAAAAAGATCAAATTATTTAACTTTCGGCATTTTAGCGGAAACTAGCCGAATAACATCGAAATTCACTTTTGAAAGTTTATAAAAGTCATAAATAATCATACGAACCTAACGGCGCTTTCGGATTTTGAATCGGAGCTCATTTGCCAAAACCGAGCTCAAAAATCTCTTTTTAATATTTATCGACAATAAAAACTGAAACCTTCTTCCGATGCCTACCAAACGAGTTCTGATTTAAGTCAAATTTTACAGACAGGTCCTAATGGACCTTATGAATATTTTAAAATTATCGACACGTCAATCGGAGTCCTAACTTCCGAAACGATTAACCGAGGTCGTTTCACTACTAAGGGGTATCGTATAATAGATAGGGGTTGTCCCCTCCTCCCTCCTTAACCAGCAATCTCTTGTTCAAATCTTGCGGATAGAAAATTCCTGGTGGGAAGCGTTGTCCTCTTTAAAATTTTACCTAGAAGCCTACCTGCACAATGCTATTTAAGGTGCAACTATTTTTCAAGATTTAAGTAGAACCTCTTTTCAATTGCCGATATTTGAAGGCACTAAAATTCGCACAACTTCCATTCGTTTCATCTGAAATGACTCAATTTTAGACCTCTTAACAGCAAATGAAGTTGGACTCCATTTAAGGGAATGAAATTCAGTTGGTGGCTCTGACTTTAATTAAGTAGCGCCGCAAAAATAAGCTATCTGTGTACTTCGCACTCTTTAGGTTACAACAGAAGTTTAGCCTAAAACTTGTACGATAGGAAAACAATTAATTTTGTATTGAGGATCACAAACAATAAGCAAATATTGAAGAAGAGAGGAGTAGAGTTAGCAATGTATTGTTTGAATGAATATTACAATAGGATGATCGGGGTATATATAGACCAAACTTTACCTTAATCTCAGTCGATATATAACTTTGATCGTTGTGCCCAAGACCTATTACATAAGGCGGTTAGCCAAATGCTACCGTAGATAGGAGTAACATAGGTCTAAAGCCGGCTTAACTATAGTGGTGCGCTCGTTTGCCCTGCGCCCGTGTGGCTCTAGCGACCATTGCCCGTAAGGCTGACGTGTACTTCTAAATTCCCTAGAGCTCGTTATCTTCGGACATGTTCCACGTGGGCTGACAGGCCTCTGAGTTTGTAAAATAAGGATGACATGATTTATACCCACATAGTTAGTCTCCCCATTTTTTAAGTGCTGAAGTTAGCGCTCAGGAAGCGAAGTGACGTTCTGGTGAAGGACTAGTTGTAACCTGCAAAGACTGTTCCACAAAACTACTCGACGATCGCTTCAAACTTGAGTTCATCCACGTGTCTGCTCCAGACTGTCTATTAACTCTCGTGTCTCCCCGAGGTTATTATGACATTCTCTTCAAGTCCCGCCACTGGCGTGGTTTTTCACATCTGCCATCATTATCACACTGCTCCATATCCGCCTTCTTTCTTGCTTATATAATTTGAATCCCTATTTCTGTCCACTTCTTACAATCTTCTTCGAAACCCTTTGCAAAGAACTTTGTCTTTTCAGAAAAACTTTTCGACTTAGAATATCCAAAACTCCATCTTCTTCAATAGCTACTCCCATCTATTTTCTTCCCCCCAACTTCGATCCAGAGCAGTACTTGCCGATTATAACAAGGATGACTTAATCCAAGATAAAACTGAAGGTCAAATAGGAATTTATTGTGTTTCCATTGGTAAGTTTCCTATTGACATCACAACTACAGTGCTTCCCCAGTAAAGGCGCGATGCAATTGGAGGCTCGACTCCAAAGTCTTCCTCCCTACTAAAGATGATGGGGGTTAATTCACACTGCAAAGGTTTCTCCTTCGTTTAAAACTACCCCTTTACCATGGGTCTTGTTTTGTCGGTTTACCTATGGTGGAGGATATGTGCCGTCAATACAACGCTTGTCTGGCTTAGGTAGGCCCCCAGGCGTGGTGGCTTATCTCGACCCTAGACTTCCTTGCCAATAGGGTAGGTGTCTCATTCACTTTCTTGCATCTCTATGCCTTCTTGATGCAAGCTAAATGGAGCTAGCAACCGGACACTAAGAAAAATGGAAAACAATGACAAGAAATAAAGGGTAAAAGTCAGACACAACTTGTCTTGCTCGATCGGCACCAATAAACTAGTATTAATACATTTCGAGTAGATGAAAAGAGCACCTAAACTATGCAACGATCCTCAAGAGAATAATGCATCTTGCAAATCGAATGATCAGGAGGAATTGTTTAATCGGAGTTCACCGAAAGCCACAAGTTCCGAAATATCCCACATCTGGGTTTCTCACATCTGAGACAAAATAGACATAGCTCTCGGCTACTCTCATTCATTCAATATCAAAATCAAGTTGTCTTACAAATGAAATACTAAAGGGTTTATATAGATAACTCCAAGGGTAAACTAATTAAAACGGTCGCAGATGGCTAATAAAAACAAGCCACGCAGGGCTGAAACAACTAAGCGTTCGAGCGCTTTTGTGCTCAGTCACCTTTCAGCCTCGAACATTTTGAAATAGACGCTCTTCTTTCTCGGGCGCATTGTAGCCCTTCGTTCGCTTTACTGCTCGGCGTCGTTGAGCAAGATTCGGGCACTTCCAGCCTCAGGCTCGAGCTTGCAAATGTAGCTTTCATATCTTGAGCTCAGCCACTCATTCTCTGAATTGTTGCCTCCCCCGGCCACGCTAAGTGAATGTGCACGTCGTGCAGAATCTTGGCTTGACTTCATGTCACCGGTCTCGATGGCTCGAATACTGGCATCTCTTCATCATGCCATCTAAAGTTGTTGCAGCCATTTCCCTACATATAAAGAAGAAAATAAATACAAGAAAAAAATGAAAAAAATAAATACAACAAACAAATAAATACAAGAAAAAATAAACCCATCAACTAACCTGTCCATATTTGTATCCATAAAACCTCCTTCCTGGGTTTACTTGAGTCCACGATGTTGTTAACTTCGCATAATCTCCACATCGACAAAATGGTACTACACTGCCACTATTAAGGATCTACTAGATATTTTAAACTGGATGTTTGATTTTGTTTTTGTAAACTGGTTTGATAAATAATGAACAGATATATAATGTGTTGGGTGGTATATTTTATTACCATTGGTAAATAACTATTGTTCACGCGCCCAATGTAATAATTGATCACGAGTTTGGGCTAGATCGAAAGGATGTTCGGAACATCTTGTAAAGGATAAGTTACACGAATTATACTTATGTACGCTGACGTTCCGAACTATACATTCAAAAATTTAATTACACAAACGGCTACAATACAAGTTGAAAATACCAATGCACCAAACAGCTACACTAGGTTGCAGCTAGGTCGAAATGATGTTCGGAACATCTTGTCAAGGATACGTTACACGAATTATACTTATATAGGCTGACGTTCCGAACCACAGATTCAAAATTTGAAATACACAAACGGCTACAATACAAGTCGCTCAAATACAAATACACCAAAAGGCTACGGTAGAAGTTGCTGACCAGTCACGTCCAAACAAATATTTCGGTTGCCTTTCTTTACTCCTATAAATACCTAACAATTCAAACCATTTCAATCCACATTCATCAACATACAATTCAAACCATTTCAATCCACATTCATCAACTTACAATTCAAACCATTTCAATCCATATTAATCAACTAACAATTCAAACCATTCATCAACAAAAATAGCTCGTCAACCATCTTAAAGAGGAGCACGAACAAGAGGTGGCTCCACAGCAAGATGAGCCTCCATCTCTAGGCAAAATACTGCTGTTGCATTATCATTTCCAGACTCACCACAAACTGAAAGGGCAATTGACATATTGGAAAAACTTAGGGCACAAGTGTGGGGTTGGAAGTTCCAGTTCGAGAGCTTCCTCCATGGCTATAAAAAGGACGTCAGAAAGATGAAGAAGGAAATGCGAAGGATGAAAAGAATGCTCAGAGGGGTACTTGCTGATAAGGGGATGCATTATCTTGACTTCTACTCCTCACCTTCACCCTAGATTTGGATGTTTATATTAATGTTTATTATATATTTCTTTTTGAATGTTTATCATCTAGTTTCTTTGTTTGAATGCTGTTATAACTAGCATTCCTTTTGTAAAGCGATGACAATGATGTGCAATTTCTTTGTTTGAATGCTAATATAACTAGCATTCTTTTTGCAAAGTGTTGACAATGATGATCAATTAAGGATATGTTTGCCTAGTTCCTGTAAATAAGTGTATCATCCGTTTAGAACATCTTTTATATTTAGAACATCTAATGTAATGTTCAGAATATGAGGACGTCATTCTGGAACACCATCATATTAGTCCTTTACACAATGAGATATCCATGTTTGGAACATCGAAACTTACGCGAGGAACACCTTTATGTCGTTCTGAACAAATGATGAACAATTTATATGCTTTGTTCATTTTCTAAACAAATGCTGAGCAAATGACGAAAAAATATTATTTGAATGTTTGTTTCAATGCTGAACAATTGAGACAATACTATTAAACTGCTAATTAAACAAAAAAAAGTAATCCATACATAATTACATAAGCTCAATCTCCCAAACGACATGCTAATGTTCCGAACTTCAAGTTAAAGTCTAAAAAGGCACAACGGTTACAATTAGCTGTTGCATCCTCATTTGAATAGTACATAACGGTTACGAGTTTCATCAAAAGCCACTTTCCAGAAAACCATTTCAACTGACTCGTCGATTGGCACTTTACTCTTATAAATACCCAACAGTCACACATTGATTCCACCTGAATCACCACCACAAGCTCCACAACACGCACCCTAAGTTCGATTGCTTATGTTTGTTTTAGTTATAATTTTATATGTTTATTATTTTATTGTGCAGTTTGTGTCTCGATATAATATGTATTTTGCATAACATAAGTGGAGGAGTTGAATGACGTTTGTAACATCAGTAGTTATATTAAGGAACGACTTTATCATTCCAGAACGACTTATTATCATTTGAGGATAAACTTAAATAAATGTTGCAGAAGTTTGGAACATACCTTTATTTTTCAGGAACAACAATTGGTCGTTCTGGAACATAAGTTTGAATCATCTAAATTTTACTATGTCATTTTCTGTTGAATGCTGAACAACTGACCAATATATTTGAACGTTTGTTTTAATTGTGACTAATTAAGCTATCCATTTAAGCATATCAAAAGTTATTAGCCATGCACTACTTGGCTAAGAAAATAAAAGTCATCAATACCTAATTACATACCAAAATAAAAGTAAAAATATTATCCAAATATTACATACCCAAAACAAGATTTCATTTTTCCGTCATAAATACAAATGGCAAAATGGTGCCTCCACTGATCAGCCTCATTGTCACAAATTTTGTCCATGTGGGTATTTGTGAGAAGATGCTTAATGTACATCAACGAGAACACTCCACATGCTTTTGCTGTTAGATTTTGTGGACAAAGTGATCTTGGCACTCTCTCAAACGACCACATGTCTCCTTCCTTACACTTCGGATCCAAGTCTTTGAATAGCTTAGAATTTCTTATATAGATCGGGAACATGTAGAGAATTGGGATAATTTTTGGCAAGAAGTGTTCATCATCATTAAAACCATGATTGCAATCATACACAAAAACCTTCGCTTCAACTGTGTCAAACACCACCATCACGTAGTGATTGATGTTGAAGACGACGAAGATCTTCTTAATACTAAACCAACACCTACCCCCCGGGTAAGGTAGCTTTCCATCTGCATACTTCAAAAAATCATCATCAAACTTATACGTCCTCAACGACACATCAAGCGGTAGCTTATCTTTTTGCACATCTACTTCCAGTTGGTAGTAGCGTTTTTTCATGTTTGTCAAGAATGCCATATCCATAATGAGGTCATTTTGATCGTAATGATAGGGGTACTTCAAATGCCTCTTATTGTCATCACTGCTTCAACATACTGCAGAACATATAAGAGACAAAAATAAATTGGGCTATACGTGAGTGAAGGAAAGGTCTATCGTTCTGAACATCCCACGATGATGTTCAGAACGAATGTGCGATGTTCTAGAAATCTATGAGAAGTTAGAAATGCGTGAGTTGTTCTAAGCATAAGTACGATGTTCTGAAATCACTCAGTATGTTCCGTACAACCATGAGAAATTCAGAAAATCAGTAAAAAATAAACTTACAATGTCTCACAGCCACTCTTTCTTGTCCATCAGCGTTTTGAAATCCTTGAAATTCATCGGAAATCCAAGAAAAACATCTTTTTGTTGCTTCCTCTCTCTGATAAATGCGTTCATAGCATCCACTTTTTCCCACTTCACTGGCTTGTAAATATCCACTGGAAACCTCGGAGCAACTTCTTCCTGCTTCTTCTTCTCTTTTGTTTCTGGTGATTTCACACCCTTTGCAGCTTTTATAATTTTTTTGCTCTTCAACTGCTCAATCATCTCCTGCATGGCCGCCATCTCCATCTCTATGCCTTTACGCCAATAGTTGCAATCTTTGCAATTACAACTGCTACATTTGGAGATGTCGAATCTATCTCCACCAGAAGAATCACTTTTTCTTTGCTCAGAAGCCACAATATTTGTCTCATAAGCCACGATAATTTGCTCATAAGTCAGAATCTTTTGCTCCATTACTTCCCTCCATCCACTGCATTCATCACATTTGCAGCCTCTGCAATTGGAGCTCCTCTTCACTATACCAACTTCAGCGGTATCAGCAACTTCAAACTCACCAGCAACTTCTCCATCAGCTTTTTTTTCATTGTCAATATTCACATCTTGCAGGCCATCAATACTCTCTTAATTATATTCCCCATCACCTCCAAACATCATCTCAATTTCTTCTTCCTTAGCTTTACTCTCTATCACTTGTCTTGGAGGGGTCGCAGGATTGTTCTTGAAAATACAAAATGTAATGCCACCAACAAGACCAACGCTGGTAGCATCCGCCAACGATTTACACAAAGAATCCTTAACGGCGTCCTCAGAGTCTTCAAATGGCACAATGTTTTGATAGAAATCCAGCTCCAGCTCATCATCAGTAGGAATGAGGAAAGGGTGAAGAACCTGTTAATATACCCCACAACATTATATAAATATCAAATAAGTTTTAAAAAACTTTTCAAAGTTGTTTGGAACAAAGTTGAGTGGTTCGAAAACATCAAGCCATGATGTTCCGAATATCGTAGAGTGAAGCAGTTGACGGTGCTTCATGGTAGATGTTCCGAACATCAAGTAGAAATATCTCAACAAACACAAAGTTTTTCCAAACATTACATAACATATATGAAAAATGAAATACTTACAGGAACATCATGTTGCTCAAAAACCTGTCCGTATCTCTTTCACAAATTTTAGTAACCCTGTTTATGATCCTTGGGATTATTTTTTCTTTTGGCAAATCCTTTGGCCTCAAGGAAGGTATAGCTTAATGAGCCCACGCCATGAATGCCCATGGAAAGCCATAAAGATTGTAAGTCTGGCTTCCTTCTACACGAGGTTCCATTAGCTTTGTCAGATATTCCATTGTTAATTCAAAACTCATCCTACCCCAAGGATAATACTGGAATGCCTCAAGATCGGCGGCCAAGCACACCACCCATTCCTCTATTCCATATTTGGAATCCCTCGCACAAAACATAGTATGAAAAAACCAAGTCATGCATAGATTTAAATACCACTTCTTAGGTACTATTCCCGAATAGATCAACTCAACCAAGTCACCAGACTTCACAGCTTGCTTTTTCTTCGACTGCTTTGGTTTTTTGGGCTTGTTGAACTTTCTCTTGGCGGGTGAAGGTGAGGATGAGGATGAGGATGAGTGTGAGTGTGAGGGTGAGGGTGAGGGTGAGGGTGAGGGTGAGGGTGAGGGTGAGAGTGTGGGTGACTCCTCCACCTTCTTTTTTCCCCCTTCCCCTTCCGCTTCCCCCTCCCCTTCTCCTTTTTCTTCTTCTCCTCCTTTTCCTTCTTCTCCTTCTCCTTTTTCTCTTTCTCCTTCTGCTTCCTCTTCTTCTCCTTAAAATAATCAACAACAAACTTTCACAATTCCTTCCCCTTTTCTTTCATTTCTTCCATGTACTCTTTATCTGGATAGGCACTACCGTTTAGCCCAGTCATTAGTGCAAACTCGTATAGGACAAAACGTGCTAACAATCCATTGAAGGATATCCAAACCTCTCTCTGCTTCTTGTAAAGAATCCTTCACATGAGGAGGTTATGCACCAACTTGGTGCCAAACAGTGAATATTCTGGTAATTGCAAGAAATGACCGAAACAACTATGGGCAAATCCCTTTCTCACTTGCAATTTTTTCAAAACCTCCTTGAACTGTATCATACCCCTAGCTAAAGACGTCAAACAATAATCTTCCTATTAAAAGGTTTCGTAGAGAAACTCAACGTTCCTCTTAAAAATAAGATGACCAACGTCTTCATACTGCACATAATTTTAGCATACAATTAATAAAATGAATCACAATGATATAAAATCACATTAAAGGAAAAATATTAAATGTTCGGAACATGGTTATGATGAGGTTCTGAACGACTACAACAATCGTTTGGAACATCACGTAATGTGTACAGAACAACAGCTACCGGCCTTCATGCTGATGTTAGGAACATTAACAGGTCATGTAGAACATTAACACTGATGTTCAAACAATCACGAGTTTCAATTCAACTATCACCTTGTCTTCCTCCAGTTTCAATCCAGATATTTTTCAGTTTCCTTCTCTTCACCTGCTCCCTCTTCAACATTTCCACCTGTATTATTTACAGCTTCCCCATCTATTTTAACTCTTTTTACACAATCCTTCAGAAAGTTGCTTTTTAAAATTACATCCTCCGCCTCTCTTTTGCTTCTTTTACCGCTTCTTGGACTCTCCCCTAACTTATCTGCTTCCCACTCTACTTCTTCTCCTTTTTCTCTACTTAAATCATTACCTTCTTCATTTTTTTTACCACCATCTTCCTCTTCGTTTTTACGATCACCATATTCCTCTCCAGCCCTCAAAAAATCAATTTTTAACAGTTCATCAATACCGGTGTCATCTGAATCCACCCTTCTTTCACCCTCATCTGTAGCCCTCTCCAAATTCTCCCTACCTTTACTTAAATCGTAACTTCGCGGTGGGCTTTGGCTTTCCTCTTGTTTATCACCTGCTTCACCTTTGTTTTATGGACCTACTACTTCTCCTTGGCTGTCGTCACTCTCCACAACCAATTTTCTTTTAGTTGTTCTAGTTGTTCTTGGGCGTTTAGGAGTAGGTTCTAAATATGTAGGAGTACGTTCCGAATCTGAAGTAGTAGGCTTCTCATGTTTTTTCTTCGGCTCAGATCCCTTTCCCTTAGAAATTCCCTTCTTGGGAGTCTTTGTAGGCTTCTTCCTCTACTCATCTTCATCTTCATCTTTCAGTGTTAAACTTCTCGGTCTTAAATTTACCATTTTTCTGCAAAACAAGGGGATACAAATTTTAGTTACATATGTTGAATGAGAAGTTTTGAAGATGACAAAGGACCTGGTGCTAAGTGGACCGCGAAAAGGTTTACATTCGAAGTGAGAAGACCAGCTGTTCAACGAGTTAATCTAGTCAGAGTTGAAGAAGGAAAGAAGAGAATAGTTGGGGTCAAAGTTCCAATCCTACCGGAAATAGAAGAAGCAAGAAGCGGTGCTGAGAAGGACGCGGTTCCTAAACGTAAATGGATTGAGAATTAAGACAAATTAACTTAGGTTTTAAATAAGGAAATATGGGTAACCTTGTTTAAAACTGATTTTAAAGAGGAAAAGGATTCCTAAACTTAGTTGGATCCGGCTAGGCCTAGTTCCTATAAATACAAGTTAATTTGGCCAGAATCATAACGCATAAAAGACATCTCAACAGAGCATATCAAGTACAATCAGATCGTGAGAAGATTTGTGTGCAAGAACAAAGGCTGAGCAGCAGAACCTTACGAAGGAGCAGTTTCATAGTTAAGTCTGTTGTTTTAGTTTCTTTGTTATAAGCTATTGAGTTGTAATCTATCAGCTTGTTAGAAGCATTAAGTAGAGATTATTTTTTGAGGTTAAGTAGAGGTAACCTTACCAGCTAACGTGTGGCTGTGAAGGTTCTAGGTGCTAGGGGGTTCTAGTTCCTTGATTACATTACGTTGTAGTCTAAAACTTGCTCGGGTTTTCCTTTAGTGGAAGAGTTCAATCCCAAGAGTTTGGGTCGTGGTTTTTTATCCCTTGAGCAAGGATTTTTCCACGTAAAAATCTCTGCGTTCTTTACGTTTCCGCAATTTGTTTAGTTTCACAGATAGGTGAAACTTGCAAGGAACCTGATTCTTTGTAAGTTAGGCGCTGAAAGTTAAAAGCAAGTTTTAGGATTTAAAAATCGGGTAAGGACACTATTCACCCCCCTCTAGTGTCTTACGTAGGTGCACCAAGTGCAACAAGTGGTATCAGAGCGGGTTCTCTCGAAGAATGATTAACATCTTGAGAAGGATCTGAACAATGAGTGCACCACCGATAATCACCGAAGGACAATCTGTCAACAGGCCTCCTCAATTCAATGGCCAATACTATGGATGGTGGAAAGGCAGAATGGAAGACTTTATTCAAGCTGAAGACTTCCAGCTATGGATCATTACCAAGGATGGACCTCTCATTCCAAAAAAAAACTGTTGGACAGCCACCTAATTAGCAAACTGTTCCCAAAGAGATATCTGAGTATACTGATGCTGATTTCAAGATGGTGGAGAAGAATGCAAAACCTAAGAGGCTCATCATATGTGGACTTGGTCCTGATGAATACAATAGAGTTTCTTCATACAAAACTGCCAAAGAAATTTGGGATGCTCTACAAATTGCTCATGAAGGAACTTCACGCGTAAAGAAGTCAAGGATCCAGATGCTGAAAAGAAAGTTCGAGTTGTTTGCTATAGGTGAATCTGAGTCTATCGAGGATATGATGACCAGGTTCACAATCATAACAAACGAGATGAAGTCAGTAGGTATGGTTCTAACTAATGAAGATTTGGTCAAAAAAGTGATCAGGATTCTACCTGATTCATGGGAATCAAAGTTTACAGCTATCATTGAGTCCAAGGAACTGGACAAGATTGAAATAGATGAACTCGTTGGTAGTCTAAAAACTCATGAGCTTATGAAACAGTCAAGGATGAAGGTGGAACCCAAGAAAGAGAAGAACCTAGCTCTAGAGGCAACTGGAGGTTCTAAGTATGAAGTATCTGAGCACGAGATGGCTTTAGTCAATGCAGTACGAAAATCCTTGGGCTTCGAAAGAAGAAGAACCAAAGCCACTCCTGCCAAAAACAACATAATTGAAAATCCTGACTACTCAGGGTGCTTTAAGTGTAACAAGAAGGATCATGCTATAAAGGACTGCCCATTGTGGGATATTGAGTGGAAAAGGTCTGGAGCTTCAAAGGAGAATGAACCTAAGAAGATCAAACATCCTCCCAACTTCAGAGCATTAAGGAGAAAGAAGAAAGAGGCGTTCTATGCAACATGGGGACCTTCTGAAAGAAAAAGTGAAGAAGAACCAGAAGACGACTCTCCTTTGGCACTGATGGCTGATAATGAACCTTCGATTGATGTTGCACCTGAGGTAAGTCTGGATGAACTGAAAACTAGACTTCATACTTGTTCTTCTAGGGAATTGAATTTGCTTTCCCTGAATTTAATTGAAGAGATTGAAAATTTGAGGTCTGAGAAGGAACAAGCACTTTCTGAGAAGGGCCAACTAATGTCAGTTGTGTCTGATTTTTCAATGAAAAATAAAAGCTTGGAGAAAGCTAAATTTGATCTTTAAAAGGAATTAATTGCTAGTGAAACTCAAGTTTTTGAACTAAATCAGAAAGTCTCAGCCCTTGAATTAGAAAATCTTCAATTAAAGGAACAGGTGCTTTGTGAGAAGAAGCTAGTTTCTGCACTTGAACTTGAAAATAAAAAATTGAAAGAAGGGTCTGGTAAACAAGGTGTTAGTGAGGCTCAAATCAACCTTGAAGCTGAGCTTAAAAAGAAAAATCAGGTTCTACTTCAGGAAACTGAGAAGAACCGGGCTTTTCAGGAAAAGGTTGAAAAAGCTAACTCTGAGCTCACCAGACTCACTAAATGGAACAAGTCTTCTGAAGCTTTGAATTGGTTGCATGAAAATCATAATAGAGGTAAAACTGGATTAGGACATAGGAAACCTTTACCTGCTTGGAACCCTAATAGCAAATATGTAGCACTTCCTTGCAACAAACTCTGCTTCTTGTGTGGTAAGACTGGACATATCAAGAATGAATGCAGCGTTGCAAAAGGAGCAGTGAAAAAGAATAAAAAATCAGTTTTACCTTATTGGGCTAGAAAAGATTTAATTCATCCATTCGGTAATAAAAAGGGACCCAAGCTTGTCTGGGTTCCTGTTACTAACCCTTGATTTTCTTTTGCAGGCTGGAGTGAGATAGAACAACCCAAGCTGGATTC
Organism: Petunia x hybrida; assembly: GCA_037355625.1. Taxonomy (NCBI): domain Eukaryota; kingdom Viridiplantae; phylum Streptophyta; class Magnoliopsida; order Solanales; family Solanaceae; genus Petunia; species Petunia x hybrida. The sequence continues at coordinate 8,411,183 of JBBBVM010000082.1, forward strand.
TTGATAGTGGGTGTTCCAGGCACATGACAGGAGATAGAAGAAACTTTCTCTCACTCGCAGCGTTTCAAGGGGGCAGTGTGGCGTTTGGAGGAGGCAAGAGCGGTGAAATTGTTGGTATTGGAAAAGTTAGGAGATCCCTCAATCATGCTATTGACAATGTACTCTATGTGGATGGATTGAGGCACAATCTTCTAAGTATCTCATAACTATGTGATAGAGGAAATTCAGTGAGTTTCACATCTGTAGGTTGCACTGTAAAGAACCTGCAGACTGTGAAGTGATAATGGAAGGGAAACGAGCCAATAATGTGTACAAGGCTACATTAGGTTCTCTTCCTGAGAATAATTTGACTTGTTTGAATATGCTGGAGAATGATAGTCAGTTGTGGCACAAGAGACTAGGACATGCAAGCCTGACTCAATTAAATAAGTTGGTGTCAAAGGACCTGGTTCGTAGAATGCCAAGCAAGAGGTTCAATGACATCAAGATTTGTGATGCTTGTGTGATGGGGAAACATGTAAGATCTTCATTCAAGTCAAAGAAAGTGGTTAGTACGTCTAAACCACTTGAGCTGGTTCACATGGACTTGTGTGGACCAATGAGGATAAGGAGCAGAGGAGGTAAGAGGTTCGTAATGGTAATAGTTGATGACTACTCCAGATACACATGGACCTTATTCCTCAGGTCTAAAGATGAAGCATATGATATGTTCGAGGACTGGGTCAGAGTCAATCAGAAGAAACTGGGGGCTTCAACTAGTGAGTATAAGGTCCGACCATGGTACAGAATTTGAGAATGCTAAGTTTGCTGAATATTGTAACAAACATGGTGTGGATCACAACTTCTCTACTCCAAGGACCCCTCAGCAGAACGGTGTAGTTGAAAGAAAGAACAGGTCCTTGGAGGACATGGCTAGAACTATGTTGTTGTCAAGCGGTCTATCGAAGAATTTTTGAACCGCTTGCTACTTGCTAAATCGCTGTTCTATCCGTACTTTGTTAGAGAAAACTCCCTACGAGCTGATTAGAGGCAGGAAACTTAATATTGCACATCTCAGAGCTTTTGGGTGCAAGTGTTTCGTGCATAACAATGGGAAAGAACCTCTAGGGATGTTTGATGCTAGAAGTGATGAAGCCATCTTCTTGGGATATTCTTCACAAAGCAAAGCTTATAAAGTGTTCAACAAGAGAACCATGACTGTAGAAAAAATTGTGCATGTGGTATTTGATGAATCTGAAAGTGTTACAAACAGACAAGAAGATGATGATCAGGAGATTGGTCTTGCAAGAGATGAACCTGCTGAAGACCTTGAGAATTTGAATGGAGTTAAAAGTAATCAGGACGATAAGGATCAAACTCAGGGGGAACTGGAAGGCAATCAGACAGGGGGAACTGAAGAGAAAGATGAAGAAGATTTAGATGGCTCAGATCCTCCTGGAAATGACACTCAGCAGATTCAGCCTAAACCTTGGAGATATCAAAGTTCTCATCCACTGGAGAACCTCATGTCTGATCTAAACACTGGAGTTGTTACCAGAAGAGCTTTGAAGAACTTCTGTGCATTCTTTACGTTTCTGTCCTCAATAGAACCAAAGAATGTACGTGAAGCACTTGAGGATCCAGACTGGGTGATTGCAATGCAAGAAGAACTTCATCAGTTTGAACGAAGTAAGGTATGGCACCTGGTCCCTCGACCAACGGACAGGTCCATCATTGGTAATAAATGGATATTTAGAAACAAGCTGGATGAACATGGCATAGTAACAAGGAACAAGTTAAGACTTGTGGTTCAAGGTTATAGTCAAGAAGAAGGAATCGATTATGATGAAACCTTTGCACCTGTTGCTAGAATGGAAGCCATTAGGATGCTTATTGCCTTTGCAACTTACATGGAGATTAAGCTGTATCAGATGGACGTGAAGAGTGCATTTCTTAATGGTTATTTGAATGAAGAGGTGTATGTGATTCAACCACCTGGCTTTGAAAGTACAGAGTTTTCTGATCATGTCTACAAACTTGACAAAGCACTGTATGGGTTGAAACAGGCTCCTAGGGCTTGGTATGAAAGATTGTCTGGGTTCTTATTGAAGAATGGGTTTACAAGAGGTAAAATAGACAATACTTTGCTTTTAAGGAAGAAAGCCAAGGACCTGCTAATTGTTCAAGTGTATGTAGACGACATCATCTTTGGTGCTACAAATGAGAACCTTTGCAAGGAGTTTGCCGACCTGATGGGAAGTGAATTTGAGATGAGTATGATGGGTGAGCTAAATTTCTTCTTAGGCTTACAAATCAAGCAATCTCAGGAAGGTACAATGATCCACCAGCAGAAGTACATCAAAGAGCTGTTAAGGAAGTACGATATAAAGTCTGCTAAGGATATGAACACACCCATTGCTCCTGGAACAAAGATAGATCTGGATGAAACTGGTGCTTCAATTAATGAAACTAAGTACAGAGGAATGATTGGTTCCTTGCTGTATTTAACTGCAAGTCGTCCAGATATTGTTTATAGTGTGGGATTGTGTGCGAGGTTCCAGTCAAAACCAAAGGAGTCACACTTAACTGTAGTCAAGAGAATCTTGAGATATTTGAAAGGAACTCAAGATCTTGGTTTATGGTACCCAAAAGGTGGAAGTTTTGATCTAATTGGGTATGCTGATGCTGACTATGCTGGTCACTTGGTTGATAGGAAAAGTACATCTGGGATGCACACTTCCTAGGTCCTTGTTTAGTGTCATGGGCTACAAAGAAGCAAAATTCAGTGGCATTATCCACAGCTGAAGCTGAATATTAGCAGCTGCTTTATGTTGTTCACAGTTATTATGGATCAAGCAGCAGTTGGAGGACTTTAGAATCAAGTGTGGACCAGTTCCAATATTTTGTGACAACACCAGTGCAATCAATATTGCCAAGAACCCGGTCCAGCACAAGAGAACAAAGCACATTGATATCAGGCATCACTTTTTAAGGGACAATGTTGAGAAAGGCCTAATTACAATGAACTTTTGCATGAGTGAAGACCAAATTGCTGATATCTTCACTAAGTCATTGAACAGGGTACAATTTGAAAAGAACAGGCTTGAGCTAGGGATGACCAAGATACAGTGAACGAAGCAGCACCTGGTTCTCCCAATGATTGGCTAGTGAAGATTCCTTGTTTTTAGTTAGCTTAACTTTTCTTAGTTGATTCTAAATATAAAAACTTAATTATTTTGCTTGCTAACCTATTTGGAACCTGTTTTCATGACTTAGATACTGGCAAATTTTCTGATATAAAGGATATAATTGAAGAAACTGGTACATGGATAATCAGGTACACATTCTATATCACTTACTGAGTATAAAGTTGTCTTACGTGGCCTAAATTGTTACCAATCACCCTCACTTGGCGCCAGATTAGTGTAAAACTTTTAAAATTAAAATACTTTGAACTGTGATGGCGTCAGCTCCTATGCGTCATAAGTAGTAGCAGCTTTTTCCAATCCCATCAACCCGTTCCCCTTCCCGATAAACCTAAACCCTTCCCTATTCCACTACTTGATCAAAGAAACATTGTTTCTATCGGCAAAGCAGTTAAAACTCTCTCAAAACAATTTTCTTCTCTCTCTAGAAACTCAACACTTTGTAAACATGTCGACCAGTTCTAAAATCGATTCTCAACTCTCTTCTCCCAAACTCAAAATGTCAAAACTAAATCAAAAGGCTAAGCAACTAGCAGCAAGTCGTTCTGTGGCTATGGCGAGGAAGTTTGCAAAACTGAAACAGAAGAAGTTGTCGGAGGAAGCAACTAGTAAGGGGGAAAGTGTTCCAGAAACTGGTACGAAGGAAGCGATCATTGAAACTACTCAAGAAATCGTTCAAGAAACTGAAAAGGTAAACCCTAGTTCTCCTACTAGTACTATAATCGTCGATACTAGTTTACCTTCTATGCCTATAGATTTAGTAGAGCTTCTTGTGAACAAAGAAGGAGAAAAAGAGGAGGTAGTTGTAAAAAATATTGAGAAGGTCGTTGAAACAGAGGTTGTTGTTGTTGCTAAAGAAACTGAGAACACTGTTGAGGAACCTGTTCTTGAGACAGTTCCTATGGTAGAAAAGACTGTTAGTGACAAAGGAGAGGAGAAATCTGTTGAATCTGCTAAAGAACCTGAGAAAGAACCTGGTTCGTTCTCTGGTTCTGTGGGAGGTGATGATGCAGATCTGAGAGATATTGATGATTATGTAGAAGAGAATGTAGAAGGTGTAGGTTTGACTAAACCTTTAGATGTTGTGTTGCCTGAGGCCAATCCCACTCCTCAAGCTAGTGAAGGATCCTCCAGTGAGACTGATGATGTGGTGGTGGAGGAACAGAGGAGATTGGGAAAGAGGCCTGTGATTCAGGAACAAAAACAAACTATGAAGAAACGAAGGTTAGTGAAGGGAGGAGAATTTGTGGGTAGTTCCAAAATTGGAAGTTCTGGAGATGCAGAGGGTATGGGAGAAAGTAGCAGAAAGACAGTGAGTCATGCTAGGAGACCTGCTACTCGAGGTTCTGTGAGAGAGCAGCAGGAGAGGATAGTGGAGGAACCTGAGGTTCATAGGAGAGAATTGTGGAAGAACCTGAGGCAGGTGATTGGTGATGACAAGGAAGACAAGAAAAGGAGAGTGGCCTACTTTAGAGGGTTACCATTGGTGAAGGGTAAAATTCTTACTGATCTTGAGCTAGAGGAAATGACTCAGCTTGGTTCTAAGTTGAGAGCTCAGGGTTGGTTGAACCTATTCAGTGATCGTGCTAGACAGCTGAAGGAGCAAGAGGTTCGAGATTTTATTCCAATTGCACAGTGAGTGAAGGTATTGTGGCAACCATAGTCAAGGGGTTGGTGATCCAGTTTGACAGTGTGGAACTGGGTGAGATTTTGGGTGTTCCATCTCAGGGCTACAGCGAGTACATGAGGAACTCGTGGCCGGCTAGAGGAGATGGTGTGTCTGCTTTGGAGGTGACCCAAAAATTTGCAGGGAGACCAAGACTGGCAAGGGCTACACAAGTTAAGAAGAAGGCAATGCAACCCTTCTACCAGTTGCTCTTTGAATTTGTGCTGAAGAACCTACTACAGAGGTCTGAAAGGAGGAGCGAGGCCAACTTTCTGGTTTTGACCTATATGGACCTGCTAGAATGAGAGGTTCGTATTAATCTGCCTGAATTGATGATCAAGCACATAGGTAGGGTAGCAGATATGGGGTTAGGCAAACATGTGCTGGTCTATGGGTTTCTTCTTGTAACGACCCTCAAATAGTCATTACGGGATCTGGGACCTCGATTTGTATGTCGACAGTCCCAAAAGCTCTGTTAGGTCATTTATGACCTGTCTGTGAAATCTGAGTCGAAACGGAGTCCGTTTGATAGGTTTTCGAGAAAAGGATCCGTTTATGAAATTCCGGAAAGGAATTTGGGGTTTCGATAGGTCGTTTTGAGTAAACGAATCCCGATGGAAAATCCGAGCGCACCGTTAGGTCCGTCTCGTCATTTATGATATGTAGCAACCTTCAAAATTGAAAACGGACCTCGTTTGATAGGACTTTTGATAAAGTCCCCGTTTCGGAAGTTTAAAAGAGTTAAAAGAGGTTTCCGAGCTCGATTTGAGCAAATGAGCTCCGATGAGAGATCCGAAAGTTCCGTTAGGTTCGTATAGTCATTTGTGACTTGTAGAAACTTTCGGAATTGGATTCCGAGGTCGTTTGGTTAAATTTCGGTATTTTGGCGAAAGTCGAAAATTGAACCTTTGCCGTGGGACCCACTTTTTGAGTTCTGGAGGTCCGAATTGAGTTCCGTCTTGACGAGCATGTCACCCAAGTATTTTATGACTTGTGTGCAAAATTTGGGATCATTCCGAGCTTCGTAGGGTCCCGTTTTGCCCCTAAAACAGTAGAAAATCTGGTGCGACTTTTCTGTTCTGTTTTGGCGCAAACAGCCGGATAAAAGCTGATTTTCCGGCCAATCCGTAAGGAATTAGGAAACACTCAAAACATGAAAGTTGTAGCCCTTTGAGTTATGGTTCTAATGGTACCGGTTTCAGGTCATTTGGACATTGCTATCAAAAGTTATGATTTTTTCAAAAGAAGCTGTCACAGAGGCAAAAAAACTGCTATAAAAAGGCCATTTCGGGCCATTTCGGTTCATAACTTATAAAAATCATTTGGTGAGCTCTTGAGGCGATTTTTGGGTATTTCTTGAAGACCCAATCATACTTACACTTAAGGTAAGCCCTTTCAATCCATCTTTATGTTGATTAACACAAGAATCAAAGGGTTGATTCTTGGAAATGGGTTAGAACCCTAGATTCTTAAGAATTGGGGAAAGACATCGAGCAAGGCTCGCATGTGGAATCTAAGTGTACTTTTGGACTCACGGGAGCGTGGGGAGTCCGGAAAAGTACATTTTGTAAATTTAGGGCTCGGCCCTACCCAGGGGCATTTTGGTAATTTTTACCCTAGGATGCCTATAGGCTTAAATAGCTATAATTGAGCACTCATATGTGCTATATCTTGTCTTAATAGACCTAGTGGAGAGTCCTTCGCGGACAAGGCGAGCGGGAAAGGAGATTCTTCCCGGCATTTGAGCCCGAATTTCGAGGTAAGTGAGACTTGACCTTTATTGTGCTTGTGGACTCTTCCTTCATGCTAGTATGCTTCATGTACGCATATATATACCTAACAAGGGCTAGGATTAATGATGTGAATTACTTGCTATTATTGTTTGTTATAAATAGCGAGATTGTGACTCGACCGAGGTATGTGCCGGTCTAAACGCTACGTCGAGGTTGCTTAAATTTATATCGTAGTAACGCTTGCTACGCCATGCTTAGATAGCAAGAACTTGGGACATGGCCGAGGATGTTGCCGGCATGTCATGATAAATGTCTTGCCGAGGATTTTGCCGGCTTTTGTATGATATTGGTACTTGATTTGTTCACGTGCCGGGTTGGGTAGTGCTGTCTATACGTAACCTTGGGTTGGACGACATGGGAGTAGGGATTGTACCCCCAAACTGTGGTCGGGTTAACCTTCGGCTTACGTTCAGCTAGCATAACCAACCTGGGTTACGGTGACTGTGAAATATTATCGTTGTTAATATTTTCTGTTATTATTTCTGTTATTGTTATTAATGTCGTGGATATTAATACTGTTAGAGGGACACTTGACAGGGGGTGTGGTGTCGCCTATACTATGAGATGTGTCACACTTGACAGGGGGTGTGGTGTGGACACTTGATCTTTGAGATGTGACACACTTGACAGGGGGTGTGGTGTGGTCACTTGATTTATTGAGATACGACGCACTTGACAGGGGGTGTGGTGCGATCGTAGACAGATTTGAGATGAGCCAACGACTACGGGTCGTTGGTCTACTTATTCATGATTGTGATAGTGACTTCGGGTCACGGTATATGGTTGATACTTAGTAGTGGTGTTGCTAGACCATCGTAGGTCTAGGTTAGTCGGCACGGGAGTAGAGATTGGACCTCCAAACCGCCGCTGAGTTGACCTATGCCTTACGTTGGATGGGCATAATCCTTGAGACTTCTGGTTACTACTTGTGTGTATGGAATGTGTTACATCTATTTGTGATTTCACTACTTTATTGTATGATTACTATAGTATGTTGTTGCTTATGATGCATGTAGCGACTTGTCCCGCAAGGGTACCTTAGCGGGCCTGTCGGTGATCTTACTGGGCTTCGGCTCATAACTTACTCTGCTACGTGCGCAGGTCCTTCATCCAGTCAGTAGCCCGGACGTTAGCGGTTCCCGAGGCTTCTGAGACTTTTGATTGAGGTGAGCCGACCACACAGACCGTGGTGGCATACCGCCGAGGTCACTTAGAGATAGGACTCAGATTTCTTTGATGTCTATTCATACTTTATTGAGTCACTCTTAGAATGCTCCAATTCTTTTGTGGATATATTCTTTTGGACTTCACACTTTTATATTTATATATCCATTTATGATCTTTTCACATTATTGTTCTTTTCCGCATCTTGTTTCATTGGTTCGCCTAGGCAAATGTTGTTTAGGTGCCATCACGAGCCCTTGGAAATTGGGTCGTGACAGTTTTGTATCAGAGCCCTAGGTTCTAATTCGAGTTCTAGGAGTCTTGGAGCAGTGTCTTAGTAGAGTCTTGCTCATGGGTATGTTGTCGACCATACTTATGAGCGAGAGGCTACAAGGGCATGTTAGGAAATGTTTTCCCTTCGTTTCATCTCTATTCGTGCTGAGTAGCTTATATAGGTGCTGACCCTTTTTCGTGTATTGTATCAGATGGCGAGGACGCGAGCATCCTCAGCCAGGAGGGCTGCATCTTCTACACCCGCGTCTGCGGGAGAGCCATCAGCACCTACGCAGCCGCCAGCTGCTAAGAAGACTCGGGCAGGTCGCCTGTCAGCCACTAGGCAGGACACAGCTATCCCTGCGGTGTCCGCAGCGACTCTGTCAGCATCTATTCCCCCTGTGCCTGCTGTTGTGCCAGGCACCGTTGTGATCTCTTCAGAGGAGTATATGAGACTGATGGCCTTGTCTAGCCATCAGGTCCCTGTCAGAGATGATGTTGCAGCTCCTGTTTCGGCTCCTCAGCCGACCACACCTGTTATGAGCACGCCTACTTCTGAGGCTGCTCCTGATCATATTACCCAGCCTTCTGCTTCTGCTCCTCAGGCAGGTCCTGTTATTTCTACTCCTCCTATGGGCACTGAGGAGGTTGCCAGGAGGATAGAGTCATTCATGAAGCTTAAGCCTCCAGAGTTCGACGGTACCTCAGCTACATGTACTGCCCAGAGGTACATTCAGAAGTGTGAGAAGATTTTGACAGTTCTTGGTACTAGAGACACCTTAGGGGTGCAGTGTGCTTCTTTCAGATTATCGGGAGATGCGGAGACATGGTGGGTCTCCATGATGCGGCAGAGGTCTAGTGACCTCCCTCCTTTGTCTTGGGCTGAGTTCGTGTCTATGTTCATGAGCAGGTTCGTGCCCCAGAGTCAGCACGATGCTCAGAGGCGCGAGTTTGAGGGGTTAGGGCAGGGAAACCTGTCTGTTTCAGAGTATGACACCAGGTTCTTGTGGTTGTCTCAGTTTGCGCCGGCTATGGTGGCTCAGGAGAGGGACAAGGTCCTCCGGTTTGTTGAGGGTCTTCATCCCCGCTTGCAGGTAGCTGTTGCCCCTGATATGGGCAACAAGTCATATTTTGAGATAGTTGATGTGGCGCGGCGGATGGAGGATATCTTCGCCAGGGCTGACGCGGAGAGGGCGGCCAAGAGGTCGCGTCAGTCTGGTGGGTATAGTGGATCCGCTCAGAGGGGTCAGGGTCATCAGGGCCGTTCTCAGTCTAGGCCCCAGGCTGCTGCTTTGCCTGCCCAGGATTTTTCTTCAGAGACCCCGAGGCCTCAGTCATCCCAGAGGCGGGGTGGCTCTTCGCAGTCTGGTCCGCCGCAGTGCGGGAGGTGCCATCAGAGGCATCATGGGAGGTGTTCGTCTGGAGGTGGTCGTGGCAGAGGTGGTAGAGGCGGTAGAGGAGGTAGAGGTGATGGATGTTTTGAGTGTGGGTCTCCAGAGCACTATGTCAGGAGTTGCCCTTATGTTTCATCAGGTCGCCAGGGATCCGCAGCTATGGTACCATCTGGTCCTCAGGCCGCCAGGCCCGTTTCTCAGATTCCTCCTAGACAGCAGTCTCAGAGAGCTCCGGGTTCAGGAGGCTCGGCGCAGGTCTATGCTATGACTCGTCAGGATGCTGAGGCATCCAATGATGTCATCACAGGTATTATTTCTGTCTGTGGCCGCGATGCTTATGCTCTTATTGATCCGGGGTCTACCTATTCGTATGTGTCGCCGGGATTTGCCCCTTGCTTGGGCAGGGATCTGGTCTTCTTAGATGATCCCTTTATGGTTGCCACCCCTGTCGGGTCTTCTATATGTGTAGATAGGGGTTATCGGCGGTGTATGATCTCCATCTGTGGTGTAGAGTCCTTAGTGGACCTGATGCTGCTCGATATGTCTGATTTCGATGTCATTATGGGCATGGATTGGCTGGCTTCCTGTCATGCGACTTTGGATTTCCATGCCAAGTCCGTGACGATCGGGGTAGAGGGTGAGTCTCGGGTTGTATGGAGAGGTTCCAGGCCTTCTCCGAAGAGTAGGATCATTTCTTTCTTGGAGGCGCAGAGGATGATATCTAGTGGGTGCGAGGGATATATTGCTTCAGTTCGGGATGTCCGGGCAGAGGAGTTATCCCTTGATAGAGTTTCGGTTGTTTGTGAGTATCCGGATGTGTTTCTTGATGATTTGTCGGGTTTGCCGCCTATGCGGGAGATAGAGTTTTGCATTGATCTATTGCCAGGCACTCAGCCTAAATCTATTCCCCCGTATCGTATGGCTCCTGTTGAGTTGAGGGAGCTGAAGGAGCAGATTCAGGATTTGCTCGATAAGGGCTTCATTAGGCCCAGTGTGTCTCCATGGGGTGCCCCGGTATTATTTGTGAAGAAGAAGGATGGCTCTATGCGGATGTGTATTGATTACCGGCAGCTGAATAAGGTTACTATCAAGAATAGGTATCCTTTGCCGCGTATTGATGATTTGTTTGATCAGCTTCAGGGTGCTACCTTCTTCTCGAAGATTGATTTGAGGTCGGGGTATCATCAGTTGAGGATTCGGTCCGAGGACGTTTCCAAGACTGCTTTTCGTACCCGATATGGCCACTATGAGTTTCTGGTGATGTCTTTCGGGCTTACGAATGCCCCAGCTGCTTTCATGGATCTGATGAACCGAGTGTTCAAGGCCTACCTTAACTCCTTCGTCATTGTGTTTATCGATGATATCTTGGTTTATTCGAGGAGCAGGGAGGAGCATGAGCAGCATTTGAGAGTTGTTCTTCGGACACTGAGGGATCAGCAGTTGTATGCCAAATTCTCCATGTGTGAATTTTGGCTCAGTTCTGTATCTTTCCTAGGTCACGTGGTGACCAAGGATGGGGTGTGTGTTGATCCGAAGAAGATAGAGGCCGTTCAGAGTTGGCCTATGCCTACTTCTCCTACAGAGATTCGGAGTTTCTTAGGCTTGGCAGGTTATTATCGGCGGTTCGTCGAGGGGTTTTCTTCTATTTCAGCACCTCTGACGAAGTTGACCCAGAAGAATGTTCCTTTCCTGTGGTCCGATGCCTGTGAGTCTAGCTTTCAGAAGCTTAAGACTCTGTTGACTTCAGCGCCAGTGTTGGCCTTGCCTAGTGGATCCGGGGGATTCACCGTATATTGTGATGCTTCGGGTGTTGGCCTGGGTAGCGCTCTGATGCAGGAGGGTAAGGTGATAGCTTATGCCTCGAGACAGCTGAAGGTCCATGAGAAGAATTATCCTGTCCATGATTTGGAGTTGTTAGCTGTCGTGTTTGCACTGAAGTTGTGGAGGCACTATCTTTATGGCGAACCATGTGAGATATTCACCGATCATAAGAGTCTCCAGTACTTGTTCACTCAGAAGGACTTGAACGGGAGACAGCGCCGCTGGTTAGAGCTGCTGAAGGATTATGATCTTTCTATCCGGTATCATCCCAGAAAGGCTAATGTTGTAGCCGATGCCTTGAGTAGGAAGTCCATGGGTAGCCTCGCCTATCTTGATGCTGATATGAGGCCGTTGGCCCGTGAGTTGCAGGCTTTGTCCATTAGTGGGGTTCGGTTTGATGATTCTGTTCCAGGCCGGGTGCTTGCATATGTGGGATCTCAGTCGTCTTTAACTTCCCAGATTCGGGAAAGGCAGTTCGAGGATCCTTATCTGAGAGATCTCCGGGACAGGGTCCTGAGTGGGGGAGAGTCCTCGTTCGTGATTGGTGATGATGGTGCTTTGCGGCTTAACGGCCGGGTATGTGTTCCAGCCATTGTGGAGCTGAGGCAGATGATTTTGGCAGAGGCTCACAGTTCGAGATATTCCATTCATCCGGGTACTGCGAAGATGTATCATGATCTTCGAGAGCTGTATTGGTGGAAAGGGATGAAGAGGGATGTTGCTGATTATGTATCTCGGTGTTTGAATTGCCAGCGGGTCAAGTATGAGCACCGGAGGCCAGCCGGGGTGACCCAGTCTATGCCCATTCCCGAGTGGAAGTGGGAGCAGATCACTATGGATTTCGTAGTTGGTTTGCCGCTGACCGTGGGTAAGCATGATTCGGTGTGGGTAGTAGTTGATCGACTGACGAAGTCGGCTCACTTCATTCCAGTGAGGACTACTTATACCTCGGAGCGTCTGGCTCGTATCTTCATTGAGCAGATTGTGAGATTGCATGGTGCTCCTGTTTCTATCATTTCTGACCGAGGTGCTCAGTTCACAGCTCAGTTTTGGAGATCTTTTCAGAGAGAGCTGGGTACTCGGGTCGATCTCAGCACTGCATTTCACCCGCAGACTGATGGCCAGTCTGAGCGGACCATTCAGATCCTCGAGGATATGTTGAGGGCGTGTGCTATTGATTTTGGAGGCCATTGGGATAGCCATTTGCCGCTAGCAGAGTTTGCGTATAATAATAGCTATCAGGCTTCTATCCAGATGGCTCCGTTTGAGGCATTGTATGGTCGGAGATGTCGCTCGCCTATCGGTTGGTTCGAGTCTGGTGAGGTCCAGGTGTTGGGGCCCGATTTGGTGCAGCAGACCTTAGATAAGGTCCGGGTTATTCAGGATCGACTCCGCACGGCTCAGAGCCGGCAGATATCGTATGCAGATCGGAGGCGGAGAGATCTTGAGTTCATGGTTGGGGACCGGGTATTCCTCAGAGTGTCGCCCATGAAGGGTGTTATGAGATTTGGGAAGAAAGGCAAGCTCAGTCCTAGGTTCATTGGGCCTTTTGAGATATTGGAGCGCGTTGGCGCCGTTGCTTATAGACTGGCTTTGCCTCCCTCTCTGTCTGTTCATCCGGTGTTCCATGTGTCCATGCTCCGGAAGTATGTTCACGATCTGTCTCATGTGATCGATATGGCTTCCGTGGAGGTAGATGGCGACTTAGCTTATTCGGAGGAGCCTATTGCTATTGTGGCTAGAGAGGTCCGTGAGATGAGATCGAAGGTGATCCCGCTTGTGAGAGTTCAGTGGGGGCATCACTCCATTGCCGAGGCCACTTGGGAGCTTGAGTCCGAGATGCGTGAGAGGCATCCGCGCTTGTTCGATGATTCAGGTACTAAATCCTTGTATTTTCTAAGCCTGAATTTGCATTTTTAAGTTTTATTGATTTCGGGTGGAACCGAGGGGCCCTCGAAATCCGTGCCAGCTCCGTGGCTAGTGTGTGGATCCTACCTTAGACTTAGGCTCGTCCGAGGACGGCCGAGAGTCTAAGTGGGGGAGAATGTAACGACCCTCAAATAGTCGTTACGGGATCCGGGACCTCGATTTGCGTGTCGACAGTCCCAAAAGCTCCGTTAGGTCATTTATGACCCGTCTGTGAAATCTGAGTCGAAACGGAGTCCGTTTGATAGGTTTTCGAGAAAAGGATCCGTTTATGAAATTCCGGAAAGGAATTTGGGGTTTCGATAGGTCGTTTTGAGTAAACGAACCCCGATGGAAAATCCGAGCGCACCGTTAGGTCCGTCTCGTCATTTATGATATGTAGCAACCTTCAAAATTGAAAACGGACCTCGTTTGATAGGACTTTTGATAAAGTCCCCGTTTCGGAAGTTTAAAAGAGTTAAAAGAGGTTTCCGAGCTCGATTTGAGTAAATGAGCTCCGATGAGAGATCCGAAAGTTCCGTTAGGTTCGTATAGTCATTTGTGACTTGTAGAAACTTTCGGAATTGGATTCCGAGGTCTTTTGGTTAAATTTCGCTATTTTGGCGAAAGTCGAAAATTGAACCTTTACCGTGGGACCCACTTTTTGAGTTCTGGAGGTCCGAATTGAGTTCCGTCTTGTCGAGCATGTCACCCAAGTATTTTATGACTTGTGTGCAAAATTTGGAATCATTCTGAGCTTCGTAGGGTCCCGTTTTGCCCCTAAAACAGTAGAAAATCTGGTGCGACTTTTCTGTTCTATTTTGGCGCAAACAGCCGGATAAAAGTTGATTTTCCGGCCAATCCGTAAGGAATTAGGAAACACTCAAAACATGAAAGTTGTAGCCCTTTGAGTTGTGGTTCTAATGGCACTGGTTTCAGGTCATTTGGACCCTATCAAAAGTTATGATTTTTTCAAAAGAAGCTGTCACAGAGGCAAAAAAACTGCTATAAAAAGGCCATTTCGGGCCATTTCGGTTCATAACTTATAAAAATCATTTGGTGAGCTCTTGAGGCGATTTTTGGGTATTTCTTGAAGACCCAATCATACTTATACTTAAGGTAAGCCCTTTCAATCCATCTTTATGTTGATTAACACAAGAATCAAAGGGTTGATTCTTGGAAATGGGTTAGAACCCTAGATTCTTAAGAATTGGGGAAAGACATCGAGCAAGGCTCGTATGTGGAATCTAAGTGTACTTTTGGACTCACGGGAGCGTGGGGAGTCTGGAAAAGTACATTTTGTAAATTTAGGGCTCGGCCCTACCCGAGGGCATTTTGGTAATTTTTACCCTAGGATGCCTATAGGCTTAAATAGCTATAATTGAGCACTCATATGTGCTATATCTTGTCTTAATAGACCTAGTGGAGAGTCCTTCGCAGACAAGGCGAGCGGGAAAGGAGATTCTTCCCGGCATTGGAGCCCGAATTTCGAGGTAAGTGAGACTTGACCTCTATTGTGCTTGTGGACTCTTCCTTCATGCTAGTATGCTTCATGTACGCATATATATACCTAACAAGGGTTAGGATTAATGATGTGAATTACTTGCTATTATTGTTTGTTATAAATAGCGAGATTGTGACTCGACCGAGGTATGTGCCGGTCTAAACGCTACGTCGAGGTAGCTTAAATTTATATCGTAGTAACGCTTGCTACGCCATGCTTAGATAGCAAGAACTTGGGACATGGCCGAGGATGTTGCCGGCATGTCATGATAAATGTCTTGCCGAGGATTTTGCCGGCTTTTGTATGATATTGGTACTTGATTTGTTCACGTGCCGGGTTGGGTAGTGCTGTCTATACGTAACCTTGGGTTGGACGACATGGGAGTAGGGATTGTACCCCCAAACTGTGGTCGGGTTAACCTTCGCCTTACGTTCAGCTAGCATAACCAACCTGGGTTACGGTGACTGTGAAATATTATCGTTGTTAATATTTTCTGTTATTATTTCTGTTATTGTTATTAATGTCGTGGATATTAATACTGTTAGAGGGACACTTGACAGGGGGTGTGGTGTCGCCTATACTATGAGATGTGTCACACTTGACAGGGGGTGTGGTGTGGACACTTGATCTTTGAGATGTGACACACTTGACAGGGGGTGTGGTGTGGTCACTTGATTTATTGAGATACGACGCACTTGACAGGGGGTGTGGTGCGATCGTAGACAGATTTGAGATGAGCCAACGACTACGGGTCGGGTGTCTACTTATTCATGATTGTGATAGTGACTTCGGGTCATGGTATATGGTTGATAATTAGTAGTGGTGTTGCTAGACCATCGTAGGTCTAGGTTAGTCGGCACGGGAGTAGAGATTGGACCTCCAAACCGCCGCTGAGTTAACCTATGCCTTACGTTGGATGGGCATAATCCTTGAGACTTCTGGTTACTACTTGTGTGTATGGAATGTGTTACATCTATTTGTGATTTCACTACTTTATTGTATAATTACTATAGTATGTTGTTGCTTATGATGCATGTAGCGACTTGTCCCGCAAGGGTACCTTAGCGGGCCTGTCGGTGATCTTACTGGGCTTCGGCTCATAACTTACTCTGCTACGTGCGCAGGTCCTTCATCCAGTCAGCAGCCCGGACGTTAGCGGTTCCCGAGGCTTCTGAGACTTTTGATTGAGGTGAGCCGACCACACAGACCGTGGTGGCATACCGCCGGGGTCACTTAGAGATAGGACTCAGATTTCTTTGATGTCTATTCATACTTTATTGAGTCACTCTTAGAATGCTCCAATTCTTTTGTGGATATATTCTTTTGGACTTCACACTTTTATATTTATATATCCATTTATGATCTTTTTACATTATTGTTCTTTTCCGCATCTTGTTTCATTGGTTCGCCTAGGCAAATGTTGTTTAGGTGCCATCACGAGCCCTTGGAAATTGGGTCGTGACACTTCTGGGGAAGGTATTTGATTTCTTTGGGGTGCCTGTTGGTAAGTCGACTAAGCCGGACCACAATGACATGTTCGGGAGGAACATTCTTAAATCCTGTGACTATGTGTTGGATGGTGAACCTGCCGATGAACCAGAGCATGTGGAGGAGGATGCAGATGAAAGGAGGAACAATAGAATGGACAGGAGAATTGAGGGGTTCAGGAGGTAGCTTGAAAGGCAAAATGATGAGCTGACCTAGATGAATGCTGAAAACACAAGGCTGGATGCAGAGCTGGAGCGTGAAAGAGAAGGAAACTCGCGTCGCCTCGCCTTGTTGCTTGCTCACTTTAACATCCCTGATATTCCCCAATTCTGAACTAGTTCCTTTCCCTAGTCCCCTCCTGGTTCTTTTATTTGGCCTGTTTCTAAGACAATCTTATATTTCGGTTTGTAATATTTGGATGATGTTTGGATGTTTTTTGCTGGTTTGGCACTTTTTGTTGATATAAATATCCTATCTGCTAGTATTAATTGTCTGAAACAGGTCCCTGACGTTTAAAAGGTTGGCTTGCTGCCTTTGGCACTAGAGTCGACTAGACTTAATTTAAGTTGGGCAGGTTCTTACAATTGTGAAACTTTTCGATGATGCCAAAAGGGGGAAGTTAGTTGTTGTTAGTTCATCATATGTTTGTGACCTAATTTTTCCCTAACAATTATTACCCTAGTTTTTGGTTAGTGTTTGATTTTTACAGTTCTTGAGCATATCAATCCTCGGTGAGACAACATTGTTTGTCATCATCAAAAAGGGGGAATTTGTTGAACGAGAAGTTTTGAAGATGACAAAGGACCTAGTGCTAAGTCGACCGCAAAAAGGTTCACAGTCGAAGTGAGAAGACCAGCTGTTCAACGAGTTAATCTAGTCAGAGTTGAAGAAGGAAAGAAGAGAACAACTGGGGTCAAAGTTTCAATCCTACCGGAAATAGAAGAAGCAAGAAACGGTGCTGAGAAGGATGCGGTTCCTAAACGTAAATGGATTGGGAACTAAGGCATATTGACTTAGGTTTTAAATAAGGAAATATGGGTAACCTTGTTTAAAACTGATTTCAAAGAGGAAAAGGATTCCTAAACTTAGTTGGATCCGGCTAAGTCTAGCTCCTATAAATACAAGTTAATTTGGTCAGAATCATAACGCACAAAAGATATCTCAACAGAGCATATCAAGTACAATCAGATCGTGAGAAGCTTTGTGTGCAAGAACAAAGGCTGAGCAGCAGAACCTTACGAAGGAGCAGTTTCATAGTTAAGTCTGTTGTTTTAGTTTCTTTGTTATAAGCTATTGAGTAGTAATCTATCAGCTTGTTAGAAACATTAAGTAGAGATTAGTTTTTGAGGTTAAGTAGAGGTAACCTTACCAGCTAACGTGTGGCTGTGAAGGTTCTAGGTACTAGAGGGTTCTAGTTCCTTGATTACATTACGTTGTAGTCTAAAACTTGCTCGGGTTTTCCTTTAGTGGAAGAGTTAAATCCCAAGAGTTTGGGTCGTGGTTTTTTATCCCTTGAGCAAGGATTTTTCCACATAAAAATCTCTGTATTCTTTACATTTCCGCAATTTGTTTAGTTTCAGAGATAGGTGAAACTTGCAAGGAACCTGGTTCTTTGTAAGTTAGGCGCTGAAAGTTAAAAGCAAGTTTTAGGATTTAAAAATCGGGTAAGGATACTATTCACCCCCCTCTAGTGTCTTACGTAGGTGCACCAAGTGCAACAACATAAAATCATGAACATCCAATGAGATGTTTAGAACCTCATACGAATTGTTGTGAAGCTACTATGGTGTTCGAAATATCAAGACACATAACATCAAATAACTTCAATTTGCAACTAAATAAAGCAGCGTTCATAGAAAATCCAAAAATTGTCAGAATTTAACCAAGAAATGTAAAAAGCTTAAAATTTTCAGTTGAACAGCGAAAACCCCTTTGTAGTTCGGAACTACTTTATCCATTAAAACACGTAATGTAATTCAATTTCAACACAATATAACACCTTTTGTTAAAAAACAAACACCCAAAGCAGCGTTAAACTCTGTCGACGAAGAAATTAAAAAAAAAACCCTAGGTTCAAGATTTACACCACAGTTTAAATGATCATGACATTGTTTACCTTTTATATTGATCACTTTGTTGTATTTCTGGTCGGCTTCCATGAAAGACCACAGAGAAGTTGAGAGAAATTTGGTTGAGATTACGTGCAAGAGAAGATGAAGTGAAGTGATGGAAGAAGAGATAGAGCCACGCGGGGAGAGGTTATGTTGTTCCCAATATTTGAAATGATTAATTTGTATGTTTTAAGAACGACCCTCAAGTTTTAAAAATATTAATTCGGTCTCTGATTAGTCCTAATCAGCTTTAGAAAAAAAAATGGAGAAAAAAGGCGAGGCCCTTTTCTGCCAAAAAAGACTTGAGAGGTTCTTGAACGCCCATTCTCACAGGATTCCTAGTATAGTCAAGTCTTTCACAGGAAAAGAAAAAAAAAGGTAGTCTCATGCCACGACAAAAAGTTATATGAACTACTAAGGGGTATCGTATAATAGATAGGGGTTGTCCCCTCCTCCCCCCTTAACCAGCAATCTCTTGTTCAAACCTTGCGGATAGAAAATTCCTGGTGGGAAGCGTTGTCCTCTTTAGAATTTTACCTAGAAGCCTACCTGCGTAATGTCATTTAAGGTGCAACTATTTTTCAAGATTTAGTGTAACAACTCTTTTCAGTTGCCGACATTTGAAGCCACTAAAATTCGCGCAACTTCCATTCGTTTCATCTGAAATGACTCAATTTTAGACCTCTTAACAGCAAATAAAGTTGGAATCCATTTAAGGGAATGAAATTCAGTTGGTGGCTCTGACTTTAATTAAGTAGCGCCGCAAAAACAAGTTATCTGTGTACTTCACACTCTTTAGGTTATAACAGAAGTTTAGCCTAAAACTTGTACAAAAGGAAAACAGTTAATTTTGTATTGAGAATCACAAACAATAAGCAAATATCGAAGAAGAGAGGAGTAGAGTTAGCAATGTATTTTTTGAATGAATATTACAATAGGATGATTGGGGTATGTATAGACCAAACTTTACCTTAATCTCAGTCGATATATAACTTTGATCGTTGAGCTCAAGACCTATTACATAAGGCGGTTAGCCAAATGCTACCGTAGATAGGAGTAACATAGGTCTAAAGCCGGCTTAACTATAGTGGTGCGCTCGTTTGCCCTGCGCCTGTGTGGCTCTAGCGACCGTTGCCTGTGAGGCTGACGTGTACTTCTAAATTACCTAGAGCTCGTTATCTTCGGACATGTACCACGTAGGCTGACGGGCCTCCGAGTCTGTAAAATAAGGATGACATGATTTATACCCACATAGTTAGTCTCCCCATTTTTTAAGTGCTGACGTTAGTGCTCAGGAAACGAAGTGACGTTCTGGTGAAGGACTAGTTGTAACCTGCAAAGACTATTCCACCCAACTGGTCAACTATTGCTTTAAACTTGAGTTCATCCACGTGTCTGCTCCAGACTGTCTATTAACTCTCGTGTCTCCCCGAGGTCATTATGACATTCTCTTCAAGTCTCGCTGCTGGCGTGGTTTTTCACATCTGCCATCATTATCACACTGCTCCATATCCGCCTTCTTTCTTGCTTATATAATTTGAATCCCCATTTCTGTCCACTTCTTACAATCTTCTTCGAAACCCTTTGCAAAGAACTTTGTCTTTTCAGCAAAACTTTTCGACTTAGAATATCCAAAACTCCATCTTATTCAATAGCTACTCCCATCTATTTTCTTCCCCCCCCAACTTCGATCTAGAGCAGTACTTGTCCTTGCACCCGATTATAACAAGGATGACTTAATCCAAGATAAAACTGAAGGTCAAATAGGAATTCATTGTGTTTCCATCGGTAAGTTTCCTATTGACATCACAACTAAAGTCCTTCCCCAGTAAAGGCGCGATGCAATTGGAGGCTCGACTCCAAAGTCTTCCTCCCTACTAAAGATGATGGGGTTAATTTACACTGCAAAGGTTTCTCCTTCGTTTAAAACTACCCCTTTACCATGGGTCTTGTTTTGCCGGTTTACCCATGGTGGAGGATATGTGCCGTCAATATAACGCTTATCTGGCTTAGGTAGGCCCCCAGGCGTGGTGGCTTATCTCGACCCTAGACTTCCTTACCAATAGGGCAGGTGTCTCATTCACTTTCTGGCATCTCTATGCCTTCTTGATGCAACCCAAATGGAGCTAGCAACTGGACACTAAGAACAACGGAAAACAATGACAAGAAATAAAGGATAAAAGTCAGACACAACTTGTCTTGCTCGATCGGCACCAATAAACTAGTATTAATACATTTCGAGTAGAATAGAAGAGCACCTAAACTATGCAACGATCCTCAATAGAATAATGCCTCTTGCAAATCAAATGATCAAGAGGAATTGTTTAATCGGAGTTCACCAAAAGCCACAAGTTCTGAAATATCCCACATCTGGGTTTCTCACATTTGAGACAAAATAGACATAGCTCTCGGCTACTCTAATTCATTCAATATCAAAATCAAGTTGTCTTATAAATGAAATACTAAAGGGTTTATATAGATAACTCCAAGGGCAAACTAATAAAACGATCGCAGATGACCAATAAAAATAAGCCACACAGGGCTGAAACAACTAAGTGTTCGAGCGCTTTTGTGCTCAGTCGCCTTTCAGCCTCGAACACTTTGAAATAGACACTCTTCTTTCTCGGGCGCATTGTAGCCCTTCGGTTTCTTTACTGCTCGGCGTCGTTGAGCAAGATTCGGGCACTTCCAGCCTCAGGCTCGAGCTTGCAAATGTAGCTTTCATATCTTGAGCTCGGCCACTCATTCTCTGAATTGTTGCTTTCCCCCGGCCACGCTAAGTGAATGTGCACGTCGTGCAGAATCTTGGCTTGACTTCGTGTCACTGGTCTCGATGGCTCGAACACTGGCTCGGTCGCTTGATCAGCTCAGAGATGGGCTGCATTACTTCTATTCCCCCAATATTTTCCATGATGGTATTATCCAGTTTGATGGCTTGGGAAAGCGGGCCATTGTCATTAACGTTGGAGTGGGCCATTGACCTTAATGCTGGAGATAGTTTCTACCGTGGCTGGATATATTGCTACGTTATCTTGAGAACCTTGGCGCTAACAAAGCTTGGTTAGAATCCACTTCTGAAGGTTTTTAATAACAGATGTAAGTCCCCCACAACCCTTATTTCCCTTGATTCTGCACCCATCGTTCATTAATGTTTGCTGATTTATTGGTCATCTCACAGTGACTAGATTGACTGACGGTCCTTTCTCCCACGCTGAACTTGTTGACTGGGTCACGACGATCCTTACCAGTAATTCTGCTGATATGAAGACGTTCAATGATGTGGCTGCTGAGAGAGATTTGAAATCGTAACACCTTAGTAGCTTCATTGCCCTTATTTATCCCCATCTTCTTATCTTACGTTCATTTCATCTGATTTTTTATTTCTATAAGACTCTGGCCCTGCACGGAGGATGCATCCCCCACGCGCGATTTGTCGGCCGCTCCACCAGTAACCTCATGTGAGGCTGGTTGTCTGTAGGCTCTCCAAGAAAATTGGCAACTCTAGTGCCTCAAATTCTAGAAAGAAAAGATCTCGAAGGCCTTCGAGCGCTATTTCTTCCTCCCCAGCGGCCAAGGTGAGGACTATCAAAGTCTCCTCCCGGTTACTGAAGTGAGGATTGCTGGAGGCCCCGTGAAGCGCGTTCTTATTGATTCTAATTCTGGTGCCGAAGGAGAGACTGGTAGTGACAAGGACGTCGACCCTACTACTCCCGCTACTGATGTAGGTTAGTCATTGTTTCGACATTTTTTTTTCACTCCAAGTGTTTGGTTATCAGTATTGCTACCTTTTCTTCAATTTCAAATTATTTCCCTTCTACCCTACCGAGTCCCCCATTTCGACACAGTCTCGGGAAGAAGGTTGCCGGTAGCAGCTCCGCAATCGCTAAGGATGAGGCTGCCAATGCCTCTAAGGATGACGTTGTTGCGGGAGAAGTTGCTCCTGTTCACGGGCAGGGTCGTGAGATCCTCGTGCCTATTCTTGAGAGAGTAAATTTATTTAAAAAGCCTACCGAGGTCATTGTAGCCCTTCAGGACGTGGTGGGGCCTACGGATATAGAAAGCATTAGTAAACTTACTCTTAATGGGTTGTTCAATAATTTGACCTGCTTTTACATGAAGGTAATCATCTCGCTCAGCTCTTCCCATCTTCTAGTTACTTATTTCATTCCATTTTTCTCATGCTTGTCTCTCTTTGTTTTCTTATGGGTTGCTTTTCAACTTAGAAGCTTCGCGCCGGGTCATTGACTATGAAGAAGAGGAAAAACACCTACGAGAAGAGAATAGTGTCTTGCAAGCCAGGAGGGCCAAATCTGAGTGGAGGGTGGCATATCCGAAACCGCTGCTAGAGAAAGAAGTTCTACCCCAGCTGAGAAGATGGCCTATTCCCAAGTGAAGACTGTGGATGTCGCTCCCGAAACTGGACTTATCTCCCCCAGTACTAGTGGTTCCAATGGTTCATCCTAGCTTTAGGCTAGCCTTCTGTAATCCCTGCCTCCATTTTCCTTTTGTGGAATTTGCAGCCTTCGGTCTTTATATGAAAATAATAATTTTATTTGATATGTTTTTCATTCATGCTTTACTATTTGACTTAGCAAGTTTTTGTGCTTATACTTAAGTTATTTTAACTATTGTTGTAATAAGCGTGCACTCACTGGGAGCGTCTTTGCGCCCACCGAGAGCGTCTTTTGCTTTATGCTCAAGTGCGTAAGTCTCTTAGACACTGTGTAAAAAGACGTCCCTTTTTCAGTTAGGGGTAAAATTTAATTGTCAATTTCAATACATGATTTCTCCCGAAGGTGAGTTGAATTGACGAGTTTAACGTACGATGTGTCCCGGAGGCGAGTTAGGATGACTAACTTGACTGAATTGAAGATTTTAATATACGAAAAACTGACTGAACACAAATAATAGTTTTATTAAAAATGGGGACGCTGGATTCGAAAATATAATGGGGACGCAAAGTCTGAAAGTAAAGAGGATGCAATGTCCATTAGTGACTATAAATATACTTCTCAAATCAAAGTAAACTAAGGGACATTATGTCCGAAACTATCATCTATCCAATATCTTCCTCCCTAGCATCTGGGTCAGTTGGAGAATGATTCGGATATATTTGGCCTAGAGGCTCAAAGGTCTTTGACTACTACTTCCCAGATTTTTCTCAGATTGAAATCATGGATGACGCCAGTTGATGTGTGGGGATTTTCACCTTCTAGTTCCTCTACTCCAGCCATGATTGTGATGGATATTGAGTAGCACTCCCTCGAAGTCTATTGTTCTCCTTGAATCTATTTTACTTCCCATTTAGTTAGGTACTAGACCATCTGAGGAAGGTTGACAGTACCGCTCCCATCTCGTGTTTCCAAGGTCTCCCCATTATGATGTTATATAGGATGTCGCCCATCATCACTTGGAAATGCGTAGGCTTGATCACCTAGGGCGCACAGGCCGATAAGATGATCTCACCTACTGACCTCTTGGTGGAGTTGTTATATTCGAACAATGTATGTGAGCTCGAGATTATTTGGACTATAATCTTTATAGCTCACAATTCTTCTCACCTAGTGACATTCACAGTGCTCCTGGCATCAGTAAAGACACACTTTACCTCTAATTTCCCTGATCCTTAATATGACGACCAAGGCGTCATGGTGTGGAAAGAGGAGACTGTTGGCATCCCTGTTCCCATATAATTGCGGACCACCTTCTTGCCATCTCGCTAGCTTCACATACCATCACGTTGCTAACCGTCTTGTCTTTGATTTTTGGGTCCTAACGATTATCAGTAATGGACCTTTTGGCCTCTAGCGGTTTCAGAGGCTGCTCTGTGCTCCTATTCCTCGAGTACGTTTGCTTTCTTTGTCTGGTAACAGCACTTGAGGTGTCCCTTTCTGAGGAGATGAGCCACCTCGAGCATCAAAGCCCCGAAATTAGCGGTATCATAGCCATGGCCTCGGTAGAACCTGCAGTAAATCGACGGGTCCCTTCTTCTTGGATCCGCACTCATATTCTTGGGCTAGCAGATCTGTGTCCCTTTGAGATGGTTCTTTACTAAATCAATTGCGTTCATTCATAGGTCAAGATCCTCGAGCCTCTTAATGTGAGTTGCTTTACCAGAGTACGAAGATCCCCTGCTTCTACGCGAGAAAGGTCTTTGGGCACCATCGTACGTATCGATTAGCCTTAGTATGTCTTAGCAAGATCCTCTCATACTCCTTGTTCTGCGATCACCAGACCTATTTTCTTCGATTAAGTCGCGCTTTGGGCTCCTACCTTCATTCCTCTCGGACGACCTTATTGAATCTGCTTCAACTCTTAGCTTATGGCTGTAGCGGTTGTATACTTCATTTCATGTCTTCGCTTGGTGCTCTTCTAGACTCCTCTATAGCTCCCGAGTGGCTGCCGAGCCCTTAGTATTTAAACTCTTGGTGAACACCACATTCGTTGTACTGTCCAGGAATGGTGGAAGCGTCATGCGTTCCTTCTGGAACCTTTCCAAGTAATCTTTCAACAACTCGCGCTCTCTTGTTTGATCTCAAAGATGTCTTCCATCATTTTCTCGGGCTTCTGGGCACCAGAGCACGCTTTCACGAACAAGTCCTACATTTGAGCTAACGACTCGATAGACCCTCCGGGTAGTTAAGTGTACCAGGTCAAAGCTCCCTTGGTTAGAGTGGCGCCAAATTTCTTTACCTACACAAATTTGATTTCCTCCTTCATTAGATCATTGCTTTGCACTGCTATTACGTAGGCTGCTATATGGTAACTTGGGTCTGTGGTGCCATCATACCTAGATATTTTTTTCATACGAAACTTTTTCGAAATTGATAGCAGCGCGACGCTCGGTCTGTAGGGCTGTTGAGAAAACTTGTCCTGGTCGATCTTCTGCAGTATGGGGGAAGCCCTCAGTATCTGATCCATCCTGTTGTTGTGCTCCTTCAGCAGGCGAAATATGTCTTTCTAAAAGGCGGTCCTTGGTGTTGCCGGGACGTTGGTGGTGTATGAACTACATAGTGCTGCATTGAGGCTAGTCTGTTGTGCCATAAAATTCGGTGTGTTTTATGTGGGCCTTGATCCTCCCGTGGATTCTTGTGGTGGCATTGTCTTACCGATCGCCTCCTACAATTGGCGCTGGGAGGTGCCGCTATGCCTCAATAAGCTTTTCTAGCACCTTTTCCAATCCGTCCTTGGGTCTCGCCTTGCCATTCCCCTTGGCAGGGTCTCTTTTTACAGATTGGGTCTCCGAGTCGCTTTGGCTGTCGTCTACCTCCAGATTTACTGCGTCCTTACTTAGGTCTGCCTCCTTCCCATTGAGATCTTAAGTCGCCTCTTATGCTCCTAAGGCGGCATAATGCTGAACTCCGCCGTTGTCTTACGACATGATCAATATGCTCCTTCGAAATAACAAAGTATTGTCTAGGCCCCAAAGTAGGCGCCAAACTGTTTAGCCTAAATATTGTAGGATAGGAAAATAGTTAAATTAGTATTGAGGGTCTCAAAGGCGAGGGAGAGGCAATCTCGTGACCTGGACCAAGTGAGGTGCATTAAGGATGAGCAGGGTGCGGTGTTGGTCGAAGAGGCACATATTAGGCAGAGATGGCAGTCGTACTTTCATAAGCTCCTGAACTCTGATGGCGATAGGCATATCGTGTTGGGTGAGTTGGCTCATTCAGAGAGCCGCCGAGATTTTGGCTATTGCAGACGGATAAGAGTTGAGGAGGTCAAAGGTGCAATTCAGAAGATGCAATACGGAAAAGAGACTGGGCCGGATGAGATCCCAGTAGAGTTTTGGAAGAATGTGGGCAGAACAGGCTTGGAGTGGCTGACCAAGTTGTTTAATGTCATCCTTAGGTTGGGGAAACTGCCCAAGGAATGGAGATAGAGTTGCATGGTTCCATTATACAAGAACAAAGAGGATGTTCAGAACTGCAATAATTATAGGGGCATCAAACTTCTCAGCCACTCTATGAAAGTATGGGAGAGGGTGGTGGAGATGAGGATGAGGGGGGATGTGCTTATTTCCAAGAATCAGTTTAGATTCATGCCTGGGAGATCGACTACGGAGGCCATTCATCTGTTGAGGAGGCTGGTCGAGCAGTACATGGATAAGAAAGGAGACCGGCATATGGTGTTCATTGACCTTGAAAAAGCATACGATAAGGTCCCTAGGGAGGTTATGTGGAGATGTCTGGAATCTAAAGGGGTTCTGGTAGCATACATCAGGGTGATTGAGGATATATACGAAGGAGCCAAGATCCATGTGAGAATAGTCGGAGGAGAGTCGGACCATTTTCTAGTCGAGATAGGGGGGCTTCATCAAGGATTAGCACTTGGCCCATTTTTATTTGTGCTGGTGATGGATATATTGACTCGGAGCATCCAGGGGGAGGTGCCATGGTGTATGCTATTTGCAGATGATATAGTGTTGGTGGATGAGACTTGCAGGGGTGTCAATAAGAAGCTCGAGGTCTGGAGGCAGACTCTAGAGTCTAAAGGCTTTAGACTAAGCAGGACTAAGACAGAATATATGGAATGCAAGTTTAGTGACGCTCCTAATGAGCCAGATTTGGAAGTGAGGCTTGATTCTCAAGTCATTCCTAAGAAAGGAAGCTTCAAATATTTGGGCTCAATCATCCAGGGCAATGGTGAGATTGACGAAGATGTCACACACCGTATATGAGTAGGGTAGTTAAAGTGGAGGCTCGCTTCCGGTGTATTATGTGACAAGAGAGTGCCACTGAAGCTTAAAGGCAAATTCTATAGAGTGGTTGTAAGACCAGCTATGTTGTATGGAGCAGAGTGTTGGCAGGTTAAGAATTCTCACACCCAGAAGATGAGCGTTATGGAAATGAGAATGCTTAGATGGATGTATGGGCACACTAAGATGGATAGGATTAAGAATGAAGTCATTCGTGACAAGGTTGGTGTAGCCTCAGTGACCGAGAAGATGCGAGAAGTGAGGCTGCGATGGTTAGGCCACGTGAGAAGGAGGAGTGTAGATGCCCCGGTGAGGAGGAGTGAGAGATTGGCTGTGTTGGGTCTACGGAGAGGTAGAGGTAGACCTAAGAAAAACTGGGTCGAGGTGATTAGACATGACATGGCTCAGATCCAGATCACCGAGGACATGACTCTAGATAGGGGGCATGGAGGTCGAAGATTAGGGTAGAAGGTTAGGTGATAATCGAGCATCCTTTACTTTAATAGATGTAGTACTATGCTTATGTGGCTGATTTGCATGTTGCTTTTCGACTCTATATCTACTATTATTTTATGTTTGCTGGATATGCATTAGCTTGACATTTAATTTAGCATGATATATATGGCTTGATTTTTCAATGTGTTTTCTGATATGTTTTCTTTCCTAGCCAAGGGTCTATCGGAAACAGCCTCTCCACCTTGGTGGGGGTTAGGTCTGCGTACATCTCACCCTCCCCAGACCCCACTTATGGAATACACTGGGTATGTTGTTGTTGTTGTTGTTGTATTGAGGGTCAAAAACACTAATAAAATATCGAAGAAGAAAAGAGTAGGGTTAGCGTTGTATTGCATGAATGAATATTATAATAGGGTGATTGAGTATGTATAGGCCAAACTTTACCCTAATCCCAATCCTAATATAACTTTGATCGTTGAGCCAAGGCCCATTACATAAGGTGGTTAGCAAAATATTATCTTAGATATGAGTAACATAAAGCTAAAGGCGACTTAACTATTGTGTTACGCCCGTTTGCCCTGCGCTCGTGCGGCTATAAAGATCGTTGCCTATGAGGCTGACGTGTACTTCCAAATTCCCTAGAGCCCGCAATCTTCTAACCATTTCCATTTGGCCAATGCCCTTCAAGTCCGTAAAATAAGGATGACATGATGTGTACCCACACCGTGGATGTCGAATACGAAAGAGTTATAAAAGAAGTTCTATACTGCATAGAGAATTAGACAAGTTGCGAAAGAATACATTGAAAGTTCATTTGGTTTCTATTAAATTGACTGTTGGATTTGTATTGGCCGAATTTCGTACGGGCACTCAATAACACGTGTCCGATGACATAGAAAGCTCAGAGTAAAACTTGGAGACAGGTCAACAATGAATCTATACGGAGTCGCCAACAGTTGAGAGCGATCGCCCGTTAGAAGGCGTCGACCAGAGGCTAGGCAACCGAGCATAAGAAAACAAGCTGTTGGAATAGATAAGCACGTCTAACCAAATCTCGAGATTTTAGGGCGGCCGTTAGATGTGGATAAGCATGACAGCTGATGGTGGAGAAACGTGTGGAAAGTAAAATCTAGCTAGGTTTAGGAGTCTCAACCTATAAATAAGATCTCCTCCCTATTATGAACAGTTTACGTTTTCAGAAAGCACTACTAAGCATTCATTCACTCATATAACTATTACGAATCACCATTGTTGTTCTTTCAATTCCTTCTATCGTTGTGTTATTGGAGCTTTGCTTTGAGAGGACGAAGTTCATCTTCTTCACCAGAGCACGAGCGCCCAACTATATCGATAGGATTTATCATTTGTTTACTGCTTTATTTGTTTATTGTCCTTGTTTGATTCTATTCGTTAACCATTCTCACTGATTAATTTATCTAGCATAGTCCTTACTTGTTTCGGTCAGTCTAGCATAATCATCAACATATTGTCTTCGTATTTCTAGCATCGATAGTTAACATATTTACCCGTTCATTACGCATCTCATTATTGACAATTGCACGAATAGCCAAAATCATAGACGTGAGCTGCTGCTCCCAAACGCACACGCAAGTATACGTGGTCGACAAGTAATAAAGTGATAAGATTGAGTATCGTTCCCACGAGGACTATTGTTAATAACTGTATTCTAGTAAATAATTTCCTAAAAACTATTCAGGGATCTTTTTCAATGATGGTTTGTAATTTTACTAACCAAAGAAAATAATAATTAAAACAAGTAATTGAAATCAAGTATCCTAGAGCAAGTTTTGGTGAGTTGTTATCAATAAGAGAGAAACAGTCCAGAGTCAGAGCGACAAACAATCCAGTTGAGTTTTTCAGTTGATTCTACTTCTTGATTTCCTAGATTGCTAACTAACAGGTAAAATATACTCATGAAAACCTATCGATTCTTCACAACTCTATGCAAGCTACTCTAACGCCTATATGTCTATGGAATTAAATCACATGCATGCACTAAAGAACTCTGTATTTAGCTAAGCAAGGCGAATATGTATATGTCTATCCTACCCGCAAATCAATTTCCTGATGCCCAGGTTCACAATCAAGCCCTATTCTTTCTTATGTGGGTTCACAAGTTTCCTCTGTCAAGTTCAACTTATAAATCGTAGATAGTGTTCAGTTATCGGGCCCTAATAACCAAACAATTAGGCTCAAGAAAGAATAAACAATCTGTAGTGGTAAATCAATAGGAAGAAATCAACTTTCAAACATCAACTTTCATGTAATTGCCCTAACTCTAGAACAAACAAACTATAAAATTAAAGAGAAGGATAAGATAAAGAGAGAAGAACTCGTTTAGAAGACATCTAGGGCTCCTCTGCTCTCCTCCACGTCCTACTCTCCTAAAAACCTAAGTTATAATGTATTTATAATATTTACAAAGTGCTAAGATAAGTTAAACTAAATCCTAAAACTAATTGAAAAAATAAAAGTCGGACTAGCTGCACGATGACATAAGCTCTGCTTCAAAGATCGCTTCATACTCCAAGATCCATTATGGTGTGGACATGCGATACCCAAGGCACCACCACCATTAGCGCATTCAACTTTGCAATTGACATAGATAGCTACCTGACAGTTTTTTATTGATGACTAGCCACTTTTCAATATGCTTTAGCTTCAACAATTAGTCACTTATTCAGCAAATAGTCACGCCTCTTCAACTTGTTCATTAATGACCAGTTTTCGCCTCGTTTGCAATCAAATCTTCCTACAAGCATATAACACAATAAATACATGCAAACTAGAATTTATACAAAAAAGGATCAAATAAAGTCATAAAAATGCGAGGAAATATTAAGAAATAATAGGCGTTTGAAGCAAAACATCACTACCCCATAATTAGACTTTGCTCGTCCTCAAGCAATTAGCAACAACCTACTTCCAACTGTCACCCAAATAACGACATCCAATAGAATAGGTCTACCTATGGTTATGGTTGATACCAACCATTAAACAAGTGCATGTATATACAAAGTAAAACCTCAACATACCCAAAATAAAAAATCAAACTTTTAAAACACATGAGCGACCAACTCAAGACATCCCAATTTCAAAAACTAACTCAATAAAATCAAGTTTTCACAAAATCATACTCATTCACTCAACCAAGAAGCCAATAACTTCACATATCTCTCGCAAATCATGTGCCCTCGCCCAAAACTAATGAATCAAGAGAGCGTCCAAAAAAGCATACAAAGAATAAATTTCAAGAATAGATCATGGACATAATATAGAAAGAATTCACTCGCTCTCACAAAGAAGTTCACGTGCTACACATGACGTACCTTAGGCTTGCCTTAGTGTCGGACTCCACTAATGTAAGCTCACTCCAATCGGGATTAATTAGGACTTTAAGGGTTGTAATGTAGGCCAAAGGACGGGTAGGATAAATATGGATAAAATAGTGACTACCTCCCTAAGCACTTTAATACATCACTTTCAATTTTTAGCTCAATTCTTCTCCAAACCAACCAAGCAACCGCCCAATCATCACCCAAGAATTTTCCTCTCAACTTTAAGCATTTTCTTTAACTTTTTCACAACACTAGCAAGGACGGAGATTTTTTTCTTTTGTGTTCTTTTTCACTTTTTCTTTTCTTTTTCTTTCATTTTAATTTTTTTTCAACCCTTGCTAATGTACTTTTTCTCAAAATGCACCATATCTTCCCTTAATTGGTTCCACTCAAAAGCTACCTAATTTCTCCAACCACAACTCTATAAATTCAAATATATTGCAATTAAAGTGCTCTAAGGAGTAAGGGTTCAATAAGAAGAAAATTAAGAACAAAGGGGATAAGGCTTGTAATGTGGGTGCCAAAAAAAAAGGTCAATAGGCTCAAAAGGGCTTACTAAAGAAATGTATGTATCATCTCCCAGCTAGAGCAAACTTAGGATTTCGCTTTGAACACACACGGGGTAAGTTCTAGACATCAATATGCAAGCACGGAATACAACCAATTACCTCACATCACACATAGCACATAGTTCAGTCAAGACGATTCCATTCCAACTCTCGGTTTAAGCAAATAAGGTGCAAATTTAAAAATCAAGCAATCAAGAACAATGGTTCACACAAGAGTCATGTAATTAAACTTAAGCATCTTAAGAAGGTCATTCAAATTTTTCTAGGCAAACAAACCAAAGACACCTAGCATTGTATCATTTTTCCTAAAGATGCTCTACTAACTAAGACTATATTACTCCTAAAAATAAAAAATTACCCGGTTCAAATGTCTACCCATAGAAAAGAACCGAGGTCATAAGAAAAACTACGGGGCAGATGACATGTACCACTAACTAAAACTAAAAAGAAAATCTTTTTAGAAATTTTATTGATTTTCTATTTTTTATTTTTTTATATATTAAAGCAAGAAATAAATAAAAATAAAGTCAAGTGACAAAAAATAAAAATTGCTAAAAAGAAATTTCTAAGGTACAGTCATCCATAACCTAAAAAAGAACGGAAGTTCCCCCTACCCCACACTTAAACAGAGCAATGTCCTCAATGCGATAAAAAAAAAAAGCAAGAGTTAAAGGAACTTCCCTGAAGGCAAAAAGGCCTAGCCTTTGACGCTAGTATCCTCCAAGCTTCCGTATAACATGAGGTACTCAAACTTCCCCCAACAAGTCATCAATATTAGGCAGGGGTGAGAACACTCTACACTTAAACTCGATATTACATGAAGCTGCAATCCAAAGAATCACCCAAAGTAATATGCACAAAAAAAAAAGTAATAAAATTAAATAAAAATAAAGCAAGAAAATTGGGTTGCCTCCCAAAAAGCGCTTGATTTTACGTCGCGACACGACAAAAATAACTTCACCATTTTTTCCTCCACCTCGAACTTATGAATTGAATCCTCAATTTTTGCTCAAGCTTATGACTGTGTATTGGGGTAGTGGCGAAAATACCAGAGAACAAATTAAACAATGTCGCATTTTACACTTTTTGGTTCTTAAGTGAGGAATGTCGTTTTGTCTCCTTGCCATGACGAATTTCAGAATGTAAGCATCTTGTTCCTCATTCATACACTTCTTGACTGGCTCGGATGGCTTGATTCTCATATTACCATCCAAACACAATGTAGAAAAGTGATTCGATTGAGGTCCTATGCGCTCCAACTCCAAAATTGCATTACTTTTGACACCCTCAGTTGAACAAACACTAGAGGCCTCAAATATGTTATTTTCTTTTTCCTCACTTTACTCTAGTGTAATTTCCTCAACATCGGCAT
Source organism: Petunia x hybrida (assembly GCA_037355625.1). Taxonomy (NCBI): domain Eukaryota; kingdom Viridiplantae; phylum Streptophyta; class Magnoliopsida; order Solanales; family Solanaceae; genus Petunia; species Petunia x hybrida. The sequence goes on from JBBBVM010000082.1 coordinate 8,443,941, forward strand.
CATCAACTAATATTGGGTCGAATGGTAGAAATTCTACTTTTTGCTCCTCAAATTGGCTCCTAAGCTCTTCTATCTCAAATCTTCTATACAAGATAATTGATAATTGGGCATTAGACACCTCAACCATATCACTCAAATTTGCCTCTAAATCATGAATAGCTAAGCCAAATTTGCCGACCTCGTCTGAGCTCCCCTCTTCTTCCATAAAATGTCTTGTCATATTTGTAATTTCATTCAAGAAATCCCCATATATATCTAATAGTTGGGTTTGCTCCATTAGCCAAGTTTGACTCACGACCAGCACTTTATCGCTCCTGTCAAACTCACAAACATTGTTACAATCATCATACATATTAATGGAGGAAGGAGTATGACACTTAGGACAACTATTCTACCGACCACCACACAATTTGCAAAAATTTCAATCAAAGGTCGTAGAAAATTCACATAACCAGTCTCGTAGGTTTGAAAGAGTTGGACAATTTTTCCACAAGTGGGTCTCCACAAAGTAGACATAGATCATCAAAATTTGAGCAACCATCATTCGGAAAATTTTTATTAAAAGATGTCATGTTAACAAGTAACACAATACTAAACTAAACAAAGAAAAAAATTAAACCCTAATAGAAAATAATAAATCGTTAAAAAAACCAGTCAATTTTTTAGACCCCGGCAACGGCGCCAAAAACTTGTTGCTCCCAAACGCACACGCAAGTATACGTGGTCGACAAGTAATAAAGTGATAAGATTAAGTATCGTTCCCACGAGGACTATTGTTAATAACGGTATTCTAGTAAACAATTTCCTAAAAACTATTCAGGGATCTTTTTCAATGATGGTTTGTAATTTTACTAACCAAAGAAAATAATAACTAAAAACAAGTAATTGAAATCAAGTATCCGAGAGCAAGTTTTGTGAGTTGTTATCAATGATAGAGAAACGGTCCAGAGTCAGAGCGACAAACAATCCAGTTGAGTTTTCCAGTTGATTCTACTTCTTGATTTCCTAGATTGCTAACTAACAGGTTAAATATACTAGTGAAAACATGTCGATTCTTCATGACTCTATGCAAGCTACTCTAACGCCTATATGTCTATGGAATTAAATAACATGCATGCATTAAAGAACTCTGTATTTAGCTAAGCAAGACGAATAAGTATATGTCTATCCTATCCGCAAATCGATTCCCTGATGCCCATATTCACAATCAAGCCCTATTCTTTCTTATGTGCGTTCACAAGTTCCCTCTGTCAAGTTCAACTTCTAAACCGTAGATAGTGTTCAATTATCGGGCCCTAATAACCAAACAATTAGGCTCAAGAAAGAATAAACAATCTGTAGTGGTAAATCAATAGGAATAAATCAACTTTCAAACATCAACTTTCATGTAATTGCCCTAACTCTAGAACAAACAAACTATAAAATTAAAGAGAAGGATAAGATAAAGAGAGAAGAACTCGTTTATAAGACATCTAGGGCTCCTCTGCTCTCCTCCACGTCTCACTCTCCTAAAAACCTAAGTTATAATGTATTTATAATGTTTACAAAGTGCTAGGATAAGTTAAACTAAATCCTAAAACTAATTGAAAAAATAAAAGTCGGACTAGTTCCACGATGACATAAGCTCCGCTTCAAAGATCGCTTCATACTCCAAGACTCATTCTGTTGTGGACATGCGATACCCAAGGCACCGCCACCACTAGCGCATTCAACTTTGCAATTGACATAGATAGCTACCTTGACAGTTTTTCGTTGATGATTAGCCACTTTTCAATATGCTTTAGTTCAACAATTAGTCGCTTATTCAGCAAATAGTCACACCTCTTCAACTTATTCACTTAATGACCATTAGTCACTTATTCAGCAAATAGTCACACCTCTTCAACTTATTCATTAATGACCAGTTTTCGCCTCAGTTTGTAATCAAATCTTTCTACAAGCATATAACATAATAAATACATGCAAACCAGAATTTATGTACAAAAGGATCAAATAAAGTCATAAAAATGCGAGGAAATATTAAGGAATAATAGGTGTTTGAAGCCAAACATCATGAGCTCGACGATTAACCATTGAATTTCGATACAAAAAAATCGCCTGAGGCTGAACTAAATACAAATTTAACTGTAAAATCTGAGATTATATTTTAGAAAATACAGGATCCCTAACATTTGATATCTAAGTGACCACTTGTTTGCAATAGACAGACTGATTCTTGTAAGAAGTAGTACAAAGAGATTTCTACGGGTTGGTCAGTAAAAATTAATGCTACTTTTTACCAATTGGTTGGCAAGTAGCATAGTCAATTATAAGAGAATGCATTTATAGTTTTCTTGGATACAGGACAAGGCTGCTATGATTTTAAGCTATATATTGAATATTCACACTGTAGTAGTTTGTATCTTAGTGGCTAGTGCTAGTCATATTTGTCGTCTCTGTCCACAACATATCTTTTACCAAATTTCCTTTCCATGTTCATTTTGTCTTCAAGGCTAACATCTTATCCCTCCCAAGATCATTGAAACATTTTGGATCTTGATGAACTTTAAGAGGTCGTTTCGTACCGAAATAATTTGTGCATATATTAACAATGCAGATATTAGTAATGCAAGTGTTAGTTATGCAGGTATTAATAATGCAAATATGCATCATATATGTATTAACAATGCATATATTAGTTATGCTGGTATTAGCTATGCAGGTATTATAATGTAGAGATTATTTCTTAAATCTTTAATACATTACAAATTACTATGCAGTGTTATAATTTAATTATTTAGTTACTCCATAAATAAATTAAAAAATATTTTTATTATTATGAGGATTAATTTTGTCATTTTAAATTTTATTTCCTGCATTGCTGATACCCACTCTACTAATTCTATCTTCTACCTCCCATAAAATAATACACAGATTCTCGCATAACTATTAGCTATGCGGAAAAAGAAATCGTGAACCAAATATTGTATTAGCAATGCTATATTTTATGTGGAAAAGAAAAAAAGCTTCCAAACATGATATAAATTAATGCTAGTTTCAATGAAGTTATTAGATATTTCTAAAGTGCTACCAAAAGACTCCTAAATTTTATTTAAGTCCTTGTGGTCTAGAAGTAACTCAAAAAATAATTTGTTATTGCCTTTGCCGGGGAAAATTTCCGGTTTTAAATCGTATAGAACTAGTGAAATTTCGAATAATTGAGTGGCAAATCTAGGAGGTTGTTTAGCGACAACTTCCGCATATGATAAAGTTTCAACTTTTTATATGATGCATAGGCCAAGTGTTACCGTTCGACAAAACATACAAGATGCATGATGAACCAAAATAACTTTCCGTTCCTCCGCGAGAAAGTGGGAATCCTCACAAAGTATTACCTTAGCAATGTGGAGTATTAAATTATTTGGTTGGACATTTGTATTGGAAACTGCTGTATCGACTTCACCAAACATACTCTCTCCTGAATTCCAATATTCACCAATACTTTTGTTACTCAATTAAATTATTAGTTCTAGCTCATCGTTTGTTGTGGTAGAAGAAAGTTGACGATACAAATGCACCAAATTTATGAATATTGTGTGGCAACATACTGTAGGCGAAGATAATTGATCATTAATCTACTCTTTCGTTATGGCTTTTGCGCTCTTATTTCTCCAAAGATCCATCATGAAAACGTTTTACACTGTCAATATTACTTGATTATAATTTAGATTTAGATAAAATGATATATGTATTTTACTACATTATTAATGTTACGTAGTACATAGCATGTTTTGTGGCTTATTAATCTCCATGTTATTCATTTTCCTAATTATGCGTAATTACTAGTAATTATTTTTTAAATGACCAATAAAAACTCTCTATAAAAGTCAAACTTCATTTATTTTCTTTTTCCTGTTTTAGGATATTGTAGGTCGCGGTGTGTGTCTGTGGGGAAAGAGGGCAGATATCTCAGAAGTGTATGGTGGATATGTAAGTGGGGTTAGGTTAACTGTGAACTCCTACTGTATTTAGGTCATCACACTGCACCAATATTTTTGGTTTCAAACGCGAGAGTCAGGTATACTCAACATGCTCCATCTTTAGAATAGGAATGGCAGCTGAAAACAAAAGGTCAAACCAAGATTAATATTAGATGGCTAATTCGTATAGCTACACGTACGCAGTCCTATTACATAGTATTTTTTTGGTAACAATTTGGTTTACGGAGCCCCTTGATCTAACCAATCCAAATCCGCAATATGTAGAATTCATTTAACAGCAAATGCTCTCATCAAAATTCATTTCAGAACTCGAACTAATGACCACTAGTTAAACAAGAAAAGAATCCATTCATATCACTATATCGGGTTAATAGTGTAGCCCAATTATGTAGGATAATCATAATTAAACTCATACTCATATCCATATTTTGTATGTATGATAATAATGATATTTAACATGTTTGAGCTATTTTTTTTAATTTTTTTTGGGATAAATAAGTTAATTTATACTTTATGGCGGGAAATTTTGATCACTAGCCATTTTTGGACGCGCTCAATGAGGACTATCCACCGTTTCAAAATTCATTGAAGAATAGCCAAAAATTCGCGCGCACACTTAAGCTCCATTAGCGTTGGAAAAACACCTCAGACTAGTCCCATAACAAAAAACTGGGGCTTTGAACAAAACTTGTTCAAAGCCCAAGTATTTTGTTATGGACTTTATATATAAAGCTTCAGTCCCATAACAAAATGATGGGGCTTTGAACAAGTTTTGTTCACAGCCCCAGCATTTTGTTATGGGTTATGGGACTTTATATATAAAGCTTCAGTCCCATAACAATGCTGGGGCTTTGAACAAGTTTTGTTCACAGCCCCAGCATTTTGTTATGGGACTGAAGCTTTATACAAAGTCCCATAACAAAATGCTGGGGCCTTGAACAAAACTTGTTCAAAGCCCCAGTATTTATACTGGGATTTGTCCGGAGGTGGCTATTTCTCAGCGAATTTGTTTTTGACGGCTACAAATCAATTAACGCGCGCCAAACAGGCCTCTGCACTAAATTTTTACCTTTATGGCAACTTAACGAATTTGTTAACCTTTAAGGTGGTGGAGCACCGAGGATTCTGAAATACTGGATCTGCTATTGTGTTTAAGTTGGGCCAGGAAAATATTATGAATCCCTCTCTAGACTAAACGTTATTCGAAGGACGTGTCACTTGATATTAATTTGGCAGCAGACGTTAGCTTATACCCAAACATTACTTGAATATTTGGATATAAAACAGACATTAATTAGGCAGCAGAAAAGTACAACAATTTATTATGGACGTTCGAATTAATTGGTCCTTCAATTATGTCGGTTGCATGAATGGCTCAATGTACTATTAGGAACAGTCGCACGAAGACTTGGTCTCTTTCCATAAAACGATTGATGAATTGTTAAATACTTCATCATATTCTTATGAGTTTTGACTGATCAACAACATCATAGAAATTTAAGATTTAAACTTTATTGGTTCTATCTAATTATCACATTTACTTGCTTCAAAATTTATTATTTATGTATATTTAGTGACTTTTTCAAATATATAAATTGTCTAAGCCAAAACTAATCAGTTCAAAAGAACCGCTAAATATGTGCACAAGCTAAATTTAAAATCAGGTTACTAACATTTGATGTCACTTAGCTTCCTATTCAGAACATCTAAAGTGTAAATCCGGGCTCCACCTTTATCTCTATCTTCATCGCCACCCATTTTCTCTAGCTCGCAAATACTTCCAAAAATCTTAGATTTTCTTACTATTTCTGGGCAGCATTTTCTGTTGCATATTTTTTATATTTCTTGTAATGAAAATAATGAAATAGTTTACTCTCTTCGTATATATTCGTCACAATTTGATCGGGCAGGCATAAATTAATTAAAAAATAAAGACTTTTGAAATTTATAATTGTCATAGTTCTTGTATGGTTATACCTTTTTAAAATTTATGATTAATGTCATAATATTTGTATAGTTAGAAAGCCTTCTTATTAATGATAAAATATGAAAACTCAAGCTATATGTCGCGGCAATAGTTATTTTCGAATTTATGTCAAAATTACGCTTCATTTTATAATAGAACATTCTAATTCTATTGTAAGCTGGTTGGTTAGATTAACCAATTTAATTAGTTCACCCTTCTCTTCCAAGCCCTTACCAAATCACCATTGTGTTACGTACGACACGTTACTTTAATTTGCAACTATATGTTGGTCACCCCAACAAGAGGGAAACAATATTAAAGAATACAAAATAAAATGGAAAAACACATTTAAAGTTGACTTCACCCGATCATGTGTAACTAGTCATCAATAATTTGAAGTAGTATCACTTGTTTCAATCTACTAAAGATATCACCAACAACTTACGTGTACTCAATCCAACATTTATCATTTGCAAAAGGCTCTTCTATAAAGCCCTCAAACATATATACATATCACATGCACCAAGCTATATGCTCCCTTGTGTATTCTCTAATAACTATTCTTGTTCTTTCTTCGATACTCGAATCTTCTCATTTTCTCTCCCTTCTATTCGTTTTTCACTACTTTTTGACAATGGAGTTAACAAGTATTCTCAAGTTTCTTGAAAATAGAAGCATTCTTGTTACTGGTGCCACTGGTTTTTTGGCTAAGAGTATATCTCTCTATTTATTCTTTATTTATACTTCTAATGGCGCATGTGATAAATTGTTACTTAACTATTTGTTTTTCTGTCTTTTTTGCTTTTTTATTGTAGTTTTTGTGGAGAAGATACTTAGGGTTCAACCAAATGTAAAGAAACTTTATCTTCTTCTAAGAGCTGCAGATGACAAGACAGCCATGCAACGTTTCAATACTGAGGTACACAAACTTTAGCCTATTTTAATATGCATTGTTTTTCTGATGATTTCTGATGAACTTAGTTTTTTTCTCTTATTTGACTCCATTTTCTTGAACAGAAACTTAATGCTGAGTATATTTTCCTTTAAAAAAAAAATCATGGCTCCAAAGTGTGTTCAGTATAACTTAAAGGAGAAATAGCTCAAATGTTATTGGGTTTCTCTCATGGCCGACAGGCAGACTACTTTATAACAATCATATTATGTAACAATATTTCACTATGACATCCCTACTTTGTAGAATTATATTTAATGTTTGTTGATATTGTAGTAAATGTTTTGCCAAATATTTTCTATAACACCACCTTGCTATTGCAGCAAAAAATGTCTAGACAACTACACCGTTATAAAAAAAAACAAGTTCGTGTTAAATAAATTATGCTATGTAGGAAAAAATGTTATTAATACTTCTCCTAAATTCAATTAAACAAAGAAAAGAGAAGGTGAAAACCCAAAGCGGGGTATGGTTTTGTTGTGCAAACTCATATACGTACATGAAACCTTGAGGACCACATGACATGCAGTTGAAAAGTGAGCAATATTAAGAAAATATCTTTCTATATATACACAAGAAGAATTGTAAACAGTTAATTTTTTTCCGTTTATTTTAATTTAGCAAACTGTATCTTCCTTACCACTATCTCCTTTCTTCTTCTTGTACTTTTTTGATGTAAAATTAAATCGCCTTTCATTTTAATAAAAAATTCTTTCATTTCAAGGAAATTCCCACAATTAAATAGAATCTAGATATATAAAGGTCTAGCAATTTGCCTTTTGCAGCTGTGGTCCTCATCTTAAAAGTACAAATCACTAATCATCATAAAGTTACTCAACTTTTCACCCGTATGTGCATTGACTTAATTAGTTTCTTATGTAGGTTATAGCAAAGGACCTATTCAAAGTTCTAAAAGGAAAATGTGGGCCAAACTTTAGTACTTTTGTGTCACAAAAGGCCACAGTGGTACCAGGTGATATAACTTGTGAGAATTTGGGAGTAAAAGACTCCGATTTATTGGATGAAATGTGGAAGGAAGTAGATATTGTTGTTAATCTAGCTGCAACTACCAACTTTGATGAAAGGTATGTCCCACCAAATTCCTTTTTTAATTATATAATTTTTACATCTTAATTTAATTTAGAGTTTATTATTTGTATATTAAAATTCAACTACTCTAATTTGTAGATATGATGTGGCCTTGGGAATCAATACATTTGGAGCTAGACATGTCCTCAACTTTGCCAAGAAGTGCAATAAATTAAAGGTTCTTCTTCAAGTGTCAACTGGTTAGTGTATCTGCTAAATATCTTTTATCTACCTCAAATATTAAACCTCTCAATTTATTCATTAAACAAAATTTATTACCTCCATCCATGCTTGTTACTCTTTTCCCTCCTAGATTTCCAAATTCGTATTTTCGACTTTAAAATTCTAAAATTTAGAAACAAGATTAACTAAGTCGTAAACAATTCTAGGATTAAATTATTTAATTAGTTGTTGTATCAAGTTATCGGTGTACCGTTATTTTGCAGATCACTAAGACAATATAGCTTCTTATGGAGGACTATTTCTAGAAATTATCTTTTAGTAGATGATAATTTTAAACTATTAGTGTATAGACGTTAAATTCTAATTTTTGTTGTATTATTCTTTCAGCATACGTATGTGGTGAAAAGCAAGGGTTGATGTTGGAGACACCATATTACTTGGGTGAGACCCTCAATGGTACATCAGGGCTAGATATTGATGCAGAGAAGAAATTGATGGAGGAAACTCTTAAGCAACTTAGAGTTGAGGGTGTTTCTGAGAAATCCATAACATTAGCAATGAAGGAGCTTGGCATTGAAAGGTATATATTGGCTCACTCCTTTTGTTCACACACAAAACATAATATCTTGGTGTATATACAATATACATACTATCTATCCTATATTCACAAGAAACTAAAAACTATTACAAGAGACTAAAAACTTAGTTACAAAAATATATTCACAAGAGCCCAAAAACTTTTATAAGAAGATAGGATAACACCAAATAATCAAATATTACAAGGAGTTTATGAGTTAATTAACTGATTTTCTAAAGGAAATTAGGGTCATGATAATTTTTTGCCCATGCTAATTTATGTGTAATTCAGTGATCAATATACAGGTGTTGTCGAGCAATTAATTAGAAGACTACATTAAAGATGACATCTGAGAGACTGATTTAGTTGAGAATAACCTTGTTATCTTCTTAGAATAAAGTATCGGAGACTCGGAGTCTTGAAAATACGTTTCATTAATGGACGAGGACAACTGTATCCTCTAGTTATATATGGCCAACAGAAAGGGCATTTTAGCTTGAATATATCACGGGAAATTAATGAACAGGGAAATCATAGTCAACCCAAAGTATGTACGGAACCATATATCATTGACAAACCAAGAAAAGAAATACGAAACCAAAAAAAGCTCCATAGCTTGTCCAATATGTTGACTTGATTCCATAAAGCATTGCAATTAATATTGTACCTTTCTACCAGTTTCACTTTTTCAGTCTTATGGATACACCAAAAAAGTTGGTTGAACAAGACATTAACACTCCATCGATCTGTATCATATATTTTTAACACGTATAGCCAGCGTAGGTGTATATTGATGTGACCTCTCAAGATGAGTCTTTTTTGTTTTTTTTTTTCATTTATTTCTATGCTTCACATGTCCATGGGGGGAGGTAGTCAGTCATAAACGCAGAATCTTTTGAAAGCGTATTTACACTGTCAATGGTATACTATTATTAAACTCGGTGTAATTATATGAAAACATGATGACCTTCCCAAAACATCATTAACGAGGAAAAAAAGAAGTAAACCTAGCCATTTAATTTAATGATATTTTGTTTATTACAAACGAGACAGTCACTTATATTTCTCTCAATCTTGATCATGAAGAGCAAGGAAATATGGATGGCCAAACACCTATGTATTCACAAAGACAATGGGAGAAATGCTATTGGGAAATTTGAAAGATGATGTACCTCTTGTTATAGTTCGTCCTACAATCATAACTAGCACATATAAAGAACCTTTTCCTGGATGGGTTGAAGGTATCAGGTAATATTCACTAATTGAGATTTTTCACAACCCCTTTTCGTTAAATTTTTTTATTTAACAATAATTTTTCATTGGATGTTAAAATATTTTTTTCTCTTATTTTTATTTTATGGATAATTGCAGAACTATTGACAGTTTAGCTGTTGGATATGGTAAAGGAAGAATAACTTGCTTCCCTGGCGATCCTAAAACCATTTTAGATGTGGTAAGTAGTAATGCTAGCCAATAATCAATTATGAAGAAACATTGCGGTATAGATGATATTTATTCTTTGACCATCTATTACTATTAACCGAAGATTTAAGTTATATTTATTGATATTGTAAAATTTTGTACACATTCAATGAAAATAAATTGGTTATTTGGTTTTTAATTATATGCATGGTGTAGTTTTTATTGCATTATCGATAAAATTTAACCTCTTATAGGATGCAAGTGCCATCTTTACCACTTATGCTCATCATGTTATACAATTTATGAATTAACTTTTCCGACGCCAAGGGATAAACCTGGCCATATGATCTTATGAATCACGCATCCCATCTTTTAAGTTTTATTTGGGCAATATGTATCCCATAGGTATGACTCGTAGTAAACCTCTATAAGATAGAGAGAATCATAGGGTAGGTAACTTTTTCATCGTTCTAAAAAAAATGGTACCTTCCAGTAAGGACTCTTCAGGCACTCCCAAAAGAAAAGAAAAAATGAAAATCATTTTAGTCTCTGAGCGAGAATATTCCAACAAAAAAAGCCTAACTTGGCCCTTGAGATAACAACTCATACCATATGGTAGCCCTACATGGCCAAATTGAAAGGCCCTAGTTGTAGAACTTAAATTCTTTCATTTATTAGGTTAGCATATTAGGCTTGTTAAGAACAATTATCTATTATTGTAGGTAAATAATTGTTTTGAAAGTAAATCAAATTCATGTACCCGCTTTGCATAAAAGTTAAACTTTTAATGGTATAAATGGTGTTTACATTATTTGTATTATGACTGTGGGCAGATTCCAGCAGATATGGTGGTGAATGCAATGATAGTAGCCATGATGGCTCATTCTGATCAATGTGGAAGTGAGAGCATATACCAAATAGGATCCTCAGTTGCAAACCCATTGGAGATCAGTAATCTTCGAGATTATGGATTTAATTACTTCAGAAAACATCCATGGATAAACAAGGTGGATGGAAACCCTGTTATTGTTGGCAAGGTTACTGTTTTGAGTACCATGGATAGTTTTCGTAGATACATGGCCCTTCATTACTTGCTTCCTTTGAAGGTTTGTTCTTTTCTTCTCTAGCACCATACAACTTACAGTAGAGTTAAGTAATAAATATAGTCATTCTGAATATTTACTTTTACATTATGAGGTCATTTTCACTGGTAACAAGTAACATATTTATTATCAAGATAATTAATCCTATATTTAAAAAAGGTATTTGTTGATATCATTTGGGTGATCTGGTAATGTAAAAATTTATTATAATATTGGTACATATAAGTTAAACTCTTTACATTAGATGCTTGAGATTACACTAAACTTTACATTAAACTCTATTTTAACCTAGCGCTAATCTAGACTTGTGGAGGTTACACTATACTTTACTTATATGTTGAAATTGATGCTTACTTGCATTATCTTTAAACAACAGAATTGACATATTGTATTTGTTAATAATTATTTTTCAAAACAGTATTATTTACATTTATACTTATTGAAATTATATGTATCTCCTTATGGTTGATGAAATTGTTTGGTAATTTTTGCTTTTATTTATAAATAATATTATTTATTGTTTATCTATATAGGGATTGGAAATTATTAACACAGCATGTTGCCAATACTTCCAAGGCAAATACTCGGAACTTTACCGAAAGATCAAATTTGTAATGCGGTTGATAGACCTTTATGGACCCTACTTATTTTTCAAGGCAATGTAAGTAAAACCCTGCTCTAATTATTCTAAAAATAATAAAAAAAATCTCATTACTTATTTTATTTTTTGTCACCTATGCTTATGTATATAATAAATATAATTTTCTCGTATATAACTTGGAGAGAGCTTTGCAGGTTCGATGATTTAAATACAGAAAAATTACGAAGGGCAGCAAAAGAGAGTGGGGCAGAAACAGATTTGTTCTACTTTGACCCGAAGACTATCAACTGGGAAGATTATTTCATGAACACTCATCTTCCTGGTGTAGTAAGATACGTATTCAAGTGATTAATACTGAAAATTGATCACAAAAAAAAAAAAAAAAAAAAGAAATACTGAAAATTGATCAGTATTTCCATTTTGTATAATTAATTTATATTCCTAGGAAGATTTAAATTTGGACAATTTTAAAATGTGTATCAATTTCAGTTTGCTGTATCCTAATTATCCCAATTTGCTCGCCTATATTATCTATAACAAGATCAGAGGTTCCTCCCTATCTTTTTCATTTTACTATTACAATATGTTGAAATAGTTTAACCCCGTATTCACAATGTGTACATTTTTTACCCTATTAGGTCACTCAATTGAAAATTATAAGTAGTTGTCTATAATTAGTAGAGATTAGTAATATAGAAATTAAGGTAAGTAATACAAATGAATGAATGATATTAGAATTACAAGACATTCATCTTCATTGTAGTGACAATCATAGGTTTACTCTGATACATTAGAATTTTGAATTTCTAAAAATGACTTCTAAGAGTTCACCGGGAAATGGTTATAACAATTATGGAGGGATTAGTTAGGAGTGCACGTTTATGCTTTCAGAATAGCAGAAAATGTAATTGGAACGCTTATTCTAGGTGTAAATTTTCCAGAAGGGATTCAAAACGAGATGCAGTACAGGTACTGATCCCTTTTATTAGTTATATACCTAAGTCGGGTTAGGATCATGAACAAACGATTGCTGAAGATTTCACAGTATATTCGACAAATACAATAAATTCCATTGTTTTATGTAGGATAAGACAATGCACTAAACTTATGCTATCAAGGAGTTTGGGAAGAGATCAGACCACATCTCGACTCTATTTTATATTATACACAATCTTATTTCGCTTTTTTGTAAGAGGCCGATTCTATATGACCACGAACCGTGCCATCAGGGGCAGATTTATCCTATACCATGGGGTTTAATTGAACCCCTCCCTCAGAAAATTGCAATGTATTTCAAAGTATAATCGGGTTTATATGAATATATATATCCTATTAGAGTTGTCAATGGTTAATATTTGCAAATTGATCATAACTGACCGAATCGAATCGTATCGAACCAATTATGAGGTTTTTTTCCCTTAAAATCATAGGTTTAAATTTAAAATTATAGCCGTACCGACTAATTAGGTTTAAATTATTTATTTTAATACCAAACCAAACCAAATTGAATTATATGCAAAAATATATTTTATATATTATATCTTGTTGTGTGTGTAAAAGAAAAACACATAGAATATTTCACCTTAATTCTTGAACTTTAGGGTGGAATCAGTAACCCCAAGGTCCAACCTACTGTATTACAATAAAACTACTATATTCAAAGTTGAAAATACTGTGCTTCAATAATGAATTATATTCGGCAATTCTCGATTCCAATATCTTTTAAATCTAGTTTCATGAAATGATAGAGTTATTCTATAAGGTTTTTGGGGGTTGTTTGCGTTGATCTTATAAAATTTGTTCACTTTGTTAATGTCTTTAAAGATTTATACGAATAATTTCAATTTTAAATTTAATTTAATGTAGATGATAATCAAATATCTATTTGAAGAAATGAATGAATTTGTGTTTGACAATCGAATAATCTCAATGTTTTGTGTGGTCTTACATTTTGCTTATGCATTTGTACCGACACTTTATAAACGCAGTCTTGAGATTTTGCATTCTAAAAGGCTTCACATCTTCCATATTGCCCAGAAATCTAAAAGGTTTCACATCTTTCATATTGCCCATGAATTCCTTTTAAGCAGCCTCATCAAATATTAAACTGGAATACAATACACACACACACACACACACACACACACACACACACACACACACACACACACACATATATATATATATATATATATATATATATATATCCCTCAAGATGAACGAACTTGACCTACTCCTTTATTTAGTTCAGGGCTATAAAGTTTATTTGCTTCTTACTAAGGGCAAAATCATGAGCTTCATCGCTCGACTCTAAACCAAATTAAAAAGACACGGCTATAGAATGAGAATCCTTCACTCCATAAGGATAGGTTCCATACCTACAAGACCTCCTATCCGCTCATTTCACACCAACTAAAGCGGGACTTAATAACCAAGGTGTGTGTGTGTGTGTCTATATATATATATATATATATATATATATATATAGAATTAGTGTTTTGGTTCGGTCACTTGAATATATGAGTTTTCTAAAGAAAGTGACACATCTTTTTCAATGTTATTGACTTGTATGCAAAAATACATGTAGGTAGTTTTAAATTACGTTTAAAAAGACCAAAAATTAATCAAACCATACCGTAACCCGAGATGATTGAGAAAATTTAAATTTTGGTTACACACATTCGAATAATTAAAAAATTGGTATGATATAAAGGTTTTGAAATAATTAACCGAACCGAACCATATACACTCATAGATCTTATATGTTGAACCCCTTGACACAAGCCAAGGTTTCATCTCAACAGATACGGAAGTTCAAAATTACCCTTAGGTCGCAGGTTTGATACACTGGTGCAACAATCTATTTTTTTTTTAAAACCTCATTGTTCGAAATCCTCGTTCGTCCTTGCAAGACAAATATTATACACTGGCAGCTCTTACCGATACGCTAGGGCTCCATTTGCTTCAGATATTTTCCACTTCTGTCGTAGTGATATGCATTAATACTTAAATTGCATAGTAACATTTAGTCGGAGACAGGGTATTCCAATTGGGGAAGAAACGAGCTTGTCTAGTTTGATGAGCTACTAGATCGTAAAAATTTGAAATTTTTACACTCTATACCCATGTGATTCATTTTTATTACCCGACCTACCTAACAAAACTTATACACCCATTTTATCAATAATATTTACCCTCATACCCATGTCCTGAAAATGCTCCCAATTATACACCACTTTTTGATAAGCCCAAGGGACCCCCTTGACACGACCCGGAATCCGGTTAGGCCGTGCGGGCACCCGACATCCTTTCCTAGACCCGTCGGGCGAACCCTTATCAATTAAATTAGGAAAATAAATATAAAAATTCATAAATAAAGATAGGACTAAAAAAACACACAGACATATTGACACCTCTAAGTTGTACGAAAGAAAATTTCAGCTGACTACCAACATACTAGGTTTAGGGCTATCCAGACTAGACATCTAAGACTACAAAAGAAGACAGATACCTCATGAAGGGAGCAAAATACAACTGAAATAATGAACATAAATCTGGTGGCCATCCGGAATAAAAGTTGGCAATAAAAGTTGGCTCACCCTGACAGCTGAAGTCGTCTTCGCTCCTTCACAACGTGATGAACTCAATCCTGGAGCGAACCTGCCGAAACGAAATAGATAGAAAAAAACAAACAACAAACAATGGTGAGTCAAAAGGACTTAATAAGTGGGGCAGACTAGCCACCTCAAAGAATAGGATATCTAGCAGGGAGAAAAGAAATAATTAGAACAAATTCTTCTTATTTAAATTATAAAAAGGCAGAGCCAGATAATAACTAGAAACACGTATGGAATCACAAACTCATCAACAGCCAGGAACGTAAGATAGCCAGAACATATAAGTATCCCGTACACATCAACAATCAGAAATACATCCTGTTGCGGCGTGCAACCCGATCCATATATTCATACTGTCGCGGCGTGCAACCCGATCCATATATTTATTCCGTTGCGGCATGCAACCCGATCCATATATTTATACCATTGCGGCGTGCAACCCAGAATACGAGCCAGGAATATATAAGCAAACTGAGATATGTCCACGACATAGTATACATACCGCATACATAAAACACAACACAATACACATAATAGTCAGTATGTGGTGCAATGAGATGGGATGAATGCGGTACGATGCAATGCAGTCATATATGCCTGATACCTATCTCCGGCGCGGGACTCTCATCGTCTACCAGGAGATATATGCAATAATGGTCCTTCACCGGCTCGGGACTCTCATCGATTACCGGGAAGTATATGCAATAATGACCTTTCACCGGTGCGGGACTCTCATCGCCAACCGGGAAGTATATGCAATGATGACCCTTCACCAGCTCGGGACTCTCATCGATTACCGGGAGGTATATGCAGTAATGACCCTTCACCGGCTCGGGACTCTCATCGATTACCGGGAAGTATATGCAATAATGACCCTTCACCGGTGCGGGACTCTCATAGCCAACCGGGAAGTAAATGCAATGCTCAAAACCAGAGTGCAATGCTCTTATGCAAAATGCAATACCAACAACAGGGCATAACATATAATATACAATGTAAATTCAAAGCTAAGGCGTAATGAGTACGCCTATCGGCAGCAACACACGTAAGGAAGACGTGGTAGAATATCCACAAGGCCAAAGGGCCTCCAAAGAAATGGATATAAACACTTACCTCATTCAAATGCGACTCAACAACCGGTTTGTCCTTTGGATTCATTGCCAAATGACCCCACTGTGTTCAATAAGAAGAAAAATATATCAAATTAGGCTAAAGGCTTCATTCCTCACATCTTAGGGCAATCCGGTTAGGAACCTGATACCCTATTCGCATACGCAATACGCAGGCCAGGCCTACGTACGGGGTTTATGGTCACATAACCAAACCCTAAATAAATTACATTTATATGTTGCCCATAACTCACTGAGTACGAATATATAATCAACTTCATTATCGGGGTCCATTTGACCCTTTAACTATCAATTGAACTTATTAAAACGATGTCTAATATTCCAAGTTTTATCGTTAAAATATATTCAAACACACGTAATAAACTCAAATAATATATTAGGATCATTACCTGAATGTTCCAGGGTGAAAATTCTACTTTTCTCCGGCCCCTGTTCTCATTTTCTTGCATTTTTATTTACTGCGTTATTTCATTTTTCTCTGTTCTCGTCTTTTGCTGCTTTCTGATCTTGTTTAGCTTATAAGCTCTCCCCAACCGACTTTCTTTTCTTTTCCTTTTTCCTTTATTTTGTCTTTTACTCTTTTTCTTTTATTTTAATTTCTTTTCGCGGCGAAAATTAAAACGGTACTCTGCGATATTCGAAATAATTTCAACTTTTGCATACAAGTTATACAAAATATATGAAACATACTCGCGAAGGCGGATCTCAAATTGGACTCCCGAAACTCAAGATGCGAATTTAAATAGAAAAAGTCAAATTATTTAACTTTCGGCATTTTAGCGGAAACTAGCCGAACAACATCGAAATTCACTTTCGGAAGTTCACAAAAGTTACAAATAATTATACAAACCTAACGGCACTTTCGGATTTCGAATCAGAGCTCATTCGCCAAAACCGAGCTCGACAATCTCTTTTTAATATTTATCGACAATAAAAACTGACACCTTTTTCCGATGCCTACCAAACGAGTTCTGATTTAGCTCAAATTTTACAAACAGGTCCTAATGGACCTTACGAATATTTTAAAATTATCGGCATGCCAATCGGAGTCCTAACTTCCGAAACGACTGACCGAGGTCGTTTCATTCTCCTCCACTTAAACTCTCGTTCGTCCTCGAACGAGCCTAAGTCTAAAGAAAAATTCGCACGGATAACAAGTGAACTTGCACGACCTTCATGAGCTACTCCACGGGCATTATTTCCTGATTGCAGAATCAGAATTATAACACACACCCGAACTCTTTGAAATAAACATATCTGGATAATATCAACTCGAGGGTTGCAGCTGTTTGGCAACTCGAGAGGGTAATTTGGTAGCTCAGGTCTGAGCCGCGTTATATTCTAGCTACGTCTTTCCTAATCCAGCAGGTTGTGCAAGGATGATTATTCCTATTCAAATTAGCTGTATGAGTTTATGCTTTAAGTGGAGGAGTCTTCCTCCAATACATAATGCTAATATTAAATCTCTAAGGCGTTGTTAAAGCGTAAGCTAACTCTTAGTTCCACCAAACTGTTTTATATCGTAAGGTATATCGACGAGGTGATTCGTCTGCAGAATCATGTTAATCCATCCAGAGTTCCGTGTCTCTTTATTTCAAAAATGTAGAGCTCTCCTCTCATGATCGAGGAAGGATGAGCTTAGTCAGAATAAGCTGGGCAATGGCGCAGAATTTTATTCTGGGACATTATGGTATCCCCAGACTTCACCCAGACTTTTATCATGGGAGGTTATGGTAAATATAGAACCTAACCCAGTTTTTAAGACTGGATTAGCAAACATACAGGATACCAGTATTTAATTGTGTACCTAACATTGGCATTCGAGAAGTCTGGAAATTGGAAGAACATAGGGAAGAACATGGAAAACACAACTTTTTTGACTACATTTATTCTGATATTTAATCTCTTTTTTACTATACATATTCTCTTTAACCATAACAGTTGGACAAGAGAAAGGACGACTGCCTACTTGCCGGAGTAAGGAAAAACTCCTCAAAAGATAACCAGACTCATGACAATGATAACACCTTTCTGCTGAAAATAGAAGCAGGATAGATTGTTGATAGCTGTAAAGAAAAGACTGAATCTGATCTTGACGAGCTACCAGCGCACTCTAAGAATCACGTAACACAAGCTGAAATAACATGGAAGGTGACCTCCCGAAATAATCAGAACTTTTACCTCCAAATGAGGTACCATGGTTGCCCACTAGGGTCACGGGATCTCTTGCTTTCCCGCTCTAACTCTTCCCACTCTAACTTATGGTATGCCTCGTACCTTCGAGCAATATCAACAACGACATCAAATGAAGTCCAAACCTCAATTTCTCGAGCCATCCGGGATCTCAAGGAAGGAGAAAGGTCAGCAATAAATCTTTGAACATTCTCGGAAGGTTCATGGACTAGTTCTAATGCATATCCAGGAATCTTAGAGACTTCAATCCCATATTCTGAAACTAACAGACTAACCGATAGGCTACCCTGTCTAATCCACTCAAACTGGCAACACTTTTCATCTCGCTCGCTGCTCGAAAGGAACTTTTCCACGAATCTAGAAGAAAAATCGAACCAATAAGCTAATAAGAGAACGGTCCATCAATTCAAGGTTGAACCCTTGAAACTAGAAAGCAGAATAATCGACACCATACCGCTCGATATAATCGAGAGCCTGAAGGATACGCTGACATCATTTTATGTTTGAAAAAACTTAAACAGGGATTATTTGATGCATGGCCTAAGAACATCAGAAGATCCAATCAGGTAAAATAATGCAATCTCTTTGGGCACTCGGACCGAACTGTTACCTCGGCTGGCTAACCAGCCAGGACAATTGGTGGCGCAACACATGCTGCCTTTGGAATATAATTTACTGGAGAAACATCAGGAACTGGAACAAGAGCTCTCTAAGACCGAATATCTCCATCTGCGGCAACTTGATAAGCTGCCTAACGAATAATAGGTTATTGTGGTATCTGCGTCGCCAAGATCTCGTAAAAGAATCGTAGAGAGCAAAGGGAACCACAAGGCCCTGCTCTCTTGCCCATCGCAAGCTCGTACAGCTGGGACCTCTGTAACTAGATCGTCAGCACGATCAAAACTCTCGGAGCTTCGTCAGTGCTAGCCCCACGCCAAACTGCTTCGTTTTGAACTCATAACTCATACCGTTTGCTGATTTGTCGCACGAGGGTTCACAATTACCACGAAGGAATTAACGAATTAACAAAAATACTTTTGAATCCTAGACCGACGCACGACCAGAAATGAAGGAAGTGAAACTTCCTAAAGGCCATCATAGCCTCTCCTAGATAATTACGGACGTCTACGTACCTATCAGCGAGACTCTACTAGACACTGTCTTAGTCTGGATAGACTCTAAACTGGGCTCTGATACCAACAGACATGACCTGGAATCCGGTTAGGCTGTGCGGGCACCCGACATCCTTCCCAAGACCCGTCGGGCGAACCCTTATCAATTAAATTAGGAAAATAAATATAAAAATTTATAAATAAAGATAGGACTAAAAAAACACACAGACATATTGACACATCTAAGCTGTACGAAAGAAAATTTCAGCTGATCACCAACATACTAGGTTTAGGGCTATCCAGACTAGACATCTAAGACTACAAAAGAAGACAGATACCTCATGAAGGGAGCAAAATACAACTGAAATAATGAACATAAATCTGGTGGCCATCCGGAATAAAAGTTGGCAATAAAAGTTGGCTCACCCTGACAGCTGAAGTCGTCTTCGCTCCTTCACAACGTGATGAACTCAATCCTGGAGCGAACCTGCCGAAACGAAATAGATAGAAAAAAACAAACAACAAACAATGGTGAGTCAAAAGGACTTAATAAGTGGGGCAGACTAGCCACCTCAAAGAATAGGATATCTAGCAGGGAGAAAAGAAATAATTAGAACAAATTCTTCTTATTTAAATTATAAAAAGGCAGAGCCAGATAATAACTAGAAACACGTATGGAATCACAAACTCATCAACAGCCAGGAACGTAAGATAGCCAGAACATATAAGTATCCCGAAGACATCAACAATCAGAAATACATCCTGTTGCGGCGTGCAACCCGATCCATATATTCATACTGTCGCGGCGTGCAACCCGATCCATATATTTATTCCGTTGCGGCGTGCAACCCGATCCATATATTTATACCGTTGCGGCGTGCAACCCAATCCATATATTTATACCATTGCGGCGTGCAACCCGATCCCCGCAACCCAGAATACGAGCCAGGAATATATAAGCAAACAGAGATATGTCCACGACATAGTATACATACCGCATACATAAAACACAACACAATACACACAATAGTCAGTATGTGGTGCAATGAGATGGGATGAATGCGGTACGATGCAATGCAGTCATATATGCCTGATACCTATCTCCGGTGCGGGACTCTCATCATCTACCAGGAGATATATGCAATAATGGTCCTTCACCGGCTCGGGACTCTCATCGATTACCGGGAAGTATATGCAATAATAACCTTTCACCGGTGCGAGACTCTCATCGCCAACCGGGAAGTATATGCAATGATGACCCTTCACCGGCTCGGGACTCTCATCGATTACCGGGAGGTATATGCAGTAATGATCCTTCACCGGCTCGGGACTCTCATCGATTATCGCGAAGTATATGCAATAATGACCCTTCACCGGTGCAGGACACTCATAGCCAACCGGGAAGTAAATGCAATGCTCAAAACCAGAGTGCAATGCTCTTATGCAAAATGCAATACCAACAACAGGGCATAACATATAATATACAATGTAAATTCAAAGCTAAGGCGTAATGACTACGCCTATCGGCAGCTACACACGTAAGGAAGACGTGGTAGAATATCCACAAGGCCAAGGGCCTCCAAAGAAATGGATATAAACACTTACCTCATTCAAATGCGACTCAACAACCGGTTTGTCCTTTGGATTCATTGCCAAATGATCCCACTGTGCTCAATAAGAAGAAAAATATAACAAATTAGGCTAAAGGCTTCATTCCTCACATCTTAGGGCAATCCGGTTAGGAACCTGATACCCTATTCGCATACGCAATACGCAGGCCAGGCCTATGTACGGGGTTTATGGTCACATAATCAAACTCTAAATAAATTACATTTATATGTTGCCCATAACTCACTGAGTACGAATATATAATCAATTTCATTATCGGGGTCCATTTGACCCTTTAACTATCAATTGAACTTATTAAAACGATGTCTAATATTCCAAGTTTTACCGTTAAAATATACTCAAACACATGTAATAAACTCAAATAATATATTAGGATCATTACCTGAATGTTCCAGGGTGAAAATTCTACTTTTCTCCGGCCCCTGTTCTCATTTTCTTGCATTTTTATTTACTGCGTTATTTCATTTTTCTCTGTTCTCGTCTTTTGCTGCTTTCTGATCTTGTTTAGCTTATAAGCTCACCCCAACCGACTTTCTTTCCTTTTCCTTTTTCCTTTATTTTGTCTTTTACTCTTTTTCTTTTATTTTAATTTCTTTTCGCGGCGAAAATTAAAACGGTACCCTGCGATATTCGAAATGATTTCAACTTTTGCATACAAGTTATACAAAATATATGTAACATATTCGCGAAGGCGGATCTCAAATTGGACTCCCGAAACTCAAGATGCGAATTTAAATAGAAAAAGTCAAATTGTTTAACTTTCGGCATTTTAGCGGAAACTGGTCGAACAACATCGAAATTTACTTTCGAAAGTTTACAAAAGTCACAAATAATCATACGAATCTAACGGCGCTTTCGAATTTCGAATCAGAGCTCACTCGCCAAAACCGAGCTCGACAATCTCTTTTTAATATTTATCGACAATAAAAACTGACACCTTTTTCCGATGCCTACCAAACGAGTTCTGATTTAGCTCAAATTTTACAGACAGATCCTAATGGACTTTACGAATATTTTAAAACGAGTTCTGATTTAGCTCAAATTTTTTGGAAAGCTAACTTCTTTGTTTTTTTGTTTTTTGTTTACTTTACAAATTAGATATTTCTCATTGTTAATTTTTTTGATTTAATAACAAAATAGTTTTAATTTATAAAATTTTCAGTTTACTTTTTCAATTCTAGTAGTATTCGCTGTTCATATTCGTACATGAATTAGATTTTTAAGTATCAATTAAAGGAAAAAAGGAAAAAAAAAACAGAAGAAAAAAAGAGACAAAGATATTGGATAAGGGGCGGCCCAACGATCTTTGTGATCTAAAGCCAAACTTTAATGAAGGCCTTAACTTTTTTATTATATATATATTTAAAATTTATTTTTTTGATTTTTTGAAATGCAAATTATTAATAAATTAGATAAGAAGATAATAAAAAGATAGAAACATAGAAACATGGTTCAAGGATAATGATTTGACATCAGATTGAATTTTCTACTCAAGCATGATTGTTGTAGTCTTTAATTTTGAAAATTAAATTAACAAATACTCCACTATTTTCAAATCAATGCACTGAAGCTCTACAATAATGCTCGATCTTTAGCTATTGCACAATGGAGACTTAAATTAAAAAATAGCGTACAAAAAAATAATGTAGTGCACCTGTTTTCACTTTGCTGTGAGAAAGTTTTGGTAAGAAAAATTAGAACTTTAAAGTAAAAATTATACTTATTGGTGTATTAGAACCGATGAGAATATATTTCTCGCCTAATTGATAATTTTTCAAGTCTTAACATAAGTACTCTTCCTATTGCTACTTTAAAATGACTCTTTTAATTTCCAGAAATATTGTTGACTTAAAAACCTTCCGAGTATTGTATTTCAGAACAAAAAAAAATGAAGCGCCATTATCAATCACTATGTCAAAATTATTTTTTCTTTTTATGCAATTTTTCATGTAATTTTATTTTTTTTGCTTCACAGATCTTTTTTTTTATAAAAATTTATACATAACATAAATTGGGTATAAATAAAAATGCAGGTAAGGGCCGCCCCTGTATTGGATGATATAGATTTGGATTTGTAGTAGTGTAGCGAATTTGCAGCTATACTAGTTTAATTTTCATATAGCAATTGGATATTTTAGGTATTGGTTAAAGGAAAAAGGTGAAAAAATAGAGGTATAAGGTTGTGAAAACAAGAGGGTAAAAATTTAGCGTAGGGGCCTGTTTGGCGCGCGCTAATTGATTTGTAGCCGTCAAAAATAAATTCGCTGAGAAATAGCCACCTCCGGACAAATCCCAGTATAAATACTGGGGCTTTGAACAAGTTTTATTCAAAGCCCCAGTATTTATACTGGGGGAAGCTTCAGTAAACTAGTCCCAGTATTTATACTGGGGCTTTGAACAAAACTTGTTCAAAGCCCCAGCATTTTGTTATGGGACTTTGTATAAAGCTTCAGTCCCATAACAAAATGCTGGGGCTGTGAACAAAACTTGTTCAAAGCCCCAACATTTTGTTATGGGGACTGAAGCTTTATATATAAAGTCTCATAACAAAATAATGGGATTTATCCCTTTGATGGGACCTTTGTTATGGGAATAAATCCCATTATTTTGTTATCCCATAACAAAATAATGGGGCCTTTGAACATGTTAGTTCAAGGTCCCATTATTTTGTTATGGGATTATTTTGTTATGGGACTTCTTCAGTCCCATAACAAAATACTTGGGCTTTGAACAAAAAGTATTTTGTTATGGGACTAGTCTGGGGGTGTTTTCCAACGCTAATGGAGCTTAAGTGTGCGCGCGAATTTTTGGCTATTCTTCAAAGAATTTTGAAACGCTGGATAGTCCTCATTAAGCGCATCCAAAAATGGCTACTGATCAAAATTTCACAAGAAGAGGTTGGTGAGAATGGATCACTTACTAGTTCTTCTTCCATTATAAGAGTTCCCTCCATATACCAAACCACCCCTTCTCTTGAACTTTCTAGAAGACCCACCAACACCTTACCTCTATCTGTTCCTTTCTCCTCCAACGAAAAATCCCATTTTCATCATGTTCGTCTAAAACATGCTTCTTTGTAGTTTCTGTTGTGGTTAATCCTATTTCAGTTCTTAGTGAAGAAGCTTTTTAGGGGTCTTGGTAGTTTTGGGAAGGATTCTTTAAATGTCAAGTGAAGCTGAATATGAGTCTGACATGGAGGCTGAGGAGTATGAGGTGGAGGATGATGATGAGTCAGCATAGTTGACTTAGGAAAATATATTAATATTTCTTTAAACTAGTCTAGATATTTCAAACAAGTACACTTATTAGTGGTTAGGTTAACAAACAAGTTATCCCATGAATGAAGTACAAATTGATGTTTGATTTTTTGTTGTGTTAAATGTAATATACTTTTTAACATATCGTATAACTTTTTTGTATGCACCTTTTAGTATTTGGATTGAAGTGTGTGTTCTATAGAACAAACTGGTGTTTCAATTTTTTTTGTTCTTTTAAATATAATATACCTTTTTTTATACTGTTTACTTTTTCGATACACAACTTTTAATGTTTGGATCAAAGTGTGAGTTGCTATCGAACAAATTAATATTTCGAATATTGTTATTATTAATTCAGTATACCTTTTTGGTATACCGTATACTCTTTTAATATACACTTTTTTTGTGTTTGGATCGAAGTCCGAGTTGCTATCGAACAAACTAATGTTTCGAATTTTGTTGTTTTTAATTCAGTATACCATTTTTGGTGTATACACATTTTTTGTGTTTGGATAGAAGTGCGAGTTGCTATCGAATAAATTAATGTTTTGAATTTTGCTGTTATTAATTCAGTATACCTTTTTGATATACTTTTTTGTGTTTGGATCGAAGAGTGAGTTGCTATCGAACAAATAAATATTTCAAATTTAGTTATTTTGAATTCAGTATACCTTTTGGGTTACACCTTTTTTATATTTGGATCAAAGAGAGTTTCTATTGAACAAATAAATTTTTCTTTATTGTTTTGAATTTAGTATACCTTTTTGGTATACCGTATACTCTTTTGATAAACACCTTTACGTTTTAGATTTAAGTGTGAGTTGCTATCCAAAAAAATTCACTGCATGCCCTCCATAAGGAGTGGTTTTGCAAAATTGCCCGCGCTAAGGAATGTTTTAGCAAAATGTCCTTATTTAGTCCGAAGCCAAGACTTCAAGGCGAAAATGTTGTAAGTCTTGGCAATTGGCTATACTTCAAGGGCAAGTGCTTCTGTTTTTCCAATACTTCAAGTTATATGACGAGAATGCATGGAAGACTGGAAGGGACAAGTCTTGACAATTGCCAAGACTTACGACGAAGTGCGGCAAGTGTTGCCTTTTGCCAACAGTTGCCGTTCAAGTATTGGCAAATCGACCAGGGGTCAAAGGCAAGTCTTACCTTTTGCCAAGACTTACGGCCAAGTGCGGAAATTATTGCCTTTTGCCAATACTTGAAGGAATAAGTTTATAAAGGCAAGTCTTGGCCCCGACCTAAAAACTTGATAGAGGTATTTTCGTCCGAATTTTTTCATTAAACCTTAACGGGGTATTTTTGCAAACTATCTTTTAGCGCGGGCAAAAAGGCAAACCATTGCTTCCCGTGTCGTATTTTTGCAAATCAGCCGTTGCTATCGAACAAATAAATGTTTCTTTATTGTTTTGAATTTAGTATACCTTTTTGGTATACCGTATACTCTTTTGATAAACACCTTTACTTTTTAGATCAAAGTGTGCGTTGCTATCGAACAAATTGATGTTTTGAATTTTATTTATTTCTTGTTTTTGAAAAAAATATGCCTTTTTAGTATACCGTATAATACTATTTTGATATACCTTTTATTTTTAGTGAATATCTTGAATGGTATAATAGAAAGATCTATAGTATAACCTAAGATTATACATTATTGATATATTACACAAGTAAACTTTTCTATTATATACATTTATAGTATACAATATACCTTACTGGTATACCATAATATTGAAGCCAATATAATTATATACTCTTATGATATACAATATATTATATTAATATTATAAAGATAAATAAAAAAAATCCACTATATCAGTAATGTCTTTTTACTATTAAAAATATTTTTTCTGAAAAAAAAATGAAAAAAGGTACACTACATCAGCTATTTTTCACAAAATTGTGTACAAAAAAAAAAAAAAGAAGAAGTAAAACTAGCAAATAAAAAATAAAAAGGTACATTGAACCAATTATATTTTTTTATATCATTTTATACCGAAATAGAAAAACTAAAAGAAAGAAAAAAAAGTTATAGTATATCAATTATTTTTCATCACTTAATATTGAAAAAAAAGAACAAGAAAATGATTAAACAAAAAACATATTAATAAACAAAAAATTAAAGGAAAAGCATATAATGTCTTGATTTGTTTTCACTAGTTTTTAAAAAAAAAAATAAAGACAAAGGGAGCAAAAAAAGTGAATGAAAATACATTAAGGAAAAAAAAAAATACTTTGGGAAATAATAAAATTGAATTAGAAAGGAAATAGAAAAAAAATAGAAGAGTGAAAAGGGAAAAAACTTATATAGCCACCAATATAGTATAATAACAATTTACCTAGCCTTAACTTAATCTGGCCACTATAATATATTTAAAATATGTATTTTATTCGTATTTTTTGAATATAAATCAAGAATATATTCTTCCTATAAATGAGGAAGTGTGCATTTTTTAAGCTGCTAACAGAATACGCTTAGATGTCCCATTAATATAGCAGATAAATACGTTATCCATTTTTCCCACTACTATATGTAACAGTAGCAACATAAATCTTCTACCAATACAATCAAATTGCAGAAACATCCTTCTGAAAAAAGAATTCCCAGAAATGGAGCGTATAAATATTATTGTTCAATACGATGGAGTATGGAATGGTGACAACAAATTCTCCAATTTCAAGTTGTATGGTGTTTTATTACCATTGGATTGCTCATTTGTTAACTTTGTTGCTGAAATCAAAAGGCAAGTTGGGATAGCGACAACAATTGAGGCGCTGGAAATCAGATACCTGTTAAAGGAAGGCTATCAACCATTACAAATATCCAATGATATAAGTCTACAGTTGTTCATCAATCTGGTGAAATCATGTCCTGATATCACTCGGTATCCGCTATGTATCAGCTTGGAAAAGCCTCCCAACGCGACTGTTCCGTCAAATAGTCAAGCTATTGTTCCGTCGAATAATCAAGATATTGTTCCACTTTGCAGTGATATGAATATGGATACTGTATATATAGCAAATGACAGTGACGATGATAGTGATGATATAACTTTTGATGAAATTGAAGTAATAAGTAACCCTTTCCATGAAGAAGTTGTGGTGAATCAAGTTTATACTGACAAGGATACATTAGTGAGTGTCATGAAGAACCTTGCACTCAATAAAAAGTTTCAGTTTCTCGTCGACAGATCGTCATCAACAAGGTGTGTTAATATTAGAATTCAGTAATAGTTACAATGTATATACATATATTCTAATTACATATAATGCAGTTTGTGTTTAATGTCTTGTTTACGACATATATCACGTTAATACTTGTATATATTTATCTAAAATAGTGTGTATCCTTTGATAGGTACACACTGATATGTGCCGGTAGCCAATGTGATTGGTGTTTGAAGGCTTCTAGCTTGAACAAGTCGAAAATATTTAAAGTTAGAAAGTTTATCAACACCCATTCTTGCCTGCCTGAGGAGAGGCTTATCTCACAAC
This sequence comes from Petunia x hybrida, assembly GCA_037355625.1. Classification (NCBI taxonomy): domain Eukaryota; kingdom Viridiplantae; phylum Streptophyta; class Magnoliopsida; order Solanales; family Solanaceae; genus Petunia; species Petunia x hybrida. The sequence goes on from JBBBVM010000082.1 coordinate 8,472,256, forward strand.
GACATGCCTCTTATGATCCTATTGGATCTTTAGTCAAAGACAAATTGGATGATCCTAAGACAACTTACACACCTAATAACATAATCAGAGATATCAAGAAAGATTACGGTGTTGAATTAAACTACATGAAGGCATGGCGCGCAAAGGAGAAGGCACTTGAAATTTTAAGAGGAAATCCCGCTAAATCCTATGCAAGGCTATCAAGATACCTGTATACACTAAGAGAAAGCAACCCCGTGTCTGGTGACTAAACTACATAAAACAACTGACAGTCGCTTCATGTATGTTTATGTAGCACTATATGCATCAATCAAGGTTTGGGAACATTGCAGACCAATTGTGGTTGTTGATTGGAGCTTCATAAAATCAATATATGCTGGGACATTGCTTACAGCGTGCACACAGAATGCAGAAGGTTAGTTGTAGACCTACTGAATATTTTTTTTGACTCAAATATATTAGTTGATGTAGATTTGTAAAAGTTGGATAAATATTATTGCAGTAGGTTTCTTGGTTTTTAGCTAAGTTAGAAAATGTCAATTTAACTCAAATGTAGGTGTTGATGTAGTGATAATTATTAATATCACTATAATATAGCCATAATATCAGAACATAGAATCGATATTGCTATAATATAGATGGAAATAGCAACATAGCTATGATATTGATAGACTCATAATTATCGATATAGATATAATATAGTTCCTGGTAATAGTGTGTATTAAAATCTCTTTTGTGGCGGAATTTCTAAGCCACATCTTGCCACTCGCATATGCAGTGGTTGACTCGGAGAATGATGCAGCTTGGGAATGGTTTTTTGAATGCTTCAAAGAGACATGGAATTCGTGAGGGGCTGTGCAAAGTATCTGATAGATGCGAAAGCATATTGAGGGCTGCTGCACTGGTTTATCCGAGCGTACCTCCCTGTATATGTATATTTGATTTGTGGAACAATATATAGGTGAACTTTAAAGGAAGTCAAAAGAAAATTGGGGGTGTATTTTTTGTACTTGCAAAGGCGTACACGATTGCCGAATTTGATGTGATTGAAATAATAGACAAAAGGATGAAAGAGTACTTGCTTGATATTGGGTACCACAAGTGGGCTAGAGCACATTCCCTTGCGAATAGAGCACAAATCATGACATCCAATCTTGCAGAGTCATGCAATTCTGCAAACAGGCATGTAAGAGAGCTCCGTATAGTACCATTATTGGAGTATATATCAATATGGTAAGGAGGTGGAATAACGAGAATCGCACAGAAGCAACAGGGACGTATACACATCTGACCAAATACTATAATGAAGTTCTGGAACAAACTATGGAAGCATCGGTATATATGACGGTTCGTGATATGTTCATTTTATGTCATAATCTGATTTTTATCGGTCTAATATTGATATTCGTGGTATATGTAGGTGGTACCATCAACTGAATTTATGTACGAAGTATACGAAAAAGGGATAAAATATAAGGTTTGCCTGCAAAATAGGACTTGCTCCTGCAAGAGATTCTAGATGGACGAGATGCCATGTCCACACGCACAAGCTGTTCTTTCGTACAACAATGTGTTCTCCTATAGCTATTTCTCTTCATACTACATAAGAGAGTCGCTCCTTAATGCTTACAGAGAACCATTTTATCCAATTGAAGATGAAACCATGTGGAACTTTCCAGTAGGTGTGTCTGAAGAAGTTGTCCTATCTCCAAAGAGTAAAATTAGAGCAGGTAGGCCACCAAAGAGTAGACGCAAGTTATCTTGGAAAAAATATGGAAAAGAGGACAAACTTACTTGTGCACGATGTGGAAAACAAGGACATAATTGGAAGACATGCAGAGCTCGTCCGATTAGTTCGTGATTCTGGAGTTCTATAATTTATGTTATTTTAGGAGCTTATTAGATGTGTATTGACTGTTTTAGAAGGAATAAATTAAAAATTTAATCTATTTTCCAAGTTTTGCAACCTTAATATCTATCAAATTCATGCCGTTAAAGCAACTTGAAAGTTAAGCCCCTGATACTTGCTCATACATATCCTAAAGGCGGTAAATTAGCTCTTTGCTGCTATGATAAAATTCTAAAAGAATGTTAAATTTGAAAGTCAGTAAGTAATTGAAGGTTGAGTTTGGAGAAAATAACTTAACTTGCTTCATTATTGATTTGCTTATTAGTATCTTACTGGATGATACTAATTTGAAAATGAAAGGGTAAGCATTTTGCAGTTGGATAATATGAAGTTAGTATTAGACTATTGTAAGATACTCCACTCTTAGAAATATTTCTCGGCCTGAAATATTTGCCATCTTATCTTCTGCATATTCATCTCTAGTGTCACTGTGAAGAATTTAAATTCCATGTAATGTCACTCTCTTGGTAACCAAACACTAGAAAATCCGTAAATATTTTCCCGTAAATGACTTCCATCAAATCAACACATCCCAAATTTTTCATAATATTATCAGCAGTCAATTTGTGATATGTCGAAGCAATGTCAGATCCTTTTTTTGGATAGTTGATGAATGTTTACTGCTATTAGATATTAAGAACTGATGCGCATTCTCATTATATTTATAGTCCATGACAGAATCCAATTATTTTCTGCATATTCATGTCTAGTAGACTAGTACATAACTGTGTACTTCTGCTCTCTTAGATATAATACGTTGTTACGTATTGCAGAAGCTAGTTTCATCACTCGGGCAGCCAATTAGTGGTATGTAGAACCTGTTTCAGCTAGCAATTGTGGTGATCAAGCTGAGTTCTCCAGATCTTTCAAAAACCTAGGCTCAGAGCCTATAATTAATAGGAATAGAATATTCAATTTCATTACTTGCTGATAAATTTCTCATACTTGCTTTTGAATCTTCTTAGTCTGATGTGTGTTTTTTTTCTTATACAGTAGTCTCTAAATTCAAGAGCTTAAGTTTGCGAAACTTCCCACCTTTATGTTCCAGTGTCTGCCCTTGTGATACCCTATTGATGTCTGGCATATTGCAGAGATGTCCTTAGAAGCATCTAACATACTCTTAGCCACATCTGATTCCATTTACTAGTTTATCTGCTAAAAATACACGTTTGTTCCTAGCATATAGACCACCTGATGCACAAGCCGAATATTGGTTGCACTGGCATAAAGGACTGTTGAGTTGCAAAAAGATAGACTGAAAGTGACTGAAAGTATTAGCTTTTACTTCCAGCAATAACAAACAACTGATAATATATATCCATACGCGAGAAAGGAGTGTGATGCCATGTGATTTCTTGTGCTTGGTAATCAGAACATGATTATTAACAATAGCTCAATTAGAAGCAACATGTCCCAGGTGCGATAAATAAATATTGAACCTAATAAACACTGATTTGAACTGGTTGCAATACTGTTTTTATGCATATGGAAGACTACATGATGTGATGCTAGTGGCATGACACTACTCTTATAAATATCCAATTTATATAGAAATTACCAAGACATTGTCAAAGAGGGGAAACTTAATAGAAACAATTTTCTGGTGCCTTTATGGAATCACTTCTCAGTGACACAAGACAATGAGATTTTCCAGACAGTGCATCAAGAACGGCAGCAAGAAAAGCAACAAAAGCAAAGACCAGCGACACATGCTCGGCCACAAGAACAAAATTATAAATCACAACATGCTCGTCGCTCCTGCTGCTGCACCTCGTCAGGTATAGTAACAGTTCTTTTTCACCTTTTGTAAATATCACTTCTATATAGTAGACATACCAGGGAACTATGTTTCTTGAGCAAATTATATTTGGCTTCAGGAATAGCAATTTCATCCGAAAATGGAGATCTTATTAAAAGAGAAACCAGAATGTTTAAAAATGTACAATCAAAAAGCAATAATCCATAAAATATTAAAGAGGTATCACATCCAAAAATCCCTTAAAAAATGAGGTAGACTAGCTCCAGACATAACAGAAATTGCACCATGTCAGATGCATTATTATGCAAAAGAAAAAAAATCTAGCAAAGTGTCAAACAGTTAATACTGCGACATTATTCCAAACTCCTTTTGGTTCTACTTTTAATTGTTGCTTGCCTTTTGTCGATTTTTCTTTGCTGCATAGTCCTACAAAAAAGCCCCATAACGCCTCCTAAACCGATGAAGATCGCATCTCTGACCAGGCATTTCATATCCATGTATGAAATATTCAGCAACTACAACAGTCAAAACAGCGTAGTCCCTATTTCAACCAAAAAATAAAATATGTAAAAGAGCGATTATAAGAAAAATTACACGGATGAGATTAATTCTAGAGGTGCTAACTTACTTTGTATGTATGCCACCCATATCTCTTTTATGCAGGACATCAAAGGGATCAGTTTCAGTTTTCTCGCCAAATTCGTAAGCTGCATTGTTAAGATCATCTCTGTTACTATAAAAACCAATTTCAGAAAGAAAAATAGGGATGATGACTCTGTATGGTTCCATAGCTTTTGTAATTCTTGCATCATATGTGTCATTGTCCCGCTTAGAGTCGTAAACATATATGCTTCTGTCCTTGAAGGACAGCCTCCCTAAACTCCAATGCCAATCATCAACAACCTTAACGGGGAACAACAGATGATCAACTTCATGCCAAGGAACATTGCATCTCATGAAATGACCTTTCATATAGTCTGATATAACATGCGGCCCGTCGAATATTCCCGAGCATTTGTTATTATGCAAGTACGATTCATAGAACTCGCAGATCATTGCATCAAAGTTGCAATTGGTGGTTGTAAAACTGATAGAAACTTGAGGGTCATATTTTCCCTTTTTCCTCAAGTAGTAGAACAAGACATCAATATGTTGTTGCATCAAACAGAAAATGTTCAAATAATTAGATCTATATAAAGTGTACTCTGAATATATTTGTTCTATATGCATATAATTATTAGATCGATATTACTTATATATAACTTCTATACATATATATATATAAAATATAGTTAAGCACATATGGGTAAAAGTTAATACTGGATGTACCAATTCAGTCAAGGGCTTCTCGTCATAGTTGAGCATATAAAACCATTCCTTTGTGCCCGCTGAATAGACTCCAAGGTCAAACGGTTTGTTCAAGATATTGACAGAGTTGGCATATGGCTCCTGCCTAAAGATTATAAAAATAATATACAACAATTTGTATTCAGAAATGGAATTATAGAAATTGTAAGAAAAAAATGAATAATGAAAAACGTACAAAGTCTTTCTTAATCGACGGTCAATCCAAGTGTTAAACCTTCCCAATAATTCTTTATCAATTGGTCTCCAAATATTGGTATGAAATGGATGCTTCATGGAAAAAACTTTTTTCATGGTGCTACTGTCAGATTCCCCAAAAGTATTGATGAACGAAGGCCTCTTAAATAAACTTTCCTTTTTGGGTCGGACAGTTTGTTGTGGGGTCTGTTCTATAGGCACAAAAGCCTCATCTTGTTCAGCAACAAATTGACTCTTTTTTTCCAATATTCACCCCTTCTGTTTCACCTCTAATTTTGTGTTGACTTCCTTGTATCTCGAAAACATCACCATCTTCTTGAAATAGTTGTGATATTCCCAAACTAAAGTTGGGGAACCAATCTGCCTCTGTAATTACACTCACATACAATATGATCAAACATCAATGGAATATATGAGTAAGTACCACGGTACAGACAATATATTGTATCAATATTAGGGCACTTAGCATTGAAAAAATACAGTACTCATATGAATCTGTACTAAAACAACAAGACCAGACTTACCAGCTCTTGTGTGATCCTCATTTTCTTTGGTAGACTTTGTCTCTTTGCGTGCGCTTGTCTCTTCGCGTGCAACACATGTTAGTTGATGGAGTTGTGACTCAGTAGTGTTATCATCCCATGGGAAGGCATCCAAATTAATAGGTGGTTCATTCTCATGGTCTAAAAAGGACATATCCAAGCACATATGTTAGTTTGATTATATATATATATATGCGTATAAGTAGATCGATATTAATTATATATAGTACCGATACACACACACACGCAGAGACTTAAATATATTTAATATATTTGTCCTATATTTTGTATATATTTATGTCGTTAAATTATATGTAACAAATATCTTTACTCGAATTTCTACAAACTATTTGGCGTTATGTATTTTTATGATATCAAATAAATATTTGTAATAGTACACAATAGACTTACCACTATTTTTTGGAACCATTTTGGAATTGGTCAGCACTTGCTCCTCTACCGGAAGATGGACAACATTATCAATGTCTGAACCGAACTCCCCAAAACTAAAGTGATCTTTAAAACCATCTTTCTGGTACTCAACATTAGGCAGTTTAATAATAAGAAAAATAGATGTTTGTAGAAATCAGAGAGTATAATTGGAATTAACAAAAAGATTTGCACAAACCTTGGGATCATAGCTAGCTCCAAACTTCAATTTCATCTCGTGCATTCCTTTCAATATGTGTTCAAATGACAAGACCTTATACTCGTTCATGCGATCGACATTCTTTCTGATATCCGCAACTTCATTCCTAATCTCATGTTGTCCCTAATAGAGCAATTTGATGTCATTGGTCCTATTAACACTTCCAATTGCTTGGTCAGTAACATTTGAAGGTTGCGCCTTTGAATCAATTTCATGGATGTTATTTCCCGGAGCGTCTTGAAGATCCACCTCAATGTGATACAAAGTATCTTGTGGCAAATCAATCATCGACCTCTCTAAGTCTGAAGAGAAAATGTTATTTAAGACAATCTACAAGGATATGAACAAAATATATTAGTACTATATCTCTGGTGCTATATAATCTATATATTTAACACAGTTGACACCCTGATGAATATACGATTACTTTGTGTCTTGGCAAGCTGAATATACCAGACTACAGTTCATAAAAACCTACATGCCTTGTGACAGACCAATTGTGAATACAAGGAATTGTGTGACCAACAATAGTAGCTATTTTACCATGCACTGTGGAGCAACATTCATAAAACCACAGCTGTAATGCATACGGAAAACCAGCAAGATGGTACATCTGCCTCTTGACACGTACCTTATCATGTAGTGACTCTATTGTTGTGAAAAAGAGTTTGGTTCCCCATGGGAAGGTTTCCCATTCACTAGAATCGACAAGGTTAAAATCCTCATATGGTATGATGGCTGGGTTGACGGAATCATTCTTAATTAAAAAGAGGTAGGTATGGATGAAGTATAGAACCACTAACTTTATAGCGTCCTCTGCATTATCCCATCTTTGTTCCAGGAAGCAGTCCTCTAATGCACTTTTCAAAACCCTTGAAGTTCCATTAAAATATTTCAACACAAGAAGATTGGGTATTGGAGAACTATAGTCTTTCAGGTGGTCGCCTTCACATCTCAACCCAGTTACAATAGCAAATTCCTACATACCAAACTTGAGATTTGTATCGTTGATTGAAAACCATAGTGCGTCGTCCGAAGGTCCAGCAACCTCTCTCAACAACAACGATATCAACAGCTGATTTTGAATCATATATTTTGGCATATCCAAAAAATGACCAAAACATGTTTCCCTAAACTTCTGGAGCAATCCATCACTTAAACACTCTTTCAGAATCTTGGCGACATGTTCATTGGTATAAACACTGATAGAACGATTCGAGCGTTTCTCCTTCGGAACATAAAAATCCCATGTCTACAAAAAACAAAAACAAAAAAAGATAAGTTGAAAGACTAGATTAAAAACCCACATTATAGACATCTAAATACATATAAAATTATAGGGGTTGATATATAGCAATTCAATAGATAAAATTTGATATAACAACTCATATGAAAGAAGCACTAAATAATAATCTACAAGCAGTATATAGAACCTGACATAAATATATAAAACCTATGTAGGAAAATCACTTAGTATTTAAATGAAAAACAGAGAAAAAGAGCTACACGTGCAAAGAAAACAAAATACCTTGAAAACAGGCGGGACACGAACAGAGTCGGAGTCAACTGATATTGCCTTCCCTTTAACTTCTTTTTTCTTGCTCAAATAAGGTTCAATATCAGAAACTTCATCGTCAACGTATTGGAAAAATTTCCCTTTTCCAGGGACATTCTTATTCTTTTTAATAAGGAGACCACCATCGTAATCAACATTTTGTCGAAATTCTCGTTCCCGTCCATTTCAATTTTGCATATTGTCAAAGCTTTGACAGTGTCTTCATAGATCTCAGGCTTAGATGGTATTAATTTCCCTACCCATCCTCCTTTTGGGAGTTACATGTGACTGAGGATGTCTGGGTCGTCCGAGATCAGGAACAAAGTCTTCGAAATCATCATCACTGATGATATTAAGTTTAGTCATATCAACTTTGAGTCCTTTTTCCACAAGAATATTCGAGTTCATTGCAGAAAGTGATTTTTGATTATGAGGGAGTTTGTGTAATGGCTGAAAAGACATAGTGAACTGATTGAAAGTTTGGTGCATGGACTGAAGCTGTGATTTTGCCCATTGAAAAAGCAGAGAACTCTTGGTTTACTCCATTAAAAGCCCTAGAAGATAAATATTCTATCCCTTAAGCGTATATTTTGGGATTGAAATCTGTAACTACCGTATTAAAATCAATCCCTATGAGTTTGCTTAATTATCCGATGATTTTCTTAATTATCCAATTTTCTTTAAATGAAAAATATATTTTTAAAATATAAAAGATATCAAAATTATATTGAGTGGCTAGGAAAAGAAAAGAATAAGAAAAAATGTTTACAAAAAGGGCCTACTGGGCTTAATAATTGAGATATATATGGGTCTCAAATGAAATGGATATGGTGGGTAATTAATTTAGGGGTTTTTACACAAATATACCAATTTGCACTCCTATATTACAATAAAATAACAACATTACACAAATTACAAGGCATAGCAATATTATTCCTAGCAATATTTGAGAAATTTTCAAATTCCCCAACACACAATCAAATGCTCGCATCGAAGATTGGCGAAGCTCTGCCAATTTTCTCTCAACCCGCCAGAGCTCTGCCGCCGACCGCCGTCATTCCGACCACATATATCATCCCCGAACTCCTCTCAACTCCCTCTTTTCATTTTCATCATTAATTTTCTCGAATTCTCAACGATTTGACGTAGATCAGAGGTTCAAAGAAACGGAAAAAATCTAACTCCGGTGACTCTCAACTTTATTCGGCCAAGCCATACGTTATAGAAGATTGAAGCACTCGTGGCCACCCTGTTTTGTTCTTCTCAACCAGTCGGTCAAGGTGTCTTTCCAACTCAGTAATATAGAAGATTGAGTATAATTTTTAGTATAAATTTCTACTTTACAAATCTCAATTATACATACATTGTGCAGAAAAAATATACTCTGCAGTGCTCAAATTTTTACATGCGTATACGGTTTCTAGTAACTATAGTTTTGGAAAAACTAAAATAGAGTAATATAGCACCTTGTACAGTGTACTTTTGAATGTGTGTCAGGCAGAGGGTGTATGTGTCAGCGAATTCAATAATATATTATGTAATGAAGTTTAGAATTGCCCTCAATTCCGCAACTTTAATTATTGTTTACATACAGTACTACTAGTATTTGACATATTGGGATGTCTATTCCCACGTCAAGGAAATTATAATTAAAACCTTTATTCATATATTTAACTACTTATTTAAAGTTATGATTTTTTCCTAGTAATATTGCTTTGTATTCAGAAATAGTGAAAAAACAACTCAAAAATATGATGAAACAATGTTGAAACAACCTAGAAACAGCTAGATACAATGCATAAATAATCTAAAAATAGTTAGATACATTGCAGAAACAATGCAAAAATCCAGAAACAGTTAGATACGGAAAGATACAGCAAGATACGAGGTCGTTGGTAGTTGAGATACAGCGATATACGAGGTCGTTGGTAGTTGAGATACGAGGTGGTTGGTAGTTGAGATACGAGGTGGATGGTAGTTGAGATACAACGAGATACGAGGTGGTGAAACAACCTGAAACAGTGAGAAAACAACGTACAAATGGGACGAAACAATGCTGAAACAGTCTAGAAACAACTAGTATAGTCTAGAAATAGTTAGATACGGCGCAAAATAACTTGAACCTGTGCAGAAACAGTTAGATACCATGTTGAAACAACCTGAAACATCGTAGATACAACGAGATACAGTTAGATACGGAGCAAAAATAGTATAGATGCAGCGAGACACAACGCTGAAACAGTCTGAAACAACTAGTGAAAAAGTCTAAAATAAAATATTAAAAAAAATATGAAACAACGCAAAAAAGTGAAATAGTTTAGAAATAGTGAGAAAAAACAAATAAAAATAATGAAACAATGCTAAAACAGTTTAGAAACAACTAGATACACTCTAGAAATAGTTAGATACGGTGAAAAACCATCTGAAACGGTTGCTGAAACGGTTGCTGAAACGGTTGCTGAAACAGTCTCAAATGGCGCTGAAACAGTCTCAAACAGTGCTGAAACGGTGTAGAAACAATTAGATACAGTGCTGAAACAACCTAAACCGGTGCAGAAACAGTTAGATACAATGCTGAACACAACTTGAAACGGTGCCGAAACAGTTAGATACAGTGTCGAACAAAACTTGAAACGGTGCAGAAACAATTAGATACGGAGCAAAAATAGTACAGATACAGTGCCGAAACAGTTTGAAACCGCTAGTGAAAAAGTCCGAAACAAAATGTGAAACAATACAAAAAAGGTGAAATAGTTTAGAAACAATGAGAAACAACGCACAAACGGGATGAAACAAATGCTAAAACTGTCTAGAAACAGCTAGATACAGTCTAGAAATAGTTGGATACGGTGCAAAACCACCTGAAACGATGCTGAAACAATCTGAAACAGTGAGATACATTTTGATACGGAGCAAAAATAGTATAGATACAGTGAGATACAACGCTGAAACAGTTTGAAACAGCTAGTAAAAAAGTCCGAAACAAAATATAAAAAATAATGTGAAACAACAAAAAAAAGGTGAAATAGTTTAGAAACAGTGAGAAACAACGCACAAACAGAATGAAACAAATGCTAAAACAGTCTAGAAACAGCTAGATAGAGTCTAGAAACAGTTGGATATGGTGCAGAACAATGCTGATACAGTGAGATACGGAAAGATACGATGAGAGACGAGGTGGTTGGTAGTTGAGAAACATTGAGATACAGTGAGATACAACGAGATACAGTGAGGATGAGATGAGAAAAAGTGAAATTCGGGGAAATGGGAGGAGTAAAAGTGAAATTAGGGGAAATGGTGGGAGGAAAAGTGAAATAGAGGGAAATGGGAGGAGCAAAAATGATATTGGGGGAAATAGGAGGAAGAATGTAAGGGTTTGCAATGTTATCGGAAAATATTGCTATGTTTTTGCTAGTTTTGTAATTAACTCTTCCTTTCCTCTATATTGGGTAATTTTTGCTAAAATATTGTTATGTTTGGTAATTAAGTTCTAAAAATTATACTTTTGTGTAAAAATTTCATCAATTTATGGGTATTTTCTGTAAAGGCAAAGTTAATGGATATATATGGGTAATATATTTGGCTGCAGTAGTTAGTTTTGTAAACAGCCCTAAAAATGTGACCCCAAAGCCACTATGTAAGGCTTTGAAAGAGAAACAACCAGCATATTTTTTTTTTTTTTTTGAAAAATAGGCATCACTTTAATTATTTTTAAAACAGTAGCCATTGAAAGTTCAAAAACTTTTCCTGAATTATTGAATTGAACTTTTTTTTTTTTTTTTTTTTTTTTTGCGATTGAGAAGTCCCTAGTAAAATTCAGTAGATCGCAAAATATGAAGCACCCGGAAACTTTTATGAAATTTTGAACTAAACCCAAGGAAACTTTCCCGGAGTTTTGTTCAAATTTTTAGAATTTTTTCCTATGACTAGCCTCCAAAAAGGGCCCGTAATTTACAATATGGCCGTTTTCTTAATATTTATAATTAAGGACGTGATGCAATGGAAAACAGGCGGAAGCGACAAACGATACAAAAGTGCGGAAGCTAAAACATGATAGGCGATATCGAGATAAAAAGCAAGACGAGGCTTGAACGTTTACCTAAGTAGCACCGAGAACTCGTCTCGATACACCCCGGGTGAAGTCAAGGATCACCTATACTATGCAACTACCCTCAAGAGGCACCCGGCTCTTGCAAATAGAATGATCAGAGAGGTTTCGATGTTCAACTTGGAATCCACCAAGTGAAATCATGCCCGTTCACGGGTTCAACATTGAGATTCACTCAAAGAAAATATCATTCTACATTCAAGGTTTGCTAAAAATGCAATAAATGACTAAGGGGTCTATTTATAGTTTCCCATTACAACATATGCCAAGTTTCTGGTCCGCACTGCCAAAGTCCTCATCGCGATCGCGCACAAGGATATGCGATCGCGCAACACTTAGTCTTCAAGCCTCGCGATCGCGTGGAAAGCGACGCTGTCGCGCAAAGCAGAAAAGTCTTCAAGCCTTCAAGCCTTCGCGGTCGCGTGTAAGGCGACGCTGTCGCGCAGAGCAGAAGAAGCCCCTTCGCGATCGCGTGAGTAGTGGCGCGATCGCGAAGAACAGATGCCCTTCGTCAGGCAGTAAGCTCAGAAGTGCTGCCCTGTTTTGCCCTGGTTTGGCTTCCCTGTTTCCTGCACTGTTTCCAGCCCGGCTTCCACTTTGATTGAGCTCCAATGCATAGTCTTCAAGTCGTCCCCCGAGCTCATATCATTCGTGCCTTGACTCCCAGACCGAGTGTAGGTGTCGATGCAATTTGGGCTGCATCATCCTCCCCTTCTTGAGAAAATTTCGTCCTCGAAATTAAGGCGTCCTCCTCCAAGGTAGCATCACCTACATCAAAAAAGGCAAAAAAAACAAAAGCTCCTACTACAAGAGTAGGTTAGTGCACCAAGTGTGGGAAAACACGCTCTTATGGTACAACCAAGTATCAATGGCAACAAAGAAGCTCATGTTCCCAAAAAAACTAGCAAGTACTCGGTTCAACAACGGAGTGCTCCCGACACAAGAACAAATAAAGAGATCAATAGGGCATGGCATATGCAAGATTAAGCTATCAAATTCCCTACAATCCCTAGGTTCAAGATTAGCACACCAAGACCTTCCACTACGCGAGTAGGTAGGTCCAACAAGAGTGAGTGCAAGCACGGTGGAAAACTCGCTCTTGTTATAGAGCCAAGTATCAATACCATTCAAGAAGCTCATGTCCCCAAAGGGAACAACAAGTTCTTGGCTCCATAGTGTCAAGCACTCACAACCATAACAAGCAAGGGAATCATTAGGACATAGAACATTCAAGATCAAGCAATCAAAGTTCCGATGACCCCCTAAGCTCATGATCAACATACCAAACCTTCAAGGCAATATTTTCAAAATGTAGCGCAATGGTTTCGGCATGCTCAACTCTCAAAGTGTGGTTAACATATGGGAGGGAATAGACAAAGTAGTGCAATACACAATTAGCATCAAATACCCCACTCCCCTTCTTAAAAGCCCTCATACTCACACTAAGAGATACCTCCTCACCTCCAATTTCATCCTCGAGACAACCCCTCTCACAAGGCAAGCTCTCAAGGAAGGCACTATTAATGGCCTCTTCATCATCGTAACCCGCACTAACAAGAGTAGGGTCACTAGAAGGATCATCTACCTCACTCGAAGCTTCAAACAAAGAGTTGTCTATGGGATCAAATCCCTCACACCACGGAGGTTCCATTTCATCCTCGACCCTAGTCCGATACAAATCACCTTCACAATTAAAGAGGCCCTCATGCAATGGGAATGTAAAAGCATGCACCTCAATTTCATAGTCAAACAACGGCATCGTATCTAGACTAGGTTCTTCGCTCTCGCTTGAGGAGTCATCATAGACAACCTTGTCCAATTCATGCAATTTGGACTCCTCAAGGTCACTCTCACCCTTACTAAGACACACAAGACCACCAAAATCATTGATACCAACAAGGGTAGAGTCACATAACTCATCTTCCCCTTTGTCAAATATAGGTGGGGTGTCATAACAAGGTCCACAAGCGTGGTCAACTAACACATCTTTACTAGAGAGAGGTTCTTTGAATACCGAGCTCACATCATGATGTGGCTTTCCATTCCTCTCTACTAGATCACACGCAAACACAAGTTGACCATTGACTCTTCACTAGTTGCAAGGCCAATATAGGCATCACAAGCAACAACTAGCTTTGAGTCTCCACAAGACAAGGGATTAACAGGTCCATGAGAAGGTGAAGAAATACTTACTTTTGAGTAGCTCCCTTGAGTACTCACATCGCTTGAAGTGTCTTGCTCAAGTCTTCCTTCATGAAACTCACAATGAAGATCTCCATCCTCTTGTCTTCCTCCCAAGGCAAATGGTTGAGGCTCCAATAGCTCGCCTCCAAGAGTACCTACACAAAAGCTATGGCAAGAAGAAGAAGATAACATATGGTTAGAACAAAGGGTGCCCTCACTCTCAATTTGTTTTTCCTCTCCTCTTCTTTCTTTCAATCCGCTCTCATGTGAAAGTGTGTGGGGATGAGGGCCAATAATGTTATCACCTCGCTCACTTTCCCCCACTCCCTCATTTGCCATTGGTTGGCTCATAGGAGTAGTAGAATTACTCCTAGAGTGAGTAACTACATCTACTTGGGGATTGCCCAAGTCGTGGGGAACGCCCACTTGTTGGGGAATGCCCAACGGTTGGGGAATGCCCAACATTTCATCACTAGTACCTTCTTTGGTACCCTTTTGGACACTCGGGGTCCATTTTCTTTCAAGGCGCTCAAGTCGTTGGTCCAAAGACCTTACCTCGGCCAATATGTAGGCCAAAGTACTTAGCGGGTCCTCATCGGTATCATACACGTCTCCGGCCATGTACCTACACAAATCAAAACAAGAAAAAGGTTAGAGTAAAAGCCCTCACTCGCTCCCTCTCCTTTGAAGTGTCACTCGGGTACACTCAATTTAGTGGCGGGAGATTTATCACTCAAGCTTGATCTCAAAGGCTTTCTCGTAGTTGAACAACCACCTCAATAACCACTCAAGTCACAAGAACCAAATACTCTTCGGGGTGAGTGGAATTGATGGGACTCGATGGGCGAACGGCTTTATAAGTGAGCACTTGAGCCAAAAATTTACTACGAGTCTTCTTTGAGCTCTACTCTCCTTCTAGGCACGAGTTTCCTAGTCACACAATGGATTAGTACTAATTAGGTCGAAGTGTTACCCTCAAAGTACTAACCGGAAGTGACGCGATCAAATGTTCAAAGATCGAATCGTCACTAAACGGATTCGGAATTGGATGATTTTTGGTTAGTGATCTACAAACTCACCATATTAGAGAATACAATTGGAGTTTTGGTGAGCGGAAACTGTTACGAACGCTTTGCGAACAATCTGTCCCAGCTCAGGATTTTCTGGAATTAAATACACTTCGCTATCACGTGGAAGAGCGCGCGATCGCGATGACTTAATTTGGAAAGTTGTCGCGATCGCTGTTGACACCCAATTTTGTCCCTCCGTTTTTCGCAATTTGGCTATATTTAATTAAAATCGATAATTTTCTAAACAAAACTGCATTAGACAACATACATTTACGTGTGTAATATTATTATTAATTTCCCTATTTATATAGTATTTATTTAATTGTGATTATAATTACGTAATTGCATTCATTTAGGCTCTTTTCCAAAACGTATACTATTTTATGCAATTTGACGCATTACAACATTATTTAATAATTATTTGTGGCCTATTTATATCTAATTAATATTGTTTGTGGTCATCTATATTTATTTATAATTAAACACATTTATTTATAATTATTTACAATTTTTCTTATTTTACGCTAATTACTCATATTTATTATCATTTTAAATAAATACTAGCCAAATTTATCAATTTACAACTCACTCCCATTACACTTATTCCATGTCATCACCCTTTGTCCACGTATACGCCACCTAAGCTCCACCTAAGCTCACACCCCACTAAAACTCACTCCTACAACTAATATACACATAATTGGCATAAGGTACAACTTAATCTAGCGTACAGTACAACTTTCCTAAGCACCATTTTAATTAATTTTGTGCTCTACACATCAGCCCATACACATATAGTTGTCTACATATGTGCCTACGTGGCACAATCGTGGCCCTTGATTGCCTAGATCCAAAGGCTAACACTAAAACTAGCACTTTTCATATTTACACTCACACCCCGACTCCAAAACCCTAAAACACTCCCTCTCCTTTCTCCCTATACTCACCAGCCGTCACCCCATTCTTTCCTCTCACCCCCTTCCTCCAAAAAACGTCCACATACGCCCTACACCACCAAACTCCGCCAATCGCGGCGGAGATCCTCGCGGCCCTCTCTCTCCCTTATCGTTTTCGCACGGAAAAAGGGGAAACAAATCCTTCCTCTCTCTTTCTATGGAAACCGAAAAGGAAGAAGAAGAGATCGAACGAATGTTATCAAATCCGGATCAAACAAGGCAAGATTTGAAATGATTGAATACAAATTTGGCGAATCGAACGAAAATATTTAAAACGGGTGATAAGTTTCTTTAACCCCTTTTTCTCTTTATAAGTAATTTGAACTTGCATGACTATTTTGGTTTACTCACTTTATTTGCTGAAATGTAAAAGAAAAGTAATAAAATTGATAGTGATCATCACATGCCATGTCTCATTTCTTGAAATTGTTTGAAAATAAATCTAAAAAATAGCAAGAGAGGTCTTACCCGTGATTATCCTTTAGTATTGATGTTGATTTATGTTACTGAGATTAAGAGCCGTTTAAATATTTGACCTTATGTGTTTAGCATGTATATCCTGTTCGTACGTTGTTAAAGCTACTGGAAAGTGTATAGCAAATGTTTTCCTTGTGATTTTGTTCACGATTTTTGCATACTTTTTTTTAATAAAAAAATATTCTCACTTTCTTGATTACTTTCTAATATATCTTAAATTAGTTTTCCCATAAACCTTTCTATGCAAGCTGTAAAATATATTTTCCATATTTACAATTCAAACATTTTCTTCTCCTGATTGTATGGAACTAAATTTTCTCCCTGCCTTTTTGTATTAAACAAAGTTTATCTTGGCCTTTTATAGAAAAGATTTGTATGGATGAATATAATTTCCTTCCTTATAAGCCTAGGACTATACTGTCACTTTTACACTATAAATAGTACTCCCCTTTGACACTTACAGATCATGGATACACACCTATTCTACTACTCTCTCACATTGAAAACCTCTCAGTTTTTTTCTTTTCTGTAACGATACACTATACTCCTCTTTAAAATATTGACATTAAAGGCATCCTCTGCGTTGGCTAATTGGCGAAGGTGAAAGCTCTTTTGTTCTTGATATTGTTCGCTGCCTGGCATTCTTAGTAGCATCATTGCTTTGTCGTTTGAAAGCACCTAAGGTACTTGCTAAAAGCTGAATGAATGTCATCCATATTCTTGGTTATGTGTGAACTTATTAACATCGAATGGTTTGATTAGCCATATTTTCTATTCACGTTTGTGTGCTACTGGCCTGGGTCTGCCAAAGACCAATTTCTAACCTTTCACTGCAGGTTTCAATTATAGTAGGATGGCCAAAAGGTCATACCATAGCTTGATATTGCGTTGCAGGTTGTACATATTAGCGAGAACCTGTATGGTTTCAAAGAAGGCTCACGAAACAATGGGACAAAGGCCCTGATTTATTCCTCTTTCTTTTATGATAATTCTGTCATGTTGTAACTGCAATTGTACAATTGAAATCGGGTGTTTATTTGGTTTGTGATAAGTACAGTAAGGTGCAATTTAATGTACAGGACAGGTATCAACTTGTGCACTACTAAGTGTAGTACAATATTGGCTAAAAGGGGCCATTTCTCCAACCTTCTCTTTGCGCGTGTATGTTTAAAGGGCTGAATATGTGAAGATTGTGCAAAATAGACTGCCTGTATAAATTTTTAATGTCAGAAGAGTTAACATGTATGTTGAAAGCGTTGAGAGTCAGTCTTTTGATTATTCAAAATTGCAGCATGTTTATAATTTGTCCCTGGAAGGTCGAAACCATAAGATAATGTGATAATAGAGTAGTTGTGCAAATATCTATAATCTGGAAATTATGTTCTACCTGAATATCATACCTTAAGGTGCAACAGGTTTAATATGTGGTCCACAATGGTCAAAACCAAAACTAGTATTAGCAAACTAGATTATTTTTACAAATCTTTGAATCCTGGAAATGTTTGTTCTTACAAAGTTTGGAATTCTGGAAACGTTCACGATACATATAAAATATGTCTTGTTTCTTCTTTAATTTATCTTGGAGGCTTATTTTGAAAATTAAATCTGACAATGTCATTTACTTGTCCATAATTGAAAATTATTTTAAACTTGATACGATTTGCTTGTTTTTTAACATGATCGTATAGTTGCCTGACGCCTAGTTGTCTAGTTTGGGGCCCTAATTAAATGTAGGGGTCTAGTTATTTTTTTTTTTAATTTAGCAGTGTCCTATAAGCCTCCGGGACTTTAAGTTGGGGACGCTAGCGAAAGCCTTTAAGACGTAAAATATTAGCATGCGTTTTAATTTAAATATTAAAGAGGGTATGGGGGTTGAGGGAATTAAGCCCCTCGGAAGTGATGAAATTACTCGAGCTATATATTGATAGTGGATTTTGAAACTATCGTCCCTTACGAAAGCCGGGTTCTGATCCGAATAGGATAATAAAACCTAGGGTTCTTTATTCAAGTAATTAATTAGTTATTTATTATTTTGTGGCTATTGTGCAACATAACTATTATTTTAAATTGTTTATGCAAATATGTTAAATCGTTAAAATGCCTATTTTACTTGCTTTGCACCCCATATCCCCTTTATTTATTTTGATTTAGCTTTTATCTTTTTCATAAGCAACATGTTAAACCCAATATAGAAAATCGGTCGGGAACCACGTTTAGTGGAACCTAGAAGGTGCCTAACCCCTTCCTTCTGGGTTATTTCGAGCACTTACCCAAATCTCTGACTCGTAGATCAACCCGGAGTTAATTCTTTAAATTAAATTAGAAATTAATAGGTGACCTAATACGCCTAGGAAATTTATTAGGTGGCGACTCCAAAATTCTAACTCAAATGAGTTACCCTAAGTAGGAACCACTTTACTTTATTATTAAAAGTGGGGTGCGACAGAATGGCGACTCCGCTGGGGATTAAATGTTCTAACCATTACGATTTTTTATATTGGGTTTATTATTGCTTTTATTACTTTGTTCAATACTAACTTTTTCTCTTTGCAGGTGGGCAATCTTTTACATTTTGCATTTTTTTATATGATATTTAGTATATTATTGAATTTATTTGTTGCATTTCGTTCATACTCCTCCACTCCTGGAAAATTGACTCTTACACACACACAAACGATTACGTTGATCTCACGGTCGTTTCACTCTCAAAAAACCCTTTAGGGGGGACGGTTGGGATAAGTTGGTCCGTGGTACAACCAACAATTCCAAACGTTCCCACCCCTCGTTTGTCCGCCTGGGGGAACCATGTCCTTGTCTAGATTAGCCAACTCTTAATGAAGACTCCTTTAAGGGATCATTCATCATATCATATCTAGGACCATTTTTGACTTCGGCTCATGTCTAAGTCTACTAGTTCACCATATTTGAATGAACCAAATGGGTTTTCAACCCTAAGGGACATTTAAATGTGTTATGTGTGCATCTATTTAACATTTAACGTGTCTAATGTAGACCATTTGTTCTCAAAAGTGTGGATCATCCAATTATTTATCAAAGAAAACAGACTTTAAATTGATTTTTCTACTTTTGTATAACAAAACCAATTATTTATTTCTATAAATGGAAATCGTTATAGAAATCAATTATTTATTTCTATTTGCATATGAAATTTTTTATTTCTACATTTATACAAAACCAATTATTTTATAAAATTACTTTTTGGGTTATGAAAGAAATTAATTTTTCTACTTTTATGAAAACGAAATCATAGACTTTAAATTAATTTCTTCTACTTTTAAAGTAGCAAGATCACTTATTATTCCTATTTACCTAAAAATGTTATTTCACATTTATACAATAAAATTATTTTTCTGTTAACTTTGGGTTATGAGAACAAATGGGATGATGCACGATACACGTTCAATTTTAAATATCAAAATCAAACTTAAGAAGACTTAACATCCTTGGCATGTTAAAGTCCATTAGCCAACTTCGTCCAAATGATGCCTATCATGCATCTTATATGTGTGGTTGTCTTGTTAGGCCTACCTCTGGCACAAAAGAGGTTCCTTGCATTATAAAACATGATATGTTTTGTGTATGAAAATTATTATCTCAACACTGACTTTTTTTTTTTTTTTTTTTTTCATGTGTAAGTTTTACTCCCACTCCCGAGGTTGACTTGTGCATTCTGGCCGAGCATCAGTACCGGACGAGAGCCAAAGGACCAGTTACAACTCCTCCTCCCTCACAAACTAGAAGAAGAGGAAAGCGAAACATTATGTCTGAGTTGAATAACGCTGCTCTTATTGATGATAACAATGGAACACCACGCAAGCTTGCCCCAGTTGGGTATAACGAACATGTTGCTACTTTAGAGCAAAGAATTAAAGAACTTGAAGAGAAACTGACAATGACCAGTTTACCCGGTGTTGACTCCGCCTATTCAGGAGAGCCTGTCGATCCAAGTGGGTCAGCCCGCCCTAACGGAAAGGACCCTATACACCCAACTGATCCACCCGTTGTTTATCAAACAGTACTACCAGCCACATACCAAACAGCATTACCTGCTACTTACCAAGCAACCCTACCCACCAGTTATCAAGCACCACCTCCTGCACATCCTACTTACAGAAATACAAACTTACCTCGCACCAACACCGCATACCCGCAGCCTTACAACCCCATGTTCACTGCTGAAACCAAACAACTCACTTCGCCAGTCAAAAACCATGAAAACTATGAATGGGCGGAGGATGAAGCCAATGATGATGGCACAAAAGAGAAAGTTCGTAAGCTAGAGGCAGCCTTTAAGAAGTTTGAGTTAGGCAAAACTACTAAAGGTTTAGCTTATGAAGACTTGTGCATCTATCCTACTTTGAAATTGCCAGACGGATACAAGATACCAAAGTTCGACCTGTTCAATGGAACTGGAGATCCTATGGCACATCTGAGAACATATTGTGACAAGTTGATTGGAGCAGGGGAAGATGAGAAAGTACGAGTGAAGCTGTTCAGTCGAAGCTTGACCGGAGAGGCTTTGAGTTGGTTCTCTAAGCAGAAGCCTGGCACATGGCTCGGTTGGGAAGATATGGCAGCAGATTTCGTAGAACGATTTGGGTACAACACTGAAATGGTACCAGATCGTTTCTACTTGGAAAAGTTGAAAAAGAAACCCACAGAAACATTTAGAGAATATGCTACTAGGTGGAGAGCAGAAGCTGCCAAAGTACAACCCGCTATGGATGAAAAAGAAATAGTGAACATATTCATCCGCATTCAAGAGGACGTCTATTACGATAAGCTGTTGCATATGAAAAATCAGAAGTTTGCTGATGTAGTGTTGATGGGAGATGACGTAGAAGAAGGGCTGAAAAGTGGAAAGATTATTAGCCTAGCTGCACTACAGGCTACTAATAAGGCTCTCCAGTCAGGAAATGTGAGTCTCTCCAAAAAGAAGAAGGATGAAGTCTCTTTTGCTGCAACCATTCAAGACCCTGCTTTCAACCACTATTACCAAACACCACCACCATACCGTCACATACCACCGGAATATCCCGTTTACAACACTCAACCCACTCGACCTATATTCCATACCCCAGCACCAAGCCGTCCATCATATCATCAAAATACTCAACCCAACTACCGAAATGCACCATCATACCCTCCTAAGCCTCGCCCTGAGGCAAACCAAAGACCCAAAAGAAACTACACTGCATTAGCCGAATCTCGCACCCAATTGTTCGAAAGATTGAGAGCTGCTGGGCTTATTGTCCCAATCCCTCAAAAGGTGCCAGACAATCCTTCACCACACTTTGATTACAGCAAAAGGTGCGCATACCACTCAGGTGGACCGGGGCATGAGACGGAGAGATGTTTTGCATTGAGAGATAAGATTCAGGACCTGATAGATGAAAAGGTCATTCACTTGAAGACACCAAATGTGCACAATAATCCACTACCTAATCATGGAGATGAGAAGGTGAATATGATTGACTTCGGCGAAGAGTGCAATCTGGAAGGCACGATTATAAAAGCAAAAACAGTGTTTGATGAACACAAGTTTGGCATGGGGTACGTCTTGGTTTGCAAAGGAAAAAGTATTACCAAAGATACAAGAGGCTATCATTCACTAGAGCAGTTTGTTCCAACTCTGAAACAAGCATCTATCTTTTCAAGCTACATGAAAACTCTCAAGGGAGAAGGACTTGCCGAAGGTGTTCATGGTATAGAAGATGAGCTGACCGGTCTAAAGGAGCTATTCATGGAAGAATATGATGCAGCTCTTGAGAAGCATAATGAAGCCCTGAAAAGCTGAAGCTGAACAACTAAATCTACAGCACATTCCGAGCATGCCGAGAACCTTAGTGGAGCTGGGGCGTTAGTTATTTTCATAAATAAAACACGACTCCGAGTCGTTAGCTTTTGTTTTATTTGTTGTTCAACTTTGTTGCATCGTTGTTTCCTTTCGAAAACTTTTTCTCAAGTCCAATAATAAAATCATTTCCATTTTTATTTTTGCATCATTCACTATCAGCAAAATTATTTTAATTCCATCGAATCTGCGACTGTGATGTGAGGAAACGGTCCAAAACGACGAGTACAAGCCAGACTATGGTGATTCGACAGAGGACATTCAAGGAACTTCATAGTTAATCGTGGAAATCTTATAGCAGACAATTGAGACAAGAACATATTAAGGAAGATGACTTACAATCCAAGGTGAAACAGTAGAAATACGTATAAGAAGCAGAATTAGACAATCCTGAATAGATCAAAAGCATACTCGAGCAAGTGACGCTCATGGATAGCAAAGAATGAGCACAACGAGCAATGGAATGACAAAGGCATCTACCAAGAAAGCTAGAGCAAGACAGTTGATCCTAGAATACGATTCTCTAAATCAAGACAAATTGACAAGATCCTTTACTCAGATACGATCAAGAGATACTACAAATCAAGCAACATTCATCTTTACTGGATTTGAACTACGTAGCGACCTGATTCCCAGAAGGGGATACGTAGGCAGCCTACTCAAGGCACGGTCACATCATAAGAGATTTTTATTAGACACTGGGGCAGAATTTTTTGAGTTTCCCTCAAAAAATTCAAAGAATGCATTACAACACACTGGGGCAGAATTTTTGAGGGACCTCAAAAATTCAAGGAAAATACAAGCAGCACACTGGGGCAGAAATTTTGAGCTTCCCTCAAAATTTCAAAATGAAAGATCTTTGAACAGCAAATGGACATAGAGGAGATTATGTCCAAACAACACGTCGCAGTCTATGATTCAATGGAACAAATTTGCATTACTCTTTAAAAATAATTTTCAGAAAACACATGCATATCCCATTTTCTTACCTCTTTTGCCCACAGCTCGACTAAGGTTCGACGTTCGAAAAGGGAGATATTACAAGGAGGAGATTATACAAGAGACAACAACAAAGTACAACACAACAAATGCGCAAGTCAACCTCCCCCAAAACACTCACAAATTTTCTTTGATCGCAGGTTTACACAGGTACCGAGTATACCTAACAACTCTTGCAAAGCAAAATATATCAGAATATCAAGCATAGAATCTGCGTCGGCGGATATATAGGGTCCGCGTCTGTGGACACGACATCAATTTGACAAGCATAGGATCCATGTCGGTGGATATATAGGGTCCGCAGCGGTGGACATGACATAAATTTGAGAAGTGTAGAATCCATGTCGGTGGATGTATAGGGTCTGCATCGGTGGACATGACAAGCATAGGATCCATGTCGGTGGATATATAGGGTCCGCAGCGGTGGACATGACATCAATTTGAGAAATGTAGAATCCATGTCGGTGGATGTATAGGGTCTGCATCGGTGGACATGACAAGCATAGGATCCATGTCGGTGGATATATAGGGTCCGCAGTGGTGGACATGACATCAATATGACAAGCATAGGATCCATGTCGGTGGATATATAGGGTCCGTAGCGGTGGACATGACATCAATTTGAGAAGTGTAGAATCCATGTCGGTGGATATATAGGGTCTGCATCGGTGGACATGACAAGCATAGGATCCATGTCGGTGGATATATAGGGTCCGCAGCGGTGGACACGACATCAATTTGAGAAGCATAGAATCCATGTCGGTGGATATATAAGGTCTGCATCGGTGGACGTGACAAGCACAGGACCCATGTCGGTGGATATATAGGGCCCACATCTGTGGACATGACATTAATTTGAGGAAGCATATTTGGTCTGCATCGGTGGACACATTCAACAATGAAAATGATCTAGGGCTCGCGTTTGTGTACGTGACAACAATGGCAACATGGTAGGGTCCGCGATTGTGGGCATAATTCAACGGTTTGAAAGCAAAACAACATTCGTGTTTGTGAACATGAAGACAATGACAAGTATAGAATCCATGTCGGTGGATGTATAGGGTCTGCATCGGTGGACATGACAAGCATAGGATCCATGTCGGTGGATATATAGGGTCCGCAGCGGTGGACATGACATCAATTTGAGAAGTGTAGAATCCATGTCGGTGGATATATAGGGTCTGCATCGGTGGACATGACAAGCATAGGATCCATGTCGGTGGATATATAGGGTCCGCAGCGGTGGACACGACATCAATTTGAGAAGCATAGAATCCATGTCGGTGGATATATAAGGTCTGCATCGGTGGACGTGACAAGCACAGGATCCATGTCGGTGGATATATAGGGTCCACATCTGTGGACATGACATTAATTTGAGGAAGCATATTTGGTCTGCATCGGTGGACACATTCAACAATGAAAATATATAGGGTCCACGTCTGTGGACATGACAACATTTGACAAGCATAGATTCTGCATCGGCAGATATATAGGGTCCGCGTCTGTGGACACGACATCAATTTGAAGAGCATAGAATCCATGTTGGTGGGTATATAGGGTCCGCGTCTGTGGACATTACATCAATTGGAGAAGCATAGGATCTGCGTCGGCGGATATATAGGGTTCGCAGTGGTGAACATGACAGCAATGTCAACAGTGTAAGGTTCGTCTGTGGACGTGACTTCAAATTTGAGAAGCATAGAATCTGCGTCGGCAGATATATAGGGTCTGTGTTTGTTGACATGACAACAATGAAAGAAGCATTGAATCCATGTCGATGGATATATAAGGTCCGCGTTTGTGGACATGACAACAATGAAATAAGCATATAACCCATGTCGATGGACATATATAAAGTTTACATATATGGATAATTCAGCAATTAAATGTATATGGTCCACGTTTGTGGGCATAGTTCAGCAATTTGCAGCAGAGTAAGGTCCGCATCGGTGGGCATAGCATTGGAAAGACATTTGGATGAGACACCAATCAAACAAGCATGAGACAAAACAACCACCCAGCCAACAGGGAAGTCTCTTTATACATTTACGTACTATTTTGCAAACTTCACTCTTATGGCAGGACATACAATCTAGTGCTGCGCTGGCAAGATAGTCCAATGACAGCTCGACACAACGAAGGAATTATTCTTGACTAGAAGCACTAAGCAAGCGGATATCCCCCAGAGGAAAAACACACATTCCCTTGCGCTGAACACCTGAAAGCAGACTAAATAACTACATGACAAAGGAAGGCTCAGCTCAACAGGGAAGTTTACTTTACTTTATCTTTATATCTATTGAATTTATCATGATCTTGCAACAGGGTACTCCCCGATCTCTCGACAAACCCCTGTGCCACACTCTCACTACCAATTATGCAACCGCAAAACCTCAAACACACACAGAGCAAAGCCTAACCCTACAGACAATGCCTTCTGCTACACCGGCAAGCCATCTATCTTGCCGAGTTTCGAGCTACTATTCAATACTCGCACCAGGGGCCTGCCTAATCCTTCCTTGTCGATTGGGTGTCAGTTTCGTATTCCTCCCTAATTCATGCCCATCTGCGTCAATCGTGCGTATTTTCGTGCTTAATCATGCCCGTCTGCTTGAATCGTGCGCATTCATAAAATTCGCTCCCCAAATGTTTCCAAGCTCATTCAAAGCAAAATTGAAGACGAAATGACTCATTTATCGAGATGAAGTGGAAACCATGTCCGTGTAAACTCCTCTTTATGGGTGTGTCGTGCACCACATCTTCATAACTAGGATGATTATAAGCCTCTTTTCCCACGCTCGATCTATCGATGTTATTTCATCTCCGACAATGCCTTTGCTTTATTCTTCATTCGTCTTGCCAAAAGGCAAAGCATACACGAATCTAAACTTGGATAAGTTTAGTCTTTACATCCAAAATCGTGCGTCATAAACATCTCACGCAGGCAACATGCCATTCTAGAACTACACACGGCCTGATTCTCGTGAAACCCGAGATATGTAGGCAACTCAGACACCGGGGTTCGGCCAAAAACACCCCAAAACTCCCGTTTCCCCTTTCCAATTCATTCTGCCTACCAGTCGTGACAAAATTGGCTATTCCGTCAACTATCTTTGCCCGAAGACTCTTTCATCATCCCCGGGCAAAGAGGGGCAGCTGTTGACACCCAATTTTGTCCCTCCGTTTTTCGCAATTTGGCTATATTTAATTAAAATCGATAATTTTCTAAACAAAACTGCATTAGACAACATACATTTACGTGTGTAATATTATTATTAATTCCCCTATTTATATAGTATTTATTTAATTGTGATTATAATTACGTAATTGCATTCATTTAGGCTCTTTTCCAAAACGTATACTATTTTATGCAATTTGACGCATTACAACATTATTTAATAATTATTTGTGGCCTATTTATATCTAATTAATATTATTTGTGGTCATCTATATTTATTTATAATTAAACACATTTATTTATAATTATTTACAATTTTTCTTATTTTACGCTAATTACTCATATTTATTATCATTTTAAATAAATACTAACCAAATTTATCAATTTACAACTCACTCCCATTACACTTATTCCATGTCATCACCCTTTGTCCACGTATACGCCACCTAAGCTCCACCTAAGCTCACACCCCACTAAAACTCACTCCTACAACTAATATACACATAATTGGCATAAGGTACAACTTAATCTAGCGTACAGTACAACTTTCCTAAGCACCATTTTAATTAATTTTGTGCTCTACACATCAGCCCATACACATATAGTTGTCTACATATGTGCCTACGTGGCACAATCGTGGCCCTTGATTGCCTAGATCCAAAGGCTAACACTAAAACTAGCACTTTTCATATTTACACTCACACCCCGACTCCAAAACCCTAAAATACTCCCCCTCCTTTCTCCCTATACTCACCAGCCGTCACCCCATTCTTTCCTCTCACCCCCTTCCTCCAAAAAACGTCCACATACGCCCTACACCACCAAACTCCGCCAATCGCGGCGGAGATCCTCGCGGCCCTCTCTCTCCCTTATCGTTTTCGCACGGAAAAAGGGGAAACAAATCCTTCCTCTCTCTTTCTATGGAAACCGAAAAGGAAGAAGAAGAGATCGAACGAATGTTATCAAATCCGGATCAAACAAGGCAAGATTTGAAATGATTGAATACAAATTTGGCGAATCGAACGAAAATATTTAAAACGGGTGATAAGTTTCTTTAACCCCTTTTTCTCTTTATAAGTAATTTGAACTTGCATGACTATTTTGGTCTACTCACTTTATTTGCTGAAATGTAAAAGAAAAGTAATAAAATTGATAGTGATCATCACATGCCATGTCTCATTTCTTGAAATTGTTTGAAAATAAATCTAAAAAATAGCAAGAGAGGTCTTACCCGTGATTATCCTTTAGTATTGATGTTGATTTATGTTACTGAGATTAAGAGCCGTTTAAATATTTGACCTTATGTGTTTAGCATGTATATCCTGTTCGTACGTTGTTAAAGCTACTGGAAAGTGTATAGCAAATGTTTTCCTTGTGATTTTGTTCACGATTTTTGCATACTTTTTTTTAATAAAAAAATATTCTCACTTTCTTGATTACTTTCTAATATATCTTAAATTAGTTTTCCCATAAACCTTTCTATGCAAGCTGTAAAATATATTTTCCATATTTACAATTCAAACATTTTCTTCTCCTGATTGTATGGAACTAAATTTTCTCCCTGCCTTTTTGTATTAAACAAAGTTTATCTTGGCCTTTTATAGAAAAGATTTGTATGGATGAATATAATTTCCTTCCTTATAAGCCTAGGACTATACTGTCACTTTTACACTATAAATAGTACTCCCCTTTGACACTTACAGATCATGGATACACACCTATTCTACTACTCTCTCACATTGAAAACCTCTCAGTTTTTTTCTTTTCTGTAACGATACACTATACTCCTCTTTAAAATATTGACATTAAAGGCATCCTCTGCGTTGGCTAATTGGCGAAGGTGAAAGCTCTTTTGTTCTTGATATTGTTCGCTGCCTGGCATTCTTAGTAGCATCATTGCTTTGTCGTTTGAAAGCACCTAAGGTACTTGCTAAAAGCTGAATGAATGTCATCCATATTCTTGGTTATGTGTGAACTTATTAACATCGAATGGTTTGATTAGCCATATTTTCTATTCATGTTTGTGTGCTACTGGCCTGGATCTGCCAAAGACCAATTTCTAACCTTTCACTGCAGGTTTCAATTATAGTAGGATGGCCAAAAGGTCATACCATAGCTTGATATTGCGTTGCAGGTTGTACATATTAGCGAGAACCTGTATGGTTTCAAAGAAGGCTCACGAAACAATGGGACAAAGGCCCTGATTTATTCCTCTTTCTTTTATGATAATTCTGTCATGTTGTAACTGCAATTGTACAATTGAAATCGGGTGTTTATTTGGTTTGTGATAAGTACAGTAAGGTGCAATTTAATGTACAGGACAGGTATCAACTTGTGCACTACTAAGTGTAGTACAATATTGGCTAAAAGGGGCCATTTCTCCAACCTTCTCTTTGCGCGTGTATGTTTAAAGGGATGAATATGTGAAGATTGTGCAAAATAGACTGCCTGTATAAATTTTTAATGTCAGAAGAGTTAACATGTATGTTGAAAGCGTTGAGAGTCAGTCTTTTGATTATTCAAAATTGCAGCATGTTTATAATTTGTCCCTGGAAGGTCGAAACCATAAGATAATGTGATAATAGAGTAGTTGTGCAAATATCTATAATCTGGAAATTATGTTCTACCTGAATATCATACCTTAAGGTGCAACAGGTTTAATATGTGGTCCACAATGGTCAAAACCAAAACTAGTATTAGCAAACTAGATTATTTTTACAAATCTTTGAATCCTGGAAATGTTTGTTCTTACAAAGTTTGGAATTCTGGAAACGTTCACGATACATATAAAATATGTCTTGTTTCTTCTTTAATTTATCTTGGAGGCTTATTTTGAAAATTAAATCTGACAATGTCATTTACTTGTCCATAATTGAAAATTATTTTAAACTTGATACGATTTGCTTGTTTTTTAACATGATCGTATAGTTGCCTGACGCCTAGTTGTCTAGTTTGGGGCCCTAATTAAATGTAGGGGTCTAGTTATTTTTTTTTTTTAATTTAGTAGTTTCCTATAAGCCTCCGGGACTTTAAGTTGGGGACGCTAGCGAAAGCCTTTAAGACGTAAAATATTAGCATGCGTTTTAATTTAAATATTAAAGAGGGTATGGGGGTTGAGGGAATTAAGCCCCTCGGAAGTGATGAAATTACTCGAGCTATATATTGATAGTGGATTTTGAAACTATCGTCCCTTACGAAAGCCGGGTTCTGATCCGAATAGGATAATAAAACCTAGGGTTCTTTATTCAAGTAATTAATTAGTTATTTATTATTTTGTGGCTATTGTGCAACATAACTATTATTTTAAATTGTTTATGCAAATATGTTAAATCGTTAAAATGCCTATTTTACTTGCTTTGCACCCCATATCCCCTTTATTTATTTTGATTTAGCTTTTATCTTTTTCATAAGCAACATGTTAAACCCAATATAGAAAATCGGTCGGGAACCACGTTTAGTGGAACCTAGAAGGTGCCTAACCCCTTCCTTCTGGGTTATTTCGAGCACTTACCCAAATCTCTGACTCGTAGACCAACCCGGAGTTAATTCTTTAAATTAAATTAGAAATTAATAGGTGACCTAATACGCCTAGGAAATTTATTAGGTGGCGACTCCAAAATTCTAACTCAAATGAGTTACCCTAAGTAGGAACCACTTTACTTTATTATTAAAAGTGGGGTGCGACAATCGCGTGAAGCTGTGCGCGATCGCGCAGGCTTGCAGTCCAGAACCAGAACCCCGACTGAAAACTCAGTTTTGGCACACAAATCACCCAAATTCAGTTTGTTGTTCAGTTCTAAAGCTTCCAAAGGGTGTTTTCAACTGAAGTAAACAATCCCCAATGGTTTTACCAATCAAACAATCAACAAACAACTTGTTTTCAAAAATTTGGAGCAAGTTCTTCAAAGTTTTCAAGAACTTCAAGATTTCAAAACATCGATTTTCATTCCGCTACTCCAAATGATGTTATAGGGGTATCAAAACGACGGGAAAACTATAAGGAGTAAACCCCGATACCAAACAACCAAGAATTCATAACATCTAACAAGTTCTAGCAATTTTTGTGAAATTTTCAACTTTGAGATTTGGTTTTGAAGATTTTGATTCACGACTTCAAATCGTGTTTCGTGGGTTCCAAATCAACGGGAATATGATAACAAACAATCCTCAATAATAAACAACAACAAAATCGCAACAAGCAACGATCTCTAGAAATTTTTTTGTGATTTTCAAGTTTTTGAATTTTTTTGTTTTTCTTCAAATTTCAAGAACAAACAACACAAACACAACAATGACAAGAACAAGACCGAGGATTCGTAAGAACGAAGCCTAGCCGTGCTCTGATACCAACTGATGCAATGGAAAATAGGAGGAAGCGACAAACGATACAAAAGTGCGGAAGCTAAAACAAGACAGGCGATATCGATGAAGATATCGAGATAAAAAGCAAGACGAGGCTTGAACGTTTACCTAAGTAGCACCGAGGAACTCGTCTCGATACACCCCGGGTGAAGTCAAGGATCACCTATACTATGCAACTACCCTCAAGAGGCACCCGGCTCTTGCAAATAGAATGATCAGAGAGGTTTCGATGTTCAACTTGG
This sequence comes from Petunia x hybrida, assembly GCA_037355625.1. Taxonomy (NCBI): domain Eukaryota; kingdom Viridiplantae; phylum Streptophyta; class Magnoliopsida; order Solanales; family Solanaceae; genus Petunia; species Petunia x hybrida. The sequence goes on from JBBBVM010000082.1 coordinate 8,503,687, forward strand.
AATCCACCAAGTGAAATCATGCCCGTTCACGGGTTTAACATTGAGATTCACTCAAAGAAAATATCATTCTACATTCAAGGTTTGCTAAAAATGCAATAAATGACTAAGGGGTCTATTTATAGTTTCCCATTACAACATTTGCCAAGTTTCTGGTCCGCACTGCCAAAGTCCTCATCGCGATCGCGCACAAGGATATGTGATCGCGCAACACTTAGTCTTCAAGCCTCGCGATCGCGTGGAAAGCGACGCTGTCGCGCAGAGCAGAAAAGTCTTCAAGCCTTCAAGCCTTCGCGGTCGCGTGTAAGGCGACGCTGTCGCGCAGAGCAGAAGAAGCCCCTTCGCGATCGCGTGAGTAGTGGCGCGATCGCGAAGAACAGATGCCCTTCGTCAGGCAGTAAGCTCAGAAGTGCTGCCCTGTTTTGCCCTGGTTTGGCTTCCCTGTTTCCTGCACTGTTTCCAGCCCGGCTTCCACTTTGATTGAGCTCCAATGCATAGTCTTCAAGTCGTCCCCCGAGCTCATATCATCTGTGCCTTAACTCCCAGACCGAGTGTAGGTGTCGATGCAATTTGGGCTGCATCAGGACGGTTTCTCTTTGAGCGACCTAAATATTGGCTAGTCTTAAAATTGTCTTACTAGATCGAATAATGGGCCAAAGCTTATTGGGCTATCTGTTAATTCTCGGAAGTTTTTATGTAAAATAGACAGATGTGGTGCAACTATTATGATTATCACCATCATAAAAAAATTCTTAGAAAAGTCTCATTCATAAGAAAATGTTGCTGGCAACCTCTAGACACAAACTCATGATGATCATCAAATCTTTGCTAACAGAGAAGGCTGGTGATCCCCAAGAGCTTTCTACGTAGGCCAAGTTTGTATAAGTTTCTTTATGGGGGCCAAATCTCTTATGAGGCGCCATAAGTTTTCTATTTCTTTAAATTACCCTAATTTTTGAGTTTTGAAAAAAGGTGCTTGGTGAAATTGAGTCCGAGTTGTAATTTACACAAATAGGCAAAAAAATCATAGTCTTAAAATTTTAAGCACTTTAAATGTGGTATATAAAAGTTTAGCACTTTCCGTAGTTAGAAAAATGCCATTGCATCTTTTACATATAATGAAGCCGCAATTACAAAAATACCATTGTATGTTTTACAATTAATGAAGTCGTAATTACAAAAATACCATCGCTCCCTACAAAGCAACAAAGAAGGGCAATGTGTCTATGTCTATGTATATATGTTTAGCCTAAACTTGAACAATAGGAAAACAGTTAAATTTGTAATAAAATATCGAAGAAGATAAAGTTAGGGTTAGCCTTGTATTTCTAGAATATTGAAGAACAAAAGTTGGGTTGTAGTTGTATTCCAAAATGAGTATTACAATGAGGTGATTGAGGTATTTATAGACTAGGTTTTACCTCAATCCTAATTTTAATATAACTCTTTTCATAGGGCCTGAAGCCCATTACATGAGACAGTTTCCTAAATGCTACCCTAGATAGGAGTAATATAAAGTTAAGGGCGGCTTAGCTGTAGTAGAGCGCCCGTTTGTCTTGCACCCGTGCGGCAGTTACGACCATCACTCATGATACTAATGTGTACTCCTGGAGTGTCCGTAGCATCCGTTGCCTTTGGACCCGTTCTATGTAGGCCACCATCATTTGAATTCGTTAATTACAAGTGGCATAACTTATGCCGCACACAATATAGTTAACCTAAAATTATCTCCATTTTATAAATAAAAGAGGCAAAATCGGCCTCATTGCGTACATCCACAAAAAAATAACTTAATGTGCTTACATTTAGAAATAACAAAAATGCAGTCGTACTTATTCATAAAATGAGCAAAATACTATGTATATTTGCATATAGATTACGCCACTTGTCCTCACTTCCTTCATTCACCAAAATAAATATAAAAACATAAAATCAAGATAATCCGACCATATTTATTAATAAGTTACCCTAAAATACTCTGTCTATTTTATAAGTAAATGAGACCAAATCCTTGTCACTTTGCTCATACACAAAATTACAGTATAAAATACAACTAAGGTCAATTCGACATCATTTATGTATAGTATGAGTCAAATATTAAATTCTTAATTTTATTTTACAAAATTGAAGCAACATTCGTCATCAATTATGATAAGATTATTTTCAATTTTTTACATACAAACCATGGATGTCGCTAATATCAGAGTCACTGGCGTGGGATCAAACACGGGAAAGCGGCTCAAGAATGAGAGATTCAAGCCCTCCTCATCAACAACCACCGATTCGCCGTTATCAAATAGGACCTCGCCGCCGTAGGAGGGTTGGATTATTAGGAGCAAGCCTAATGTACACAATCATGATAGTTGTATATGTTGAATAGGAAATGGGCCTCAAGCTTTTTGCACCATGTTTTGTTCTTATAAATATGGGAAATATGTGTAAAGAAACTTATTTGTGTATGTAGGCAACATGCCCCCCAAAAAAAGGCTATGGCTGCTGCTGTTAAGAAGGTCCAGAAGACCACAACGAATGCCACAAAGAGGCAAATTCCCATGGAATCTGAAAGTGAATCTCCTCGTGCAAAAAGACAAAGAAGCAGGGCAGTACCAGATCTTTTACAGGTCCCTTTCGAGAGCCCAAGCACTAGTCGTGCTAGTCAAGCTAGTCGGGATCTTAGCAAAAATCAACACGAAGAGGAAGAGGAACAACAAAGATCAAGAAGTAGTGAAGAAGGTACAGAGGATGCAGAAGCAGAGCCAAGTAATGAACAAAGAGGAGAAAGTGGTGCTATGCCTCAAGTTAGAGTTAGTGAGGCAAGGGAAGGAAGAAGAAAAGCCGTTCATGATTTGCCTGCAACAACAGAAGCAACAACACAAGCAACAATACAAGCAACGACAGAGGATCAATTTGTAGAGGCAACAGAACAGGAGGTAACATCGATACTTATGTTTATACATCTTGTATGATGTTTTAAACATATACTAATATGTTCAAACATCACTCCAAATGTTTCAAACATTTTGTATTATATTTCAAACATAATAAACGATGTTTGGATTTATTTCAAACATTATAGATTATGTTCCAAATATATTATAAGATGTTTGAAACATGTTGGGTGATTTAAACCAAGAAAGTGTTTTCTTCATTAGCAATGTAACTGTGTAATGATTGTTTTTCTTGTATCAATTTCAGGTGGAGTTGGCTGATGAGGTTACTCCATGCATAAAGATTGACCTGCCTGATTTGAGTCAAATGAAGATGTGGATGGAGTATAATAATGCGTTCGCAACAAAAAAGGTGACGGTCAGATCATCAATGCACTCGAAGTTGGAAAAATTTCGTAAAGCTTTAAATCATTTTAAGCTAATGGAAAGATTCAAGGAAAGCTGCTTCGGGCACTTAATCGATTTTCCCAAGTGTGTGTTTGCTCCAAAGCTGGTTCACAATATTTTACTTCGTTGGGTTATTTGTCAGAAGAAGTTTGAGGCATGGTTTAAATTCCATGATCTGCCTCTTCGTTTTGGGATGCAGGAGTTTGCCCTGATGACAAAATTGAGTTGTGCCCTATCTCCCCCTGATGATTTCATGGATGAATCCCGTAGCAAGGGGAAAGATTTGTGGGATTTAGTTTCAAGGAAGGGGAAAAAGGCTGCAAGTGGTGATTATATTCTGGAACTGATAGAGAGTGAAGATATGGTGAAGGATGATGACATAAGGTTCAGTTTATGTTTATATTGGTTCGAGCACTAAGTGTTGTGTTCAAAGGACACTAACAGTGGTATTGAGGAATGAGTGGTTTGTCTCGCGAGCACCTCTGAATACTTTTACAAGTACCCATGGGGAAGAAAAAGCTTTGACTTGACTATGTTTTACATCCTGAAGGATTTTACAAGCTGGAAGACTCCTGAGAATAGCTATACACTGTATGGATTTCCATAGGCTTTCATGGCATGGGTGTTAGAGGCTATTCCGACACTTAGACTAAGGGCATACCCTGAGGAGAAGACAATACCACAGATTAAGCGTTGGTTGGGGGAGAAGGTAGAAAAGGACCCAGATGCAGTGTTCCAGCATGTTGACACCCAGGTAAGGATTTCTTTTACTTCTCAGATCTTTCACATTCAACACTGCATTATTTGTGTAAACATTAGTGGTGATGTTTAAACATTACACTAAATGTTTAAACATTACATTAAATGTTTAAACATTACACTAAATATTTAAACACTGGTACTGATGTTTAAATATTACACTAAATGCTTAAACATTAGTAGTGATGTTAAAACATTACACTAAATGTTTAAACATTAGTCGTGATGTTTCAACATCACATGAAATGTTTAAACATCACATTAAATGTTTTAGGAACATATATACAGACATTTAACATATATACATAGTTTTAAAATTTGTGGTTATTTTATTGCAGGAGGTGCACCCTTACCTCGTACCCACACCCAAAGAGTTGAGGGATGTGCTCTATGACTTTGTGTCATTTGAGGACGTAGAAGACGTGGTGATTGATGGCTTGATGCGACAGTTGGATGGGGGTAACAATGTTGAGGAAATAAGTTGTTGTTCCTATCACCCCTCTAGAACATATTGTGCTAAGCCGTGGTGTAATGTTGACGGGATACAGTGGGGGCAAGGGTGCTGATCTTTTTAGAGTAAGTGGAAGAGAATACACTGGAATTGCTGGGGATCTTTTTGGATATGCTAGAAGGTAGGATGAGGATAGAAGAGGAGTTATTGGAAGAGAAGAAGATGGCACCAGTAGAGGACCTGCTAGAAGAAAAGAAGATGTTGGCAGTACTAGAGGAGGATTTGTGAGGAGAGAAGAAGCAGTTGTGGGTACGTCGGCTGGAGAGTGTACTTGCAAATGCTTAAAGTGCAAGGAGGACACTGATAAATTGATGTTGAAGGTTGGTGGGATTGAGACAATGTTAGAACAGTTGAAGGAAATGATGAAAGCCCAGGTGCCCAAGAGAACAGGTTTGAGAACAGTGTTCCCTAGTAGAGTTCTGAAATCCCCATTTACTGCTTCAGGAAGAAAGAGGAAGAAGAAGATAGTGAGGAGGAAGATTGATCTTTACAAGGCTGTGGATAAGAAGAGAAAAGATGCATTGGATGCCTTCTTGGAAGAGAAGAAAGAGGAAAAAAGTCCACTTTTTATTGGGAATGAGTACAATTACAAGGATCTAGAAGAGATCATTAGAATGGAAAGAAATTTGGAGGAAAAGGTACACGTAATTCACCCTAATTCTTTTTTCTTAGTGCATATATTATAGCAGATATTTAAACATAGATTGGGATGTGCAAACATAACAAGCAATGTTTAAACATCACAAATAACTTATGATATGTGTAAACATATTAGTTAGTGTTTAAACATTACGCCTTGATGTTTATATAATGTTAAATATCTCTACGATATTGCAACATATCACCAGATGTTTAAACATTATGTCTGGTGTTTAAACATTTCTACTGATGTTGACATGTTCTGCCTGGTGTTTATGTGTTTTCTTTTTCCTGTTTTTTTCCTTTTCTGCAGCATGTTGAGGAAATCATGAGCCTGATAAGACTTAAAAAGAAAGCCCACTCCCAGTTCTATCTCAAGTCTGATGTCATTTTGGATTTGAATTTCTCTAAGAAATTGTGTGAATTTTACAAGAAGCATCGTGTACTCGCTGATGCCTTGGCTGCGCCCCTAGAAGTACAGCTTGAGACTGTTCAATTCAAGGATGATATGCTGGACTATGCACAAGGTAAGCAGCCGAACCCAGGGGGTATGAAGTGGGCTAGGGTGAAGAGGATTTTCTATGTGTTGAAATTGAAAGATGTTCATTTTGTCACCGTGGAATCCCTTGTGGAGGAAGGTAAGATAAGGGTATATGACTCCCTGTACAGTGACAACACTGATGATGAATTTGACACACTGATCAAGCCTATCACTTTCTTGTTCCCTATTTTCATCAGACAGTGCGAGATGTTCCAAAGTTTGTCGGAGGATATCCTGAACCATAAATTGTGGCCATATGAGCGTGTGAAAGACCTCCCGACAAACAACACTCGTACTGCATCAGGTGGTTATGCCCTAGCCTTCATTGAGCACCTTCTTACAAAGACTCCCTAGGACAAGCTCTGTGACAACACCATGGTGGATTTTAGGGTGAAATGGGCTGTGGACATATTTCGTGGGAAGATGGTACAGTAGTTTGATAAGTTATGGTTGGACAATTAAGTATTTGTTGGCATGTAAGGATAATTAAGTATTTATTTTGGCTTGTTTTCTTTATTTTATGTTATGTTATATTTTGTTGGTCGTCATGTAAGGGTAATTATATGTTTTATATAAATACTTTGGTTGTGTGCACTGTACAGATTTCACTGATTTAAGAAACATCGTGTGGATGTTTAAAAATCTCATCATATGTGTAAACATATTTGACTATGTTGAAACATAATTCAGATGTTTAAAATATTAATTGGAATATGCTGAAACATCATAAAGATGTTTAAACATGTCAATATATGTGTAAACATCTTATCTAAATGTTTAAACATTTGAAACATTTATACAGAAGTTCCAGCATCTCGAAATATGTTTTAAACATCACATTTATGTTTAAAAGGTTAGTTTAATGTGTTGCAAGCTCTCTTTTCTTTCTTTCTTTCCTTTTTGTTTTTCTTTTTAATAAGCTTTCTACCTTTGCTGTTTTGAACCTTTTAATGAAAAGGCATTAATTCCTTTCCTTTAACAATACACTCACACACCCCTTGCTATCCACTATGATTGGTGGATGAAGGTATTGAATGAAGTTTCTAACTGCATATGGTGTTTGATCAAAGAAATTTGTAACAATAACTTAATTCAAATCATATAGAAAAAACTTAATACCACTTAATAATTATTCAAAACAATGGAACGGAAAATGAAAATACAAGACTACAAAATACGACATTGTAAATAAACTGAAAATTAAATGACTAGACTTAAAAGGAGACAATTCAAACTACATTATATCTTCACTTCATATGTATCCCGCTGGAGGACATGGTGGTGTAGAGTAGTTCTGCGGGTCAATCTTGAGTTCAACTTGAATACCACGGAGCATACGCTTGATAAGATGTATATTTATCTTATAATCCTCAAGGAATTCGTCGAACCTAGTTGTTAATTGCGTCACCTGATCCTCAACATTTTCAATATATGCTGGTAATTAATCCACATCTGCGCTCAAGGTTGCAATATCTTCACAGACATATTCAATTTCAGTAGTCCTTGGCACTCTACGATCACGTTCTGGTGCTCTTGGGTGCGTTCCTCGGCGAGGCATCTTTGTTGTTGTTAATGTTGTTGCTTGCTGCAGATTCAAATGCTTTCTAATAGTGTTGGTTTGTGTTGTTTTCTTCAGATTTAGTTTGGGCTGGATGGAAGTAATTATGACACATATATATAGGCTAAATTTGGTGCCTTTTCGGTTGCATATGTGATGATTACAGGAGGTGCCTATTCATATGTAGTTGTGTATGTGCCTATTCACATCCACCCCTTCATAAATTCACACACACCCCTTCATAACTCCACGTACACCCCTTCATCTTTTCCCTTTTACACATTAGAATAACTGCACATTCACATTAAATACGACTGCTCACTGTCACAAAAAATACTACACATTCGCTCCAAATAATAGTTTTTGGCATCAATGCGGTTTATAAAAACATCATCACACATGTTTAAACATCTCAAGAAATGTTTAAACATCTCAAATGAATGTTAAACATCGTGTGGGTATGTTTCCAACATCTTGGTCGATGTGCAAACATGAATATCGATGTTTAAATATATTAATATTATGTTTAAACATTTCATAAAATGTGCAAACATATAGTGATATGTTTCAAACATCTGTTATGATGTTTAAATATATGATAAGATGTTTGAAACATCCCATATGATGTTTAAGCTTAAGCTTGAGTTTTCAATAAGAATGAGTTCAATTATCAATATATACTTACTTTAAAGTATTTTTTTTACCGTTTTGACTCCTAATCCCTTCAATTTTCGATGAAAACTTAGATTAACTCTAATCACTTGATAGGTCACTCCAAACTCTTTTATTAATGTTCATCTACATGAGTGAACAAGTTAAAATAGAGTTCTCACTCCAATTTTGTTCAAAATCATTCACATGTACATAGGAACGACTAATTATTGGAGTTTAAACTACCAATATGTTCACCTTTCAATAAAAATACATGTAAACGCTTAGTTGTTGGTGTTATCACTCATAATACTAACACCTTTCACTCAAACAGCTCCATCTTGATTGATAGAAACACCAATCATCAGTGTTATCATTTCAAACACCTTCAATATCGATGGAATTATACTTTGTATACTTAATCATTAAGTTTATCATTCAAAATATGTAATTATGCGTTTCATCACTCAACATATGATTGTATACTTGCAAAAAATAGATTGCTACATCCAAACATAGCATGATATGTTTAAACATTTCATGAAATATGCAAACATATAGTGATATGTTTCAAACACTGGATGATCCGAAAAAATAGAACCAGCACTATACTATACATGGGAATGGATACCCAGATAAACTGATATCCAAAATAATAATATGCTTACCCGGCTATAATAACACGTACTCTGGCTCAACACAGGGAACGTCACAAGCGGCTACCAATCGCCCAAGCTCACTAGTGCCGGACGAAGAAGAAATGGAAATGGATCGAGGATAGAAATAATTAGAGCTTCATGAAGTTCATCTTCTTATTTGCTTGACTGCCAAAACTAGACTACTTACGAGTCAAAGTAGCTCAAGAATCGCAATTGAAGAAACAGATATTAAATGAGCTTTATGGAACAACATCCATGCCAATTTGACCTCCCAATAAGAAGGAAACTTTGACAATTTACCAGAAACCCTTTTATGACCCAGACAAGCTCATAAGATAACATGACTTTACTAGCATTTTGAACCAAGAGGAGATACGTAGATTGAATATTACTTACTTATCACTTTGAACCGGAAGAAACAATAACACTTTCTGATGGTGACGAATTAGGATCCCATTATCCTACCAACATTGAATTCCAACGAGAAAGGTAAACTGATTTGACATAATAATAGAAGGTGGCACAAAAATATTCCAAGCAGACCATACCGACACTCTCTCCCAAATTTCTCATATTTAAACCAGATCATCTAGTAGGGTCTCAGGAATGCTAGGAATAAATCATACCAGAAGCTCACGCCCCTACCACAACCGATTCTTAATAGAAACGACATCCAAGGATACCTTCGAACATGATAAGACACACCATTTCCAAATCGATCGAAAGAATCAAATCTTACTCATATTTAAGGGAAGAAGAAATACTTGAGTCTACTACATCGGATGCCTCAGCATCCTGCCAGACTAGCAGTTTATAGAACTACCTCTGCAGCTGAGCTAAGCAACTACTCTGATAATCACTTTCTGAAGAACCACTACCACCACGCTCTCGACCTCTATCGAATGAGGGCATATCTCTGATTGATTAAGATCTAAATGAAATTCCTTGCGACTATGCAGGTGCCTGACGGCTGATGTTTAGAATATTTGGCAGGATCTTAAACATTTGTCATGATGTTTAAACATACATATGATATTATGTTTAAACATCCCATATGATGTTTAAACATAAAATGATATGTTTAAACATCACACGCGATCATTACACATCATAACAGATGTTTAAACATAACGTATTATGTTTAAGTTCATTAGTGAGATCTTAAATATAACGATATATGTTTAAACATCGTGTTAAATGTTTAAGATTCTGCCTGCTTGTTAAACATTGCAATTACTATACTAAAATGAGAAGAAACACATATAAAAAAGAGACAAATCGACTAGTTACATATAGAAACAGAATGCAATACATTAATACGTTCGATAACAAAAATTACATGATATAAAGTTTACAACATAATAATACGTAAAATACGGAAACTAGATTATATATAACAACTTAAAATATATCATAAACTTCATACGCCTTCAATCTCCAGGTCCAGTTCATCCAAAATTTGTGTAATTATTTGCATGACCCTTTGGTGATCCCTCGCGTGCCTGTACCTTAAACGCCATAAATCTGCTCGTACTGTTTCCATGGCTCGATTCATCTTTGCCATGTCGTCCTTTAGAATTGCAACTTCCCAATTTATATCGCCTCGTCGTTCTCTTTGTGGCGCATTCTGTATTAGTTGGTTTTGATGGGATGCCTGATCACTATGGCCAACCTGCAAGGGGTCGTTTGATCCTGCTTCAAACATATTTATGTTGTTGAAGTTTGTTGGTGATGGAAAATTTGCATATACTGTTGGTGCATATAATGTTGGGTATTTATAGAATGTCAATGTGGTTTTTAAAAGTCACTGTTTATACTTTAAGAAGCACCTTGTGGAATGAATGTGTCTTTTCAGTGCAGTCGTGCAGTTTTGAAAGGTGTCTTTTCAGGAGAACCCGTCTTTTCAGTGTAGACGTGCAGTTTTTCACAGTTACTGTGAAACATCCGTCGTGATGTTTAAACATCGAGTGAGATGTTTAATATATTCGGTGGAATCTGAAACATTTCATAATATGTTTACACATTACACGTGATGTTCAAACATATTAACTTATGTTTAAACATTTGATCTAATGTGTATACATCTCCACAGATGTTTGAACATTGTTCAAGATGTTTAAACATTTTGTTGTATGTTTAAACATTGTGCAAGATGTTTGGAACAGTTTCAAGTGCGATCAAACATTTTATATGGAACAAAGAAGCAGGCAAAGTATGAGAAAACAAGACACAACTTAATAACTTAATACGAACATAAATAAAGGATTGTCTAAATAGAGATTACATATTAAAGGATTGTCTAAAAAGACGTTCAGAAATTCAACAACAAACACCCAAAGAAAAAGATTGTTCAAAGAAGCAGCTAAACATTTGTGGGATCATTCTGACTTGGTCTTGTAACTGTTGGGCAGGTAGTTTTTTTTTTTGGCCAAGCTTTTTGCAAATCCCGCATTTGTTTCTCTTCTTTTTGAATCGCTCCCAACGGATGGAATTCTCTCCATCCTCCTTCTTCCACGGCCAAGTTTCAAGTAAGGGCAAGGTAATTTCTATTCCTTCAGTTCATGAGGACAGTCATGCCAAGATTGTTCATCCGGAACTGGATAGATTGCTTCGGCATATGCAAGCAAGTAGGAATCTACATAATAATATGGCGATGTGTATTCGTAGATTTTTCTCCCAAACTCATCGGGATACTTCAACCTCATAGCTGCCATAGCATGTGGACAAGGTATCTTGTCCAAATCAAACCGTTTGCAAGTACATGTCCTGTTGTGTAGGTCCACCTCATAAGTCATATTTGTTGGACCTCCTCCTTTGACTTTGAAAAAACTGGTATTCACTCGATGCACCAAAAGCTTGCTGCCCAATGAATTGTTGGCTGATATCACCTCCTCAATTAAGGGGACACAAGTGTTCGAACTGTACAAAAATTTCATGCGCCTCTGAAGAAACTTTTCAGCATAGTTCTCGCTTATAGCATTGAAAAGCGCATCAATTGGAAATTCTTTGTGATTCCTGAACATTGAGTTAACCGACTCGGCAATGTTTGTGGTCATCACATTGAACCTACAATATTAACAAACAATAAAGTTGATATGAACCTGAATCTGAAACCTGAACAATAAATTATGTCACAAGCAATAACAATGCACTGAACAGACAGAAACATCAATATACATGTTTAAACATAAACCAAACTGTTTCAAACATCAACCATAATGTTTCAAACATCTGCTAGATTGTTGTGAACACATATTAAATATTACTGATATGTTTCAAACATATATTAAAATGTTTAGAAATGCAGTCACACATATTGAAACATTCGTTAATATGTTTAAACATCCAACATTATGTTTCAAGCATCAACAATAATGTTTCAAACATCTAAATATATGTTTGGTGTAATTCAGGTACCTGTTTCCAGGGAAGTGTGCTCTGCTCCACTTCTCAACGCCAAGATCAACCAGATAGTTGGATACCCTCGGGTCAATTTCTTC